>CM062814.1:875343150-876543150 GCA_031772625.1 Pinus tabuliformis | reverse complement strand
TCCAATGTGGAATTTGATCCTATTTTCAAAAATTAACATTCAGAACATCTTAATTCGATTAATTTGTTGTTATTGATTTTGGATTTTTTCTAAAAGTCCATATGTAAAATCACCTATGTTTATTCAATATTGCTAAATATATTTTTTACATCTTATGGTTTGAACATTCATGTGACTTGGTTCTTGGTGTAAAGTTTCAACAGGAAAAATAAAATGTAATGGATAGGTTACAACAAATTAAATTAGACATTATTTTTTGTTTATTGTGAATGTTGTTTCTATTGAATGGTTTTGAGAAATTTATTTTTAATTCTTAGTAGTGTTTTTCTGTGTATTTTCAAATGTGAGCTTTTAGGCACTCTAGTTCCTTCATACAATTTTTTCATGAAAATAAAGGAAGCATAAAGATCCATTTTCAACTATTAAAATTAGATTTTCAGTCCTTGTTTTAAAATTTTAGTTTCTTCTCAAAATCTAGGTAAGGGAAAATGTCAACAATTCATACATATTTTGTTGGGTATAATTTCCACTTGTTTTCAGTTAGAGAATCCATGTGCCTTGGGTTTGAAAAAACATAAATAAACGGTTTAATGAGGAGAAAGTGAAGAATATATTTCAACAAAATAAATTTAGTAATTAAGAATTCATTTCAGCCTACTAATATCATATGGACAACTAAGCAATTAAGAATTCAGGGGTAAGAAAGCATACTAATTTGAATTTTGCATTTTCATTTAAACCCATGTAAAAGTTTACCAAAGTAATAAATATACTCTTCATAATCCTGATAAGTTTTACATAAAGTAAATAGGACATTCATACTAATTCAAAATCATCTTTGATTAACAATCACATTTAAATTTCATACAAACATCACCGTTTTTTATCCTCGATTTTTACTCAATTTTGACATATTTTTTCCCTCTTTTCGTCCATTCCATACTTTTTATATATATATATTTATAGGTCATAAGGTAATTTGGGTCATCCTAATCCATAAAAAATGGTATCAAATAACCATAGCTCGTAATCTATATTTTATTTATGAAATCAACTAACATATCACTATGGCTATTGAATTGTGCAATTTTTGTAGCTAATTATATTTACTGGAACTCAGTCCATGTTTAGATAGGTTTCAAAGATTTTCAAGACAACCAAAGACATGGATTGATGCCAAATTTAGAATACATTGAAACCCACCTATTGTTCTTACTCAAAAGATGATAAGGTTTGAGAATTTGATTGGTCAAAGTATTGGTCAACTCTGTTTTGGTCGCATGCAATGGTTTTAGGAAATTTGTTTTGACATCAAGAAAGCATGGAATCAAGCGATCAAGTATCTACATTTGAATAAATAATGTGTAGATGAATATAATTCACATGATTTTCTATGAAAGAGAAAATCATGAGAGATCCATTTCCTAATCCAATTTAAATACTCTCTTATCAATTCCAGAACTTGCTTTTTCACATTATTTTCTTTAAATAGTTAAGTTATAAATAGTATAAATATAGCCTCTATTTGTAAGATGAAGAATATTATAGAGATTAGGGAGTCTGTAATTATTACCATCAATTTTTTATAATAATTTCAAGTACTTTGTTCCTCTTATGTTCCTATGCATTGGTGACCAGTTCATTCATTTGAGTTAATTGATCCCTATGATCAACAAGAGGTCCCCCTAAAGAGTCATATATAGTTTAGTTAGTTAGTCTTATTCATTTTTAATTGGTTTCATCTGATTTTAAAATTATTCTACAACTCATTCATGTTTTTCTTGTAGTTTAGATTACTTATTGTTGGTTTGTTTAAACAAGATGAGCACTCAATCAAAAGACAAGAAAAAATACAAAAATATTTATTTGTTTAGTTTACTTCTTTGTAATTTTTTCTTACTCGCATATTTAAGATCATGTTCAGATTGAATCTAATAATAGAAAGCACACTGTTGGGAACGGGTTCCCCCAATGACAGTTTTGGGGCTAAAAGCCCAAGTTTTTGGGACAAATTTTGTAATATAGTTGTAAAGTCTCCGCATTTTGTGGTCGTGGAGCATGAAGGTGTCAAGAGTCATAAAGGGTTGTCTACCCTTATTCTGTAAAGTGTAAAGTCAGCTATAAAGAACCACCCATGTTCTGCAGACCATCAGATTGTATAAAAAGGAGGTAAGTAAGTAAGCTCTAAGTAGTTGGTAGACAAGTTTTGGAGTCTTGGTAGAGAAGTCTAAGTGTTTCAGTTCTTAGTGTAGGTAGAGGCTCTGTAGCTGAGTGTGCAGAGGCCTAGGGTGGAAGTCCATAGCTGAGTGCGTGAATCCTTGCAACTGTGTGCATAGGGCGGATAAAGAGAAATATCAATAAATTTGAAGATATCAATAAAGAGAAATATTCTGCAAATTCTATGTATTTATTTCTTGTTAATGCATCTGGCTATATTGTGTTTTGGGTTCAATTTACAATGTTCATGTGATGCGCAAATGTATGTGACTATAGTGGTTACTTCAACACAAGTAAGGATATCAGTTTAAGTAAGGATATCAGTTTATGCGGTGCTAATCGTGGTTGATTAGTAAGATAAGATAAATGCTTAAGATAGCTTGATAACCTATAAAATACACTGTCATAGTAGCATGGAAGTACCTAGATCATAGGTTAAGGTTGCACGAAGGTCAATCATACACCTTCACGGAAGTACTGAAGGGTGGAATAAAGGGTAGACTAA
Organism: Pinus tabuliformis; assembly: GCA_031772625.1. Lineage (NCBI taxonomy): Eukaryota > Viridiplantae > Streptophyta > Pinopsida > Pinales > Pinaceae > Pinus > Pinus tabuliformis. The sequence continues at coordinate 876,540,428 of CM062814.1, read as the reverse complement.
CAAAGCCCTACATCTTACTGACCTGCGCAAAAGTAGAAACAGAGGGTATAAACCGACATCACGACCATCTCAGGGTGCAGAAACTTGGTTCCAACATCCCTCCATCTTGCTTCGGGTGAGACTTCAGTCCGCCCTCCACGGGCTAATGCTAAAAGGGCCAGTAGTGTAGGGATTTGTTTGGCTAACTAATGTTGAACCTAGGTCAAGCCCCACCAAGCCAAGAAATGGTTATTTTGTTGGGATCGGGATCTGCATGAGAGATGTGTGATGTCGTACCACTAGAATCCAACTAAGAAAGAGGTCGAAGACTACTTGGATAGGAAGATCCATGAATTTGCGGTGCAGGAGAACATAAATCCACTACTGTAAAAGGAATAGTGGTTGGATAGGTACCTGTATACGGAAATCCATGAGATATTTTTTTGTTCATTTCCAGCTGATTTATACAAGTGGATCGCGAAGCTAGTGGATAGCCGAGGAAGGTGGAGACTTGACGGTCCTATTGTCTAGACCTCGGAGCTAACATAGAGACTGGAAGCTTTTAAGCATAAGATCACCCGTGCTGTCAATCATTGGCTCGATCGCATCATAGGAGGATTCGTGACTAAATTCACAGTCGATACCTCAACTAGTTACAGTGAGGCGGAGCGATGCTTTTTCAATGGTCCACGAGGTAAGTACTTGAAGTATTTAAATACCTGGATTAATATGTTATTGTGTGAAAAATGGGTTATGCAGCTATCTTGATGTTTGGAGCTATGCGAAGTTGAAAGACTTATAGAAACGAAGGAAGAAAGGGTCCTGAATATAACCCATTAATTTCATCTCTGTTGGGTGATGAAGAGGGAGTAGCGTGGACTTCTCTATGAAGTGCAATTGAGTTAATAAAACAGGGATTCTTACAACTGCCACCTCCACTTACACCACCTCCAACTTCACCACTGATACCTATGACTTCGCCCACACCACCACCACCTCCACCGCGGTTCAACTTGGTGAATTCAATAAAGATTCCTTTGTTTAAGGGCTTGGGAAATGAGGACCCATACTAGTTTTGGTTCATCGTGAAAGTTATATGGGAAGCTCAGGGTGTCATAGATGATCACATGAAGAAGGAAACACTGGTTAGTGCTTTGCAATATTGTGCGCTAACTTGGTACATCGAGTACTCTAATGATAACCCAAACACTAGATTAGCAGAAATCTAGACCACGTTGAATAAATAGTTCATTAGGCCTAAATCCGAGCCACAGTCAATTGTGGGGTTCAAGGAAATCGTGATGAAACTAGGCGAGACACATTGGGAATTGGATGAAGACTGAAGTGTAAAATCTGTGAAGCTAATATCAAGTTAACAGATGGACAGCACCGCGAGTGGTTCGTGGCTTCGCTCCTGCCTCACCTAAGGGTTGCACTGTCACAACAGAGGATGACGAGTTATATAGAGGCCTTGGAGATTGCCATAAGACTGCATGAAACATCAATGTAAGATCCGAATCTGAAGGATTAGCAGATCCATCCACAGTTACAAAATATTTGCCTTGAAATGCAAAGTTTGAAGTAGGATAGAACAGCTCGATTAGAGTTGCGTGAAGAGATATGGTGCCTAAAATGTAAAGGTTAGGGGCATGACAAAGACCACTGCACGGTCTTTGAGAACTATATTGTAGGAGGAAGACCGATGCCTTTGAGGCTGGAGGCCCAAGTACGACCAAGCACAGGGCCTACATTATGGTGCGCTATATGTCAGGTAGCGGGGAATCATACAACTGATAATTTCCATTTGATTTAAATGTTTGTACAAACACAACAACAATTGTTCTGCAACTTTTACAGGTTGGTAGGGCAAGATGAGTGCAACTGCTAAAGTTATGAATTGATGATGGATAGAACACCCACCTATATAGTCTAGGCATAAACGTGGCCTCCTGACCAAAGCGTTGGGATGGCAGGAACAGGCTTTCAGGGGCGCGGATGAGGCTGAGGTGGAGGAGGACCTGGCAGAGGTCGGGGATAGCTAATCTATTACAATTGTAGAGTTGACACTTTCTGAATGACATCTCTTGAACATATAACGACACTGATGTGATGGATCGGTAGCATTACCCCATGTATGGATGGTATGGCGAGACCATGGTGAAGGGACTGGTGAATGATAATAACCCAACCCGATATTTACGGAGGCAAAAGTGTCATGTTCAAGAGCGACTTGCTACCATTAAGCTTTGAGGTTCTTCCCAATTTTTCCCCAGTCATTTCTGACCAGTACCTCTTTATTTTTGTTAAGCTTGAGGAGGATAACATATGCTTGTTCTATAACCTGCCCTTCGGGCAAGCCCATCGCTATGTTTTAACGAGCCTAGCGATAGGGAAACTCGTTCTCGTCTATAGACAAGTTTGTCGCTATCTAATACTTTTAACGAGCCCAGCGACAAAGACAACTCAGTCCTTTTCATTTTTAGAGAGTCTGAAAAGGGTACATAAAGTGGACTCCAGGGGTCCTTTTTCGTCATCTAATCCCTTAAGTCCGAAAAAGTATAAAACAATACAGAAGGGATGAATGTTCGATATCTTTATCGAGCTGAACTAGACAAGCGCTCGATCCTTTTGTGCAATAATCCCTCAGGTCCAAAAAGATTAAAATCTAGAGGAGGGATAGCTCTTCCGGTCCTTTTAACGAGCTGGAAGGCCAAAACTCGGCAAACTTTTCATTTTTTACGAGTCAGTGAAAAGAGCTCATAGGAGACTCGTCTTTTGAGGAACGAGTGATAAACAGGGATAGCAGCAGATTCCAGGTACAGGTTGGAATTTTCCAATAACGGCAGTATTACAAGGATGGCTAGGTGGGATCACTCTTCGCAGTTGTTCCTCAAAATAGGTAAACAATCAAGTGGATGTGAATGATCGGCCAAATGAAAAGTGGAGGTGACGGTGCACAAACACGACCAAGGATTTTATGGCTGATGAATTTACGGTCTCAAATGGTTATTTACCGGTTCATTTTTTCTGAATGAGCTTGAACTCCGGGGGAAAGCCTGCTCACAAGCTTATGTTTATTTTTTAACGAGCATGAATTTCCGCATTAAAACTTCTCGGATCTTGCGTTTATTTTTTAACGAGCATGAACTTTGCCAAAACTGCTCGTTCTTTTGCATGCCCCCAGCATCATAATAACGCATGTCAAAGGAGGGTGCCCCCCAAGCTTCATTGCATTCAACTTGGTGGTTGGAATGAAGGTTTACCTTTGAATTTTGAAAAGGGGATTTGTTTCATTTTTTAATGAGGTTGACATAGTAAAAGAACTATCCTCGTGACTCCTTGTTTCATTTTTTAACGAGGTTGACATGAGATAAGAACCGTCCTTGGAGCCCACTGTTTTTACAGTATTTCCATTAGGGTGATGATCCATGCTGACAAAATGTTTAGGAATCTTCTGAATCCGTTAGATATAGAAGATTTCATATTGTAGGTTTCCCCTGTGGCTACTTCCGCCAGATTACTCGCCAGCGGTAGGGCAAAAGTACCCATTAAGGCAGGGTCTTTTAGGAGACCTACTTCGATATTTTGGAGTGATTGATTACTTTCATGGATCATTGTGCTGCTTCCCGTAACTTGAGAACTGTTGGGGAGAAATGTTTGTTGGTCGACGATTGTAATTTTTCCTTGAAAAGGAAATACAATCCTCCTGAAGTAGGTCGACACAACTGCAGCCATGGCATATATCCAAGGCCTTCCCAGTAGGATGTTGTAATCGAGGTTTCCGTCGATTACTTCCACATCAACTTCTACTGTTTTTCCCCCCAGTTCAACTTGCAAGTTACTTAAAATCCCGTATGGAGTGTATGATCATCCATCAAATGCTTTTAACGTCGTTGACGATTTCGACAAGGGTGGTGAGCCTAAATTTTTCCAGCAACTCATCGACATAAGACATGTAGATGCCCCCTCATCAATAATTGTTCGATGAACAGTTTTGTTGAGGGCTTTCACTTGAATAAGGAAAGCTTGTTGAGATGGTAACTGAGGGTCATATCCTTTATGATCAAAGGCCACAAGATTGGAATCCATTGGGCCAATCCCACCTATAGCTGATAATAAAGCTTGCTCTTGGGAGGTGCAATTTTGCGCTACCTCAGGTGTCGACATAGCGGACGATGATTGGGTCAGGTCCTCTATTATATTGTAATCCTGTGTTATTTTTTTACGAGGATTAAATGTCGATTTGTGTACTACTCCCTTTGGCGACTTTATCATTGGTTTAGGAACGATGGGTGGCACAACTTTGGTCAAAGTTGTTGTTGAACTACTAGGTTGTTTATTTGCCTTGTTGTTCAATTGCTTTGGATTCCTGTGATCTTTATTCCTTGTCAAAGCATTATTTTGCTGCTTTGAGGTGGACAACATAAGCACTTGGGATCGGGAAGCATTTTGATTAGCAACCAGATTTTGTCTTGGACTAGGAAACGGATCAGTCAATACTGCTGGGGTTTTTGAACTCTTGAAGAGTTTCTTAACTTCAGCTATATGAGGACAATCTTTTGTCCAATGATCCTCATCGCATATATGACACCCTGTCGGGGGTTTCCCTTTCCTTTTCTTTTTCTTCTTGCCCCCTGGTTGCTTCAGTTGTTTGCCCTTGTCGGTCGACATGGCATTTACTTCTGAGGCAAGAAGTTCCTCATTTGCATTTTGACTAGAAATTTTGCGTTTGCCAGTCATGCCATTGCTGGCGTGAGAGTCAGTATTCGATTTAGGAGGGGGAGGAATTGAAAATTCAGGTCTGGGGGCGTCAGGTATTTTGTCGTAGAGCGTGCCAGACTGAGTATATACTAAGTCCAGATATTGAGCACGAGCAATGACCTGCTCCTCTGTTACGACTCCCCCCTTGGCCACATCTTCCGTTATAGCCGGAAGTAACGAATTTATAAGCCATTCAGCTAACAGCTGATTGGGAACGTAAGTTTTCACCATCCTACGACGACGTCGCCACTCATGTATATGATCAGATATGTGAGTGGCCGTTGTCTGTTTGAAGTTGGTAAGGAGTTCTGTTCCCATTTCATACCTTATCGATAATTGAAAATGGGTTAAGAAAGTCGTGGCTAAGGAGCTGAAATTGTTGAAAGAGGCTCTTGGCAATTCAATGTACCATTTAGCCGCTGGACCTGTCAATGTCCTCTGGAAGACGCGAAGTCTTATCGAATCATCGTTTAGAGTGTTCGATGAACACCACAGATGAAAAGTCATGACGTGATTCGATGGGTCTTCACCTGGATTTCCATTGAATTTAGGAATGTCCGATGGAAGTTTATGCAGAATCGCTGGCCACCAAGGGGCATAAGCAATTGGATCATTCGTCAGCCGGTTTAGATCTGGCAATTCTAGAGTTGCTACAAAGGGCAACTGTTGGTTCAGGTTAGGCGAAGCATATCCAGGATAAGATGGTATCGCCTGAGCAATGGGTCTTTGCAGACCAGCATAGTGCTGACAACTTTGACAAAGTTGATGGGCATAACCATTATAGCATGGTTGCCCATTACTTACAAATACTTGTTGCTCAGGTCCTTGATATGATTGCTGGAATGGCGGTTGTTGAGATTGAACCAGCTCTGGTTGTTGGACCATTTGCTGTTGACCAATACTGGATGATTGACCAAGATGAGGAGTCACAGTACTTGTTCGAGCCTGAGTCGCTCCAGATAAGGAGGCACTACCCTGAGATTGTGATTGAGCCGCCGAGACAAGAGGTTGTTGTATTACAACAGGTAGTGCTTGTACTTGCGACGCATTCGCCGTAGCAGGTGTGGTGGGAATATTCGACTCAGGGTGTACTGGTTGCATTGAATATGCAACTCCTGATCGTTGAGGCAGTATTCGTACCCAACCGCTGGATGTAATTCCAGTTTGACCTAATCCTTGTTGTAAACTCTCATATGGTTGCTCTCTAGGAGGGAACAATGAAAGAGCATACTGCCCTCCACATGGTGGAAATCTAGTACTTAAAGGGTAAATTGGCCTTTGAAGACACATTGGATCAATTTGTTGAGTTTCAACATAAGAAGTACCAGATGATAGTCCGGATGAAGAAATAGGAACTAACCATATTATCATCCCTGATTGGACTCCGGCTTGTTGTTGACAATTTGCCGGGACAGATGGTATACCAGCGAACATCGTTGGAGTAGCAGCAGGAGGTTCTGTTGCTGCTGTGTCAGACGACACAGTCCTAGATGTCGACGGTTGTTTAGACATATCTAGTCTATCCAAAAGATTTCTTAGCGATTCTACAAGAACTTACGATGCCAAAAGACTAACTTCGAAGATCAACGCAGGAATAGGAGGTGATTATGTTTAAAAATGAATTTTATATGACGACGCTTTTAGACACAACTTGCTTTTTCACTTTTTAAGAGTCGAGAAAAAGCTAAAGATGACTCTAGTCTCCTTCGATGTATTAACGAGCCCGAAGTGACAAATGCTTGGATGGACTTTTTCAGTTATAGAGTTTGAAAAAGGCCAAAAGAAACTACTCTGGAGTTCTAGGCAAGGGTGTGCTAAACCTTTCGCGAAACCACAGAATACGTTTTACGGTACGAGTGGTCGATCTTCGTGAATGCTGTGTTCACTGCATCGCGATCAGTAGGGTGGCCGACACGGCTTCCTATGGATAAAGGCTTTGTTCCTATAGGGGTCCCCCAATATACGCGACGATACGCGGGGGCACAAGTCCGTATTAGTGCTATCGTCCCTCAGGAGGAATCACCCACCTTCGTAGAGATCGACAGTCACTATGTTTAAAGACGCTGGTTCACGTCTCTACCTAGACCTCTACTGTGTTTCGTTATGTTTCAAAGCGTTGTTAGATAAATTCAGTTCTTTTTAGGTTGATCTTGCTTAGCAGTTTGCCTTTATGGATCACCACGTGATGTATGATACAACTCCTAAATGCAGTCTAAGAATGATAAGCAAGCTTTTTCAATTCTTTCAACTTATGAAAACCTTAACTACTGAAGGAAAAGAAAGACATCATCTTTTCAAACAAATCATAGAGCACACACTGATGCAATTTTCCTAAATCGACATGCAAATTGTCAAAATGCACATGCACAATGCAAGTATTTCTTTTCTTCTTCCTTAATGTTGATGTATTACAAAAAGAAAGTTGTTGTATGATTTCGAATTCAATTTCAAGCGAAAGCAAACAAGTTGTGTCCAATAATCAAAAGAACACCTTAAGATTCACTCGTTTCAACACAAGAAATACTGAAATTCGAACCATATAACGAAAGCCAATGCTCAAGCGGCTATGAACAGCAATAAACTAGCTCTTAGAATCACAACAACACTTTCTCATAGGTCTAGATCCAAGAGGTCATAGCAAGACTAGTTCACTTTCGCTATGGGAAACTGTGAATGACGGCAAGAAATACAATAAGAACAATCACAGTTTATTCATACAACTGAGGCGGAATGAAGGCAAAGAGAAGTGGTTTCAGCTGGGTATACAGGTTGACAACAGGCTGCAAAAACAATACTGAAAACTGGGCAACAGACAGTGGGGAATCCCAGTTGCACAAGGCAAAACTGGATCAGCGCAGGTGCTGCACTGTCAAACTACGATGCAGCGCAGGTAGCCCCTTCGGGACCTGCGTTGCAGTGCAGGTAGCCTTTGTTGCAGCTGCACTGATGAGACAACTCTCGTCTCTCTCAGATTCCGGGTCACAATTTGCTCAAAAATCAACGGTTTTTGGCCAAATCAGAGGCTATCAGTCAAGTATACACTAGAGGATGATTGAGGGAAGATGAACACTATCACAAAGAGCTAAAAAGAGTCCTTGTGGATCAGCTCTTCAAATCATAAACATGCCCAGCACTGGGCTAGAGTAGCTGCCCTCTACTTTGCATTCGAAGGACTCGAATGCAGTTCGATTCGGTACTCCTTTGTTTAAGAAATGAATAGCAAGAAACACAAGTTATCAACAAGACACGATCCCCAGCGGAGTCGCCAGTCTGTTATGGGGGAAAGTATCCAACTCGGAATGACCCTAACCCACTCTAAGGGTGACAGTTCCTTAGCAATAGCTGAAAGCAAAGCTATCTAAAGTTTCTTCTTTATGACATGCAAGAGATAGAAGGAAGAGATCCACTTACCGATGTCTTGTGCAAATGGTCGATCCAATCTCCTCTATTCGCCGCTTGCTCCCAGCTCCAAGTCTTTTCACGGGCCCAGCTACACAAGATCCTGCAAACAAGACAAAGAAAGGAAACTACAAGAGGCATGCATTCATAACTGATTCAAGGATTAGCATAAATCAAATACGCAAGTAAGACAATACATCATTGAAACACATGCGAATAGAAGAACCTCAAATGCTTTATTAATATATGGAAGTAAGGTTCAGGCGGTGATACAACCATGAGAGGTCCAATCCAGCATCACCTTCCCGACGGAGAGAAATCTCTTCTTCACCTCCCTCAAGCAATCACCCAATGCTCACAACTGTAAACCAACCGCAATTCTTTGCACAAAATTCCGGCCTTCTCAGATCCCATGGGATGAGATCCTTATATAGAGTTTTGGAGTGAAGATAAGTCAGCTTGATGTGTGACTTGTTGTCCTCTTCAACTCCAGTTTTTCTTCAGTTCTTCACTCGGAGTTTCTACCTTCCACTTGGAGTTTTAGAAGCTCTTAACTCATCATTAGGCGAATCTTATGATCAAGTGTCTTTTTGGAAGCTTCCTGGGCACTGGCACATTGAGAGAAAGATTCCTCCACATGTCAAAGTACGCCCAGCGCAGGTAGCCTTTGTTGCACTTGTGATGCAGTGCAGGTAGCCTTTGTTGCACTTGCTATGCAGTGCAGGTAGCCTTTGGAGCAGCTGCTTTGATCCAAAATTGACCTGTTTTTGAGTGTTTTTCAGTGGAGAACTAATTTGTAGTGCTGTGGTTTGCTGACCTTGTTCCTCTAAGGGTAAGAACAACATGTTTACGGACTTTGGATCCCTCAGTTTATTGACATTTCATGCTCCATGCTGTAAGGCACAAAAATGTCTATAACACACTTGGAACCCATCAGACATCCCCATGGTGCAGAAACCTAGTTCTAGCACCCTCCCATACTAGTTCAGATGAGACCTCAGTCCACGCTCTGCGGACTATTGCCGAAAGGGCCATTAGTACCAGGATTTGTTTGGCTAAATCATCTCTGTACCTAGGTCAGGCCCCAACAAGCCAACACTTATTGACTAAGTATTTCAATGTAGAATGATACATATACATCTTAAAATGTCCACCCAGTAAATATTGTTTAAAATTCTGGAGCGCGTATACCATGGCTAACCCTTCGCGCTCGGTGGTGGAATAGTTCTTCTCAGCCTTGGATAACCTCCTGCTTCTGAATGTTATAGGATGGTCCAATTCTCCTTTGCTAGCCTATGTTCATATTGCTCCCAGTGCTATATATGACGCGTCTACATGTACATGAAACTTCTTCTTCCAATCCAGGAAGACTAAAATTGGCACGTGTTATAGGACAAAATGACCTCCTCATCAACTCAGAGGTGAAAGACAGCATGACTGAAGCAAAGACCACAATTGCAGGCCTTGAACCCACACTAATGCTAGTTTTGCACTGCTAATCTGCTTTATAAAGCTTGTTAACAAGCATAGAGGAGCGTTAGTCACCCTGCTAACTCAAGTTGTTATACCAGGGGGAGCGTTAGTGAAACTAAGAGATGTTCAAAGGGACAAGCCAATGAATTCCCTCACAAATATCTAGATATTTATCCCTAGATTTGCTCAAGAAAAGCAAGGAAACATCTAAAAGCAAGATATTTAGAGAATTTATCTAAGAATGAAGGAAAATGGGAAAAATCTTGAAAACAGGGCAGGTTCATGGCTTTTGCCCTAATAAACTCTAGGAGGAGCTTGGCAGCCCTAATTTGATTGCTACATAAGTAATGAGAGGGCCATTGTGAAAGGGGTTAGAGCATTTGGAAGGATAGCCCATTAAGTTGTTGTGAATTGTCATACACTTGAAGAAGTGAGCTGAAAGAGAGAGAGAGAGAGAGGAAGAAGGGGCAAGGGAAGAATGATACAACGGATGGTCATAATCACTCTTCCATTATAAATACAAAACTGCAGTTGTGTTCCCTACTTCATAGTGTCGGTAACATTGTTCATTGATTTGTTCATTCTGATGCTTTTCGAGATGAGTAGTTAAATTATACACTAATATATGTTTACTGTGCATTCTTACATTAGTTTTCAAGAGCGTATGCTGTGATTGGTTTACCTTGTCCTTTGTGTAGGAATTCTCTTGGATTCGGCCTTGAAGGAATTCTTCTTACTGCATAGAGATCTCCAAACAAATCTAGAAGGAACTAAAGGTGATCCTCTTTCCATACCTTATTAATTTATGTTTGATAGATGAACATGTGTATAACTTGGTAGCTTCTGCAGATAATCTTACAATCTGCCGAAGGTCCCGGGAAGACCTTTGAGGGTAGTTTTCATTCTCCATACACCGTGCATTTTACCCCATAGCAACACGGTGACCATTTTTCCTTTCAATACATCCAAGCTCTTCTGACAATCCTCGTTCCAACAGAACGTGACATCCTTTTTCAACAACTCCTCCATAGGCATAGTGATATGGGCATAGTCCTTGATAAACTTCTTGTACTACCCAGTATGTCCTAAGGTTGCACGCAACTATTTTACAGTCCTTGAACAATCTTCATGGGATCTACCATCAGTCCCTATCTGCAAACCACATGACCCAGCAGAGACCCAAAAGTCACACAAAAAAAAACATTTCTTCAAGTTGAGCGCAATCTGGTACCTTCAACAAGTATCTAGCATTAGGTACAAACTTTCCACATGGCATTTCACCAACCCAAACATAGTCCAGTCATCAGAGTACACCTCTAGAAACTTATGAATGAATTATTTGAATGCAGCAATGACTAACGCAAAAAAATCACAGGTGCATTCTTCAATACTAAAGGCATTACAGTGTACTAAAAACTTTCCCATTCAGTCGCAAAGGTCATCTTGCTTCTATCTTCAGGTGCGATTTTAATCTGATGGTACCGAGAGAACCCATCAGTGAAGGAGTACGCTTCTTGGCCACCTACAGTATCCAATACCTCATTAGTGAATGGAGTCGAGAAAGGATCATGTAGGCAAGCGTAATTCAACTTCCTGAGATCTACGCATATCCTTATTTCATCCTTCTACTTCTTTTCCTGTACCACCATTGGGCTCACCCAATTAGATTCTTCTACGGGCTCAATGATGCCTGCCACAAGCATCTTATCTAGCTCAAAGCAGACCTTCTCCTTATACTTCGGATTTAGACAGTAAGGTCTTTCCTTAACCAGCTTCACGTCGGGCTTTAAAGTGATCTTCATAATTCCTAGGTCTCCTATTATCCCCTTTAGCTCCGTAAACTTGGTAGGGAACAAATCTTGGTATTCATGGAGCAATTCAGTGACCTTATCTACTATCGCATCATCCCAGTAATCTCCAATCTTCGTGAATTTGAGCTCCACCTCCATACCAATATTTACCTGTTTCATTTTCAGTGGTGCTGTTATATGACGATTCTCAATCTGTGGTCCCTTGACCTCGTGGTGACCCTCAGTTTCACAGATATTAATCTTTCGTGGATCCTCATTTTCTTCTTCAGTAGTCACATTATATCATTCCAGTTTGTGGCTCAGCTGAGTAGTCTGATTGGGTTGAATTAGATCCAAAGGATCCTATGGTATCCTAAATATTGCTGCTTTAACTTCTTGTAGCGCTTCGTCAATACAATCAAACTCATATTTGAAGCTGAACGTCATTACGAATCCTTTGTGTAGAATATCCCATTCACTTATACCATGGTGGAGCTCTTTTCCCAAGTACCAGTTCATCGAGATGACATCCAAGGTGTGACAGAACAAGTGCACCCATTCAAGTTGGGGCTTCGCTCCATAAGCCTTAGCCCATTTGGCCAAGTGTGCACGCAAATCATCCTTCCCATCATAGTTGTCAGCCATTCATACCTTTGGCTTCCCAAAATGTGTTCGCATCATCCTTCTACACTTGTGCCAATCGTCAAAACTACCCTTGTGCATACCCCACCATCTTGTAGGTGTAGTGCACAGTGCCTAGTCCAAAGCTTGGAAGCACTGCTTCTTTGGTACTTCTCTCTCAAATGCATCCAAAAATACATCTACATCATTCAAGCCATTGTCAGTGGGTAGATTTCTTACCTCTAACGATACATAGCGTAGCGACCAGGTCATCATGTTACAGCTCAGTGTGGTTACTTCATGTAGCCGATTTTGCCAGTGCTCGAATTCTTCACCAGAGTCTGAGGTGCAGGATCTCTCGCAATCCCATGTAATTCGTCCATTTGCTGTCGGATTCACCCAATTTTGGTCTCACACTGTTATTTTATACATGGAGTCCAAATTGTCATCACTCTCATAATCCTGTTCAAATTGTTATTTTATACGTCACCCTTCAACAGGATCGAGGGGTACTATTACATAAAGTGATTCATTTTCAAATATCATCTTTCACTTCTTTAGGTTGATTATTCCGTTCATGTAAGTAGCCCAATCAATGCCAAGGAGCGTAGGGTAGGGGTTTCTATCATCCACAATTTTTATCACTTCAAAGTCAGCCAATGCACTCATGCCTTCAATATCTATAGTTACTCCTTGCAGTCATCCCATGGGGATGATCTTCTGCTAATTTTCCATCCTTAACTGAATTGGAGACCATTGTAGCGCCAGTCTCCCCATCCACTCCCAAGTCTGCTTTGGTAAAATGTTCGCGTTTGACTCCAAATTCAAAATAACCTTATCCATTTCATATTCTTCTATCTACACGGTCAACCTCATCTCACATCTTGTCCTTTCTTTATGCTTACCAATCTTGCGTACCCACGCATAGTTCACCCGGAGTATTTGCGACGCATCTATCTATAAGTTCTTATAACCCTTTCACAAACTTTCTATCATGCAACAACTTCATGAAGGTCTCTAGAAATTTCATAAGCATAAAAGGGTCCATTTTTGACCAGGCCTATCCCTGCTCCCTGAGGTAGAGGCCTCAACGAAGATCTTATTTGCTTCCATGAATGTTTCGCATGTGAGCTCCAAATCAAATTCAGCCTCCTTCATTGGAGCTTTGTGAACCCATGCACTATCTTCGGGTTTGTTCCCCTTATCATCGCCCCTTATCATCGCCCATTGTAATTCCACTTCGAAGCACTATATTCACATTCAGATCCTCTTCATGAGGCTCAACCCTCATCATCTATAGGTTCTGAGCCGGCTGATGTGGTAGCACCCCTTTGTCACATATCCTCAATATTATCATAGGGCAATCCTCTATCTCATGATCAAACTGAGTATAATATTTGCACGACAGACGTGCTGGGTTAGTGCACTCATGGGCATAATGTCCTAGGGGGTCCCATCCACTACCGTACATCATCTTTCATCCTTCCATGACCGCCACCCTGAATCATATTTCACAGATCGTTTTCACCATCATCACTAGCTCCGTTCCATGTCACTGATGTGGGATTCATTAAGGCCCTCCTTTGACGGATCACCTCTTGTCGACATCAGATCACTATCCAAGAAGTTGATCTAGGAACACCCCCTCAGTACTTTGAAGCTTGCATGCCTCAATGGCAAGTTTCTCACTCTCGGCGATAGGTATACATTAATGACCTTCGACCAGGAGACTTTGCGTGGTGTTCGACGTCAGATCCTATATTCACACCACGTGAATTGTGCTGCAGTACCTTGAGGGTCATCATCATTATCGGTGATTCCTCTCGCGCTTGTTAACAGTTTACGTTATTGACTGGTAATCAAGCGATGTCTTTCCATGTTCGACTTCAAGAAATTCTCACATGGATCGACTTGTACTAGAGTGAAGATCGGACAAGTTTGAAGACCCCGGATCTAGTTTCATCCATCCGGGTTGTGATATATATTCAGGAGATAAAAACATAGACATGTGCAGCAGATGATCATCCTACTAAAAGGATGATAATTAAAAGCAAAGAATTATCAGTCTATTATCAGACGATCGTCTGTTTATGTACAACAAATGTAGTTATAAAGCTGAGCATGGGAAATGTCCGCCTCAGCTAGATCATGAAAAGAAAGTATGAAAAGATAATGTATTGTATTGTATTTTGTTACAGGTCACCTCCCGACGATTTGAATGAACTTCAGATCCTCCTAATAAAGCATTTCACCCGATAAACGACCTCATACTTTAGGGGGCAACTGTTATAGACATTTTTGTGCCTTACAGCATGGAGCATGAAATGTCAATAAACTGAGGGATCCAAAGTCCCTAAACATGTTGTTCTTACCCTTAGAGGAACAAGGTCAGCAAACCACAGCACTGCAAATCAGTTCTCCACTGAAAAACACTCAAAAACAGGTTAATTTTGGATCAAAGCAGCTGCTCCAAAGGCTACCTGCACTGCATAGCAAGTGCAACAAAGGCTACCTGCGCTGCATCACAAGTGCAACAAAGGCTACCTGCGCTGGGCGTACTTTGACATGTGGAGGAATCTTTCTCTCAATGTGCCAGTGCCCAGGAAGCTTCCAAAAAGACACTTGATCATAAGATTCGCCTAATGATGAGTTAAGAGCTTCTAAAACTCCAAGTGGAAGGTAGAAACTCCGAGTGAAGAACTGAAGAACAACTGGAGTTGAAGAGGACAACAAGTCACACATCAAGCTGACTTATCTTCACTCCAAAACTCTATATAAGGATCTCATCCCATGGGATCTGAGAAGGCCGGAATTTTGTGCAAAGAATTGCTGTTGGTTTACAGTTGTGAGCATTGGGTGATTGCTTGAGGGAGGTGAAGAAGAGATTTCTCTCCGTCGGGAAGGTGATGGTGGATTGGACCTCTCATGGTTGTATCACCGCCTGAACCTTACTTCCATATATTAATAAAGCATTTGAGGTTCTTCTATTCGCATGTGTTTCAATGATGTATTGTCTTACTTGCGTATTTGATTTATGCTAATCCTTGAATCAGTTATGAATGCATGCCTCTTGTAGTTTCCTTTCTTTGTCTTGTTTGCAGGATCTTGTGTAGCTGGGCCCGTGAAAAGACTTGGAGCTGGGAGCAAGCGGCGAATAGAGGAGATTGGATCGACCATTTGCACAAGACATCGGTAAGTGGATCTCTTCCTTCTATCTCTTGCATGTCATAAAGAAGAAACTTTAGATAGCTTTGCTTTTAGCTGTTGCTAAGGAACTGTCACCCTTAGAGTGGATTAGGGTCATTCCGAGTTGGATACTTTCCCCCACAACAAAGTGGTCCCCGGTTTGACCCTGTGTGCACGTCGCTACGCACATTTATCAGTACCTTGGAGCCAGTGATGTTGCCTTTGTGCAACCCTACTTGAGGCCCGAACAGTGTTATTTCCAAAACCCTTACTAGAAAGCCAATATTAGTTGATTAAATTAGCTTATCTTTATGCTTTCATTTATACTTAACAATATTTACCATTCATACCAAAAGCACACAGTAATTAAATAGTATAATTTCACTTGAAATCAGACATGTAATAACATAAGAATGGATACATGAAATTCAGATAAAACATCTCTTTATTATTCTTCTTCCTTGGTTACAGACTCAACTCCGCCCTGTGCACTCAGTTGCAGGGGTCCACATACTCAACTGCAGGCTCTACCAGGCCTCTGCGCACTCAGCTGCAGAGCCTCTTCTTACCACTACGACCCAAGATACTAGATTCTTGCTCTATGCTCTCTATCTTTCGAACTCCATATGTTTTTCAACATAACTTAACTTCACTGCTTTACAAATTAGAGCCTTACTCTATTTATATAATCCCATGGTCCGTGGACCACTGGTAGACCAACATTACATTCAAAACTTAGGGCAGATAGCCCTATGACTCTAACATACAATTCACGCTCTGTGCCTGTAATTCACGGAATTTTTACAACGATGTTACTCAAAACTTGGACTTTGAACCCCTAACCATGTTGTGGGGGGATTCCATGCCAAATAGGCCCCCAACATAAACATTGTGACTTGCCCTCGAGTCACCCTGTTGGTGCAGCGATCTTGGTGCGGAGTCCCTCCAACTGTTCCCTTACGACACTAATGTCTATCGCGCACTGAGCTACTGCTTGCTGAACCTAGTGCATTTGCTCCTTCATGTCCGAATTGTGTCCTTACATCTGTATCAACATCTTCTGTGTATGTTTATAGTCTTGTGCCCTTGTCCGGCTCCTTGGATTGCGAAGACTGTGCTTCGACCAATTAGTTAGATAGCCAGCCCACCCATGTAGGGCTTCAAGCAACTACCATTTACTTTGCCTAGGAAGGGTTGTCCATTTAGTTTGACTAGCTAGACTATGCCTCTATTTGTGACCTCCTCAACCATGTATGGTCCCAACAAATGCATTCTGAATTTCCCCAGAAAAGTTCCAAACTTACTGTCATACAGTAGCACTAAGTCATTTACCTTGAAGGTGCACAACTTGATATGGCATTTGTGCTGGACTTTTTCATGCTGATCTTGTACCTACTGATGAAATCTAGCCAACAACCATTCTTCCTTGAGCTCTTCTAATTGTGTGAGCCTTTCTTCCAGAGCTTTGTGGCCTGTCATGCCTATAAGCACTACTATTCGCAGACTAGGTATGATATATTCCATTGGCATGATAGCTTCCAAACCATAAACTAACCAGAAAGATGTTTGTCCCGTCAGTTTCTTGGACATTATCCTGTAAGCCCATAGCATGGCAGGTACACATAGGTCCCAATCGTTTCACTGTGCATTGCACACTTTGGTTAGTGCAATCTCCAGGATTTTGTTGAATGCCTCTACTATCCCATTAGCTTGTGGGTGGTATGATGTACTTTTCTTATGATACACCTGGAACTCTTCTGTGAGTGCACTGATGGTTTCATTCAAGAAATCTGTTTCGCGATCACTCATTAAGATTTTCGGACTATTAGTGCCTAAATCTACCTCAGGTTGAAGAAAGGCAGGTCTAGGGTAACATTAAACCACGCTTAACCTGGTATCTAGCCCTACCAGGTTGGGAGAGGGCTCTCTCCTTATCAATATCAATTAGAATATGGCAACTAAGGCTTGAGATGACTGAAATGAATGTTGAGTTTAGGCTAGCTATAGTAGATCATAGGATTTTGTTTGATTTTAGATTTTGGTTGTTGGATCAATTGGAGAAGGTAGATTGGATCCGAGAAATAAACTCAGGGATACAGTCATGTCCTGTGGGGAAAGGTAGACAAGGTTTTATGTACTAGCAATGGATTTGAGATGGTAGAGTAGACAGTTGAGGAGTTGAGGAGTGCATAAGAAACTATGAATCCTCTTCAAACAGTGAAAATATTGAAAACCAAATGCATTCCCAAGACAAAGCACTGTAAATTAGTGTATTTTATCTATTCACCTTGAATAATTTAGTTTAGAAGAGAGAGAGAGAGATGTGGATACATATAAAACATCAGAAAAAACTCATTACAAATAAGAAACAATACATAAACTCACTGTCACAAGAATCCCACAAAAATAGTTGTGAAACCTGGTTATATTCCTTGCCAAACTGCTAATACAAATGTTTAGTGAGTCCAACACTTCTGCCAAAGTCCAACCTTTACAAATGAATAAAAAATTACATGATATAGGCAGTGGAACAACTTACCTCTAAAACCAAGGAAACCAATTCATTAAGCTCAAAACCACCTTTGACTCGATGTATCTACCCTATTAAGTGTTTTACATCCATAATTACATCAAGTTACATCATTTACCATGGTAATTTCACTAAGAGAGTAAGAAAAAGTCAACTATAGAGAAAACTAGGTGAAATCTAGAAAATCAGTCAAAACTGGAAAAATTCATCCTATGCGCAACGCCATTGACCCTATGCACAACACTTTTTCTAGGCAAATTTTGGAAGGCTTCCTAAAGTCCAAATTAGGTGCAGGATAGCTCTTTGGAAAAAATGATGAGTCTTCTTTCTGGAACAAATTGAATTTCTGAATTTGGAGTCCATTTTCCCCTCCAAAAATTGATTCTCCCAAGACTGCTTCTTGTGTGGCAAAAAAGTCGCAGAGAGGGAAATTTTTCGATGTTTTTTTCACTTTTGGAGACCTAGAACTTGTCCAAAATTCTCAGCCATTTCTGAGCTTCCATATTTTTCCTTGTTGACTCCAAAAATATAAACTTTTTTTCATGAAGGTGTCCCAAACAAAAACATAGCGTCGGTGGCGCTACGCACCTATTGAAAAAGCCTATTTTTTACATTAAAATTTTCAAAATTGACAAAAATTTCTTCAAATTTCTTGAAATTTGGCATGATTGACCCTTGTTAAGTGCTTTGATGAGCCAATGATGCTTCAGCCAAGATCTTGAGTTTATCTTGCTCTTTTTTTCTCCTCAATGCTCTTTTTAGCTTGGCTTTTAGCCTCTTTACCCTTGTTTCACATATGTTGTTCCACTATTCACTTACATTTGGAATGCCTGTTGCTTCTGAAATAATAGCAGACAACAACATGAATGAAACACTAGCAAGATTTACCTAACCGTTGTCCAGATGAGTCACAAATACCCTGGTCAGGTCATTGTGAAACTTGACCCTCCCCACTATTTCATAGAAATCGAACCGAGAGTGATGTCTGAAACATGATATGGCAAGTGGGCAAGCAAGAAATTGTCTCAAACTGATATGCTCCTCCCTAATTAGTTTTCCCCGTTATGAGGTCTTCTACTGCACATGTTTTTCCCTAGAACTGTCACTAAGGGCTTCTTCCTCCCTTTCATAATTAGTGTCACTTTCCATGGGTTTTGGTGACTGAAGCTACTAGTGAGGAATGAAGGGATGAGGTGGGGACAAGATGAGTATGAAGAGATCTTAAAAGATAAGAAGAGTGAGGTGTATTGGGATGGTGAGTTCTTGAGGGAGTGGAGGTTTTGAGGTTTTAGGGAATGAGGGGAATGAGGGGAGTGAATAGGGTTTCAGAATGTAAGATAAGGGTTTGATAGGGAAGTAGGAGTAGTGAAGATGTAGGTTTTGGGAGTTAGGGTTTGGGAATAGTGTATAAGTCTGGGAAATTTGTATGAAGGGATGAGATCTAGGGAAATTTATATGAGGGAATAGGGTTTTAGAGGGAGTACCAATGGATGAGATATGACAAAAATTTATGAATGAGGTTTAAATTATATGAGAGGGTTTGATGAAAACTAGGGTTTGGTTTTTGATAAACATAATTACCATAGACTGATGCAAAAAAAACCATTTTTCAACAAGAATAATTGTGTTACTTACCTGTCAAGAGGAAAATTTGGAGAATTGAGGAAAATTGGAGTGATTTGGAAGAGTTTGACAGGTGCACAACACCTTTTGTATGCGCAGGACCAGTGTAATTTTACACTGCAAGAAGCTCCCAGGTGCGCAACACCTTTTCTATGCGCAGTGCTGGCTGCCAAGTGCGTAGCGCCTTTTTACAAACCACATTTGGAGGCCTCCTCGATGTCACAACTGGGTATAGGATATCTCATTGGAAATATTATCGAGTCTACTTTCCAAAACATCTTTAATTTTTCAATTTGGAGTTCATTTTCCCTATCAAAAGTCAAATCTCCCAAGACTAGTCAAAATGTGCAAAAATGAGGCTGCCTAAATGTAGAGTTCTATTACAGTCAACTTTTTAAGGTCTTCCTCAAATCCAACTTGAGCCCATGATAGCTAATTGGAAATCTCTTTGTGTCGAGTTCTCATTTTACTCCTCCATCAAGTCATTTGGCCAACCAGACTAGGAGAAATTTTTTTTTTTCGCAAGGTCACTCCACAGGTTCATTAACTCTCCTGAGGGAACTGTATTTTTGACGTTTCTCTAAAACCATGACAGCTATGTAAAAAATTAAAGAGGATTTTCTTCTTGGGTCACTGAGGGACAAAATCCTCTCTCACGTTTTCCAAATTCATATTTTCTTGCTCAGAAACACAGTTTGAAGAAAAACCGTCCCTTATGTGTGATGAATGGCTTGTTCCGTGGAATGACTTCTCGACAAATGGTGGAGATCTGATGTTTGATGATATGAAATGGCCTCATACCTTCTGATATCCCTTATGCCTCCTCTTCTTAGATATCTCTGATCCCATAGCCAACCCTAGCTCAGTGGGAGAGGAAATTAGGGTTTGTTCTCTTTTGCTTTTGCAAGCGGATTGGTGCTCAAGATGACTTGATTTTTGTAGTGGCAGGTGCTTGGAAATGTCATCAGGTGACCAAGAGCAGCATGTGATCATTTATTACATATAGAAACCATAAAATTACATAAAATTACATGAAAAATACCAATGCTCTGTTTTACCTCAAAACAAGTTTTGAGGTTAGAACTTCATTAAGCTTACAAATTAACAATGTTTGACTTTTCTGATCATTATTAACCTCCTCATGTGTCTGCTAACCACTTTATTTATTATGAATGACCATGATGAAAAACCCTAAGACCTAATGAAACTAAACCCTGGTACTGGTTAAAAATGAAATGGAACTGATTATGAACAACTGAAAGGATGCTTGAACAAGTCAGCAGGTCTATGACATGAGGGAAACTGAAATGAAACATCTACCATCAGATGATCCATGACCTAATGGAATGTAGCTGATTGAATGAGACACCTAAAATGCATGCAAAAAGAGCAATTTTGATCGCTGATGGCAGAGTGAAGAAATGACACTAACTTTAGCTCCAATGGGGATGGTAGCTCCTTAGAGGTGCCAAGAACCACAGGTCTTCAGGAGAGCAGACCAGTGCCTTATCCATTGGGCAATATGGAATCAATATCTTGGAAAAAAAACATCAAAACTCAAGACTCAAGACTCTTAATTGAAATGAAACTAGCGCAATAGTAAAACACAACTGACAAAGTGGAAAATATGCTCAAAATGGAGCTTATTCAATAAAACCTACTCTAACTGTTCCATTCATCACCTCATCAAGTGAAATGAAAGAACCAATGCAACCAAGTAAGACTTCTGGTTGTTGTTTGCATTCTCCACAAGTGCTTGCTTATGAACAACAAGAGAAAACTACTGAAAGGCAACTCCCATAAAAACTTGTAAACAGATCCGTTGAATATTATTTATTCCCTATTCAACTCCAAAAATACAGCATAAGGATCTTGAAATTCATGTGCACTAAGACTTAGCTCATCCAATGGATTACTTTTCTTCTCCTCGTACCATGAATGCAAAATTTTATCTGAGTTTTGTGACAAGACTCCTATTGATAATGACAAAGAAACTGACTACCGGGTCAAGTTCGTATCAGTACTTGTTTCAATCTCACAGTTAGCTAATGGAGAAGGACTTTGACTGCAGAAATCATCCAACACGTCAGCTTGGATCGTGAAAAACTTGAAAATACTGCTGCAACCCATTTTCTATTGGTTCCGATGAGATTACATGATTCCCTACAGGTTGCTCATTTCAAGATATACTATGAAATTTTCCCTTCAAAAATTGAAATGATTCAAAACAAAATGGTACGAAATCATCTGGCATCATTTGATCATATGGTCCACCTTCCAAGTCTTCATTTTCAACTTGATAATCAATGGCATTTGGTGGCTGCAAATCTAGATATGAGAAGTATTGAACAAGGATTTCTTTGCCCTCAAGATGCTCCAAATCAAAACTTATCGGTTGTTGATTTCTGATTGCATGAAAGTTGTCTCTGATGAACTGAAACGAAGTAAAACAAAAAGGTAAAGATCCTTCACTTGCTTCAACATTTGCTGCACTTTCCTCCTCACTTACATAGCTGATATGTAATGGTTGATCACTGTATTCAAACTGCTGAAAGTGGACTTCTGCCTTCCACAAACTAGCTGCTGATTTGTCTACAAGATTAGCTTCTGTTTGGAAAACATAATCATCATCATACTGATCAAAATGAGGCAAATCATCAGTATAAAATACATCATCAAGCATACATGTCATATCAACAGATCTCTCTTCTCCAAGATGATCTACAAAACAATCATTATCAAATCTATGACAACTGGGATAAGAAAGGAAATGTTTTGGATCAACCTCTTATTCTTCTTCAATCTACAAGCCATGGTCTTGAACATCATACTTATTCTTTGTGGTGATCATTTGCATCATCTCTTCCACTACACTTACCAAAATGTCGAGCTTTACCTCTAAAGATGTTAATTCCTCTGGGTCTATGTTCTTCATCTCTTCTTCCTTCGACTTTTCCCTTCTAATCAGCAAAATAGCCTCTACATCTACTACACTGTTTTGCATCTCTTCAAGTGTTGCAAGGTTCCTTTCTCTTAGCTAA
This sequence comes from Pinus tabuliformis, assembly GCA_031772625.1. Taxonomy (NCBI): domain Eukaryota; kingdom Viridiplantae; phylum Streptophyta; class Pinopsida; order Pinales; family Pinaceae; genus Pinus; species Pinus tabuliformis. The sequence continues at coordinate 876,518,025 of CM062814.1, read as the reverse complement.
AACTCCATTTCCAGGTGAAAGGATTCCAGGTAGTCCAAGAGAGCGAATTTGGGAGGATGTTTTATATTAACCAACATCGAAAAATAGATTTGGCTAAATTTTGCAGAAAATCATTGTGCTGTCTCCCCTGGCAATCTTTTCAGCTGGTTATACTCTTCTATAATCAAGAACAGGTTTTGTCTGATCATCCACTTGTTGAGGAAAACTTTGACAAACTGCTAGAAATCTGATATGCTTGCATCAGGTAGGGTTTTGAACCAACTCTTGACTTTTCCTTGCAAAGAAAGAGCAAAAAGCCTAATACTGACATCTTCTTCATTAACTTCCAAAAGGTCAAGAAAAGACTCAAAATTCAGTACATGCCTCTTAGTAGTGATTTTGTCACAGTTACCATCAAATCTTGGTAGATATAGGTCATGATTTTTAGGGAAAGCATGGGATATAGGAGGTAAAATCAAAGGCTTGTATCGATCCGGAATTTTACTAGGTATAGGGGTATGTACAGAAGGAGTAGAATTAGTCTTGGTCTCTTGAGGCTCATCAGTTTGAAGACGGTCATCATAAGATTCGAAAGAATGGTCTTGATCAACATCAAAGGCATGCGAACATTTGGTATTCACAATCTTCAAAGGGAAAGCATCAAATGCAGGTCTAGGATCTTTTCTCAAATACAATATACTTTGTAAAGCCTTCTTGACATTCTCGAGAAAAGAGAAGAAATAATTTATAACAAAGAACATAATGTCTTGGATGAAATTCCAACTTGAATACCTGAGCTTTAGATATTGTCCTTTCATGTTTTTTCTAGTCAAGTTCATCCTCCAATGGAGACCTTGGATCTAATCTCGAAACTGATTTAGAGTCACCAGGTGAATGACTTCAGCCTTCCAGTGTCTAATCATTGTCCACCATCAATAATCAGATCTAAACTTGATAAATTTTACTAAGGAACATAACACTACGTTCCTCAATATGGTCACCACCATGTTAGGGCCTCAATCTACCTCAGGCTAAAGAAAGGCAGGTCTAGGGTAACATCAAACCACGCTGATCCTGGTAGCTATCCCTACCAAGTTTGGAGAGGGCTCTCTCCTTGTCAATCTCAATTAGAATATGGAAACTAGGGCTTGAGATGACAGAAATGAATGTTGAGTTTAGGCTAGGTATAGTAGATCAGAGGATTTTGTTTGATTTTAGATTTTGTTTGCTGGATCAATTGGAGAAGGAAGATTGGATCCGGGAAATCAACTTAGGGATACAGTCATGTCCTGTGGGGAAAGGTAGACAAGGGTTTATCTACTAGAAATGGATTTGAGATGCTAGAGTAGACAACTAAGGAGTTGAGGAGGGCATAAGAAACTATGAATCCTCTTCAAACAGTGAAAACATTGAAAACCAAATGCATTCCCAAGACAAAGCACTGTAAATTAGTGTATTTTATCTATTCACCTTGAATCATTTACTTTAGAAGAGAGAGAGATGTGGATACATATAAAACATCAGAAAAAACTAATTGCAAAGAAGAAACAATACATAAACTCACTGTCACAAGAATCCCACAAAAATAGTTGTGAAACCTGGTTTTATTCCTTGCCAAACTGCTAATACAAATGTTCAGTGAGTCCAACACTTTTGCCAAAGTCAAACCTTTACAAATGAATCAAAAAGTACATGATATAGTCAAGGAAACTACTCAAGCTAGCTATCAAGGTCGAATCCATGAGAAAAGGGGTGGTTTCAACCATATCTAAACTAAGAACAGGAATATAGGCAATGGAATAACTTGCCTCTAAAACTAAGGAAACCAATTCATTCTGCTCAAAATCACCTGTGACTTGATGTATCTACCCTATTAAGTATTTTACATCCATAATTACATCAAGTTACATCATTTACCATGGTAATCACCAAGAGAGCAAGAAAAAGTCAACCGTAGAGAAAACTAGGCGAAATCTGGAAAATCAAGCAAAAATGGCAAAATTCATCCTATGCACCGTGCCACTAATCCTATGTGCAACAATTTTTCTAGGCCATTTTTGGAAGGCTTCCTGGAGTCCAAATCTAGTGCAAGATAGCTCGTTAGAAATCTTGATGAGTCTATTTTCCAGAAAAAACTTGAATTGCTAAATTTGGAGTCCATTTGCCCCTCCAAAAATAGATTCTCCCAAGTCTACTTCCTGTCTGGCAAAAAAGTGGCAGAGAGGGCACTTTTTGTGTGTTTTTTGCCCTTTTGAAGACCTAGAACTTGTCCAAAACTCTCAGCCATTTTTGAGCTTCCATATTTTACCATGCTTATTCTAAAAATATAAACTTTTTTGCAAGAAAGTGTCCCCAAAAAAAGCACAACACCGGTGGCGCTATGCACCTATTGAAAAAGTCTATTTCTTACATTAAAAATTTCAAAATTGACAAAAATTTCTCCAAATTTCTTGAAATTTGGCATGATTGACCCTTGTTAAGTGCTTTGATGAGCTAATGATGCTTCAACCAATATCTTGAATTTATATTGCTCTTTTTTGCTCCTCAAAGCTTTTTTTAGCTTGGATTTTAGCCTCTTGACCCTTGTTTTACATATCGTGTTCCATTGTTCACTTACATTTGGAATGCCTATTTCTTCTGAAATAATAGCTGGTGACAACATGAATGAAACATCAACAAGATTTACCTGATCGTTGTCTAGATGAGTCACAAATAACCTGGTCAGGTCATCATGAAACTTGACCCTCTCCACCATTTCACAAAAATCAAAGCGAGAGTGATGTCTGAAACATGATATGGCAAGTGGGCATGCAAGCAATTGTCTCAAACTGATAGGCTCCTCCCTGATTAGTTTTCCCCCTTATGAGGTTTTCTACTGCTCATGTCTTTCCCTAGAACTGTCACTAAGGGCTTCTTCCTCCATTTCATAATCAGTGTCACTTTCCATGAGTTTTGGTGACTGAAGCTGCTAGTGATGAATGAAGGGATGAGGTGGGGACAAGATGAGTATGAAGAGATCTTAAAAGACAAGAAGAGTGAGGTGTATGGGGATGGTGAGTTCTTGAGGGAGTGGAGGTTTTGGGGTTTTAGAGAATGAGGGGAATGAGGGGAGTGAATAGGTTTTTATAATGTAAGATAAGGGTTTGATAGGGAAGTAGGAGTAGTGAAGATGTAGGTTTTGTGAGTTAGGGTTTGGGAATAGTGTATAAGTCTGGGAAATTTGTATGAAGGGATGAGATCTAGGGAAATTTATATGAGGGAATAGGGTCTTAGGGGGAGAATTGATGGATGAGAAATGACAATAATTTATGAATGAGCTTTAAAGTATAAGAGAGGATTTGATGAAAACTAGGGTTTTTTTTATAAACACAATTACCATAGACTGATGCAAAAAAACCCTTTTTCAACAAGAATAATTGTGTTACTTGTCAAGAGGAAAATTTGGAGAATTGATAAAAATTGGAGTGATTTGGAAGAGTTTTACAGGTGCACAATGCCCTCACACAGGTGCACAATGCCTTTTGTATGTGCAGCGCCAGTGTAACTTTACATTGCAAGAAGCTCCCAGGTGCGCAACGCCTTTTCTATGTGCAACGCTGACTGCCTAGTACGAAGCGCCTTTTTGTAGACCACTTTTGGAGGCCTTCCCGGTGTCCAAATTGGGTGCAGGATAGTGCGTTGGAACGCTTGTCAAGTATTCTTTCCAAAACATCTTGAATGTTTCAATTTGGAGTTGATTTTCTCTACTAAAAGTCAAATCTCCCAAGACTAGTCAAAATGTGCAAAATGAGGCTACCTAAATGCATAGTGTTGTTGCAGTCAACTTTTGAAGGTATTCCTCAACTCCAAATTGAGCCCATGATAGCTCATTGGAAATATATTTTTGTTTAGTTATCATTTTACTCATCAAGTAAGTCATTTGGCCAACCAGGCTAGGAGAAATCTTGTTTTTCCCAAGGTCACTCTAGAGGTGCATTAACTCTCTTAAGGCAACTGTATTTTTGACATTTCTCTAAAACCATGATAGCTGTACAAAAACTGAAAGATTCTTTTCTTCTTGGGTCACTGATGGACAAAAAACTCTCTCACTTTTTCCAAATGCATCTTTTCTTGCTCAGAAAAACAGTTTGAAGAAAAACCATCCCTTATGTGCGATGAACGGCTTCTTCCGTGGAATGAGTTCTCAACAAATGGTGGAGATATGATGTTCGAGGACATGAAATGGCCTCATACCCTTTGATATCCCTTATGCCTCCTTTTCTTAGATATCTCTAATCCCATAGCCAACCCTAACTCAGTGGGAGAGGAAATTAGGGTTTGTTCTCTTTTGCTTTTGCAGGTGGATTGTTGCCTAAGATGACTTGATTTTTGTAGTGGTAGATGCTTGGCAATGTCATCAGGTGACCAGGAGCATCATGTGATCATTTATTACATATAGAAACCATAAAATTACATCAAATTACATGAAAAATACCAATGCTCTGTTTTACCTCAAAACAAGTTTTGAGGTTAGAACTTCATTAAGCTTACAAATTAACAATGTTTGACTTTTCTGATCGTTATTAACCTCCTCATGTGTCTGCTGACCACTTTATTTATTCTGAATGACCATGATGACAAACCCTAAGACCTAATGAAACTAAACCCTAGGACTGGTTAAAAATGAAATGGAACTGATTATGAACAACTGAAAAGATGTTTGAACAAGTCAGCAGGTATATGACATGAGGGAAACTGAAATGAAACCTCTACCATTAGATGATCCATGACCTAATGGAATGCAATTGATTGAATGAGACACCTAACATGCATGCAAAAAGAGAAATTTTGATCACTTATGGTAGTGTGAATGTTATAGGACAAATTGACCTCCTAATCAACTCAGAGGAGAAGGACAAGATGACTAAAAGATTGACCACAGTTGTAGGCCCAGAATCCACACTAATGCTCTATGTACATTGATAATCTGCTTTATAAAGCTTGTTTACAAGCATAAAGGAGCATTAGTCAACCTGCTAACTCATGTTGTTAGACCAGAGGGAGCGTTAGTGAACTTTAGTGATGCTCAAGTGGTTATGCCAACGAATCTGCCATAAAATATCTAGATATCATTTCCCTAAATTTGTGCAAGAAAAGCAGGGAAACTCCAAAAATCAAGATATTTGGAGAAATTCTATTCCGGAAACAGAGGCAAATGGGAAAAAGCTAGTAAAAGAGGCAAGTTCATGGTTTTTACCCAAATGAACTACAGGTGGAGTTGGGAAGCCCTAATTCGATTTCTATTTAAGCAATGAGAGGGCCATTGCACAATGGTCAGAGCATTTAGAAGGATAGTACATGGTGCTATTGTGATATTGTCATATTCTTGAAGGAGCTAGCTGAAAGAAGGAGAGAGAGAGAGGAAGAAGGGATAAGGAAGGCTGATGCAATAGGGTTGTTGTAATCACTCTTTTGTTCTGAATATAGGACTGCGGTTGTGTTCCACTACTCGAAGTGTCAGTGATATTGTGCATTTATTTGTCCATTCTGATGCTTGTTGTGTTGAGTAGATAAGTTACACATTTATACATGTTTGTTATGGATTCTTTCATTAATTGTCAGAAGTATATGCTGTGATTGGTTTGCTTCATTCTTTTGTGCAGGAATCGTCTTGGAGTCGGTCAGGAGGAGTTCTTCTTACCGCACGGAGATCCCCAAGCGAATCTAGAAAGAACCAAAGGTGATCCTTTCTCCATATCCTATCAATATATGTCAGATAGATGAACATGTGTGTAACAGGTACCTTTTGCAGATAACCTTACAGTTTTTTGGAAGTCCCGGGAAGACTTTCGAGGGTAGTTTTCATCTTGTTCATTTTACACCATAGCGGTGAAGACACTGACACTAACACGGAAAACCAAATCGGGTCAACACGTTTTCGAAAAAAACTTTGTCGCCATGGCAGCCGTGCAGTGTTTGATCGGATGCGCTTTTGCCCATCATCTCAGGTACTCCATCTTGGTGATGATGTAGCGTGTGCCTGTCTTTCCTTGAGGTTTGTTCGGTCCCATAAAGTTGATTGCCCATTCTCAAACGGTTGAAGTGTTATTTGTGTATTTAACGACATCTCATCCCTCCACGATGGTTTTCCAGTCCTTTAACATATATCACAAGCCTTACAGTGCGCTTTTGAATCCTGGTGCAGGTTTGGCCACCATAACCCTGCGCGAAGAATCTTCTGTGTGGTTGTACATCCTGCATAGTGTCCTCCTGCAACAACCCCATTTTCTTCTGCAAGGATCTGTGGCTTCTTTTGAATTCAGGTATGTATCTTCACAATATCTCATCATTTTCCATTTTATATAAGTGCCCCGTGATGATAGAAAAATCCATCGTGCGCACCACCAATTCCTTCTTCTGTTGGACAGAATATTCCTTCGGTGCAGTCCCTGTTGTCTGAAAATGGATTATATCTTCGAAGTACTCGTCTGCGACGTGCACCGCAAAGAGTTGTGCATAAGATTGTCCCTCCTCCAAATTAGTGGGTTCCTCGCCTGTCTCAATTCATGACAAGTGATCTGGTCCTACGTTCAGGCTACCTGAATTGACTATGACCTCAAAATCATATTCTTGGAACAATAAGAGTTCAGCACGGAATGGTCGATATACATCTTGAAATGTCCTTTGAGTAAACAGTGTCAATAATTTTGGAGCATGTACACCATCGCTAACCCCTCGTGCTCAGTGGTGGAATAACTCTTCTCTACTTTGGACAACCCCTGGCTTGCAAATGCAATAGGGTGATCCAAACCTTCCCCACCCTCCTGCGTGAGCACTACTCCCAGTGCGATACACGACGCATCAACATGGACATGAAACTCCACATCTCATTTTGGGAAGACCAGGATTGGAGCGGAGGCAAATTTACCCTTTATGACATCCAAACTTTTCATACAATCATTATTCTAGCAAAATGCAACATCCTTTTTCAATAATTTTTCCATTGGCATGGTGATTTGGGTATAGCATTTGATAAACTTTCTATAGTATCTAGTGTGTCCCAAGGTAGCGCGCAGTTGTTTAACACTTTGTGATGCTTCCAAATTTACAATAACGGCAATCTTCACAGGGTCCACCATCAACCCTTGTTTGTAGACCACATGCTCCAACAGGTTTCCAAAGGGAATGAGGAATGTGCACTTCTTAAGGTTCAGCGCAATTTGATGTTGTCGGCAAGTATCCAACATCAAGCGTAAGCTTGCTGCATGGTGCTTGACTAATCGAAATATAGTCTAGTCATCCAAATAGACCTCCAAGAACTTGTGGATGTATTATTTGAATGTAGCCACCACGATGCGCGAAAAGATGGCTGGCGCATTCTTCAATCCAAATAGCATAACGGTGTATTAAAAGCAACCCCATTCTGTTGTGAAGGTCGTTTTGCTCATGTCTTCCAACGTGATCTTGATATGATGGCACCCTGAGAACCCATCTATGAATGAGTATGCTTACTAGCCACCAACATTCTCCAGTACTTCATCCATGAACAGTGTCAGGAATGGATCATGTACACTGGCATCATTCGGCTTCCTGAGGTCCACACATATTCTTAGTTCGCTCTTTTGCTTTTCCTCCTGTACTACCATAGGACTCACCTAGTTGGATTCTTCCACTGGCTCAATAATTCCAGCTACGAGCATTTTGTCTAATTCTTTGCAGACCTTTTCCTTATATTTCGGATTCAAGTGGTAAGGCCATTGCTTAACCGGCTTTGCGTCAATTTTTAGGGTGATCTTCATCATCCCTAAATAGCAAAAACTCCCTTTTAAGTCCATAATTTTGGTTGGGAACAAGTCTTGGTATTTGCGGAGCAACTCAATGAACTTATCCACCACGGCATCATCCCAATAGTCCCCAAGCGTTGTGTACTTTGGCTCCACCTCTGTTCCAATATTTAATTGCTTTGTTTTAGTGGCGCGGTGATGTCGCGATCCTCAATTGATGGTCCTCGAACCTCGCAACATCCTTCCGATTCTAGAATGTTAATATTTCATGGTTCCTCATCGTCCTCGTCGACATTTACATTCTAACACTCTAGCGTGCAGCTCAGCTATGTCGCCTATTTTGGTTGAAGTAATTCCATTAGTTCCTGGGGTATTTTGAAGATAGCTACTTTTACTGCCTATAGCACGTTGTCAAAAATATCCCACCAACGATCTTCAAACATGAATGTTAACAGAAATCCCTCGTGCAATATCCTGTTCACTCGTACCATGGCAGAGCTCCGTCTTAGTATGCCAATTCATCGGTATGACATCCAGGGTATGATAGAATAATTGTACCCATTCAGGCTGGGGCTCTTCCTTGTAGACCTTGGTCCATTTTGCAAGGTGTGTATGTGGATCATCCCATTTGTCATATTTGTCTACTATCCGTATCTTCGATTTCCCAAATCATAGGCGCATCATCCTTCTGCATTCGCGCCATTCCTCAAAACTTCTCTGATGTGTACCCCACCATCTTGCGTGAGTCACGCACAGTGCCCATTTCAAAGAATTGAACCGCTGCTATTCTGGCGCTGTGCTTTCAAATTTGTTCAAGAATTCATCCACCGCTGTCAACCCATCAGGCATAGGTAGATTCCTTACCTCTGTTTTCACACAGTGCAGTGATCTAACCATCATGTTGCAATTTAGTGTGGTTACCTCGTGTAACCGGTTCTGCGATTGTTCTGTTTCCTCATCTGAATCTGATGTGTAGGAGATTTCGCGCTCCCACAAAATCTGGCCATCCGCCATAGGATTCACCCAATCCCACTCCCGAGCAATTATCTTGTAGATACATTCTAGCTCGTTGTCACTCTTGTCATCGCACACTGGCTTTGTGTAGCGTGCTCCTTCTATAGAGTCTAAAGGCACCACTACGCGTAGTGACTTTTTCTCAAAATTTATTTTGTGATTCTTTAGATTTATTACTCCATTCATATTAGTGGCCTAGTCTATTCCTAGTAGTGTGGGATAGGGATTTCTATCATTGACAATATCTATCACTTAGAAATCTGCCAGTGTGCTTGCACCTTCAATATCCAACGTTACTCCTTGCAATCTTCCCATGGTTAAGATCTTCTGTTGGTTCACCATTCACAATTGAATAAGAGATCATTGTAGCATGGATTTGCCTATTCATTCCCATGTTTGTTCTGGTAGTACATTCACATCCGATCCTAGATCCAAAATTACTTGATCCATTTCATACTCCCCAATTTGTGTAGTCAATCTCATTTCCCTTCCTGTGCGCGATGTGTGCTTTCTGAGTTTCTGTACTATGCAGGGTTCTCCTGACCCAGTGCACCTAGTGGTAAGTTCCTACAACCCTTTCACAGCCTTGCTATTGTGCAACAGTTTCATACATGTCTCCAGAAAGGTAGTGATCATTGAAGGATCCATTTATGACTCTAATTGATCCTTACTACCTGAAGTGGAGGCCTCCGTGAATCTCTTCTTAGCTTCCATGAATGTCTCCTTTGCACGCTTCAGATCAAATTCAGGTTCCTTTGTAGGAGCCTTGCGAAGCCATGCACTTTCTTGAGGCTACTTACCTTTGTCATCTCCCGTCGTGATACCGCTTATGAGCACTATGTTTACATTCGGGTCCTCTTCGTGCAGTTCAAACCTCATCATTTGCAAATTATGAGTTGGGGGAGGCTGGAGTACCCCTTTCTCGCGCAGCCTTACTATCAGTGTAGGACAGTCATCTACCTCATGATCAAACTAAATACAATATAAACATGATTTTATTGTCGGGTTCGTACAATCGCAAGCATAGTGCCATGGCCCTCCGCAATTGTAACAAATTAGTTGTCTGCGACCCCTTCCTCGTCCCACTTCTCCTCGACCTCATCCGCGCCCCTGGAATCCAACGCGTGCCATACCCATATTTGGGTCGAGGGCTCACATTTCAGCCTGCACCCTATAGGTAGGAGTCTGATCCATCATTAGTTCAAAGCTTCCACAGGTGCGCTCATCATGGCCTATTGACCTATAGAAATTACAGAATAATTACTGGGATGTCTGCATATACTTCTACAATAGATGACAATTATCCGTAGTGTGTTTTCCTCCTATCTGATAGATCGCGCACCATAATGCAGGTGCTGCGCTTGGTCTTGTTTGTGCCTCTAGTCTTAATGGCATTGACCCTCCTCCTGCCAAGTAACTCATGAAGACTAGACAATGGTCCTTGTCATGACCCTTGCCTTTGCATTTTATGCAACATACCTCTGCACATGCTTCTGGGTGAGTTGTCCTGTCCTATTTCAAACTCTGCATTTCCAGACACAAGTTCTGCAGTTGCGCGTGGAGTTGCTAGACTCCCATACCATGAACTTGTATTGGAGTCTCGTGTAGTCTCATTGCAATCTCCAAAGCTTCAGCCTAGGTGGATAACTTCTGCTGCGAAAACGCCGTTCTTAGATGCGGTTTTAGTGATGCTACAAACCATGTGAGGTGCTCCCCATCTGTCTAGGTCATGTTGGCTTCACAAATCATACTCTTCAGTCTCTAGTCTAGATCCCATGGGGTCTCACCTTGTTATGCTCTTAACTTGCAAGACGATACTAAAATACAGAATATGCAAAGAAATATACCCAGAACATAGAATAGTGAGAAACAACAGTAAGTATTTTATTATTTAGAAAGCAATGTTCACTTGCCTCTTTGAGGGGGCAACCTCCAATAGAGCAGAGCTCGATTACAAAATAAGACATGATGCTCCTCGCAGGGAGTCTCTATCCTTTATATATGACTCATACATGCAATACCATGGATCAATACCATGGTTCTTATAAATACCATATATCTAATACCATGGCCCATTTGCAACTAACTGTGGTCCTGTCATTAATTGCGGGTTAACCACTTACAATTATTAATATGGGCTTTATTGATTCCTTACTTAACTATAACTATGACTCAATCCTACTACATAAATAAGGGGGTTAGGGTGCGACCCTAACATGCCCTCCCCCTTAAGAATAGCCTTGTCCTCAAGGCTAAAGCTGTGGAAACTGCTGAAGAATAGTGGTTGGTTCTCAGGTTGCATGTTCCAGAGAGGTGTCTTTCCACTTGATGAGGACTTCCCTGATCATGCGGCCACGCAGGTGCCGTTCTCGTGTGTCTAGGACCTGTTCAGGTTGGAGCCAGATTGATCCTTCTTCATCCAATTCAGGTAGACTAGTTTGAATTCTGAAATTGTTCCCAATCACTTTCTTGAGGCATGAGACATGGAAAACTGGATGGATTTTTGCAGTGGGTGGCAAAGCTAGCTTGTAGGCCACTTCTCTAATGTGCTGAAGTACTTGATATGGTCCGTAGAATTTTGGAGATAGTTTATGACAACCCTTGTCTTTGAGTGAAGTTTGCTTATATGGTTGCAGCCTAAGGAATACCTGATCCCCTTCTTGAAATTGGTGCTCTGAGCGATGCTGATCTACCTATTGCTTCATGCGGTTTTGAGCTTGATGAAGATTCTCTCTAAGATGGGCGAGCATGGTTGTACGGTTTTGTAGGAGTTGATCCACTGCTTGTACCTTGGAGCACCCCTTGATATAAGAAGTAGGGGAAGGAGGGAGTTTACCATAAACTGCTTCATAGGGAGTCACTTTGGTGGTGGCATGATAGTTGGTGTTATACCACCATTCAGCTAGAGGCAACCACTATACCCATAGATGTTGCTTTTCTGAAGTGAAACACCTAAGGTAGGTTTCTAGACATTTGTTGACGGCTTCAGTTTGACCATCCATTTATGGATGATAGGAAGTACTAAGTTTTAGTTGGGTGCCTTGTAGCCTGAAGAGTTCTTGCCAAAAATTATTGGTGAAGATCGGGTCATGACCAGACACAATAGAAGTGGGCATGCCATGCAATTTGAAGATTTGATCCATGAAAGATTGAGCGACCAAAGTTGGTGTAAATGGGTGGGGTAGGGCGAAAAAATGAGCATACTTAGAAAGTCGGTCCACAACCAACATGATGACTAACTTGTTTCCTGACTTCGGAAGACCTGTAATGAAATCCATAGAAACCTCCGTCAATATAGATGCCGGGATGGGCAACGGTTGTAATGTTCCTGGTGCTTTGATTGTCTCCCCTTTGTGGCGTTGACAGACATCGAATTCCGATACAAAAGTAAGGATTTCCTTTTTCATGCCTATCCAAAAAAATGATCTTCTAGTGAGAGCATATGTCTTCTGAAAGCCTGAATGTCCTGCAATGGGGGATGAGTGCAATTCTGCCAAAATGCGGCTTTTGAGGGTGGATGTTGGTGATATTACGACTCTGTCCTTGTAGCGAAGAATCTCATCCTGCCACGAGTAGGCCTTGGTCGAATTTGGATCCGCCTGTAATTGAGTAATGAGTTGGTAGATCCAGGGATGTGAAAACCATTCCCTGCGAGCCTCTTCAATCCATTCTGGAATGGGAAGGGAAATTGCGACCAAGGTACTTTCCTCCTCAAATTGGCGAGATAATGCATCTGCTACATTATTTCGCGCCCTTTCTTGTAAATGATCTCATAATCATATCTCAACATTTTGTCGAGCCATTTATTTTGTTGTGGGGAGGATAGGCGTTGCTCCAAAAAATATTTAAGAATGTGATGGTCTGTGTGGATTTGGAAATGTCGCCCCAGTAAGTAAGGTCGCCAGGTATCTACTGCATGTAAGATGGCCATCATTTCCTTCTCATAGGTAGATTGTCCCAGATTCCTCCCACTTAGTTTTTGGCTTGTGAAGGCCAATGGTCGACCTTCCTGCATTAAGACCACCCCAAAACCCGTACCCGAAGCATCACATTCAATGACAAAAGATTTGGTGAAATCAGGTAGTGCTAAGACTGGAGTGGAACACATGGCATTTTTTAGAGCTGTAAATGCCTGTTGTGCATCATCATTCTAGAAGAATGAATTTTTCTTGAGGAGTTGAGTGAGGGGCTTTGAAATGCGACCATAATTGCGGAAAAATTTGTGATAATAGCCTGTGAGACCCAAAAATCCTCTCAGGCTCTTCAAGGTCTTAGGTTGAGGCCAATCCTGCATTGCCTGGATCTTTTTGGGGTCCACCTTGACACCTTCATGCCCCACAATGTGGCCCAAATACTAAACTTCTTCCATCCCAAAAGAACATTTGGACATGTTAACAAATAATTTATGCTTGAGGAGCAGTTGCAAGAGCAAATCTACATGCTGAAGATGTGCGGCCCAAGTGCAACTATAGATGAGGATGTCATCGAAGAAGACAAGGAAAAATTTCCTGAGATATGGTTTGAGAAGGTGGTTCATAAGGCTTTGAAAAGTAGATGGGGGCATTACAAAAACTGAATGACATGACCACGAACTCATAATGGCCTTCATGAGTTCTGAAAGCAGTCTTTGGAATGTCATCTTCCTTCATGCGAATTTGGTGGTAGCCTGAGCAAATATCCAACTTAGTGAAGAATTGAGCCCCATTGAGTTCATCTAGAAAATCATCAACAACCGGGATGGGAAATTTATCTTTGACTGTCAACTTATTGAGGGCCTTGAAGTCTAGACACATCCGCCATTCCCCATCTTTCTTGAGCACCATGACCACCGGTGATGAATAAGGACTAATGCTGGGACGAATGACACATGCTTCCAAAAGTTCCTTGATTATTTTTCTATTTCATTCTTTTGGGTGAACGGATATCTGTATGGGTGCACGTTTGGTGGTTGGGCCACTGGAACCAAGGTGATGCTATATCATGTTCCCCTCGCGAGGGTGGAAGCTCATGAGGCTTGTCAAAGACTAGCAGATGGTTATTTAAAATTTGTTGCATCTCAGGATGAATCGGCAAAGAATTGGGTTCGACGGCCTGGATGGCATTAAATTGAGCTATAACTCCATGATGGCCCTTTTTTAGCAATTTTTCCATCCTACGTGAGCTGATGATAGAGGGAGCTCCCACCTGGAGTCCACGGAGGGTATGTATGGAGTTGTTCTTCTTAAAGCTCTTATATAACTCCTAGAAATCCATTGTGATTGGCCCAAGAGGGCGAAGCCATTCAACATCGAGGACAATGTTGCACCCTCCCATGTGTATGGAAAACATGTGGGTCTTCAACTGATAATCCCCCATTTGAAGTTTGACATTTTCATAGTGGCCTTCACATTTCATTGTTCCCCCATTCGCAATTTGGACTTGGAAGTTAGAAATTGCTCGTACAAAACAATGCACTGCTTCCGTGACTTTTTGATGGATGAAATTATGTGTACTTCCACTATCAATCAAGATTACTACTAGGAACTGTTTAATAAAACCTCTGATTTTGAGAGTTTGAGGTGAAGAAATCCCTGTCAAAGCATGTAGTGAAATAACTGGTTCGTCAGGGACATTGTCCTTCTGGTTGTCCTCTTCTACCTCCTCCGGTTCCTCAAGTGGTGGGGCTTCCTCCGATGAGCTGTAATTAGTGGCATCAGTTTGAAAAAATTTAGGCTCCTTGCATTTATGACCTGGGGAGTATTTTTCATCACAGTAGTAACATAATTCCTATTTTCTTCTTTCGGTCATTTCTGCAGGTGACACCTTTTGAACCTTAAGTGTTTGGGTCGTGCTATGAGCCTGTGGGGGGCGACCCTTGGCAGGGAAATTTGGGCGAATGGACTAGGCTGCTAACGCACGTTCCACATTATGAGCTACCTTGCAAGCCTCTGACCATGTGGGTGGGTGGTGTAGTCGGACGTTGGTTTGTATGGCCTCTTTAAGACCGCTGATAAAACATTCTGTGTAGAAAGCATCTGAGAGATCCCTAGTGCAGAAAGCTAAGGATTCAAAGGCTGTAACATATTCATCCACTGTGCCAGTCTGTCAGAGCTTAGTGAGATGACCCAAAAAATAAGATTCCTCGTCAAAGCGATCTGTAAGAGCTTTTCTGAAGGTGGCCCAAGTCAGAAAACTTCCATTGTAACGTTGATGCCATTCCCACCATTGCCATCTTTCATTGTCCAAGTACATGCTCCCCACCATAAGCTGAGTCTCATTATCTAAGATGTTATTCAGATTGAAATACTGCTCCATTTGTGCTATCCATGTGGCCAGGTGAGAACCAGCAAATTTATGCATATCCAACTTGGGAGGTCATGGACAAGATTATTAGTGGGTGCCCCAAAGTTGAAGAGAGTGGCTAGACTCACCCTCACTGTGTCCATTGCCAATATACACCTCTTTGCGGGCTTCCTCCTTGCCCTTAAAGAATGTGTCAGTTAGTATGTCAAGCTGAGCTTGGATGGCTTGCAAGGATTGTTCAAGTTTTTCGATCTTCTCATTGGCCATAGCTTGTGCTCTAGTTTCTACCATGCACCAATCCGATGTACTTGAAATTTGGGACTGCCCGAATGTTTTTCACTAACAATTGAATGGTACCACCTTGCTCAGCTCGTCATCTTGATTCTTATGGGCTAGATCACCAATAAGCACCCCAGGGGGTCTCAGACTCTTTTTTTTTTTTGAAAACTCCTAACGGAGTTTTACTCCTTCCTTAGGAATACTACAGTAGCCGAATCCCCAAAATGTCAATGCTGCCAAAAGTCCTGCGAAAATCACGCCCCGGTATAGGAACCCCACACAACTACTCAGATCTGGTGGATCTGAGAGATCTGAATGGCTGATCGGATAGCTCTGAGTGGCGGCACCGATTGCTGTTGTGGATCTGATGGATCAGAAAGGCTGGTCTACTAACTCGGAACTGCGGGACTGATGTCTGCTGCTGCTGCAACCCCACTTGCGAGATCTGATCTGGCAGAGATTATGCGTGATCCCGAGATAGAAAAGGGAACTATGGTCTCGAGGAGTGTCAGGTGCTACAGATTGCAATATACATAAGGGTTGACAGTAGTACTCGGCCCAATGTTTCAGGGCTCCAACTAAGGAGGATCAACTGTACCCTTAGTCGTACAACCCGACTACCTTATCATACGGGTGAGTAATCTCTCCGAGTGTTGTTCTCGATGTACTGTAGCAGCAAGACGGCTAAAGATTTATCTATGGCGAGGTTTTAAAGGAGCTAGGGGGCTTCCGATATACCCAGAGGGTACTTGGAAGACAGTCCGTACGCGGTTCTGTCTAATGCGCTACTACTCGAAGGGGTACCCACAGGAATTACAAGGGAGTCCAAAAAGTGTGACCACCTCTTGTATTTCCTACGTGCATGCCTCCCCAAATCCGCAGGTTTATGTGCTCAACGACAGATCCCATGGTTTAAAGATGCTGGAACACGTCTCTAGCCAAAATAATTTTTTACTAAGAAATGGAGATCCCACCTGTCCTGGAAAGTGCTCTAATACCACTTGTTATGCTCTTAACCTACAAGACGATACCAGAATACAGAATATGCGAAGAAATATACCCAGAACATAGAATAGTGAGAAACAACAACAAGTATTTTATTATTTAGAAAGCAATGTTCACTTTCCTCTTCGAGGGGGAAACCTCCAATAGAGCAGAGCTCGATTACAAAATAAGACACAATGCTCTTCGCAGGGAGTCTCTATCCTTTATATATGACTCATACATGCAATACCATGGATCAATACCATGGTTCTTATAAATACTATGTATCTAATACCATGGCCCATTTGCAACTAACTGTGGTCCCGTCATTAATTGCAGGTTAACCACTTACAATTATCAATATGGGCTTTATTGACTCCTTACTTAACTATAACTATGACTCAATCCTACTACATAAATAAGGGGGTTAGGGTGGGACCCTAACACACCTAGAAGCATCATGATCTCCTTAAACCCGATAATTGATTGTGTCTCTAACTTTGGCTTGCTAAATTCCCTATTCAGCGCAGCCTGGATATCTACAATCCCTGTGTTTGGATGGTTATTAGAATGCTTAATGTACCATGTCAGTGCACGATCCTGCAATGCACTCATTAACATTGCCTTCTTTATATTGTCATCCACGAATCCTTGTGCTTCCCATATGGCCCTTACCATGAACCAAAAGTGGTCCAAATCTTTGTTCTCTACTCCCCTGAATACCGACAATTTTATCATGCTCGCCATATTGAACTGTGGTGGTGGTGGCAGTGGTGTAGGAGGAGATGGAGGTGAAGATGGGGAGACTAGTGGTCGTGTAGGTGGAGGTGGTAGGCATGGAATTCACTGCCTTATCAGACTGGCCGTGCTTCTCGGATAAACTTTTGCAAGCTCTTAGTCGCTTTCTCGCCGAGGTGAAATCAAGGGACTATTCTCTGTTTCTACACTACCTTCATTTCTATAGATCCTCCCACTTTGTGTAGCCCCAAACATAAATTTATTCGTATAACCCACTTTTCACACAATAACATCTTAATCCAAGTGTTCAAAGATTTAATGTACTTACCTCGCGGTCCTCTGAGGAAATGTCCTTTGCCTCACTGTAGCTGACTATTGTGTCTATCGTGGACTCAGTGATAAACCCCCCTATAATTCGATTGAGCCAATAGTCCACAACGCACGTGATCTTATCTTCTAATGCTTCTAGCCTGCGCACTAATTCTGGAGTCCACACAATTGGTTTGTCGAGCCTACACCTTCCCTGACTGTCTTCTATCTTTACGATCCACACATAAAACTCAGAGGGAAAGGATGCAAATAAATTTTTGTGGATTTTTGTATATAAGTAGTGCTCCAACTGTTATGCTCCTATACCAATAGGTGTCATATTTCATGATTGACTGATGAAATGCCAAATATGTTCATCCTTTCCATGCTGCAAAGGTTCCATATTTTCAAAAAAAAACCAAAAAATTAAAAAATGAAAAGAGGGTATGCCCTAAAAGAAAAATCAAAGGGCAAAAAGAATGAATTGGTCAAAAAGAAAGAAAATGAACCCCAAAGAAAAGACCAGGAAAGTGTGCTAGCCCAAAATGCCACTACTATCCTATTTTTTGCAAAGAAGTTCAATATGTGCAATCAGTGACTTCTGTCACAGTTGATGGATGGCCAAACAGCTTAATCTTGGCCAGTCCATGTTTAAATTTCTTGTTTTAGAACTAGAGAATAAGATCTGTCCAAACAGTTCAAGCTTGGTAGATAAGTAGTTAGGTAGAGAAGCAGAGGTGCTCAACAGCTAAATCTGAGCCCTTGGAAGAAATAAGGGCAGACTTAGATAGGAGGGCAGTTAAAAGAAAAGAAGAGAGTAAGGGTTTGCTAGTTTAAATGCACCCAAGGAAGAAGGAAGAAAAAATGTTAGGTGTACAGGTTGGGTAGGCAGTTTTGATGTTGTAGAAGTGGGTTTATGAGTAATTTTTTCTTTCAAAGGTGATTCATCTCATTGCTATCATGAACACCATGGCAACTATGTGGTGACAGATCAGATAATACATGTCTAACTTCCCCTCATTCCTTTCCCAACAATCACTCTCTAACCTCCCCCCAAGGATATTGAGATCTGCTCAATACTCCTAGGACCATTCCATTTCATGAAAATATTTAAGTAAAATGATATTTTGCTTAAAACACAAAGCCACATTTCTTGTGTAAAAGGTCCTATTGGTCCATCATCATAAGTTATCCAACTTCATAACTTAGCACCCTCTTATTTCCCTAAGCCTAAGTCTTTGACTCTGCGACTTAGCGCTTTTAGTTCAAAAATACCCTTCATATTGACACATTAACCTTATTATATTAAACCCCTATAGTTCTCCCCAAACCTGTACTATGTAAATACATAAAAACCCCAAAATATTTTAATATCCCACCCCGGGCTTAATTATAGCCATATATTAATGTAAAAAGGGGGTCCAAGGTTTATCTGAAACCTTATGGACAACCCTCCCCACACGCGCATTTATCAGGTTTGATTAACATTTGGTTAATCAACACTTAAGCCTCCCCGCAATCAACCACAATAGCCCTGGAGCCATTAATAAACTGCTTATATAACGTGGGTCTCGCACCATACTCCTCCGCCAACTCCATCCACTATTGATCGTCCGATCCAGGCTTTCCCATTGGACGAACCATAGCAATATCGAAACCCCTCCGATGCCCGAAGAATAACATCCGAGAAACGGGCGGTTTTGCCACCATACTAAAAACACATGGCGCCTGCCCGGTGCTATTGTGGCCCATCCTCTAGAAATAGCTTTTGTCCAAAAGCGGTGCAGGATAATACCATTTACCACCCCCCGCTTCCCCCTGCCGACATCATCACCCACGTCATCTGCCACTTCATCTCCATGACATCTGCCACGTCATCTTCCACGTCATCCGCCGTACCCCGCTACATGACAAATATTACGTCATGCTGACATCACCCAAAAAAAGTGCCAAAAGCCCGCGAAGCCAAATTTTGTTAAGAAAGCTCGTTAAACTGTCATTTTCACTCATTTTTGTTCATTGTTATTACAAAGCCCTTGCGTGGAAATTCACATTCAATGTAACTGCGCCAGCCACAGTCCACCACCCCGACTAGCAAAAGACCAGTCTCCTGCTGTTACTCATCAATTACCCTGCGAACTGCTCTCGTGCACCTCCAAAACCCAGGTATTTACACCATTTCCACTTCCTGAACCTATAGTTTTGTGCATCTTGTGTAAATTTTACCTAAAAAGCTGAATGCAAGCTAAAATCCGCCTATAATTCTGAGAAAATTCACCCAAACCACCGCTATTTTATCCATTTTCCACAAAAACCTAACTTCCACAGCTAAAACCACACTGACCAACACATGGAAACTCCTGCGCCCGTGGCCCTCAATGTTGCGTCTCTCAACGCACCACACAGAGTTGGAATGGTTGCCCCTGGCTGACAAGGATTTTTAGATTAAAGACTTCATCGGTGATGTGCCCCACCTCCAAGCTTTTTGTGAAATTAGGAATTCATACCGCAGCAATACTGATGTCTATGGAATATGGGAGTCTCATATGCCCATATACTACCTCCCCTCAGTAAATGTTCTCTTTGATATCGTCCACTTATGCTGTGCCAATTATGACCCCACTCAAAGAGTAGTTATGGCTCCATCTGGGACTATCTTATTTTACATTACCCCTGAATCCATAAATGAAATGCTACACTTCAAACCCACTCAGCCTCTGGCCCCTCTCTCCATGGGATTCTTGCTTGACCAAGGTGCCAAACTACCCAATTCAGAGATAACCAGAATAGCTCAATTATTCATGAAACCAAATTGCCAACCCCAGCAACCTCCTCCTTATCTGCATTCTTGGTTCACTGAAGCAGGAAGATTCATTGTAGACATGATTTCCTACATCCTGGGATTTAAAACAAGTGAATATGTTGATGAGACCACCTTGGTTCTCTTATCAATATTTACTCCAGGACAGCCCCCTGCTGTCAAATATGATTATGCCACTTTCATAGCCAATAAAATACATGAGCAATTCATGAGTCTAGAAAGAGAGAGAGTCTTTAGGTACACATCATACCTGTATCATATGTTTTTGTACTATCAAACAGAGAGCTTTCAGTTTCCCATTAGAAAACTGGATGTTAAAGGAGAGCGAAGGTCTGTAATCTTCTAGACCTCAGTCTTCCACAGGGTTCATGACTCCCTTTATACCTACTGTGAATTCATTGATTGTTTTATACATCCAGCCTCCTCTCTACAAATGACAACTCCCCGTGCTAGACTCTTTGGTGAAATGCAGAAAATTTTACAGCTCTCCAAATACTATAGTATAGGTGACTGGTATTTTTACCAAAATCACACTGAGATCATGATATATGGCTGTGAGTTGTGCCCCTACAAGCTCCCAAAATATGTGCCTATGAGACTGTTTGCTCTAGAATATTTCAGGCAATTTATTAGCTCATAATTGACTCATTTTTATGCTACCAAGAAAAAGGCACAGCAGAAAGTAAGAAATCAATTGGGCCTGTTTGTCTTCAATAAAATAGAAGCTTGGGAGGAGGCTGATAAGATTTTAGGGGAGGAACTTAAATTAAAACAAAGTTTTTATTGGGCACCATATGACCTCAATCATTTCATAAGTTATAAAAAAGTGAAAAACAAGCTAACAGCATATGTTCACCACAAGATCCATGAAATTCAACTGTATGCTAAGCAACAAGAATGGGTAGAAGGCACATTAGTTGAAGAAATTACTGAGGAAGAGAAATTGGAAAAAGCCATGAAAGAGCTTGAAAAAACGCTTAACCTGGACTCTTTTGGACAGGTAACCTTCAAGCTGCCTCAGCACACAGGAGGTGATACATCCTTTGCCGAGACTTCTTAGCAACCCACACAAAAAGCCAGTACAGGGTCAACAAAGGGAAAGGAGGTAATAGGTTTAGAGCAGGACATAATGACAGAACAGCCAGCTACATCAAAGGAACAAGGCCAAGGGCAGATTCCTTCAGCACAGACAAAGGCACCTGAAATCCCTGCACTACAAACTCCTCTAAACGAGGAAAGAGGCAAGAAAAGGGACAGGCAAGAAGACACACCAATCAGTAGTTCTGCAGAGCAACTAGGGGAGAAAAGGCAAATATTGAACCCCTTATCAGAGAAGGAGTTTATTCAGGAGACCACAGACAATCTAAGGGAAGAAAGAGTGGTCATCCAGGATAGTTCCCCGGTCACAGAAACATCATCCAGTTCACACAAGCAGGAGATCAGAAGACAACATAGTGTGGAATTTTCATCTGCCAGCCCACAAAGCAGGCAAGGCTCTGACATTAAGAGAACATTTACTGAAATAAAGGCATAGAATGAGCCAATAAGAATTCAACTTTATAATCACTTGCTGAAGATGGCCCCCACAAATCAAGAAAGGTTAATGTCGACATATGACATTCAAGAAGGAAAGATGATCCTGAATCACTTTAAGCCCAAAATGCAGCAACCACAGTCAGCTGCTGAATACATCAGGACCAATCTGGAAGTCTTAGCCAAAGACATTCATCCAATGGACTAGATTGAGTTGCATAAACAAACTGGAGAAATGGTATACTCCACATTGGCAGATAAGGCATTATTGGTGTTGGCATTGTGGCATTGATTTAGAGCTATGGCACAGGTGTTGTCCTTGATGGCAACTCTCTCTGGTGACAGATCTTAGTTTAGGCTTTCAGAATGAAGGAAAAGACATATACACAGGTTCATCTAGACGAAGACGCGTATACGCGTGGGTTAGACGTTGAAAAGGTGTGTATGCGTATACACGCACTTTCACGCAAGGAAAAGCGCGTACATGTTGGAGAACTTACTTTTGGTCCGTGGTATTTAGTCCTTGGTAATTGAACCTATGGTTTTGGGCCATGGTATCTCGTCAAGAGTGTTGATCCCATGTATTGGGTCCATGGTTTTGTTTTGTTATGGTTGTGGACCATGGTATTCTGAAAGGCCTAAGACTATAAAAGGGGAAGGAGATCATTTGGCAAAGAACATCTGAATTATTGAATATCTGATAGAAGGGCTAGATCAGGAATATTGGTGATTATGTTATGGTGCATATCTGGATCTGAATGAAAGAGGAACCTGAGCACAAAGAGAAGGATAAGTTCTATTGATGGGTCATAATCTTAAGGCTTGAATAATAATATCTTTATATGATTTTGATCCATTATATGTGGCACATGCTTGATCTATAAATCTGGTAATCTGGGTTAATTAAGGTCTGAATATTTGTGAATTATCCTTTATAGATCTGTACGCAGGTTTAGCGAAGCGAAGGCGCGTATACACGCTAGTTATGTGAGTAAAAACAGCGTATACGCGGGTTGGTCCAAACACAAAAGCGTATGCATGCAGGTTTCTAGTTATTGAAGTAGCGTATATCTTTTGAGTTGTGATCTAGCTGCTTCTGTTTATTGCTGTAGTGTTCTGGGTTCAGAATTTGGTGTGTGGTTACTGTTAATGTGTTTTGGGTACAGCTATCAGAGAAGTATCTACTTGATTCAGTTCTAATTGGTGAAAAGGATATTGTTTGATGCAGAAAATTTTGATGATTGATTGATGTTCATGGATCCAGTCTGAAAATTTATGAAACATGGTCCCTGGAAGAAAGAGAAGGTTGTAGTCTTCTGTAGGCCAGCACCTATGTACTAGTGTCTTGGCTAGTGCAAGAGCTAAGGGGGTTGTAGCTCCCTTCCAGAAGAAGCTGGAGAATGAGAGAGGTTTGTAGCTCTTTGCAGGTTGCAGCCTACGTACCGGTAAAGAATTGCACCAGTACATTGTAAAAAGAAGTTTCTAATTACAAGAAGATAGAGACGAATTGTAGCAGGTGGTTTTCACCCACATTGGGTTTCCACCTTATATCTTGTGTTCTTGTGTGTGATTTCGTTCAGCTCTATTTTACTATTTCTCGTCACTATTTATTTGATTCTGATACACAGATTAATGATCAACATCTGTAAGATAAATTAAATTATAAGTCTGCATTATATACGTGGGTTTCTTTCTACGCAGTTGTGTATATACACGATTTTATCTAACTGAAGTAGCGTATATGATCTGGGTTTGAAAAAGAAAATAAGTGACTTGATAACACTGATTCACCCCCCCTCTCAGTATTATTTCCAACAATTGGCCCACAAATTGCAAAATTCATTAAATAATACCTCTGCCCAATTGGAGTTGGAAAAAGCTTCCTCTTTAGCCAAGGATAACAGAATCAAGTCCTTGGAAGAGATTATCATAGAGCTGGGACATGATCCCAAGGATGCCAAAGGCATCAAAGCATTAATAAAAAAGAACAAATAAGACGTTGCAGCTCTCAGGAAGCAGCTCAAGCTTCCCATTACCATGCATCCCCAAACTACAGAGATTGTTGAGCAGAAATCACAGGAAGATATGATGGACCTGCTAATGAAAATGAATGAGAGATTGGCAGAAACAAAGCAGGCATTGGAGAAAGCACTGCAAGAAAAGCAGGGAGAGTCGGCCTCCCAGCCCCCTGAAATTGCTCTAACAGTCACAATTGCTCCTCCTACAGGTATAACGGCAATTCCTCCCACTGTCCCAGCATCAGCAGAAGGTATTCCAACAACAACAACAACAGTAGCACTACCATGACCACTAAGGAATTGATAAAGGCTATGGAGGATCTAAGACTCCAAGTATCAGAATTAAAAGATGCTAAAGAGAAATTGGCCAAGTTGGAAATAAGTTATGACAAATCTAAAATGACTGTGGCAGAAAAAACAAGGGAGGTAAAAGCATTAGAGAATAAAGTAAAGGAATTGGAAAAGGACCTCTACTTAGAAAAGCCTCTAGGAGAAATCAGGGGCATTTTGTGGGCCAACATTGGCCAATCCCTCACTGATATATGGAAATCCATACAGATAATTCATGAGCAGATTGATTTGGTAACAGTAGCTCAAGTGGAGATTCAAAAGGCTAGGACTTTATTGGGACACATGCCCAAACAGGCCAATAGGCTAATACACATTTTGAACACCCACACCAAGGAAGAGCTGGCATCACTGGATTTCAAGGATAGGATAGGCACCATTCTAACAGTTAAAAGAGTCCTGACCATGAAGAACTTCATACAAAATCGGGAGAGGAAGTGCGAAGACATGCAAGTGGAGATAAATGCTTTCACACAGAAGTTTACAGCTTTGCAGGAAAAGGGTCTGCCCAGTTTATTAACCAATGACTATAGATTGATGAAACATGCAAACTATGCTCATAGGTTGAATACATATGTGGCTAATCAAGTCACAGACTCATCAAGTTCTGCAGGAGAGAAGGCACTCCCATCTGGACAGAGCCTGTATGACAACTTAGAAAATCTGTTTTTTATTGAGCATGAAGTGAGACATCTTTTCACAGTCCAGCCTACTTTCTTCAGGTATACAGATGCTGATGAAACTCTAATAAAATTGCATAGACACCAAATACCAGATGACCAGTGGTGGAAAAGCATGTTAGAGATCCTGTAGGCATATCTCTAATTTCCTTATATCTTTGGGAAATCAAAAGTTCATGTCACGCACCATAAAGTGGAAAACAGGAAGGGACGAGAATCAAGCTAGAGCAACAGTGTAGTAAAGACGGTCCAAAATCACCCAAGAATGCAAAGCCTGCAGTGCAGAATATCAGTGAAAGCATCCACCGGCTGACTCACTGAGCAAGCAGTCAATGCACCTTACCAACTAAACGGCCAGCACATCAGCATTCACTTCTGCATTCATTTCTCCCTGTTTTCAAGATCATTTACTTCTCCTTTAGAGTAGGTAGAATAAGTTATTGCTAGATATTATCTCATTGAGATACATTTTCATACAAATACCTCCCCAAGCTAAGTATTAGGGGTTGATGATACATTTCTGGAACTGCGCTGTAATTCTGAAAACTCTTCTGAATAAAAGGTTGTTGGAATGCATTGTTGTTGAACTCTTTGGATGTGGAATTGATGGCAGAGGACTATGTTGCAGAATTCTCGAATTATTTCATGGATCAATAAGTCTTTTTAACTCATGTTTTACAGTTTCTGTGTTTTTATATATCATCTATGTTCATTATCTGAATAACAGGGAAAAAGAATAACCCAGAACTTGCTTAACTATACTCTATGTTCAATCTCTGTTATTTTTTATGTTTTCTTCAGAATTAGCATAATCAGGAATTCTTAACTGCTCCTATTTCCCCTGGTTCTTACATTTTTAATATAGCTAAGGAATTCTTAACTGCTCCCTTGCCATAACCATTCACTTTCCCTCTGTTAGCATGATGAAGGATTCTTAATTGCCCTTCACCCCCTGATTCCATACCATCTGATTGCAGCTTATAAATTGTTCCATGGTTGATTATCTTGCTCTGCAATACCACCCTCTGTCAATGAAACCATATCCAGTAGTTCACCTTCACAGAATCCATTAGCCCAATGGACTGAACTTCTCAGATTAGACCCCTGTTTTATTGAAAAATCACCATCCAAAAATCAAACAAATACCTGTACTTCATAACTAGCCTAATATACCCCAAAACAAAGCTAAATCATAAAGAGAGAGCCCTCTATGGTTGCATATTGGTTAGAATATACATCTAAAAGATTGGTTAGTGGTTACCTCAACCATATTCCCTTTTCTTACAACTTTTGGGGAACAACTTGAGTGATAACACCAACCACTGTTCCTTTGATACTCGCAGGTTCCTGTTTTCTTGCATCACAAACTCATGAATCTTTTTGTCTAACCACCCTTCAATTTCTTTCTTCATTGGATTCCAATGACATGACATCAAACATCCCTTATGCAGATCCCATGTCTTAGCAATGGAACCATTTGTTGGCTTGTTGGGGCCTGACCCAGGTTGGGAGATGATTTAGCCAAACAAATCCCAGTACTACTGGCCCTTTTGGCAATAGTCTGCGAAGTACAGACTGAGGTCTCACCTGAAGTAGTATGGGAGGGTGCTTCAACCAGCTTTCCACACCCTAGTGATGTCTGATGGGTTCCAAGTGGTCCACAGTTTGACCCTGCACACACGTCGCCACGCGCATTTATCAGTACCTCGTAGCTGGTGATGTTGCCTTCGCGCAGCCATACTTGGGGCCCGAACAGTGTTATTGCCCAAACGCTTACTAGAAACCCAATATTAGTTGATTAACTTAGCTTATATATATGGTTTCATTTATACTTAACAATATTTATCATTCATACCAAAAGCACACACTAATTAAACAGTACAATTGCACTTGAAATCAGACATGTAATAACATAAGAACGAATACACGAAATTCAGATAAAACTTCTTTTTATTATTATTCTTCCTTGGTTACATACTCAACTCCACCCTGTGCACTCAGTTGTAGGGGTCCGTGCACTTTGCTGCAGACTCTACTAGGCCTTTGCGCCCTCAACTGCAGAGCCTCTTCTTACTACTACGACCTAAGATACTAGACTCTTGCTCTATGCTCACTATCTTTCAAACTGCATCTATTTTTCAACTTAACTTAACTTCACTACTTTACAACTTAGAGCCTCACTCTATTTATACAATCCCATGTGTTATCACTAAGAATTTTCTCAAGGTTAAAGAAAGAAATTTTCGAGGTAACCACAAACCAATCTTTTAGACTTGGGTTCTAGCCAAACTAAGTCTAGAGAGGGCTCTCTCTTTATAATTTAGCTTTGTTTGAAAATATTTTAGGCTATTTTTAATGTTCAGTGAGGATTTTTTGTTTGAGAGTGGTGGAGTTCTAAAACAAATGGGAAAACTAGGCTTTTAGCCCATTGGGCAATGGAGTCAATCAGGGATAATTCACTGGATGAAGTCAAATTGCTAAGGTATGATTTCAACAGGCAGGATAGAAGAATAAAAACAAACTTTGGGGCTTGAATGGATGATATTTTTTCTCAAAACTAGAGGGTAGTTAAGAATCCTCAAGTTAGGATTAGAAAGAGGAAAGGAAGATAGGTCAACTGGCAGAGGGCAATTAAGAATCCAATACGAGGGACTTATTAGAGAAAAACTACAGGGATAGAGGAGCAATTAAGAATTCCTTATTGAGATAATTTAGAAGAAAACATATAAATTGTAGACTGTTGATAGCAGAGAGAAAAAAGGCTAATTCTGATATACTTTGACTATTTTACCATTTAGATTTCAGATGCATGAAACATTGAAACATATATAAAACACCTAAAATCATAAGGATAGAATACATATTTGCAATTATACTGCACGAGAATCTGATGAAATGTCCTCAACTCTCATTCCTTTTCCGGCAAAAATCTAGATTTGGTACAAAAGCTTTCTTAGCTTGATAACATAGAGTTACAAAGATGTTATAGAATCCACCCAAAAATACTTCAAATGAAGAAGTATTTATACAAATTCTAAACTGAAAAATCTTGAAAAAATATCAAGATTGGTTCACAAATATCTCAAACTGTTTTACAATAATAGAACTTAAATAAAGGAAACTTAAAAATAATGAATCTATTTGGAACTATGTTTATGGATTCAAGGTGAAAAGGAAGAGAAATTTGAATTTGATCGCAACTCTTAAGTGATCATGAGGCATCCGAGTCACTAACTGCAGCCTTCCTTTCTGCATTCTGCCCCATAAATTCTGCAAACTTAGGGTCCAATGATACGCTTTTATATATTAATAAATGATAGATATGTAAACAATGAAAGAGGTTTTTGTAGATAATAATTTTTTTGAGATAAACCTCTCTCAGTTTCCCAAAATTAATTTCCATCTGTTCACAATATTCTCTGCAAAAAAATGTCAAAAACAGGACTTTGTGCAAACTGAAAAATAGTCTGTGAAGACATGAAATTATCTCCCTTTTGGTAATACCTATATAACAAGTGAGATATTTTTCTATATATTGGCCTATTAGGAACAAAAACCTCTTCCCATTTCTCGAAATACTTCTTGTATTGGCCACAATAGTCTCTGCAAAACTATGTCTTAAACAGGAAATTTCTGAAGAATGTACCATTTCTACTCTGATTTCATCTTTTAACCTTAAATTTCTTTTAACTGTTTTTCACTTTTAATTTGGATAAACTTCATCATTGCTGGTGAAAGTGTTTTCCTCTCTGTTTAACCCTTATTGCATCCATTTTTTCTTTTACTGTTTACTGTTTACTTTTACCACTTTGTTTTTTCATCTATCTTCACTTTGACATGAATTTGTATGCTCTGTAACTGTCTTCCCTGCTGTTTATCTTCATGCTAGCTTCTTTACTTGACTTGATCTTCAATCCGATACTCTTTAACCCTGATACACTTTGACTATTCTTTACTTTGTCCTTTTACCTTCACTCTATATTTTAGGCTTTTTATTGTCTATTTCAACAGTAAATCATTTAATTTCATGTTTCCTATGCTTGTCTTTTAACTGTATGTTTTATTTTCCATTTCTATATGAATAGATTTGATAACAATCTTAGAGTAAACATGTCTTATGACTAGTATTAAGACTATTTGTCCAAGGCTATGGTCTTCTGATCACCTGTAAAACAAAACAAATTGTTAGGAAAACGTTGGGTTGACAGTAAGGGTCATTAATGGTTTTATCGAGCTTTATAGGTCTATGGAGTGAGTCCAAAGTGATTTCAGAAGGTAAACCATGTTTAAATTGGTTAGTAGAGGCTTCAGGTGGAGTAAAAGGGTTTCATAAGTTTACATAGTAGAATGAGTGAAGGGTGAGAAAAAATGGGTCCTTGGGGTTTGAACTTTAACGGGCAAACTTTCAAAATATGGTGTGAACTGAACAGTAGATGGTTTGTTGCCTAGCGGGTAGGTGGTAAGTGGTTTGTATCGCACTGATTTTGGGAGGTTGGTGGTTTTGGCAAAGGGTCGCGCAATGCCACAAATTGGATGACATGTAGCATCGACAAAAAGTCAAAACAACTTATATCACGTGGTTAACGTTCGACCAAAATGTCAGTGCGACATGGGCTAGAACCTTTGGATGAGGGAAGGCCGATCGGATAGTAGTCAGCAACGAAAAGTGTTGGGGAGTTAAATGGAGGTGCCCAACCATAATTAAAATGACTTTAATTATATCGAGGATGATATGATTGGCGGGGAGCCTATTAATTAATCCAGGTGATTAATTAATTCCTATTAACTTTTCAGGGGTTTTGGCTCTTAATTAATCATGGTTTTGATTAACTAATCCAACTTAATTAACTTTATTTATGGTTTATTTTCCAAACCATTGGGACGGGATATTTATTTATTTTGGGACTTTTATTAATAGTACAAGAAAGGGTAATTTGTTTCGGGAGTTAAATAAATAATAAGAATTAAAAGTTAATATGACCATGGAAAAACAAATGCGCTAAGTAAATGTTTCTGAAAATACATTAATCATCCAACATTATGACTTAAGCTAAAATGCATATCGGAGGGTTTTTATAAAGAACCATTTATTTTTCCTAAGTAAGAGAGTGATTTTACTTAGGAAAAGCATTTGAAGGGGATGAATGATTTATGAAAGGGGTGAATTTTGATGAAGGGGCTTTAGCACTTAGGCCTTACAAGTTATTTGGGCCAAGGGTCTGGTCCCTCCAAAAGTTAGAGAAATGCTCTGAGCCCCTTTAAATTTCAAGTTGTTGGTGCCTTTAGTACTTAAGGAAAATTAGTAAAACTTAGGGAAAAATGAGTGATGAAGTTAATTAGTTTGACTTCAGTCTATGGTGTAACTGTCTTCACTGTCATCCATGCTTTGTCAAAGTGATGAAAGCAAATGATTTGAGCTTTTAACTTGACCATTCATCATACATAATTCTGCAACTAGTCATCTACTTACGCACCTACACATCCTACCATTTTTACTTCTTTTATTAGGGTGCACTTAAACTGGCAAACCCTTATCAAACTTTTATTTTATTTTACAATGGAAATCTATCTAAGTCTATCCTTATTACATCCAAAGGCTCAAACTAAACTATTGAGCTCCTTTTATTCACTCTACCTATCTACTTATCTGTCAAGATTAAACAGTTTGGTCAGATTTTGTTTTCTATATCTATAAACATGAAATTGAAAATATGGAATAACCGAGATTAAACTATTTGGTTACCATGGATTGTAGCATTAGTAACAAACTACACACAATATTTATTATACAAAGAGTAAAATAGCATTGGCATTTGGAGTTGCACACTTTCATGGTATTTTTCTTTTTCTTTGGGGTTCATTTCCTTTCATTTTTTGATCTTTTCTTTATTCTTTTTGTCCTTTTATTCTTTTAGGACATACCCTCTTTACATTTTTTAATTTTTAATTTTTATTTTTTACAAATATGGAAAACATTTCCAACAAGCAAAGGTATGTACATATTTCAGAGCTAAACCAAGTCAATCATGATATATGACAGCTATTGGTATAGGAACATAACCGTGGCTCCACTTGGGGATGGCTTTTCCTGGTGAAAAGTTAAGAACTATAGATCAATGGCCATTGAAAGACTTTGGTTGTGCTCTGCAACCTCCCCTTTTACTTCGCTGCTGAAAACTGAATTGATTCAAACTGAAATCCTACCTTCTTACTCTAATCAACTTTCTGACTATTGGTTAGGTAAAATGAAACAACCAATGCAACCACTCAAGCATTATATCCATTGGTGAATTTTGTTGCTTGTGCTTGTTGGTGGTTAAAATTGAGATCTTGAAATCAAATATAGCTTTGTTAACCTGATCCGGATTTAAACAGGAACGCAATAAAATACAGAGATAACCATAAAGACAGATATTCAGCGGAAATAATAACTCAATTCATTACTGTAAAATACTGAAATATGCGTACAAACAGAAATGGAAATAAACTAGCTAGGGCGATGGTAGCTTATCTCTGAGAAGAGATGTGGTGGCTACATGCCTCTGAACTGTCTTACAATGAGGCTCGAAGGCCTATTTATTGTTGAGAAACAATGGAAAACCCTTCACATTCCAAAACCTAACCCTAGAAGATGAAATGCCAAATTGTGGGCCCCGTTTTTGGGTAAGTTGGTACATCAACTTCCCGGGGTCGCGAATTGGTCGTACTATCTCCGTTTGACGTGCATGATAGCCCGTTGGAAAGATCTCTCCGAGGACTACGACGAAAAAGACGATTTTTATCATAAAAATCGTTGGCGGTGGATTTCCCAAAAAAACGTCGTTTAGGGCCTCAAAACAGCTCCAGAAGTTTAGGACCCGTAAAACTGCTAAAAATAGTAAACTGTGCTATAATTAAGGAAACTGAAAAAACCTGTAAGAAGCACTAGAGGGGATCCAAGTGGAATTAGTGGGTGGCCACCAATATCCACCTGGATCATAACCTTTAAGGAGATAAGGAAATTCCTGATCTGCTTTGCTGACTCTAGAAACCGTACAAAAGGATCTTTTAAAATATATACATTATTCTTGAACTGATTCAAACAACTGTACATCTATTGTGTATGGCCTACATGCAATGAAACTGAAATAATACCTTCATCTTTAATACCTTGCAGACTATCGGATGAGCTTTGTGATGATACTTCTACTGATTGAAATGTTTGTCTGGTGAAACTTTTATCATCTTGATTTTGACTCTCATAGTCTGTTAATGGAGACAAATTCTGATTGCATTCATTATCTAGCCTATTAGCTATTGGATCATAAAAAACTTTAAGAGACTGTTGTCGTCTATTTTCTATTGGTTCCAATGAAATTGCATGATTTTCTAAAAACTGCTCATCCTTTTTTACATATAGATTATGAAAATTTCCTTTCAAAAACTGAACTGCTTTAGAACAGAATTTTGGGGAATTATCTTAGATCATTTGATCATATGTTCCAGCTTCCAAGTCTTCTTCTGAAACCTGACATTCAATGGAATTTTGGGGCTGCAAATCTAGATATCAGAAGTCTTGAACAAGGATTTTATTGCCCTCTAGATGGTTAATATCAAAACTTGTTGACATTTGATTTTTAATTGCATGAAAGTTATCTCTAATAAACTGAAATGAACCAAAACAAAATGGCAAAGTTCCTTCACTGATTTCAAAATTTGTTGCACTTTCCTTCTCATTCTCATAGCTAAAATGAACAAGTTGATCACTATTTTCAAGCTGCTGAACCTGAACTTCCTTATTCTTCAAATTAGCTTCTGATTCCTCTGCAAGGTTAATTTGGATTTGAGAAACATAATCATTATTATAGTGATCAAGCATAGGCACATCACCATAAGAAGTAATGTCACCAAATGTACATATTAGATCAATATATTGCCTCTCCACATATGTTTCTATAGCTCTTTCTTTAGATTTATGGTAGTTGGAATTAACAGGAATTTGTTCATGGCTGTCAACCTCTTATTTTTGTGAAACAAATATGTCATTGTGATTTTGAACAAAAAGTTCCTCTTTCATGGTGATCTTTAGTATCATTTCCTCTATTTTCTTCCCCAAAATGTCGAGTTTTTCCTCTACTTCTACTTTTTACTTTTTTTCTTCTAATTTTCAGATTAACTTCTACATCTACTGCCATGTTTTGCATCTATTCCAGTGTTGAGGGATTTCTTTCTCTTAGATGAAATTCTATCTCTAGATAAAATGCTCTTGGGTAATGCAAAAGAGCTGAATTAGGGGGAGGTCTTATATTTGATGGCATTGAATGATAGATTTGATTAAATCTGTCTTAAAGTTGTTGTATTGTTTCATCTGGATATCTTTCTAACTGATTATATTCTTCTATGATTACAAGAATATTGACTTTGATTATCCATCTATGAAGGAAGAGTTTGAGAAACTGCTGGAGATTTGAGATGCTTGCCTCAGGAAGGGTTTTGAACCAACTCTTGACTTTGTCTTGCAAAGAAAGATCAAAAAGCCTAATACTAACATCCTCTTCATCTACTTTAAATAAGTTAAGATAATTCTCAAAAGCTTGAATATGTTTTTGGGCAGTGATACCATTCTCTCCATTAAACCTAGGGAGGTGCTTGTGATAATCATTAGGGAAAGCATGGAGCGTAGAAGGTAAGATGAGTGGCTTATATCTATCAAGAACTTTATGAGGTACTGGAATATGTACAGGGATTGTATGATTAGTCTTAATTTTTTGATTCTCCTCAATTGGAAAATGATCTTCATAGGAATTAGAAGAATGTTGTTCAAATGTGTAAGGAGACTTTATCTCTACATTTTTAAAAGGAAAATAATAAAAATTTAATCTAAAATCTTCTCTAAAATACATTATACATTGAAAAATTTTATCAATGAGAATGAACATAATGTCTTGGATAACAATCCAAGTTAAAAGCTTGATCTTTTCACACAATTCTTTCAGGTTCATTTCTCCAGTGGAGTCTTCATTGTGAAATTCATTTGGAGTTGCCAGGTGGATGATTTTAACCTTTGTGTGTCTGATCACTGTCCACCATCATAGATAAGAAAATTTTAGTTCTCCCATGTGGAGTCGCCACTATGTTATCACTCAGAATTTTCTCAGGGTTAAAGAAAGAAATTTTCGAGGTAACCACAAACCAATCTTTTAGACTCGAGTTCTAGCCAAACTAAGTCCAGAGAGGCCTCTCTCTTTATAATTTAGCTTTGTTTGAAAATATTTTAGGCTAGTATTAATGTTCAGTGAGGTTTTTTTGTTTGAGAGTGGTGGAGTTCTGAAACAAATGGACAAACTAGGCATTTAGGCCATTGGGCTATGGAGTCAATTAGGGATAATTCACTGAATGAAGTCAAATTGCTGAGGTAGGATTTCAATGGGCAGGATACAAGAATAAAAACAAAATTTGGGGCTTGAATGGATGATATTTCTTCTCAAAACTAGAGGGTAGTTAAGAATCCTCAAGTTAGGATTAGAAAGAGGAAAGGAAGATAGGTCAACTAGCAAAGGGAAATTAATAATCCAATACTAGGGAATTATTAGAGAAAAACTACAGGGATAGAGGAGCAAGTAAGAATTCCTTATCGAAATAATTTAGAAGAAAACATATAAATGGTAGACTATTGATAACAGAGAGCAAAAAAGCTAATTCTGATATACTTTGACTATTTTACCATTTAAATTTCAGATGCATGAAACATTGAAACATATATAAAACACATAAAATCACAGGGATAGAATACTTATTTGCAATTATACTGCACGAGAATCTGATGAAATGTCCTCAACTCTCATTCCTTTTCCGGCAAAAATCCAGATTTGAGTACAAATCTTTCTTAGCTTGATAACATAGAGTTACAGAGATGTTATAGAATCCACCCAAAAATACTTCAAATGAAGAAGTATTTATACAAATTCTAAACTGAAAAATCTTGAAAATATATCAAGATTGGTTCATAAATATCTCAAACTGTTTTACAATAATAGAACTTAAATAAAGGAAACTCAAAAATAATGAATCTATTTGGAACTGTGTTTATGGATTTAAGGTGAAAAAGAAGAGAAATTAGAATTTGATAGTAACTCTTAAGTGATGATGAGGCATCCCAGTCACTAACTGCATCCTTCCTTTCTGCATTCTACCCCATAAATTCTGTAAACTTAGGGTCCAATGATATACTTGTATATCTTAATCCATGATAGATATATAAACAATGAAAGAGGTTTTTGTAGATAAGATTTTTTTTGAGATAAACCTTTCTCAGTTTCCCAAAATTAAGTTCCATCTATTCACAATATTATGTGCAAAAAAATGTCAAAAACATGATTTTACACAAACTGAAAAATAGGCTGTGAAGACATGAAATTATCTCCCTTTTGGTAATACCTGTATAAGAAGTGAGATATTTTTCTGTATATTGGCCTGATAGGAAATAAAACCTCTTCCCATTTCTCGAAATACTTCTTGGATTGGCCACAATATTTTCTGCAAAACTATGACTTAAACATGAAATTTCTGAAGAATGTACCATTTCTGCTCTGGTTTCATCTTTTAACCTTAAATTTCTTTTAACTATTTTTCACTTTTACTTTGGATAAACTTCATTGTTTCTTGTGAAAGTGTTTTCCTCTCTGTTTAACCCTTACTACATCCATTTTTATGGTTTATCGTTTACTGTTTACTTTTACCACTCCGTTTTTTCATTTGTCTCCACTTTGACATGAATTTGTATGCTCTGTAACTGTCTTCCCTGCAGTTTATCTTCATGCTAGCTACTTTACTTGACTTGGTCTTCAATATGATACTCTTTAACCCTGATACACTTTAATTGTTCTTTACTGTGTCCTTTTACCTTCACTGTATATTTTAGGTTTTTTACTGTCTATTTCAATAGTAAATCATTTAATTTCATGTTTACTCTGCTTGTCTTTTAAATGTATGTTTTATTTTCCATCTCTGTAATAATAGATTTGATAACAATCTTAGAGTAAACAGGTCTTATTATTAGTATTAGGATTGTTTATCCAAGATTGTGGTCTTTTGATCGCCTCTAAAACAAAACAAAATAGTAGGAAAACGTTGGGTTGACAGGGAGGGTCATTAATGGCTTTATCGAGATTTATAGGTGTATGGAGTGAGTCCAAAGTGGTTTCAGGAGGTAAACCATGCTTAAACTAGTTAGTAGAGGCTTCAGGTGGAGTAGAAGGGTTTCATAAGTTTACACAGTAGAATGGGCGAAGGGTGAGAAAACCTAGGTTCTTTGGGTTTGAACTTTAACGGGAAAACTTTCAAAATATGGTGCGAACTGAATAGTAGATGGTTTGCCACCTAGCAAGCGGGAGGTAAGTGGTTTGTATCGCACTGATTTTGGGAGATTGGTGGTTTTGGTGGAGGGTCGCACGATGCCACAAGTTGGATGACACGTAACATCAGCAAAAAGTCAAAACAACTTATATCGCATGGTTAATGTTCGACAAAAAGGCCAGCGCGATATGGGCAAGAGCTGTTGGATGAGGGAATGTTGATCAGACGGTAGTCAGTAGTGGAAAGTGTTGGGGAGTTATATGGAGGGGCCCGACCATAGTTAAAATGAATTGAATTATATCGGGGATGATATGATTGGCAGGGAGGATATTAATTAATCCAGGTGATTAATTAATTCCTTTTAAATTGTCGGGGGTTTTGGCTCTTAATTAATCACGGTTTGATTAACTAATCCAAATTAATTAACTTTATTTATGGTTTATTTTCCAAACCATCGGGACGGGATATTTATTTATTTTGGGACTTTTATTAATAGTAAGGGAAAGGGTAATTTGTTTCAAGAGTTAAATAAATAATAAGAATTAAAATTTAATATGACCATGGAAAAAGAAATGTGCTAAGTAAATGTTTTCGAAAATACATTCATCATCCAACATTATGAATTAGTCTAAAATGTGTTTGGGAGGAACCATTTATTTTTCCTAAGTAAGAGAGTGATTTTACTTAGGAAAATCATTTGAAGGGGATGAATGATTTATGAAAGGGGTGAATTTTGATGAAGGGGCTTTAGCACTTAGGCCTTACAAGTTATTTGGGCTGAGGGTCCGATCCCTCCAGAAGTTAGAGAAATGCTTTGAGCCCCTTTAACTTTCAGGTTATTGGTGCCTTTAATACTTAAGGGAAATTAGTAAAACTTAGGGAAAAATGAGTGAGGAAGTTAATTAGTTTGACTTTAGTCCATGATGTAACTATCTTCACTGTCATCCATGCCTTGTCAAAGTGATGAAAGAAAATGATTTGAGCTTTTAACTTGACCATACATCATACACAATTCTGCAACCAATCATCTACTTACCCACCTACACATCCTATCATTTTTACTTCTTTTATTAGGGTGCACTTAAACTGGCAAACCCTTATCAAACTTTTCTTTTCTTTTACAATGGAAATCTATCTAAGTCTATCCTTATTACATCCAAGGGCTCAGATTAAACAGTTGAGCTCCTTTTATTCACTCTACCTATCTACTTATCTGCCAAGATTAAACAATTTGGTCAAATTTTATTCTCTATATCTATAAACATGAAATTGAAAATATGAAATAACCAAGATTAAACTATTTGGTTACCATGGATTGTGGCATTAGTAACAAGGTGCACACAATCTTTATTATACAAAGAGTAAAATAGCAATGGCATTTGGACTTGCACAATTTCATGGTCTTTTTCTTTTTCTTTCGAGTTCATTTTCTTTCATTTTTTGACCTTTTATTTATTCTTTTTGTCCTTTTATTCTTTTATGACAAACCCTCTTTACATTTTTTAAATTTTTTGATTTTTTACAAATATGGAAAAAATTTACAACAAGCAAAGGTATGTACATATTTCAGAGCTAAACCAAGTCAATCATGATATATGACACCTATTGGTATAGGAACATAAAAACATGGTCCGTGGACCATGGGTAGGCCAACACTACATTCAAAATTTAGGGCAGATAGCCCTATGACTGTAACATACAATTTGCGCTCCGTGCTCGCAATTCATTGAGCTTGGACTTTGAACCCTAAACCATGCTATGGGGGGATTCCATGCCCAACAGGCCCCCAACACAAACATTGTGACTTGCCCTCGAGACACCCTGTCAACGCACTGATCTTGGTGTGGAGTTCCTCCAACCGTTCCCGTATGGTGCTGATGTCTTCCCTCACTGAGTTACTACTTGTTGAACCTATAGCATTCCTTCCTCCGTGTCTGAATTGTGTCCTTACATCTGTACCGACATTCGATACGTATGTTTATAGTCCCACACCCTTGTCCTACTCCTCAAGTTGCGAGGACTATGCTTCGACCGATTAGTTAGATAGCCAACCCACCCGTGTAGGGCTTCAAGCAGCTGCTGTTTACTTTTCCTATGAAGGGTTCTCCATTTAGTTTACTTTGGGGGGGAGAATTTGTAGGTGGTTGTTATTGCTTCAGGAATATGATTTTGAAGTTATTGTGAAGCCTATATGACTAAACGTGGGACCAGACAATTTGTCATGCATCGAAACAGGGGAAGAGCCCACTAATTTGGAGGAGAGATTTCCTGACACGTAACTATTTTTAGTGCACATCACAGATGGTCACTTTGAAGACATCATACACTTCCTAACAACCAGAACCGCCCCAGAAGGCTACACCGTCCAACAGAAGAAGGAGTTAGTGGTACGTGCAACAGACATTTTTGTCATTGCCGAGCATCTGTACAAAATTGGGTTTGATGAATTATTACGATAATATGTACCGGAGTTTGAAAGGAGTAGTATCCTTGCAGACGCTCATGGGGGTGTCGCGGGAGGGCATTATGTAGGAAGAGCGACTGCACAGAAGATTCTACGCACAGGGTTGTGGTGGCCAACCGTCCATCAGGACTCAAAAGCTTACCATGAGGCGTGTGATGTGTGTCAAAGGACTGTCAGGCCATCATGGAGAGATGAGCTGCCTCTAAACCCACATATGACATTACAACCTTTCAAGAAATGGGAGATAGATTTTGTGGGACCCATTTTGCCCCAAGGGAAGAAGATGGGAGAGTGGTACATTATCACCGCGACTAAGTATTTGACTCGATGGGCAGAGGCACAACTTGTAATGGACTACACAAGCATGACTACTGTGAATTTCCTCTTTAAGTATGTATTGACATAATTTGGCTATCCAAATATTTTGATGAGTGATCGTGGTACACATTTTCTGAATGAGACGATCAGTGCGCTGGTGGAGGAATTTTAGGTATATCACAAAAAAATCACACCTTATCATCCACAGACTAATGAGATGGTGGAAGCATTCAATAAGGTGATGGAAAACGTGTTGGCCAAGGTTTACAATGCTCAGCGAAGTGATTGGGACCTATGCATACCTGCAGTACTATGGGCCTATCGGACGACATGCAAAAATTTAACAAGACAGACACCCTTTAGGCTTGTATACTGTGTTGAAGCAGTGATGCCCATGGAATACATTGTGCCTAGTCTATGCATAGAGACACTCACGAGTATGACAGATTGTGGAGCCCTAGACGAGAGGCTCGCATAGCTAGCTGAGCTTGAGGAAGAGAGATTTCTAGTTGGATTTCACCAATAGGTCCAAAAACAGTGCGAAAAAGCATGGCATGATCGACACATTAAGTTGTGGACCTTTAAGGTAAGTGATTTGGTTTTGTTATATGAAAAAAAGTTTGATAAATTTCAAGAAAAATTCAAAATGAATTGGTTAAGGCCCTATGTCATTAATGAGATTACCAACAGCGGAGCAGTTTAGTTGGTTAAATTGAATGGAGATCCCTTCCCAGGAAAGGTAAATGATAGCCGATTGAAGCCATACACCAGTGATCCGTCCAGATGACTACATGAAGGTAGCATAGTCTTAGCACTCCAAGTAGCTGAAAGGAGGCACTGGACTATAAACTACACTACTCGGGTTGGGGAACTACATGAATGGAGGATTGTGCGGAATGAGGAAATGTCACAGGGTTTGCGATAGCACAAAGAGAGATGCGCTACCCAGGGAGAAATCACGCAGGTCAGCCAGAAAGTGACTGCTAAATTCATTGTTCATGATTTGATGGTAAGCATGCAGCCAAATGGAGCGGTCGACCGACATTTAAGAAAAACTTTATAAGAAAGATCCTTGGAAATCTATCGCCAATCCAACATTAATGAACCGATTTTGGGGGGAACAGTTAGATTTGAACCACCTATAAATTATAGGTGGCCGCCCAGCAAAAAACACTTGGCATTTTGAGAATTGAGTTGTTGAGCTCTCAAGCGCACGTGAACCGTGAAAACTACAAAGCTTTTCTGGCAAGTTTAGTATTTGAGATGTTGCCAAAGGAGACACAGGAGTTGTTGCATAGCATCATGTCGATGCACGCAGAAGTTATGAGCGCTGAAGTAGTGACAGCCGAGGGGGTTGTGGTGGAGGTTTTTATGGAGGTAAAGGGAGCTGCTCTAGAGGTTGTAGAGGTCTTAGCTAATGTCCCCAAGTCACCACGGATGCCTAGACCGAAGCCCACCCCAACCAAGGAGAGTGCGAAGGACAAAAGGGGCAAGCAGGCTACGATACTAATGCATGCATTTCCCAGAGGAAACCCACATAAGGACAAGCCCACCACACAGGAAAAGGGAAAAACCATT
Source organism: Pinus tabuliformis (assembly GCA_031772625.1). Lineage (NCBI taxonomy): Eukaryota > Viridiplantae > Streptophyta > Pinopsida > Pinales > Pinaceae > Pinus > Pinus tabuliformis. The sequence goes on along the minus strand of CM062814.1, from coordinate 876,477,583 downwards.
AACCTGGAGCTAGAGGAGGAAGAAATTGAGGATATCCTGATGGATGATGAGGATTTGGGGGTAGAAGTGGAGGAAGTTGAAGTCTAGAGTTCTGACCCTATCACTAAGTTTCTTGAGTACGTCCCTCCCTGCAAGGGAAAGAACAAGGTGCCAAAGGACATTGACAAGAACAAGGTCATCTTGCACACCTGGCTACTACTAGACGAGATTATCTTTGAAGGACCACACTTGGGGCAAGTTCCTCTGTTAAAACTAGAAGATTGGGACTTAGCTGACCATGAGAAGTTCTTGCACTTGGCGACATAGCATCTAATGCACTGCGTTGTTGACACAACCACTCAGATGACTACATTAGAACTGCAGAAGTGGCTTAGGAGAGTAGACAAGGCAGGTCTTCTCAACATGTTATGGGTGCCACACTACAATCACACCCCCATTACAGTATTAGTCATCAAGAAGCTATTATGCTTGGTGCATGATGGGTGTTTGTGGCTGGAGGAGCTGATACCCATCACTAACAAATTGATCCATAGGATCACGTGGCTGCCCTACATAGAGGAAAATCTGGCCACGATGTTTGGTGGAAGAGGTGTCAAGCAAGCCCTCATGGAGGCCATGAAGGAGAAATTCAAGCTCATGAAGAAGCTACGAGGCTATGCCATCTCGAGTATCTATGACCCTGTGGTCAAGATGGCCATGCAGATTTTGGCAGGAAATGTTATGAGGAAGTGTCGACACCAGTCATAGCACTAGCCACTCAATGCACTGAAGGAGTCTAGTGCAATTGGTCATGCTATCTCTGCAGTGAGTTCCTTGTGAACTACTGTGAGGCACATGAGCTCAGCAAGACCTTCCACTATGCGTGGCTCTTGCTATCTATTATGATGGTAGCCTAGGAGCTGCTAAAAGATAGTTAATTCCACTTGGTCGTGCTGGACCTGCCAGAGGTAGGAAAGTACACTTCGCTGTGGATGACCAGGGATGCTCAGTGCATCAAGGATAGCAATATCTTCTAGATCTTGATGGAAATGAACATCCGCATGGATATCAATCGCAAATCGTGGTTGTCACCTACTGTGTTTTCCAACCTATAGGGATACGTGGAGTTCAAGGCAAACTTTCACCATGTGTCGATCAGGGCATGGAAGGACCCTGAGTAGACATGGTATGACTTGCCTTACTTGGCAATGAACGATGCATTTGATGCAGTACCTGATAGCTGGACGATAGAGTGGTGTACTACCTCAGACTTGGCAGTGGGGTCGATTAAGTCTGCCATGCAGTGCAAAAAGTAGGAGGCCAAGCTCAAGATGGCGCAGTTAGCCAAGAAGAGGAAGAAGGAGGCCGCTGACAAGGCCCGAGCGGAGTAGAAAGGTGAAACAAAGCATGGCTCTGACAAAGGCGTGAGGTCATCTTCACTTGAAATAGAGGAAGAAACGGATGATCAAACATAGCAGCATGGCGCAGACCCACAGATGACGTTGGACCGCATCAAGCGTCCAAGGGAATAAGAAAAATTGGGGTCGAGGAAGATATCCAAGGCTAGTAAGGTGTCGCTGGACCCAATCACCCTCACAGAAGGAGATTTTCATGCCATTGGATACATGGTGCAGGATGTCACTGCGAAGGCACTATAGCAATTCCAGCAGTAGCAACAGCTACTATTGGGGGCCATCCAGAGGGGTCCATAGGAGCTGCAGACCTGCGCATCACAGGCTGGCATGGTGTCCACCAAAATTTTTATTGATACTTCAAAGGCTGCCAAGATGCTGCATGCGAAGGTTTCCTGAGAGATAGTGTTGGCAGATGAGGCATTAACTACAGATAATGAAGCTGATAGGCCCACTGTTAGTGCCCTCAAGGGAGTGGGATTGAACTTGGTAGCGCTCTATGACGAGGCACTCTACCTATCGCAGGATGGAGTGATTGCAGAGCTGAGGGCCTACGAACATCGCGCTTTGTAGGTGATCAGTGAGCAGAAGATTAATAATGAATAGATGGCCCTACAACGAGACTCTGCCATTGATTCCATGACCTAGGTAACTGACTGAAACAAGCACATAGTTCAGGTCATGGAGGAGGGATGTCGAATGGTCCTAGAGTTGGCCATTCTTGAGGAAGAACCAGTCGAGGTGCGTGTTCGCAAGCTTGCTACAGGGGTGTGCGATGCTCACACAGAGTTGGCTAAGGTTCAGCTAGAGCTAAGCCTACAGATTGTAGATTAGTTGAATGCCCAACCTTCAACTCCACCAGAAGTAAAGAAGCAACGTGCAACCATTGTCATAGAGGTGATAGCGGTGGTAGACAATGTAGTAACAGATTGCACACAACTTTTTGAACAGTCGTTTGAGGTGCTGACGAGCCTACAGGAGGAGCATAATGTACAGCGGCTGGAGACAGAAGTGCAAGAATTGTAGCAACTCTATGACGAAGTAAAAGGTACAGTGTGAACCATCGCTCTCATGTAGAGACTGGTGAAACTACAAGAGGCCAAACAATTGAACGAACAGGTAGATGCAATGCAGCACGAGGAGGTAGTGTTGAAGGCGTGCTTGAAGCCCTGGTTGGATGAGGCTTATTTAGTCACAGCCTCTATTGAAGGCAAACTTTCTCATCTGCAGGCAACTCAGTAGAAGCTTCAGGCTGACAGTTCAAGACCAATGAACGAGTAGTTGGTTGAAGAAGTGAAGCAAGTGGCCGCATAGTGCACTGTCGAGGTTTCCCTCATACAGGTCAAGCTGGGAGGTCTTCATGCCAAGATCTCCACGCCCACAGAGTGACTGGATGGCAAGTCATCATGTTTTTTTTAGGGGCCTGTTGGGAACGGGTTCCCCGAAGGATAGTTTTGGGGCTAAAAGCCCATGCTTTGGGAAACTTTTTGTAATAAAGTTGTAAAATCTCCACATTTTGTGGTCGCAGAGTGTGAAGGTGTCAAGCGTCATAAAGGGTTGTCTGCCCTTATTTTGTAAAGCGTAAAGTTAGCTATAAATATCCACCCATGGTCCACGGATCATGGGATTGTATAAAAAGGAGCTAAGTAAGTAAGATCTAAGTAGTTGGTAGAAAACTTTTGGAGTCTTGGTAGAGAATTCTAAGTGTTTTGGGTTTTAGCGTAGGTAGAGACTCTATAGCTGAGTGCACAGAGGCCTAAGGTGGAAGTTCGCAACTGAGTGTGTGGACCCTTGCAGCTGTCTACATAGGGCAGATGAGTTTTTATTAATCTGAAGATATTAATAAAGAGAAGTATTATGCAAATTCTGTGTATTTATTTCTTGTTAATGCATATGGTTATATTGTGTTTTGGGTTCAATTTACAATGTTCATGTGATGTGCGAATGTATGTGACTTTATTGGTTAATTGAACACAAGTAAGGATATCAGTTTACGTGGCACTAACTGTGGTTGATTAGTAAGATAAGTAAAACACTTAAGGTAACTTGGGAACCCATACAATACACTATCATAACAACGTGGAAGTACCTGGATCACAGGTTAAGGCTATACGAAGGTCAATCGTACACCTTCGCAGAGGTACTGAAGGGCGGAATAAAGGGTAGACTAACAGAGCCCTAAAGCTTAGTGACCTGTGTGAAAGTAGGAACAAAAGGTATAAACTGACATCATGACCATCTCAGGGTGCAGAAACTTGGTTTCAACATGCCCCCATACTGCTTCAGGTGAGACTTCGATCTATGCTCTGCGGGCTGATGCCGAAAGGGCCAGTAGTGTAGCGATTTGTTTGGCTAACTAACATTGAACTTGGCTTAGGCCCCACCAAGCCAACACGCACATTAGTAATCTATAAGACTTATAATTTAGAATTGAATCATTACTTTAAAATTAATTCTAATTCTACTTTCAAGTTAGATTTCTTCATTATGTACATTGTGTTAGTGTTAGTTTTTGCATCCTTTCACTGATGATCAAATGTACTTTTACATAGTATTTTTTAGGGTTTCTGGTCAAATTTTAGTTTCAAAAAGGGTTTTCAATAAATTTTGGTCACCAATTATGAAAGTTAGTTTACAATAGTCTTTTCAGTCTCATGGTAAAGGTCACCATCTTGGTCAAGGCATCTCATCATCAATAGAGTCCCATTGTCATTTTGGTCCATAATCCATTAAATGGGTCACAAATAGGTCATCACTAGGTGCAATTCTGGGAAATCAAACTTTACGTCTTTTAGTTTCATGTCAAAAAAGAAGAGTGGGATTTAGTTGAGTCACCAAGGTTTAAAAGCTATGTTTTATGTCATTTTCTCAAATGAAATGTCATTATCAAAACATAAAAAAGAAAAGTGTCAAAGTCCAAATGGAAGTTATTGGTGGGTCCACTATTTCTCTACACAAAAAAATTGATTTTTCTCATGTATAAAGGCTCTCACTATTCACTATTTTCATTTTACACTTGCTCATTTGTTACATTTAGCTCTCCACATCACTCCATTGAGATGGATATGCCATGCCAAGAATGGTGATTTTCACTTAAAACTAAGTTCTGAAACCTATGCTATACAAACACTTTGCCTTTGCTATGCATTCATTGTTTGTTGCTTCATCGTTTCTCCAAGGAGTGGGATTTCTAGACTTACTGGCCTCTTCATGGTGACTCTTCTTTGCATATGAAATAGGTTTGCAGCCTTGCCTTAGGGTTTATACTCTTTGGTTTTCTTTGCTTAATCTCATTATGTCCCAACTCTTTGTCTAGGGTTTTCGAACGAATTTTATGAGAGTTTTTTCTCTTTCCTTGTCAAATCATTGATAAAACTCACATGTTTGTGCTCACACACCATTATCTACCTCAACTACATCTACCTACATTCTTTTCATTGAGCCCACTCCTAATTTTCACCATTTCTACCCAAACCCTAGCAAATTTACACTCATTTTCACTGTAGGACTGTGTTTTAGGGTTTTGGAAGCCTTCCACTCACTCAAATCCAATAATTCTGGTTTTGCTCACTTCCTAAACCCCCCCCTCTACTTCCCTAAATTTTCTCAGAATTTTCCCACTCCCATACCCCTCATTTTTCCTAAAATCTCACACAGCCCTTCAAAATCTCCTCTTTTCAAGAAGTCAAACCCTAGTTTGCCATCCTAAGAGCTAAGGGACCAAATGGATTTTGAAACTTTAGAGAAGAAGAAGCACAAAGGAGGACATGTCATTAGGCATGAGCCCACATCAAACCATGAAGTTTTGTCTTCTCCCTTTGTCATGAAAACATTTGAAGATGTTGGTTGCCTTAAGTTTTGTCAAAAGCTTAAAGAACTGAAATATCATGACCAACTAACAAGTGCCTTTGCCACCAAGCTGCAAAATGACAAAGCTACCATAGTAGGGTTCCAAATCATTGTGTCAAGCCAACTTGTCTCCTCAGCTACAGGGATTCCAGACATTGGAGAGAACTAGTTCAAAAGGGAAGAGCTTGACCTTCAACTCTATAAAATATACCTAAAACCATAGTACCAGGCAGCTCCAACCTATATTTTTCCATTTAGAAATCTGTTGGATAAATAGACCCTTCTTATGAAGATGACCATGAGGTATTTCACATGTGAAGGTAGGTTCTCAAGGATTTACAAGTACCACATGAAACTTCTCATGAATTTCGCTGGTGTACAACAAGTAAACTTGTCCTATTTTTTGTATAAGAGTTTGGTCAAAATGGCAAAGAAGGTGCAATCACAAGGGGAGAAATATGACTCTAATTTATCTCATCATGACCTAGTCAAAGTGTGGGTTTTTCATCAACTTGCACAAGAAAATGTGTCTTGGGACCATTTTGCTAAGCTAGCATTTCCTTCATTTTCTTCTAATAGGTTTCATGATAAAACCATGCCTACAGTTTCACCTATGCAACAAGTGATAGCAACAAGAGTCCTCTCATCCAGACACAAATGTGACAACAAAAGAGAAAGAACAAGAGGGAAAATCAAAGATCAAATAATCAAGGTAAAGAAGGCTAAAATCAAGAAGTTAGGGGATGAATTGATAGAGGAAAATGATCTAATACATGCCTAGAGCAAGAGGACATGCAAATGAAGGTGAACCAGATGATGTTAGACAGGCAGGCAACAACGTCAAAGAAGGAAGACATAAAGGGAAAGGCAGTGGTTCAAATGAAAGTGTCCAAATGTAAAGGCAAACAAGTTGCAATAGGAAGACCTAGGACTAGAGTAGCTAAGAGAGCTTTTGGGAAACATACAAAAACTTCACCACCAAAGAAGTTGATTATGGTAGATGACCTAATCGCTAGAAACATCAATGAAGATAGAGTTTATTGGCTTGACAAGGTGAATGGATACATAGAGTAGCTCCACAAGAAGGCCGACAAGAACAACAACTTGTAGAGGCACATGACAGTGCATTATTACCCCAGGAACAAGATATCCCAAGTCAAGATAAAATAGTTAAAGAGCAAAGTCAAGGAAAACATAATTGGCCAAAAAGACAAAGGCAACCTCGAGATACTTGCTAAGGCCTCACTCATGGCTTAAAAAACTTCATTTTACTCCTACTAAGCAATTTTGAAGAAATTTGGGGAAAATTTTGTCATTTTCAATTTTTTGGTCATTTTTTATTGTTTTTGCAAATTGAGGGATTTTTATAAGCGCAATGCTTTGGCGCTACGCTTTCACCTCAGAGCTCCAAATGAGGAAAAATCTTCATGCCTAGATAGATATTTTCATAAGGATGTCAAAAATCAACTTTTGGGAGCAAGATGGCAAACTGGTTAAGAGAAAAAGCCAAAAAAAGGTAAAAATGATCATTCTGCCACTGTTTTTGACATGTGCTATCTGTACAGAGTCATCTAAGGAGAATTGGTTTTTGGAGGCCTTCTTGTGCTCCATTTTCAAAAATGTGAGCTGATCTGGAAACTAGACTAAAAATTGTAGTTTTCTTTCTCTTTCATTGCACATTTGACCCTTGTAAGACTTCCAAAAAATGTCTGCAAGATGACGCTACGCTTATGCAAAGCCTGCACTATTTATATTTTCCTGTAGCAGATTTTTTAATGTAAATTCGATAGTTTTGCTTTTAGTGATGCAATGTGGATGTAATAATAACTCTCTAATGTAATTGTTAAGTTAATAGACATGCTAGGTAGTTTTAGCATCTATTTAAGGCCTCATAAAGGTGACAAAACTCAATTTGAAGACTTAAAGAAGAGTTTGTGTTGGACCTTCTTACTTCTTCCTGTTTATTGAGAGAATTTTGCAAACTATTCCACCACATTAGGATTTGACCCCTGAAGGTGGGGAAATGGTTGCTGGGAGTTTATATGTATGTTTTCTCATTTAGTGAGAAGGGTTGGACTTTTGTGGAGAGGCTTGCATGCTTATATTTTCTTTAGCGAATATAGGAGCAGTTGCAGCTAGTTTTAAGGAACTCTAGTTCAGTGAGTTCATGGTGTTTGTTCTTCTTTCTATCAATTTTATAATGGTTTTATCATCTATATTCACATTCTTTATCATCTTCTTATGAGTTTCCTTGCAGATATATAGAAAAGATTCTTGAGTTTGAAGCTCTGTTTATGTGGAAGTCATAGTTATGTTAATTTTTCTTCTAAGACTAATGAAATCATATTTACTTATTCTTATTAGTATTTTCATAACCCTATAATCTATGCTACATTGACAAACATTCTAAGTAACACCATATCCTATTGATAACCTAGCTCCTTTCCTACTCATCTCTACACTTCTAAAGCCTAGACCTAATCACTCGCACTAAACCTAGTCTAGCAAACCTTAAAATCTCAAATTCACAAACACACAAACACACTTGCATATCTAGCCTAGAAACTTTGTTATTTAAAGATATTCATTGGAAAATCATTGGAGAGTTCCCTCTATGGATTACTAGGGATAGCTACTGAGCTGAAAGTGGTTCGAGGTTACCCTTCCTGATCTCATGCTTAGCCTAAAAAATTGTAACAGATAACATTTTTGGCATCATTGTCGAGGAAACAACTGATAAATCATTCCTGGGAAATATTTTAGAGCTTTCAAGAGAACTGGTTCTGTAGTTGACAGTTTCCAATATCCAAAATAGGCTGATCTTACAAATTTCTTAAATCTTAAGGTGTAAAAAAAAATTTTGGCTGCTAAATGATATACCAGGTCAAATCTTGACCCAAATCCACCTTTCATTGTTGAAGGCCTAGAAAGACTGCTCAGAAAACTTAAGTTATCTATCACTAAAAGTGTAGTTCGAAAAATTAAAAGAGCAACTTCTCTACCTAAAAATATATTTGCTTTTGAGCAACTTCCTTTTAATACTCAGTTAGAGTTGTCTCCTTCAAGATCAAAATCTGACTCTTCCATTTCTGAAGTAATATCCAAACCTCTTCAATTTTAATCTCATTCTCATTCTTCAGAATCTGTATCTGCTAGAATTGATCACGAGTTATGGTTGAATTTTGACAAACTTCAAAGTCTTGCTGACCAACTCCAAATCACTACTGAAAAGGTCTACATTCAGTATCAGCTTGAATACTTAATTGTTGTCTCATCCTCCACTACACCTCCAAATACATCCTCTACACCCCCAAGTACCTCTACTACATCTCCAAGTACATCAGTCACCTCATCCTTTCTTCCACCACCTCCATTAGTGTCATCATCTTTACCTACACAACACATTGTAGTACCTCCACTGCCTCCAGTAGTCATGGAACGATTTGCGCCTCTCATACTACCTTCTCAACTTGCTACTTTACCTCACAATAATGGTCAAAGGCCTCCTCTATTTTGTGGTAGTTCAAAAATCACAGCCCAACATCATGTTGATAAATTAATAGATTTTATTGATCTAGAAGAAATTGATGAAGATGATGCTAAGACAAGAATCATAGCTCACAGCTTTTTAGGAGATGTGAAGAAGTGGTTTTGCAGCCTAGCTGCTAATTCTGTCAATAACTCACAAAGGTTGATTGAATTGTTCCTAGCTTGTTGGCAAGAGAAGAAGAATCCATTGCATATATTGGCTGAGTATAACTCAATGAAAAGAAATCCTAATGAGATAGTCCAAGAGTTCACAGCAAGGTTCAATACAATATACAATTCTATTCCTGATGATATGAAGCCTCCACCTAGTCTTGCACTTCTCCATTATCCCAAAGATTTCAACCCAGATATGGCATATCATCTCCAAGAGAGAGACCCTGCAACTCTTGAGTAAATGCAACGAAATGCAATAAGTGTCGAAGCCAATTTTCTCATCAAGAAGTCTAAATCAAAGCCTGAGAGGATCGAGAAGAAATTTGTCTTTAAAGAAGAACCTTAATCATATTCAAATGTAAAGCTTGACACTTTGATCAAAACCATGGAGAGAATGATGTATAGAATGTCCATAACTGACTGACAAGCAGAGCCTTTAGTGAGGAATCTAAACTTTCGCGGACAACAACAACAACAGTTCATAAATTTTTTGAAAGATCAGTGAAATCAAGATCCCCAAGGCCAAGTAAGAGCTCCATTTCAGCAAAATTATACTGAAGGCCAAGAAGAAGATGAAGAGATTGTACAATAAAATCACTTCTTTGAGGAATATGAGCTACCTACCTTTTGAATAGAATAAGATCAGTTTTTTGAAGATTCTTTCACACCAAGTGATCAAGAACTTGTACTTTCTAGTCACGATCTATGGGTTGTTCAAACTGAAGAATACCAGAGAGGATATCAGAATGCTCTTAGTCATCTTCAAAAGTAGTACAACTTGAGGAACATAAATGTACCTATTTCATTGAACCAGAAGAGGAAAAATATGCAGAAAGATACACCAAGCAAAGAAGCATCTCCTCCAAATCAGAACAAAGAAAAAGAAGTTGTCATACTGAGTCGGGACAAAACAAATGAAGCATCTACCAGCAATGTGAGAAAGGACAAGGAGTTTGAAAGTGAAAGTCAAAAGAAGGAATATCAAGCTAAAGGGTAGATTGGAAAGAAGGACATCGCTACAAAGGTGGTAGAAAGAAAATCTAATCTTTTTAGTTTAGAAAATGAAATTTCTAAGTTGAAAGTTTCAATTCATCTCACTGAATTAGTGAAGAATCATAAATATAAGTTCTAGATTACAAAAATTCTGAAGGTTGACCAGATGTTAGATATTGTGAATGTGGTTGATGATGAGCCAGAAATCCTTTTTGGTCCAGCCTTGGAATGAAGTCTTGAAGATAGTGAAATTGCACCTTTTTATCTCAGTCTCAAACTTCATAACTTTATCCTCGATAACGCCATGTTAGATTTCGGTGCCTCACATAATCTGATGCTGAAAGTCATCATGGACAAACTAGGACTGAGTATCACCCGACCTTATCATGACCTCTATTCTTTTGATTTAGGTAGAGTGAAATGTCTTGGCCTCATTAAAGACTTGGTAGTGTCCTTGGACCAAATTCCAGCCAAGAATGTGCTTATGGATGTAGTGGTTGTTGATATTCCTCCTAGGTTTGGTATGTTACTTTCAAGATCTTGGGGAGAAAAACTAAAAGGAACTTTACATCTTGAATTTTCATATGCTAGTATCCCAGTATTTGGGCAGCTCAGGAAACTCTATCGGTAAAATAAGATGAAATTCATGATCAGCAGTAAGGAAAAGCCAATTAATCATCCTATAAAAGTTGTCCATACTGATCTTGATTCTTTCATTTTATATAGCGATATGAATTCAGTTTATGATGAAAGTAAGCTTGTAGATATTTTAGAAGTTCCAAGGGTTGTAAGAAGCTTGCAAAAAGTTATCATTGCTGATGGTAAAGAGATGGATGAAGAGTGTTTGTAGCCAGCGAACCCTCTTGAAGAGATTGTTGAGTTAGTGTAGAAAACAGAGTAGCAAGTCATCCTCCAAAAGATAAAACAGACAAGCCTTCAGAAATCCTTTTTCCGGGTGAACAAAATGGGTTTTGGACCATGGAGTTTGGTGGTGCTTTGGGAAGAGAAGGAACTGGGATTTGTATTTGGATCCATGGTCAATTTTATCATTCATGTAAAATCCCATTCAATGTAAGAATGACTTCTTATAAGTTAGCTTTTGAATGCTCAAACAATGAGGTGGAGTATGAGGCATTGATTGTTGGCCTCAAAATTCTGAAAAGGTTGGGAGCAAAGAAAATTTTTGTTTATGGCAACTCTGAGTTGGTAATCAAATAAGTGAAAGGGGAATACAAGGCCAAGAATCCAAGAATGAGAGCTTATCACAATGATGTCCTTGATATCCTTAAAAAAATTTCAGAATATACTTTGACTCTTATTCCTAGAACTCAGAATGGTATCACTAATTCTATTGCTATTGTAGCTATTATGGTGAATATTCCCATTCACTCCAATCATAAGTATTGTATTCATGTTAAACATTGCCCATATGTCCTGATAATAAGAGGTTTTGGCAAGTGTTTGGGGATGAAAAATAGATCAACAATTTTCTGCAACTGGAAGGAGAATTTCAGAGTTCTCACATTGATGATGCATCTAATATGAATGGTCTAGATTTTGAAGCAACTGAGATATAAATATTTTCTTTTTTCTAAGTAATACTATTCTATTGATATGAAACAACATAAAAGTACAACGAGGCTCTAGCCTTAGCCAGAGTTTGTAAAAAAATATCACAGGCTAAGCTTGACTGCCCCATAAAGGGGGGAACCATTCCATGAAACCAGATAAAAACCCACGCAGGGGTTACAAGTTTTGACAAAACAAAACATAGCAAAAATCAATCAAAAGGAAAATTTTCACAAAACAAAACATAGCAAAAATCAACCAATCATCATAAGAGATTCCAACTGGCAGAAGGGCGACACCTGGCAGCCTAGTTGTCAATCAGGATGGACCTCCTGGAGATTGTCTATGGCAGGCTCTTCCACGATATGACATGCATACTTGTACCACTCCTCCTCCTTTGCTAACGTTTCGCGCAGTATTCCATGAGCTGGTTGAGTGCCAGCAGAGCTATCCTCTGCTACATGCTTGCTGAATGTGTCTCCTACTCTTCCATCGATTTCCTTCGTGTCTCCTGCTCTACCATTGGTGCTCGTCTACCTGCCAACCAAATCCTCTCCATGCAGGGTGGTAGAGTCATCAACCATCTGCTGCTTTCCTGGGTCTTGAGCATTCGTGTTCTGCTGAGCGGCCTGCTACTGCTCATCACTATTCCCTGGCTGAGCTTCCTGCAAGTCAATTTCCATAGTGAAGGTAATGGTTACAATGGCAATGATGACAGGCTTGTGTAGAGTGTTGTGGAAGCGAAATTGACTCGTGTGAGGAGTGGGGTGAGGGGGAAGGGGAAAATTGGCAGTATGGACGGCTATGTTCATCCTGCGTTCACCCTAGATCTGAGCCCACCCTCTGCCACTGCGGGTGTCTGGATACTTGCAAGAGAAGGTGCTATAGGGATGCAGGATGACTGGAGAAGAGGAGGGGGGAGCAGATTCAGGGCTGGGCATAGCGGGAGGATGAATGCTTCTGCCACGACTGCCCCTCTTCTGTTGTGCATGTGGTGGAGGATACGCATAATGACTGAATTCGTCGCTGAGCTATCACTTGGGGAATCAGGGGAATGGCTGTTCAGAGGAAAAACAAAGGGATTTTGGGCTGGAATCAACTTACAGTGCGTAGTTTGGGAGAAATGATACCCATTTCCCACATCCACATAGTAGAGCAACCAGCATCGTCTGCCAGTGATGGTGCAAGAGCAAGGCTTCGCAACCTGAGGAGGGAAAGTGATTTCGATCAGAGGAGGTAAAACTACATTATGGTTTGTGGAGGCCATTACCTTATGCTTTTTACAGAATTCATGTTGATCAGAGGAGGGAAAACTGTGTTATGGTTTGTGGAGGCCATTACCTTATGCTTTTTACAGAATTCTTGACTTGAGAACCATATTAATGGTGCCTGAAAGTCGCCATGAATTTGCTTCAATTTGGCTTGGGAGGGGATGTGGGCGGCCATGTGGCCAGGCCTCCCATCGTCCTTCCATCTAATCATCATTAATGACAGTGGGAGCACCCGCATCCAAGTAACTGAGCTATAAATATTACAGTTGAAGGAAAACAACATTCCAAGAGGTATTGTACCTTTGGAAGAGTTGTTTGATAGAGATGATGTTGCGAGATAGCCCAGCTTCGTACCCACAGAGAAAGGAGTTGAAGATGTGAACATTAGTGCAACTGACAAGCCTAAGATGGTCAAATTTTCAAAATCATTATCTCTTGAGATGAAAAGTAAGTACATAGATTTAATGACAGAATTTTCTGATGTATTTTCTTGGGATTATTCAGATCTGAAAGTTTATGATAAGAGCATAATTCAGCGCACCATTCTGATCAAGCCTGATAAAAATCCATTTCACTAGAAACTAAGAAGGATTAATCCTAAGTTGTTGCCATCAATCGATAAAGAGATAAATAGGCTTTATAAGTCTAGTATCATAGTTCCTATTCAATTTTTTGAATGGATGTCTAATCTGGTGCCAGTAGGAAAGAAGACCGGGGAGATTTGTCTTTGCATTTATTTAAGAAATTTAAACAAAGTGTCCTTGAAGGACAATTATCCCCTGCCAAAGATGGATCATATACTTCAGAGGGTAGTTGGTCTTTGAGGATGTCATTTCTGGATGGATATTCTGGGTACAATCAAATTTTAGTGCATAAAGATGATCAACTGAAAAAAAACCTTCATAAGACCAAGGGGTACTTTCATGTATGCCAAGATATTGTTTGGATTAAAGAATGTAGGAGTGACTTTTCAGTGGACTATGGATATATATTTCGCCAATGAAAAAGATGTATTTCTAGTTATATATCTAGATGATCTCACAATGTTTTCCAAATATGATGAAAATCATTTACATCATTTGAGAGTTGTTTTTCATAAATACAGAAAATTTGGTATCTCACTCAACCCAAAGAAGAGTTTATTCACCATGGAAGAAGGTAAGCTATTGGGACACATCATCCCTAAGGATGGAATTTGGATTGATCCCACAAGAGTGCAAGCCATTCAACAATTAGATCTCCCAAGGAACAAGAAATAGATTCATTCTTTTAATGGGAAAATCAATCTTTTGAGAAGATTCATCCCAATCTAGCTAAACATTTGAAAGAGATGGCAGACATGCTGAAGAAGGATAGTGAGGTAAATTTAGAGGCTAAGAAATCATTTCATGTAGTAAATTTTGCATTGTCTACTGCTCCAATTTTGATTAGCCTAGATTATACTTCAGATTTCATTATCTTTTAATTTTCCTCTCAGCATAAATTAGCAATATTCTTAATGCAAAAGAATATCAGAAAAATGAGCAGCCCATATCATTCTCCAGTCGCAAAATAAGAGATAAAACACTATTATACAACATCATTGAGAAGTAGCCCTTGGCTTTAGTGAAAGTTCTCAAAGATTTTCGAGTTTATATTTTGCATTCTCACACCATTGCTTATGTTCCTATAGTAGTGGTGATAGAAATTCTTGTGCAAATAGATCCTGAAGGCAGAAGGGGAAAATGGATTTCAGCCATGCTAGAGTATGATTTGGAAATAAAGCCTACAAAGCTCATAAAGGGACAAGGTTTGGTTAAGCTTATGGTTGAATCTATTCTACATGCACTAGGCATTAATTTGATTGCAACACTTTTTGAAGAAGAAGAGGAAGAAGACTCATACTTACATGTGTCTAACATGTTCCTCTCCTCTCCATGGTATTCCGATATTGTCTATGTCTTGCAACATTTAAATCCTCCACCGGAAGTTCCCAAAGGTAAATCTAGATCGTTGAAATTGAAAGCTTCAAAGTACTGTATTCTTGATGATCTTTTATACTAGAAAGACCCAGGTGGCATGCTGCTGAATTGTTTGGTAGAAAATGAAGCTAAGGATGTGATGAATTATTTTCACAAAGGAGAATGTGGTGGTCATCATTTTCGGAAGACTACAACAAATAAGATATTTAGAGCTATCTTTTATTTGCCTACTCTTTTTTTGGATGTATATAAAACAATGACGAGTTGTCATGAATGTCAGATTTTGCAACGAAATAGAAAACTTTTTCCATTACCCTTGCAGACCATCTCAATTTCAGCTCCTTTTCAACAATGGGATATTGACTTCATTGGCAAGATCCATCCTTCATTATCAGCACATCATAAATGGATTTTGACATCCAAAAACTACTTCCCAAAATGGATTGAGGCAATCTCAACCAGGAAAGAAACTGATTTTGTTATCATTCAATTTATTGAGTCTAATATCTTGTCTAGATTCGACTGCCCAGAGAAAATAATTACTGATAGTGCTGCTACCTTCAAGTCAAAAATGATGGTGTAGTTATGTGCAAAGTATCATATTGTATTAGGACATTCCATTGCTTATCATCCACAAGGGAATGGTTTGGCCGAATCTTCTAACAAATCTTTGGTTAACATCATAAAGAAGGTTTTAGAAGTGAACAAGAAAAAATGGCTTAAAAGGCTCATTAATGCCTTATGGGTGGACATAGTTAGCACTAAGAAATAGATAGGTATGTCTCCTTTTCATTTGATGTATGGGGTTGATACAGTTTTTCCTTCGTCTCTTGCTATTCTGGTTATGAAAATTCTGCAGGAAGTGGACAGTGAAACAAATGATACGTAGCAAAGGATAAATCAAATGATCCATCTACAACAAACAAGGGATAAAGTCTTTCAAAACACTTCTAAACTTAAGGAAAGGATCAAGAAAATCTATGACCGCAAGACAAAAGAAGGCAATTCCAATTTGGAAGATGTAGTTCTTCAGTGGGATGCTAGAGATGAAGAAAAAGGAAAACATGGAAAATTTGAAAACTTATGGAAGGGACCTTACAAATTTTTTTGCTTTTAGAGGGAAGAATGCTTTCCTATTGGAGGAGATGAATGGAGAAGATTATTCAGGAGGAGTGATCAATGGTAGGATTCTCAAGCACTACTATGTTTGAAAAGGTTCTGAAATTTCATCACCATTTTATATACCCGTGTCTTTTTTGTGTCAAGTAGCTACCATAGAAGTTTGAAGTCCGAGGAGAAGGCCATAAGGCTCCTTTAATTAGTTACTGATTTCATTTTTTTTAGAGTTAAGTGAGTTCAGTTTGTCTAAGACAATAAGTCAGTCAAATTTTAGTTTGAGTCTAGTCTTCAACATTTTGACTCCATTGCCGAATGGATAAGGTTACCTAGTCTACGATGTTCTTGACAGCTCCAAGGAGCTGCCATCCCCAGCTGGAGCCAATGTTAGCGTCATTCTTTGCATCCTTTCACCGACAATCAAATGTAATATTACATAGTTTTTTTTAGGATTCTTGGTCAAATTTTAGCTTCAAAACATTTTTTCAATAAAATTTGGTCACCAGTTATGAAATTTAGTTTACGCTAGCCTTTTCAATCTCATGGTAAAGGTCACCATCTTGGTCAAGGCATCTCATCATCAATAGAGTCCCATTGTCATTTTGGTCCATAATTCATTAAATGGGTCACAAATAAGTCATCACTAGCTCACCACTAGGTCACTAGGTGCAATTCTAGAAAATCAAACTTTACATCTTTTAGTTTCACATCTAACAAGAAGAGTTGGAGTTAGTTGGGTCACCAAGGTTTAAAATTTATGTTTCATGTCATTTTCTAAAACAAAATGTCATTATGAAAACATAAAAAAACTAAGTGTCAAAGTCCAAATGAAAGTTATTTGTGGGTCCACTATTTCTCTACACAGAAAAATTATTTTTTCTCATGTCTAAAGGCTCACTATTCACTCTTTTCATTCTCCACTTTCTCATTTGTTACATTTAGCTCTCCACATAACTCCATTGAGATAGATATGCCATGCCAAGAAGGGTGATTTTCACTTAAAACCAAGTTCTAAAACCCGTGCTATGCAAACACTCTGCCTTTGCTACGCATTCACTGTTTGCTGCTTCATCATTTCTCCAAGGAGTAGGCCTTCTACACTTGCTAGCCTCTTCATGGTGACTCCTCTTTGCATGTGAAACAGTTTGGTAGTCTTTCTTTAGGGCTTATACTCTTTGGTTTCCTTTGCTTAAGCTCATTATGTCCCAACTCTTTTTCTAGGGTTTTTGAAAGCAATTTATGAGAGTTTTTACTCTTTCCTTGTCAAATCATTGATAAAACTCACATGTTTGTGCTCACACAACATTATCTACCTAAAATATACTTACCTACATACTTTTCATAGAACTCACTCCTAAATTTCACCATTTCTACCCAAACCCTAGCAAATTTGCACTCATTTTCATGGTAGGTCTATGTTTTAGGGTTTTGGAAGCCTTCCACTCACTCAAATCCAATAATTCTGATTTCCCTCACTTCCTAAACTTCTCCTATACCTCCATAAATTTTCTCAGAATTTTCCCACACTCCCATACCCCTCATTTTTCCTAAACTCTCAGACAGCCCTTCAAAATCCCCTCTTTTCACGAAGTCAAACCCTAGTTTTCCATCCTAAGAGCCAAGGGACCAAATGGATTATGAAACTTCAGAGTAGAAGAAGCACAAAGGAGGACATGTCATTAGGCATAAGCCCACATCAAACCATGAAGTTTTGTCTTCTCCCTCTGTCATGAAAACATTTGAAGATGCTGGCCGCCTTAAGTTTTGTCAAATGCTTGAAGAACTGAAATATCATGACAAGCTAAGAAGTTCCTTTGCCACCAAGCTTCTAGATGACAAAGCTACGATACTAGGGTTCCAAATCATTGTTTCAAGCTAACTTGTCTCCTCAGCTACAAGGATTCCAGACATTGGAGATAATTGGTTCAAAAGGGAATAGCTTTACCTTCAACTCTATAAAATATACCTAAAACCATAGTACGAGGCAGCTCCAACCTATATTTTTCCATTCAGATATCTATTGGATAAATACACCCTTCTTACGAAGATGATCATGAGGTATTTCACATGTGAAGGCAAGTTCTCAAGGATTTACAAGTACCACATGAAACTTCTCATGCATTTCACTGGTGTACAACAATTAAATTTGTCCTATTTTTTGTATAAGAGTTTGGTCAAAATGGCAAAGAAGGTGCAATCACAAGGGGATAAATATCACTCTAATTTGTCTCATCATGGCCTAGTCAAAGTGTTGGTTTGTGATCAACTTGCACAAGAAAATGTGTCTTGGGACCATTTTTCTAAGCTAACATTTCCTTCATTTTCTTCAAATAGGTTTCATGATAAAACCATGCTTACAGTTTCACCTATGAAACAAGAGATAGCTTCCTCAACCAGATCAAATAAGAGAAAGGATAGGTCAGAAGGGTCTCAAACCTACTCTAGAGGTGTTATGCTTGTGTTTTCTCAAGAGGTGGTTGAAGGGGCCAAGCCTACAATAGGTAAAGAAGCAGTTTCCTCATAGCGCAAAGAGTCCTTTCATCCAGACACACATGTGATAGCAAAAGAGAAATAACAAGAGGGAAAAAGCAAAGATCCGATAATCAACGTTAAGGAGGCTGAAATCAAGAACTTAGAGGGTGAATTGATAGAGGTAAATTCTCTAATAGCATGCCTAGAGCAAGAGAACATGCAATTGACAGTGAACCAGATGATGCTAGACAAGCAGGAAACATTATCAAAGAAGGAAGACACAAAGGAAAAGGCAATGGTTCAAATGAAAGTGTCAAAAGGTAAAGGCAAACAAGTTGCATCAGGAAGACCTAGGACTAGAGCAACCAAGAGATATTTTGAGCAACAAAGAGAAGCTTCACCACCAAAAAAATTGATTATGGAAGATGACCTAATCAGTAGAAACATCAATGAAGATAGAGTTTATTGGCTTGACAAGGTGAATGGATACCTAGAGCAGCTCCTCAAGAAGGCCAACAGGAGAAACAACTAGCAGAGGCACATGGCAATGCATTATTACACTAGGAACAATATATCCCAAGTCAAGATCAAACAGGTAAAGAACAAACTCAAGGAAAACCTAATTCGCCAAAAAGACAAAGACAACCTTGAGATAGTTGCTGAGGCATCACTCATTGCCTAACACACCTAATTTTACTCTTACTCAGAAATTTTGAAGAAATTTGGGGGAATTTTTGTCATTTTCAATTTTTTGGGCATTTTTGGACTATTTTTGCAAATTCATGGATTTCTATAAATGCGACACTTTGGCACTACGCTTTCACCTCAGAGCTCAAAATGAAGAAAACTCAACATGCCTGGATATATCTTGTCATAAGGATGTTAAAAATAAACTTTTGAGAGAAAGTTGGCAAACTGGTTAAGAGAAAAATCCAAAAAACATGTAAAAAACACACATTCTGCCATTATTTTTGACATGCGTTGCATGTACAGAGTCGCCTTGGGAGAATTGGATTTTGAAGGCCTTCCAATGCTCTATTTTAAAAAATTTGAGCAGATCTAGAAACTAGACTCAAAACTATAGTTAACCGTTCTCTTTCCTTTTAGACTTGACCCCCAAAAGACTTCCAAAAACTATGTCTAAGACGGTGCTACGCTTATGCAAAACCTGCACTATTTATACTTTCCTGTAGTAGACTTTTTAATGTAAATTCACCAGTTTTGTTTTTAATTATGCAATGTGGATATAATAATGAATTTCTAATGTAATTGTGAAGTTAATTGACGTGATAGGTTCTTTTAGTGTCTATTTAAAGCCTCATAAAGGTGGCAAAACTCAATTTGAAGACTTAAAGTAGAGTTTGTGTTGGACCGTCTTACTTCTTCCTGTTTGTTGAGAGAATATTGCTAACTGTTCCACCACCTTAGGGTTCGACCCGTAAAGGTGGGGAAATGGTTGTTGGGAGTCTATATGTATGTTTTCTCATTCAGTGAGAAGGGTTGGACTTTTGTGGAGAGGCTTGCATGCTTATGTTTTCTTCAGCTAATACAGGAGCAATTGTAGCTATTTTTAAGGTACTCTAGTTCAGTGAGTGCATGATGTTTGTTCTTCATTGTATCGGTTTTATAATGGTTTTACCATCTATATTCACATTCTTTATCATCTTCTTATGAGTTGTGATGAGCCCCGGAAATGGGTAACTATATGGGCTCATTTTTCCTATTATTCTCATTTAATCCACCATTCTCCATAGTTTTATGCATGCTTTTGAATATATTTATGTTATTTGAATGAATGGGAATAGTCACTTGACCACAAGGTCTAATACGTGCTTATTGCAGATTTCTGGACATTTTTGGACCAAGATCAAGCATTTATGAGTAAATTGGCAGCCAAATTCAGAAACAAGGCTGAGGATTTATAGGAGGGGTGTCTCCTGCACTAAATGACCCCTTCCTCAAGTTCTCCACCATCAGCTCGGAGTTCAACAGCCCACCTAAGATGATTTCAAGGGGCAGCTGAGGAGGTCTAGTGAAGTGGCTGATTAACTGCAGTTTTGGGTAGCCAAGCTCCTAATGTTAAGGAGGACTGTTGGAAGTCCTCATTTTCATAAGTAGGAAGGCTTCAAGCCTTAGTAGTTTAGTCATTTGTTAATCTATTTTTTCACTTTAGTGCAGCCCTGTATCAACACATTTTCGAGCTTCTTCTTGCAGACAGTTTTTGTGATGTAAATTTATTTTTTAATCAATGACGATGAATCTAACTTTGAACCAGCTCTGATCTTTCTTAGGAGGCCGTATCTCTTGGGGTTGCACCTAACCCAAGTGCCTAGTACCTCCTTTGTGTACTTTTATGTGTTTTTCTTGCATTCATAGAATAATTTATGTTATATAGTATTCAATCTTGCTGTATTACTTAGGTTGTTTTTGATGACTAAGATAGTGGTTCATACTTCAGGATGATTTGATAGTTTGGTAACAGAAAGGATCCACAAAAAGGCTACCAATCATTCCTTGATCTCATTTCTCCCTCCTCGAGACCATGAATTGAGACCAAGGCACACTTGTTGCCACAAAAACACTGTTTTTGCCTTCCAATGCAATTGCTAGTGTTAGATTTTGAGTTGGATAAGTTAATATCAGTTGTGCTTTCATCATTAGATCTATTCTTTCTTAGTTTCCATAGCTTTCTTGCATGATTTCCTATCTGTAAACTTCTGTTCATCATGTTTCTGGTTTCTAGGTCAGAATTACGTCAAAATAGATAAATCTATGGTTTTTTAGTCTTTTCTTGGATCAGTTTTGGAAAGTAGTGTGCAGAACACCTATAAGACACTCCAACCTATCCTTCCTCCATCATACAACCTGCTCCAATCCCTCACTCAAGATTTCTTTCCCTCATTCACCACACTTTCCCAACTTGCCCTAATTTCTACATTTTTGTACAACATTGCTTTTTTTCCTCCTTGAACAAATCCAACCATATTCATCACTCCTGAGCTTCATTTACCAGGTCCTAGACCTCTTAACATCCTTATCCATCCTTCATTTCCACTTTCCCACTGTTTTTCCACCATCAATCCTCTAAAAACCACTTTCGATCTGTTCTTGTAGAATTTCCTGTAGATCCCCTACAGCCTCCTGTAGAAGTTCACGCGAGTGATTTTTCGAGATTTGAGCATGGTGGAAATCTCCAGAAGGGTGTTAGGGACTCCTTAGGTCCTCTCCACACCCTCCTAACCTCCTGAAAACACCCACTCCATTTAATTTCACCAATAAACCTCTGTGCAGTAAAAAATAGTTAAAACACATGCATAATAATTTTGCATAAAATTGCTCAACAATACAAAAAGATGGTTTTTCCATATTTTCCTTCAGTAGTAGCTTAAAAACATGCATTTTACCTTTTCAAGTGCCAATGAAATTTATTTTAGTAGTTTACATCTCTTTTCTTGCACAAGTAGGGTTAGTCGGTAAAACTAGGGTTTGCTAGGGTTTGCATTTCCTTTCAGCTTTCATCTTCTTTCTGCAAGTAGACTAGCCTCTTTTGAGTTAGCTTTAATCCATCACAGTTAAAATCTTCTTCTAAGAACTCATATAAGTTGCTTAAGCTCCTAGGGAACTTGTGCCAGCTGATCAAGTGACAACCTCCATAAGAGCTAGTACTTGTGCATATAGCACCGTCGCTTCCAAGTTTGTTACGAACTACCGAGTTGATAAAAGTAAAGTAGGGAGTTCCAGGAGTTGCAGAATCATTTTTGCAATACTGGAGCTCGCCATCCTTTTGATGTTGTTTCCAGGGAAGCATTAGAGTATTTTGTGATTACTGCTTTTCTTCTATTTTCTACTGCGACCTTCCGCTAAGTAGTTTATTTCAGCAAGAGTGGAGTAGTTGTTTCATTTCAATTCCGCAATTTCTTTTCAGCAAGTGTAGATTAGTATTTCCTGCTTTCATTTCAATTCAAAAATTTCATTTCAGCAAGTGTAGATTAATATTTCCTGCTTTCATTTCAATTCAACAATTTCATTTCAGCAAGATAGATTAGTCCTTTCCTAGTTTCATTTCAATTCTTCAATTTCATTTCAGCAAAACAGATTAGTCCTTTCCTGCTTTCATTTCAATTTTTCATTTTCATTTCAGCAAGATAGATTTTAGTTAGTTGCAGCTCAACCTATTTTAGTTTTGGTAGGTACAAGAAGAAAAAAAAAATAACAAAAATCACCCAAAAAAGAGATTTCCTTTCATGCCTCATAAGAACAGAGACAATTCAGGAAAATTCCTACCCAACACCCCCACCACATCACTGAGTCACCCTTCTCTCTTTTTTGGTGGCAGTGATCTAGAAGAACCTATAGATGAACCTCCAGAGATATACAAAGATCCTATAACAGAAGAAGAGCAAGAAACCATTCCTCCTGAGACCATGGCTGAAAATAGAAATGGTACAGGAAAAGGGGAAAGAGTAGAAGGTGCTTTTCCCATTCTAGAGACCAATGGGGACACAAAAATGAAAAAAATAAGTCCCTCATCCTTACCTCACTTCCATGGATTGACTACTAAAGACCCTGATACCTTTTTGTTTGAGTTTGTTGTCCTTTGTCGAACTTATGACTATGTAGAAGACGAGCAAAAGTTGAAACTCTTTCCTTCTACCCTCAAGGATGCAGCACTATGCTGGTTCATGGGGCTACCTGCAAATAGTATCACAACTTGGGCTCAGATGCAGCAAGGCTTTAACAACAAATATTGGGACTGCTATAGGTTAAAAGATACAAAGGAAGAAATCTTTTGAATGACCATGGGAAGTGATGAATCTTTAGAAGACTATGAAGAGAGGTTTCAACTTAGTTATAAAAGGGTCAGGTGCACACTTGACCCCAAATCTCTGAAGTTGGTTTTGCTCAGAGGAGTCCCTGAAGACCTTTTAGATACCCTATATTTGCTGGCTGGGGGAGACATCTACTAGCTACCTTATGATGACATAAAGACTATGTTTCGAAACCATTCTAGGGTAGCCAGAAAGAGAGGTAGGGGAAGTCAACTCTTAGCCAGTACCCCCTTATCTACTTCATATCTTAAAAACGAGTTTGCAAAACAGATGGAAGATTTCAAAAGTGAGATGAGATAGACCATTGTTGTTCAAATGGATACCTTGGGAATCCAAAAGAAGCAAGAGGAAGCCGAAAGGGCTTTGGCCATCTTTTGTCCCAGGTGCACCAGAAAGCATCCTAGGAACGAATGTCCATTGCATTCTGTAGAAGTGTGTTTTATCTATGAAGAAGACCATCCTACAAATCAGTGCCCTTCCTTGCTCGAATTTAAAGCTATGTACCAAGGGGTTGAAAGAGCCACTGGACCACTCTACTTCATGAACCAAAGGAGGCCACATGGACCCTGACCTTATCAGTAGGGAATGCAAGGGACATCCTAGACTTATTACAACCCCAATCCAGCCACTTCCATGCCTTCTTGGCGTTCCCCTGCTCATCCTTCCTGGTCCACACCCGCTCCTTGGTCATATCCTCCTCAATACCATACTCACCCAATTGCTCACTCGTTTCATCCTCACACTCAGCCACAACCTCAGTGGAATGCACCTCATCAGGGGTGGAGGCCTCAATACAATTCTCCTCCTTCTATTTTGCCTCCACCACTTACTCA
Source organism: Pinus tabuliformis (assembly GCA_031772625.1). Taxonomy (NCBI): domain Eukaryota; kingdom Viridiplantae; phylum Streptophyta; class Pinopsida; order Pinales; family Pinaceae; genus Pinus; species Pinus tabuliformis. The sequence continues at coordinate 876,453,597 of CM062814.1, read as the reverse complement.
ACCACAACTATTACTTCCTGCTCCTCCGAGGCAACCCCGGATACCTACTCAACCAAACCCAAACCCCAATAACAGACAGGCCCAGCAGGTATATACTAGAGAAACAACATGCACTACCTATGCTGTGGAGATTCTGGAGATCAACCTACGATCTGGTAAGGTCCTCCCAGATAGCCAACCTCCTCCTAAGGAGGATGAGGAAGAGAAACAGGAAATTGAACCCAAAGCCATTCCACCCTTTCCTAAGAGACTAACTGTAACCATGCAACCAAACCTAGAAGAAACTGAATTTCTGGGAGAACTTAAATACTTATGTGTGAAAATACCACTTCTCTAGGGCATAAAAGATGTAGCAATCTATAATAAGTTGATCAAAGAGAAGTGTTTTAGGCACCCAGGCAGGCCCAAGAGAGATGCCCCAACTATCAATGTCATAGGACAACTGTCTGACTTGATGTTGGGACAGGTAATCTGTCCAAAATATCTGGACCTTGGGAGTCCTATAGTCGATGTCCACATCAATGGCACCATAATCCCCCACACTTTGATTGATCTAGGGGTTTCAATTAATGTAATGACTAGGGACACTATGCTTAAACTCAACCTTTAGAGTTCCCTAAGAAAGACCTCAACTGTACTGCAGTTGGCAAACCGCTCCACTGTGACTCTTGAGGGGATTGTGGAAGATTTCATGGTCTCCATTGATTCCTGGGAGTACCTTGCTGACTTCTTGGTCCTTCAGCCAAAGGAAAAACTCACTGGGTATCCCCTCATCTTGGGAAGGCCTTGGTTAGCTACTGCAGATGCTTACATCAGTTGTCGAGCTGGGCACATGACCATCAAGAATGTGCATATGTCCAAACAGCTAGTCCTATATCCTCCTGCCCAACCTCTACTAGAACATGACTTACCTCTATGGTTGGAGGAGGAAGATGAGGATGAAGTATACTCTACACCATTGTGCACAGTGGAAGCCACTAGGGGAGGTCTTTAAACTGAGGATGATCTTCTTGAGAATTTGATTCAAAATCCACCCCCAGTGTGCTGCCATTAGAGGAGTTGGTGCAAGAAACCCAAACCAACGCTTTAGTTGATCTCTGTGTGGCTAACCCGACCTCTCTCCGAGTTAAGAATGTGGAATTTGGCTATGAAAGAACTTTGAAGATAAACTCATCCTTATCCACCTCTCAGGAGAAAGAGTTGTGTAGCTTATTAAATAGCCATTTGGATGCTTTTGCTTGGAGCTATAAGAATATGAAAGGAGTCCGCCCTTCAGTCTGCACTCATCACATCTACATTAAAGAGGATTGTAAACCAGTCAGAAGACCTCAAAGGAGGATGAATATAGCCCTTAAGGACATTGTCAAAGAAGAACTGCAAAAGTTGTTGGATGCAGGATTTATCTACCCTATCTCTGACAGTGAGTGGGTTTCTCCTTTGGTGCTTGTGCTCAAGAAAAATGGGAAGTGGAGAATCTATGTAGATTATCGAGAACTTAACAAAGCCACCAAGAAGGACCATTTCCCTTTGCCTTTCATAGATCAAGTGTTAGATGGCCTGGCATGGAAGAAGTCCTTTTCATTCCTAGATGGGTTTAGCGGGTACAATCAGATCCAAATCAGCCCGGAAGACCAAGATAATACCACTTTCACTTGTTCATGGTGTACCTTTGCTTACCGGGTCCTTCCCTTTGGGTTATTTAATGCTCCTACCACCTTCCAGAGAGCATCATTGAGTATATTCACTGAGCTGGTTCATGATTCAGTGGAAATCTATATCGATGACTTTACCCCTTATGGTTCTAACTTCCAAGAAGCTCTGACTAACCCGAGGAAAGTTTTAGCCAAATGTATTGAGATTAACTTGTCCCTCAATCCTAATAAATGTGAATTCCTAATGACTAAAGGGATCGTGCTAGGTCATACAATTTATCAGCAAGGTTTATAGGTGGATCCCAACAGGATTGCTATCATCCAAAGGGTCCCGCCTCCTCAAAAGGTAACAGATGTTCAGAGTTTTCTAGGCTTAGCAGGATATTATAGAAGATTCATTAAAGATTTCAGTAAGTTGCCTCTCCATTGTTTGGTCTTTTGGGAAAAGATGCTAAGTTCAAATGGACTGACAATTGTCAAGAGGCTCTGGATGCTTTGAAAGGTAAGCTGATAATTGCCCCAATATTGAGAGGTCCAAATTGGGCCCTACCTTTCCACATTCACACAGGTGCCTCGAACAAAGCCATATGAGTAGCCTTAAGACAAGTTGAATAGAAGCTATCGTATGCCATATATTTTGTCAGTCAAAACCTGTCCAAGGTAGAGTTAAACTATACTGTAACCAAGAAATAGCTCCTGGCTGTAGTTCATTCCCTAAACAAGTTCAAACACTACATCACTGGCTATCAAACATTCGTGCATACTGATCATGCTGCAATTAGGTATTTGATGAATAAACCTGATGTAAACACTCGTATCATTAGATGGTTACTTTTATTGTAGCAATTTGATTTGACCATTGTTGATAAACCAAGTAAGGAAAATGTTGCTGCTGATTTTCTGTCTAGACTAGATTTGCCTGCAGGTGAAGAAGAGATGGTGGATGATCAAATTCCAGATGAACACCTATTTTCTATTTCAATACTCTCTCCATGGTTTGCTGATATAGCAAATTATTTGGTTTTAGCATAGTTTCCGCCATACCTGTCCTCAAAAGAGAAGAGCAAAATCGTGAGGAAAAGTGCCCCATTCACTTGGATTGGGGGAAATCCTTTTAAACTTGGCCCAGATTAGATTTTGATGTGATGTGTCAGGGAGGAGGAAGCTTTTGACATCCTCATAACCTGTCATGATGGGCCCTGTTGAGGCCACTTTTCAGCAAAGAGAACTGCCTTCAAAATTCTATAGGCATGGTACTATTGGCCCACTCTTAATCAAGATGTCAGGAGATACATTAGCCAATGTGACAGATGTCAAAGGATGGTGAAACCTACTCCAAAGGATGAGATTCCCTTGCAGCCTCAAGTGACTTTCAAACCATTTGAGAAGTGGGGCATGGACTTTATGGGTCCTATCAACCCTCCTTCAAAACAAAAGTCCTACATCATTGTGTGCATGGATTACCTGACAAAGTGGGTGGAAACAAAGGAAATCAAAGAAGCAACAGAAGAAAAAGTAGCTGAGTTCTTGAGGGAAAATATCTTTTACAAGTTTGGCTACCCAAGAGAATTAGTCATAGATTAAGGAAGTCAGTTTACCTCTAACCTGATTGAAGACCTGCTCACTCATCACAAGATTAAGCACAGAACTTCCACCCCTTATCATCTGCAAGAAAATGGACAGGTGGAAGTTAATTAAAAGGCTTTGGAAGGGATTTTGACTAAGGTAGTGAGTAGCATCAGAAAATATTGGGCAGATCGCTTGGTTGAGGCCACCTGGTATTATAACACTACTTGGAAAACTACAACAGCTTTCACACCCTATGAGCTGGTCTATGGGAAGAAGGCTTTGCTGTCCATAGAATTTGAATATCACACATTGAAGTTGGTAGCTCACCTAGACCTAGATATCAGCCATGCACAACAAGAAAGATTGCTTCAGCTGAATGGATTAGGTGAACAGAGAATGCAGGCCCTTCTCCACTCAGAGGTAGTCCAACTTCAAAGAAATATATGGCATGACCGACACCTCAAGGAAAAGCAATTTCAGCCGGGAGATTGGGCACTGCTATATGATTCAAGATACAAGGATTTCAAGGGTAAGCCGAGGACAAGATAGCTAGGACCATATACAGTGGAAACATGCAATGACGATGGTTCAGTCCTTATTCAAACCATTGACGAAGAATCCATCCCCATGCTTGTCAATGGGAATAGATTGAAGATCTATAGGAAGCCCCTTTCTAAGCAAGAGTTCATTGAGACTCTTGGTAAATCAGTATTGGTAGTGGAGCAGGTCCCTGTCTCCACTCCACCTACACCATGAAAAAAAGAAAAAAGAAAAAAGAAAAAACAGAAAAAAATAAAAAAGGAATAAAAGATCCTTGGGTGAAAACCTCTTGGAGGCACCCAGGGCAGATAGTGAGGGTGAAAACTTCCTAGAGGCACCCCAGCTGTCTCAGGCCAAAAAAAAAAGAGGAGAAAAATAAACCTAATTTCTGTTCAATAAATTGCAGGTTGTAGGAAGGTCATTACAGGTTTCAGGAGGATCGCACAAGACAAAGACAGAGAACATGACCAGGCTGCATACATCCCTCATAGTCCATTCCTCCATCACCGTTACCCTTTCCCAAGATTTGGTCTCATTTGGTCCGAAATTTCACATCCTAAAGGAAGATTTGTATCTTCTACAGGAGGATCCTGTAGAATCTACAGAAAAGCCAAAATCGATCTCAGAAGAGGACTCGAGGGTTGAAAATTTGTCTATGAGGCCTGTAAACCTCCCTACTTCCATCCATTGTCATATGTCACCCTTTTCCATATCTGTACACCTCCATTGCACTTGTTTTTATGTCCTTGCACAGTCACACACAGAAATCCTGTTTTTTTCATGCTGCAAACAAAAAATTTAATGACAAATCAAAGCAGCAGCCTTTTCACTCACCATACCTGATACCCTCCATCTATGATTCCTTGTCACCCAAGACCCTCGTCCGCAGTTGTAGCCCTACTCATTTCAGCTTGAATTTCTGAAGGAGAAGTAGCTACAGGAAATCCTATAGAATTCCTATAGCAGCTGATCCCTCTGAAAAACATACTCCATAGACAAGGACAACAAAGTATGGGATATGAAACATGCATGGAGGTCTATTTGAATGTGTGAACATTAGAAACAACCCGAGGCTAAGCATGCAGAGTGCAAGAAGCAACAACAACGAAGAAATGGGTTCCAAAATCTGAAATATGTATAACACCGCCGCGACTGCACAGGAAAGTGCCTAAACCTATTCCTCAATTACATGAATCATATTTCAAGGCTGCGTGACTATGGGAATGGTTTAGATTTAATGGAATCGGTGGCCAGTTAACTGACCACCCTAGTTTAGTTACACATCCTCATGGAATTCAAACGAGCCCTGTCAAATTCAAAACTGCCGATTAGATACGCAGCCAGCACGTGTGGTATGTCCATTCAGGAAGAAATATTCAGGACTGGTAGTGGTGGCGGTAGATAATGGGAGTAAGGGAGGTGATGGCGGTCAGAAAACATGTATAAACATTATGACCGTCACGTAGGATCAACGGTCCAGTCTGGCCACCTCATCGCCTCACCACGAATCATGCCCATAGATAAATGACAACTCAGTTAAGACATTCACCACCCTTTTTTCATTTTGCACTCACGACGTTCTCGACTGGAGTATGAACCTACCACTTTCAAAGCAGCTAACCAGTCATCCTCTGTCAGTTTTCTACCTGTTTTTCAAAAATCGTCTGCCTATCAGGCTCTACAGGAAGCACAGTTTCATTCTACAGGAGCCGGGAAAACCCAGGATTTTCATTGAATTTCAAGCTCAAAACTGATCCCATTCAAGTTATTCAGGAAAAATTCTCTGTGCATGATTTGTTGAAGTAAGGTGGTGAATTGAACATGTGATTAGATTGACAAAGAGAGTAAAAGTCTGCCTGCACATTGGAAAAAAGTGGAAGTCTGCCTACATGTTTCACTAAGTCTACACAATATATTTCTTTCTCCACATCTGAAATCTCCTCATCATTTTTCAATTTATCCTATAAGGAAGATACATGTTGCAGTAGAGGCCAGCCTATGTATGTGTGAAAAAAAAAAATTGAATTTGCATATCTATCTATGTACTGAGAAAAGAACCTGTGTCCTTATGCTCTGTTCTGTTTAAAAAAAAAAAATTCCTTTTCATAAACAGATAGTCAAATTCAGGGTGACAATAGTTTAAAATAGGTGATCATTGCCATTTGATGTTGTAAGGAAGCACACGGGAAATTCCTTCTTGGGTGCGGAAAAAAACCAAATTCAGATATCCTCTTTTTCAGTGATTGACTATTTTTTCCACCTAATAATTTTCTTTTCTGGTTAAAACACAAACTCAACACCATGCCAGGAGGATTCATGAGAAAATAACCCTTAAACTCTAGCAAATTGTGTGAGAACCCTGAGGTGGTGGACCTTTTCACTAGAGAAAACTGGATATCCTTCTTTGATAGAATTCAGGGTTATGATGACGAGGTGATTGAAGAGTTTTTGATGTCCCTAAGACCACATTTGAAGATACATGCCACAGTTAGTTTTAGGGGTTTGACACTAGAACTTACCCCTGATTTCATTAGTAGAATTATCGGTTTCCCATTGGGGCTCCCTTGGAGCAAAGAAGAGAAATCATTGGGACAAGTTGCTAAGAAAACGTTTTTTCTGCCTAAGGAGCATCCTGTAGTAGACAAAAATAGGGTCAGAAGGACAAGCTTGCCTCCCTTCTCGAGTGAAGTCAGTTATCAAATAATGAAGTATATCACATGTGAAGGGAGGTTTAGCCTCATCTATGGTTATCATTTCAGGTTGCTACATGAATTGAGGTATGGGATGGACTTGCCTCCAGCTAGAAAACTAGCATCCCATATTTCCTCCTTCAGTCTCTAATTGAATGCAATACAAAGCTTGATGCAGGGGTCCTAGATCAGTTGGCCCACCATGGGCTCATCAAACTATTTGTGGAAGATGCTTTACACACCTATACTATCCCCATAGCTTGGGAAATCTTTAGAAATATGTCCAGGGATGATAACATCATAAATTTGGCTGAGAACATCAGCCCATCCAACAGTGATGAGGGGCAACAAACTGAAGAAATTGAGAAGGACAATGATGAGGGAGCACACGACATTCAAACAGAGGGAAAAATAGAGGAGGAATAGAAGGAAAAGGAGGAATTTGACAAGACTACTGAACCTAAGGCAGAAAAGGAGACAACAACAAAAATAGAGAAAGAAAAAAGGACAAAGATTGGAAAGAAAAAGGCCAAGAAAGCCCAAAAGAATGCTGCCACAGCCAAGGCAGGCACCCAACAAGAGAAAGAAAAGACATACCCTGAGATATCAGTGACACAAGTAGAAACAGTGGGGATAGAGATTTCTACAGGAAGTGAAGGAAAAGAACAATAGAAAGAAAAATCCCCTGAAATGTTGGCAAGAGAAGCGCCAGCTGTGCTTGCTGCATTAAGCACACCTACGAAACAAAAAGGAAAAATAAAAAGGAAAACCTCCACGTACTTTAAAGCCATAAAAAGCACAAGGATCAAAGTGGGCAAACCCTAGCCACCATCAAAGGAACCAATTGTCGTTAAGGACTCACCCACTAAAAAGAAGGAAGAGTCTCCTTCCAGGATATCTATCACCTATGAAAGAGGAAGCCCAAAAACTTCCACATGGAAAGAGAGAATTAAGTTGATGGACTCAAAGGCAGTTCTACAGGACGCTGAAACATCTGTACATGAAACTCTAGCCAAGTTAAAAGACACTGAGAAATTAGAGGAGAAGGCAGCCAAACAGTCACAGGGGGAGAGCAAGGCTAAAGAAATACCTGAACCTACCCTCAGCCTAATTTGGGATAGAGGGTGGGAAAATCATACCACAAAAATTTGTTTTACCTTTAGTCTTTGAATTAGAAAAAGAGAGGGTGAGAACCCACGCATGGATGCAAATTGCCAAATCTAAAGGAGTTGAGGAAATAGGTCACATGGAGGACAAGCTAAAGGAATTAAGAGGGGAGTTGGCCATGGTGAGGCACATAGAAGGCAACAAAAGAGCCCAGCTACAAAAGGAGAATGAGCTGCTAAAAAAGCAGTTGCAGCTATAGGAAGATCATAAGGAAGATAGGGTGTCCATTTTGGGAGGGTAGTAGCAGCAAGAAGGCCCTCCAACAGACAAAGAAACAACTGAGAAGCAATAGAAAGAGGGAGAGCTACAAGCTGAGGTTGAGATGCTAAAGAAACTGATGCACGAAAAGGAGACTCAAGCAGCAGAGTAAATACAGGCTTTAAAACAGCAATTGCAAGAAAAAGAAGCCCAAATGGCCTGCATGGCGAGCTGGGCAATAGAAGCCTTACAATGTGGGCAACTTGCTAAATCCTATGCATTATATCTTAAAGAACAATGGTTGCAATTTAAAATTAACATATTGGCCCAAAGGGGCACCACTCCATTTCAGAATTACAATCAGTTTATACAATTGTGTGATAGTAGCTCAGTTGAAGATAAGGCCAAGTTAGCATAATTCTATTTACATAATTTGGTGCTTCCTAACATGAATCTATGGGACCCAAACACAACATTAGGAGATCTGCAACTCATGGCCATGGCTTCTTGGTTAAGCCATGAGGAAAAGACGACAATAGAGATTCAAAAGATTATGGCCAGGGAGCTAAGTGAGCCACTCATGATTAGGGCAGAACCAAAAGATCCCTCAACTCTTATATATTCCCATCGGCACCTTGCAGACAACCCTCATATTGCACCTAACTGCATTGAAAGGCAAGCTTGGGCCATTTCTCACTTTGAAGACATGGAAAGACTGTTTGGTGATAATTGCATTCATGCTTACACAAGGAGATGGAACACATTGTCCCATAGTCTGAAAATAAGAGAGTACCACTCCCCAACCAGAATAAGGGAGGCAATGAGAAGAGTACCTGTATAGAAACAGTTAATGCAGAACTTGAAATCCAATTGGATTAGCCTTAAGTTCAGGCCTCCACTACTATTAGGGCTGTTAGAAGGGGTCAAGGAAGAAGAGGAGAAAAGACAATGGGAGGAAATAAACAGAAAGGTAGGTTTTCATGATAGAGAAGAGGACATCACCTCAAAGGCCTGGGATGTTAGAGAGACAATCAAAGCAATCAAAGATGATGAACTGGATTAGTTGCTCAAAGGATGAGCAACACATTCAGTAGGGGGGTGATGATGAGCCCCGGAAATGGGTAACTATATGGGCTCATTTTTCCTATTATTCTCATTTAATCCACCATCCTCCATAGTTTTATTCATGATTTTGAATATATTTATGTTAATTGAGTGAATGGGAATAGTCACTTGACCACAAAGTCTAATACGTGCTTATTGCAGATTTTTGGACATTTTTGGACCAAGATCAGGCATTTATGAGCAGATTGGTAGCCAAATTTGAAGAAAAAAGGCTAAGGATTTATAGGAGGGGTGTCTCCTACACTAAATGACCCCTTCCTCGAGTTCTCCACCATCAGCTCAGAGTTCAACAACCCACCAAAGATGATTTCAAGGGGTAGTCGAGTAGGTCTAGTGAAGTGGCTGATTAACTGTAGTTTTGGGCAGCCAAGCTCCTAAAGTTAAGGAGGACTGTTGGGAGTCCTCATTTGCATAAGTGGGAAGGCTTCAAGCCTTAGTATTTTAGTCATTTGTTAATCTATTTTCGCACTTTAGTGCAGCCCTGTATCATCACATTTTCGAGCTTATTATTGTAAACAATTTTTGTGATGTGACTATTATTTCCTGATCAACGAAGATGAATCCAGCTTTGAACCAGCTCTGATCTTTCTTAGGAGGTTGTGATATTGGGGTTGGGCCTAACCCAAGTGCCCAGTACCTCCTTTGTGTACTTTTATGTGTTTTACTTGCATTCATGGAATAATTTGTGTTATATAGGATTCCATCTTGCTTTGTCACTTAGGTTGTTTTTGATGATCAAGATAGTTGTTCATGCTTCAGGTTGATTTGACATATTGGTACTAGAAAAGATCCATAAAAGGCTACCAAGCAGTCCTTGATCTCATTTATCCCTCCTTGGGACCATGAATTGAGACCAAGGCACACTTGCTGCCACAAAAACACTACTTTTGCCTTCCAATGTAATTGCTAGTGTTAGATTTTGAGTTGGATAAGTTGATACCATTTGTGCTTTCATGCTTAGATCTATTCTTGCTCGGTTTCCATATCTTTCTTTCATGATTTATTGTCTATAAACTTTTGTTCATCATGTTTCTGGTTTCTAGGTCAGAATTAGGTCAAAATAGATAAATCTCTGTTTTTGTAGTATTTGCTTGGATCAGTTTTGGAAAGTAGTGTGCAGAACACCTGTAAGACACTCCAACCTATTCTTCCTCCATCATATAGCCTGCTCTAATCCCTCACTCAAAATTTCTTTCCCTCATTCGCCACACTTTCCCAACTTGCCCTAATTTCTACATTTTTCTGCAACATTGCTTTCTTCCTCCTTGAACAAATCCAACCATATTCATCACTCCCGAGCTTCATTTACTAGGTCCTAGACCTATTAACGTCCTTATCCATCCTTCGTTTCCACTTTCCCATCGTTTTTCCACCATCAACCCTCTAAAAACCACTTTTTTCCTGTTCTTGTAGAATTTCCTGTAGATGCTTTGCAGCCTCCTGTAGAAGTTCACGCCAGCGATTTTTCGAGATCTGAGTGTGGTGAAAATATCCAGAAGGGTGCTACAGAATCCTTAGGTCCTCTCCACACCTTCTCAACCTCATGCAAATGCCCACTCCATTTCCTTTCGCCAATCAACCTCCGTGTAGTAAAAAATAGTTAAAACACATGCATAATAATTTTGCATAAAATTGCTCAACAATAAAAAAAGATGATTTTTCCATATTTTTGTTCAGCAAACACATACATTTTAACTTTTCAAGAGTCAATGGCATCCAATTCAGTAGTTTACATCTCTTTTCTTGCACAAGTAGGGTTAGTCGGTAAAACTAGGGTTTGCTAGGGTTTGCATTTCCTTTCAGCTTTCATCTTCTTTCTACAAGTAGACTAGCCTCTTTTGAGTTAGCTTTAATCCATCACAGTTAAAAGATTCTTCTAAGAACTCATAGAAGTTGGCTTAAGCTCCTAGTTAACTTGTGCCAACTTATCAAGTGACAGCCTGTAGTAAGAGCTAGTACTTGTGCATATAACACCGTTGCTTCCAAGTTCGTTACAAACTGTCGGGTTGATAAAATTAAAGTAGGGATTCCCAGGAGTTGCAGCATCATTGCTGCAATACTAGAGCTCATCATGTTTTGTTGTAGATATATAGATATGATTCTGGAGTTTCAATCTCTGTTTATGTGGAATTCCTAGTTATGTTAATTTTCTTCTAAGACTAATGAAATCATATTTACTTATGCTTATTAGTATTTTCATAACCATCTAATCTATGCTACATTGAAAAAAATTCCAAGTAATACCATAGCCTATTGATAACCTAGCTACTTTCATACTTGTCTCTGCTCTCCAAAATCCTAGACCTAATCACTTGCTCTAAACCCTAGTTCAACAAACCTTAAAATCTCAAATTCACAAAGACACAAAAAACTTGCATATCTAGCCTACAAACTTTGTTCTTTAAAGCTATTCATTGACAAATAATTGGATAGATCCCTCTCTGGCTCAGTAGGGCTAACTATTGAGCTGAAAGTGGTTTGAGGTTGCCCTTCTCTATCTCCTCCTCAGCCTAGGCAATTGTAAGGGATAACACCTAGAGTAAAATTGATTTCAAAAGCATTTTTCCATTCAAGTACATAATATGTTTATTTCAATTCAAGTAGCATAGACTTTTGATTTGGTTTTCTAGAATTAGTTTTCCATTCCACAAGTTAAATTAGTCTTTCAATTTAGTCAATTAGCACAATATTTTCATTCTATAAAATAAAATAGATTTTAAATTATTTCTCTTAGGTTAAATTTTATTTCATTTCCTTTTTATTTAAAAAAGTTTTATAGAAAGAATATGTGCACGTACTTGATAAGGGAAGGTATTAAATAGATTAAATTTGCAACTTGTATTTGAATTTGGCAGTCTTGAATTTAATTTCTTGAGATAAAATAAGCCTCCTAACATATACTATGCACATAAACTTCACAAGTAAATGAATCCTAAGTTTGAAAATTTAGTGACATAATTTAACTATTAAATTACCCAATATGTTTACATCATGATTTTCTTTGAAAAATATCTGTAATTGTATTAATATGGCTCAAAATTCAAATTATAAGGTGGGTATTCATAATTACATGGAGAAGAAGCACTGACAGCCCAATACCTACTTCAAAATTCCTCCTTACAACAACTTCAAAATAAAAAACAAATTATAGAAAAATTTAATAGAGTTTACCCTACACCAAATTTTCCTCTCCTTGATTACATCAAATTGAAACTTATAGATAGGCTCTCAAGACCTAATACCCTAACCCTAAACCACTAGTGGCATTCAATAACCACTAGGAATCTTTTACAGGATTGAAAGATATTGTAGCTAACTTTCTATATAAGTTTCTAGAAATATGTCAATTGTAGGGTGGGTCCCATATAATTTGGTTGTATTGGATTTTTCCCTAGCTCTCTTGATCATACACTGGGTGCCTTTGTATCTCTTTCTTAGGCGTTGAATGGGTTATGGACTACCTTGACTAGGTTTCCAATGGGGTTGGCATTGGTTGTGTTAACGCCAATTACTGTAGTCCTAGTTGTGCCTGCAAGTACAATGTAGGTTTGGAACTAGATCCTACCTCTATCGGAGACACCTGTGGCACTAGTGTAAGCCCCCTTTGAGTGGCTAACATATATATTCCCATTAATCCCTTCCACTCATTTCCAAATGGAATGTTGCATGATTATGCATCCAAAATGGTCCTTTATAAAGTTGTGACCATCTCATAACCCACTGTACCAACTTCTTCTCTGAAGAGTTTCTTTAACACAAAAAATTTCAAGATAGTCTTCATACAAGTTTACAATATCCTTTCCATGTAGGGGATGGTCCTCCTCCTCGAAGCCTTTCTTATCTTATTTAATTTCAATGAGGCTCTTCATGAAGGATTCCTTGGAATATAGGTCCCCATTTGCATCAAATAATGGTGGCAATTTCATCGTATATAAAATTTCACATTTATCCTTAAATCCTTGTACTTCCTTTCACAATTCCTTTACTTTCTTCTCCATTGGTATCAATATTTTCTTTTCTCTTCATCTCGTTGGCCCTTGCTACCCACTTGGGTTTGTCAATGTTTTACTTGATGACCTCCTCCTTGGGCATATGATGCAGGAAATATATAATCATTCTAGGCTTGGTAAGGAAGTCACCAATGATGTTCTTAATTGTAGTCATTTCCTTGTGATGCCTTCTGATAGTTTCTACCTTTTCTTGGATCAACTCCATTTGACCTTGGTGCTTGTCTATTGTCTTCATTATCCTTTCCTACATAATTCTTTTCGAAGCTTTAAAAGAGGATTTTCTTGGATTCTTACTATTCAAAACTTCTAATTCAGCTCCAATTTTCTCACCATGATCCCATGTCTGGTAAAATGCTAGTTTAGTAATTTCTAGCTCTTCCTATTTTGTATTCAGTTATTGATCTCTAGTCGAGAGTAGAACTTGCAACTTCTTAGCATCCTATAATACTAGCCGAGATTCTACCTGCCTAACTAGAACATAATGGGTTTGGTGAGATTGAGAAGTCTCACCCATATTCTCCTTCATCCCTTGGATCTGTGCTTCCAATGACATAGCTTGATCATGTACTCGTTATTATTCATTAGTGTATCATGAATATTTTACTTAACTCTTGGTTCCCCTTCTCTGCCACAACCAACTCATTTGATTTCACATGATGTGAATTTGAAATCTTGAGTTTTTATTCCATGGAGGCTATCTCCCTATCCTCATCCTTCAACATGGCTTTATATTAATTAAAATCACTAGTGGATGTAGCTAGGTGGGTGATGTTGTCCTCTAGGGTTTTTATCTTCATCTTCCTAGATCTGCATACCATCCTTTCATATTTTAGTTTGTTGCTAACCTTGGTATACAAATCCTACAACTTCTTCAATGTAGCATTTATACTGTGCATTTTTCAATGTAGCATATGATCCATATGCACACTAATACACATGGGTGGAAAATCTGATGGCGGAATCTGACAATACAAATAAAATCGGAAAAATTTCAGAAGTTAAATTTATTTTATATTTCTTGTTTTTAAAATTTTGACAATCGTCGGATATTTGACATAATTTCCTTCACCATCAAAAATCTGATGTTAGTTTGATGACATCGAATATTCAATGAATTCTAGGATTTCATCGAATAATGAATAATTATTCCAATAATGACTTCTTTCACTGAATATCATATAAATTCGATGTAGATGCTATACTTGTGACAATTTTGAAGGGTTGGAGGCCTATTTTGAGGTTAAATTTTGAAGAAAATCATCACTAAAAGTTTGGTGAGGAAAGATGTCACATAAAATTCCTCAAGGAGGTCAAGGATATGTGGGATCAACATTCGGGGCTTCAAAGGATCAAAAATGTTATTGCCCTTGTAAAAGATGCAAGGGTTTAAAGATAAGGAGACTTCTAATAATAACAACTAAAAAGCATTGTAGAGAGAACACACTGAAGGCGGGCATGAATATCATACATTAGTAAGTTATTCAGTATATGTCTTTGTATTGTATATTGTTTTCGTAAATTTTTATATGTAAATTTTATTTTAGATAATATGTCTTTGTATTGTAAATGTTTATGTTATTTTTGGAGATATTTGACCTATGTTGTCATCTTGATGTGGAGAAATATTATTTGATTACTATGGTTAGGGTCAATTACTGGGTTAGGTCGATTTACAGGTTAATTAGTTTATTGGCTTAGGGATAAGGAGTTATGGTTGAAAGCATGAATATGGGTTGCACTTTTGGGCCAAATTTGGCGATAAAATTTCAAGTTTTTCCTCTTTTATCGAATTCAAGTCCTCAAAATTCATATAAGCACTGTAAATTTTGTTTTGGAGTAAAAGGAAAAATTGTGGAGAATTTTGTTGTTGTCCTAATGATATTTTTTGAAAAAATATTTAGTGTCGTATAATATGTCATTTTTCCATTAAATGAAATGCTTTTCCTTGCAAATTTTCCCACATATTAAAAGGTATGTGTGCGTTCACGTAGCATAACTTAGTCAAATATATATATATATATATATATATATATATATATATATATATATATATATATATATATATGGGTATGATCTACACAGAGAGAGCTATGTTTTTCATATTAAAATTTTAAAAATATATTTTTAATTATTTTTCAAAGTTGGCGAAGTAATATTTCAATTACATTTTGCAAACACATGTGTTCATGTAAGGTTTTTTTCAACCATTTAAATAAATTGAGAAAAAAAGTACACTTTTGAATAGGACTCATAAACGAAGATAGTCGTATTTTTTAATTTTTTTCATTGTGTATATTTTATGATATTGATTTTTTATTCAACCTCTTTAAAATAGTTAAAACAAATTTCAAGCATTATGTTTAAAAGAAACTAGATGAAAAATATCATATGAATTCAAAAATGTCAAACTCATATCCCATTGGATAGAGGGTTCCTTCATTAATCCAATGTGATAAACTTTGCCACCTGAGGACAAATTTAGTGTTGGAAATAATACTGAGAGGGGAGTGAATCAGTATTATCAGATTAATAATTTTATTTCCCAAACATATTTATATACGCTACTTCAGTGAAGTTAACTAGTGTGTACACGTGACTGTGCTTAAAGAAACCAACATATATGCAAAGAACTTGTGATTTAGACAGTTTATCACGTGTTGACCTTAAGTCAGTATATCAGAGATTTATTAGATAGTGTAGTAAAATCAGAATAAAGCATCACACATAAGCATCACATATGAACACCAAGATTTAAGGTGGAAACCTAATGTAGGTAAAAAGCACCTGTTGCTATCGTCTTTGTCTTCTTTTAATAATAAGAAAATTTGTTTACAATCTTGTACTGGTGCAGACTCATAGCAGTGCGCAGGCTTCTACCTGCAGAAGGTTACAACCTTCTCTCGTTTTCCAACTTCTACTAGAAGGGAGCTACAACCCCCTAGCTCTTGTACTAGCCAATATGTTTACTAGTACCTAGGTGGCAGCCTACAGAAAACTCCACTCTTCCACCACGGACCACGTTTCATGCATTTTTAGACTGGATACTCTTGGATCACAACACCACAAGCTGAAGGCCACGTTTCATCAAATTTTCAAACTTGACCCATCAAAGCCTTTAAAACTTAAACTACATCAACCAATATTTAGTTAATATGAACAATTAGATCAGTGACACCAGAACACTATGCTAAACCCAGAACCCTACATCATCATCCAAAACCAGCTGTAACCTCAAAAATCATGCATTAGAGTGTATACGCTACTTGGTTGAACCCAACCTGCATGTATACGCTACTTCCTTTAACCCAACCTGCGTATATCTCTAAAGATTCTAAATCATATACTTCTAAACCACATACTGTACCAATTAGTGACATTCTGAAGATCTACTATCATATTACAGTGTTCAAAACAGATAGTAGCAAGGATCACACTTTCTTCTCAATCAATTAATCAATTAGACTCAATTTCCTTATACAACAGTTCTATGTTCAGATCTAAGAGGACTTTAATGACAGACAATAGTAAAACAATAGAATTTGATCAGATAGATCAGTCAGATCTGAACAAAAGGTTTTCTTCTTTTGTACGCTACTTGGAAGAGTTGAACTTGCGTGTACACACACTTTGGCCGAGATGAACCTGCGTATAGATCTACAAATTTTGACTCAGAACTTTGTTGCAATTCTAGACTTCAGACAAACCCAGATCATGATAGATAACAAATAGAACAGGCGCAAAACATCAGATCTGGTCTCAACCAATATCATATCAATTAATAATAAGTCATTTCAAGTCTCATGATTCCTGATCCAATGTTGAACTCAAGGTGCACATGAATATTTCAGATCTAGTCCCAAACATAACCCTACAACATAATATATACTTCAGATAGAAATATTCCCTAGAATGTCATTGCTTGCACACCTTGGCCTAATGATCTTCTCCTCCTTATATACTCTTAGGACTTTCTCAATATCTTGGACCAAAACCACTTAGGATCAATACCTTGGACCCAATACCTAGGGTCAATACCTTGGACCAAATGCCTCAAACCAATTACCTTGGACCAAAATACCTTGGATCAAATACCTTGGACCAAAAACTTTGTTTTCCAACATTTACGTGATTTTCCTCATGTGAAAATGCGTGTATACATTATACACTACTTTTGTTCTATTAAACCATGTGTATACGCGCCTTGGACAAAGTGAACCAGCGTATACCTCTATTTCTTCATTCTTTGAAGTCTGATCTGTAATCCTTTGTTGTTGATCTGCTGCACTGTGAACTTTCATCTAAGTGAGTTGCCATCAAGAAAAATCCCTATATCATAATGCCAATAATCTCCCCCTTTGGACTTGATGGCAACACTCTCCCCCTTTGACATCGATGGCAAAGGACAAACCAAGATATTCTATCCCCTATTCTGTTCATGCCCCCCTTGAGTACATGCTGAATTGTTTGATTGAGCTCCCCTTTTTACATGTTGAGATGCACTGCAACCATCCATGCTCCCCCTGAGCACAAGCAGAGTCTGCAAAAATATTCTCCAAAATAATAACATGAATCTATAACTAAACTATGTGAGTATGACCTTCCTATCACCAATGACTCATACATACATCCATCTCCCAACCAAGTGGGGATATACCAATTATTTAGACATGATAGAAATATAATTACATCATCCATCTCATGCAAAGTGGGGATACAAATTACATCATTTGTCCAGTAGGACTCATTCAAATGTATGGGAAGACATAATGTATGGGAAGACATATCACACCCTGGAATTTTACATGACTTAAGCAACAAAAGGTATAAATATTTGAAGCCATAGCTGGACTCAGCAACCATAATGCCAACAATGAAAAATGCGACTGAAGCCTAATGCTCCCCCTGAACCTGTGCTACATGTGCATTGTTAACAAGTCAATGATCAAGGCAAAAAAAAATAATAATGAATAGAGCATATCAATAGACTGTAATCATCAACATCAGACAATGCACCAATATGAGAGCCTGCACTACTGTTTTTCCTGTCTGAAAAACATATGCGCTCCTTGACCCACAGAAACCCGCGTGTATAATAACCTTTTTCTGAACAATTAGATTTAACAACACGATGATGCAACAACTACTCCCAGATTTTGTTTGAGATATTCAAATGTTTCTCTAGGCAGTGGTTTAATGAATATATCGGCTACCTATTCTTTGGAGGGAACATACTCTAATTTGACCTTTTGTTAAAGCACTTGTTCACGTAGAAAATGGTATTTGATGGGTATGTGCTTGGTCTTGGAGTGCATGACTGGATTCTTTAAAATAATTATGGCACTTGTATTACCACATAGAATGGAGATGGATGGAGTATATGTGATCTGAATGTCTTGCAAGGTTTTCTATCGAAAGTAGTTGTGTGCAGCAAGATGCCACAACCGCATATTATGCTTCAGCTGTGGATAAAGCAATTGAACTTTGTTTCTTGCTTTACCAAGACACTAACCTGGAGCCCATATAGAATGCACCACCATAAGTGCTTTTTATGTCATCAACACTTCCTGCCCATTCTGCATTTGTATATGCATGAAGAGTAAGATCTGCATCTCTAGGATACCATAAACCAAAGTACCGAGTTCCTTGAAGATATTTGAAAATTCTTTTGACTACCTGAAGGCGTGATTCCTTTGGGTTTTCTTGGAATCTTCCAACTATTCCTACTGCATGCATGATGTCAGGTTGGGTACCTCTTAGATAAAGCAGACTGCCAATCATGGATCTGTAAGTTGGTTGATGTACTGCTGCTAATTCATCATTTGAGCTAAGACTACATCCTATTAACTTTGGGGTACATACAGGTTTAGAATCTTCCATTCCGTACCTTTTCAAGATCTATTTGAGTTATTTGGTTAGTGAGAGAAAAATACCATCTTTATTTTGTTGAACTTGTAGACCAAGAAAATAGGTAAGTTCACCAAGCAAGGACATTTCAAATTCTTGCTGCATTACTGAAGCAAAATTCTGACTCATGGATTCTTCATTGCCATAAAAAATGATATCATCAACATATAAAATAATAATTTGCAATTTATCAGTTTCAATCTTTGCATATAGATTGCTAATTGCTAAACCTTTTGCAAAACCTTGTTGCTATAGATATTTATCAAGGCCGTAATACCAAGACCTTGGAGCCTGTTTCAGACCATAGAGGGCCTTTTTGAGTCTGCATACCAGTTTTTCATCATTTCCGAGAATGAATCCTTCTGGCTATTCAATATAAACTTCTTCTTCTAAATCTCCATTTAGGAAGGTTGATTTTATATCCATTTGGAATATTTTGAATTTCCAAAAGGTAGAAAGAGCAAGAAACATCCTTATGGCTTCAAGTATGGCAACATGTGTAAAAGTTTCTTCAAAATCTATACCTTCTTGTTGAGCATACCCATTACAAACAAGTTTGACCTTGTTTCTAATGACTTCTCCATTTTCATTCAGTTTGTTTTTGAATATCCATTTAGTTCCTATAATATTTTTGTCATGAGGTTTAGGAACTAATTCCCAAGTATCATTTTTTTTCAATTTTCTCAAGTTCTTCATTCGTGGCCTTGACCCAACATTCATCATTGCATGATTCTTTTACATTTTGAGGTTCAGTGGAGGATAGTAATGTTAGATAGCTTGAGGTCCCTGTAATAGTTCTTCTTGTCTGTACACCTGCCTCTTTTTCCCCTAAAATTTGAGTTTTTGGATGATTTTTCTGAACATACCTGGATGGAGTCTTTTCTTCTACCATTATCTCTTCTTTTGGTGCTTCATTGGTTTCTTCTTCAATATTATTTTGATTTGATGTGGGAAAATAATCCCCATCTTCTTCATTGTCATAATCTTCTATTGATTTCGGATTTTTGCATGCTTCATCAACTACAACATCAGTGCTTTCAACACTTTTTCCAAGTCTTTTATTATAAAATGTATATCCTTTACTTCTGGAAGAATAACCAAGAAGAATACCTTCATATTCTCTGGGTTCAAACTTACCAAGTTTTTCATCAGTCCTTTAGATATAACATTTGCTTCCAAAACTTTAAATTATTTTACAGTAGGAGACTTACCATACAAAAGTTCGTGTGGAGTTTGAGTGCTATTTACCCAAAAATTTTCTTGGTTGAGAATAGTTACGGTAGCAAATGTAGGGTCAACCTAGAAGCTTGCAGGAGTTTGAGATTCATCTAGCACAGCTCAAGCCATTTGTTGAACTGTTCTGTTCATTCCTTCAACCACACCATTTTTATGAGGAGTCCTTGCGGTGGAGAATTGCATTTTTATTCCATGTTGTTCACAAAATTCAAAGAATTCATTCGAGGTAAATTCCCCTCCCCGATCAGATCTGAGGCATTTGATTTTCGATCTGATTCATTTTCAACAAAAGCTTTCAAGGCTTGAAACTTTTCAAAAGCTTCATCTTTATTCTTTAGAAGTCTTGTCCAACACATTATGGAAAAATCATCAATGAAAAAAATAAAATATTCTTCTCCACGAGGTGACATTTTCCTTGATGGTCCACATAAATCAATATGGATAAGTTCAAGAGGCTTACTAGTTGACCCTTCCTTTTCCATGAAGTGAACTCTAGTTTGCTTTCTTTTTTTTTTTTTTTTTTTTTTTTTTTTTTTTTTCTTTTTTTTTTTTTTCTGAATAAAGACTAATTCTATTAAGAGAGGAAAAAATATAGTACAATCAAGCCTGGAAACAGGCAGAGCAGAGAAGCAAGGGAGCCAGAGGTGATAGGGAATCAACCTTGCTCCATAGAGACAGACAAGGGAAGGGCCATAGAAAGCATAGGAATACAAAGGAAAGAACTGAGCAAAAAAGCTACCCCGAAGGGTTATTTCCTGCAAAACGACATTTTTTGCCTTTTTTCTTGCTCACTTTTATCCACCCAGTGGAGCTTGGCTGAGTCATGACAAGTTGTAGATTATTTTGTTCTGACGGCTGAGCATCCTTATCAGAGTCTGAGGACGAAGAGAAATGAGAACGTTTCTGAGAAATCTGAGGGTTAGAGGGAACCTCCGGATCAGCCGAGGGAGCGTCCATCGGAATTTCCTCATTCTGCAAATCAGCTTCAATTTCCTCATCAACCTGCACATCTGCCTCAGATTCCTCCTCCTCCGAACTCGAGAAGCCTAAATCGTCCAACGGACGGGGAGGCTCAAAAGGATTCCATCTCTTGGATTTGGGCTTACGATTCAGATTCTTCTTTTTATCTTTGAACTGGGAACATGTACTCTGAAGGTGCCCTGTTTGATGACAATGGCGACAGCGGAAGGCTGTATTCTTGTAATCCAGTGGCTGAGTCCAATGGAAATCTCCAAACCTGAGATTAATCTGATCCGGCAGTCCTTTGCTGATATCTATTTTTGCACACAGTCTGTTGTAAATGTAGAGACCATTTTCCCTTATTGAGGTATTTGTAGCCAGGTATCATCCTAAAGTGTTTCCAATGGCTAAGAAGACAGAGAAATCCCAAAAATGAGCCGGAAGATTTGGGAGCCTGACCCAAATGGGAAGCTTGGAGATGACTGCTGTAGAAGGGTCGAAGTCAGGAAACCAAGGGGTAAGAAAAAGCCCAGCCGAACCCCAGAACCAAGGGCCTCCCGTTAAGGCTTTTTGGTAGTCTTCGTTTGAGTCAAAAACCACCAGGAAGAAACCCTTTGAACATAAGAAGATTTTGCATTTTTTAGTCCAAGAGGAATGGACCCATTGGTAAAGATCTGTTGTGCGAGGCCATAGCCCATTAAATCTGCATATGAGTGTTGATTCTGCAAAAGTCTGGTAGCGGTTTGCAATCCCAGAATTAGAGAAGCTAATGGAGGGAATTTCCTCTGATTTGTCTACCAGAAACAGCTTTGGAGCTCCATTTAGCTGGGCTTCCTTTGAAGAGAACTGAGGTTGGGTAGTGCTTTTGCATGCTGCATCTTTGTAAGAGAAAGATGGGGCAGAGGAGGTTTTCCTAAAGGAACCACCTCTTAAACGGAAAGAAGCGCCAATAGAAGCGTCCTTTTGAATGCAGTAAAAGGAGAGAGGAAGGGGATTCATAAGTTTCTTACCCCTATATAGCAGTCTAAGGCAAGAGGAGGGAATCCCCAGCCGACATTCAAGTTTTTGCAGAAGATCCTGCACAAGATCTATTGCGCGAACCCATAACATTGTCGTTTTTCCTGAAAGATTGACTTGGATCTGAAATGCATGTGATTCTTCAGGCAGATCTGTCTGGTTCAAGAGAGAAAGCTGCTTCAGAGTTGAGCTCGTCTGAACTTGCTGCCTGATAGTTGCTTGCCTATAGATCTGGGTTTTTTTGAGGCCCCAAGATCTTCTGGGCTTCTGATCTGATGGTTTAACTGCAGATCTGAGCATCTGACTACCATCCATGGTCAGGACGCCCGATTCAGAACTGAACCTTGACCCTGCAAACACAACTTGGACTAGATTGGGTGAAAAGGAAGGATATGGCCAAAACGCTATTGACCTTGCCGCAGAGTCGGTATCTTGGCGTCAGATCTTGAGGATTCGATGAATGCAGATCTGTAATAAATGCAGATCTGTGACCCCAATGTGTAGATCTGTGACATTGAGCCCCCCTGCTTGGATACCGCTGAAATCTTTCTTCAAAAAATGCTCCCCTTCCTTTACGCGTTCAGTGTCTCGAGCGCCAGACTCGAGTTTGAAGCCTTCAATTCCTTCTGCGCTAAGGCTGATGCCAACGGCCCCCGCAGAGGCATCTTCCTTCTTCGAGACTAAGAGTTTCGCTGGCATGGAGACCAAGAAACAGCAGGTATCTATGAACCCCTCTGCATGCAGTAAAACTTCAAGATTATTCCAGGATTTGGGTTTCATGAAATTAACCGGAAACCATTTTACGCACCCTGGGAAAGATAGGTCATCTATGACAGAGAGATCATTCAGCGTGGCGTGCAGCAGGGAGCCATAAACCATTGAAACCCTCGTCTCCATCGCACCCTCTTGGGTGATCGTCTGATATGACTATCTTTCACACAACATGAAGTTCAACTCTAGTTTGCTTTTTGATTTGACATGGTTTGCATATTTTATTTTCTGGGATGCTAATATCGGGAATATCATGAACAACCTTGAATCTGCATGCTTTTATTATTTTAGAAAAGCTTAGATGTCCCAATCTTCTATGCCACAACCAGTTTTCATCATTTTTGCTTAGATAGCACTGTTGTTGTCCTCCCTTGAGTATGTATAAGTTGTTTAGAGTTCTTGTACCTTTGATCACGGTCTCTCCTGTATCAATCTCAATAACAACACATCCGTTTGATCGAAACACCACTTCATTTCCTTGATCACACATTTGAATGACACTCAACAGGTTATGCTTTAAATTGTCTACATACATAACATTTCCAGCTTTAACCTTTTCTTTCAAGAAAACAAAGCCTTTACCTTTTATGATAGCAGGAGTTTCATTTCCAAATGAGACATTATTTTCCTTTTCTAAGGCATTATATGAGTGAAGTTTTTCTTTGTCACCTGTCATGTGTTTCAAGCATCCACTGTCGATGTACCACAGATTTTCTTGTCCTTCTACATACATGGTTATATCACATCTTTTTGCTTGAGATTATTTCCTTCTCCATATCTTGGGATTTAATGGAGATTTCTCCTTTTGAGATGTTTGCCGAAATTTTCTCCTGCATTTAGATTCTTCATGACCAAATTTGTTACAGATTGAGCATTCTATTTCATTTTCAAGAAGAAAAAAGTTATTATAGGAACTTTTCTTGATCCCTGTTACATTCCTTTGATTTCGTGCTTTTCTAGTCATGATGGTTTTTTAGGAAACACATTGAGCAACCTTGTGTCCAAAATTATGACATGAAAAACATTTCCCATTAAAGAAGTTCCTGTGACCATTGAATCTATTGACCTAGTGATTGTAGTTTCTATTGATATTCATCTTTAGAGAAAATTGAGTATGATTTACCTGAGGTTGGTTGTGGATTCTATTCATCCTTGGAGTAAATTGAGCCTGATTTACCTGGTGATTCGCTTTATGCCTTTGTTGGTGATTCTCATACTGTTCACTGGTCTTTGCTGCATCAAGAGAGATTTTGGTGGAGGTTGACGGCTTCTGTGATTGAGATGCTTCTTGAGTATATCCAAGACCTATATTTATCAGAGGAGAACACTGAAATTTGATAATTTCATTTAAATTTTTTGATCCTTTAGCAAATCTAAGATTGAGAGATTTCGTTTTCTCAAGATCCTTTCTTAGACCCACAATTTCACATTCAAGTTTTTCATTGTGTTTTTCTTTTTCAACAAGTTGGTATGTCAAGGTATCTATAATCATATTCTTTTCTTCTAAATAGATTTTTAGTTTAGATATTTCTTCATGAAGGTCTTCCTCTTCTAAAGCATCCAAAAAATTATCATTATCATAAGCCATGAGAAGTCTGTAATCTTGTCCAGTTTCATCTTCATCACTATTAGATAAACCATCGCTATCCTCATGAGTATAGTAACTCCTTTTATTCAAAATTTGTTTTCTATTCCCTTTTGCATATTCCTTTCCTTTCTCAAATTTATCTTTATGAGGACATTTGGCAGCATAATGACCAACTCTAGCACAAGAAAAGCATTTAAAGGGTAACTTACCTCTAAACCTTCCAGAATCCCGTTAAAGCTTTTTGACAAAGTTTACCTCATCTTTTTCTTTTGAAATATGTCCTGATTCATTGTGTTCTTCCTTTCCTTTCGTTGAAGCTTTGAATGTGGATTCTCTCATATCTGATGGTCCTCCTTTTCTCATCTCAAAGGCAGCTAAGATTCCATGAAGCTGTGTCATAGTGATATTCTACAGATCCTATTTTTCTTCTATGGCAGAAACTTTGGATTCAAATTTAGCAGACAAGGATCTCAAAACTTTCTCAATTAAGGTAACTTCCTTAATTTCTTCACCCATATTCCTCATACAATTGAAAACCTCATCTATAGGAAAGAAGTAACTAGCTATGCTCTCATCAATATGCATCTTGAGAGTTTCATACTGAATTCTGAGAGTTTGAAGCTTAGCATGTTTTACCTGAGAGTCTCCTTCGCACCCAGAATGATTTTGTCCCATATTTCTTTGGCTGATTTGAGCTACATGACTTTGACAAACTCTGATTATGGTAGACTTCCCAATAAAGTATTAACAGCTTGGCAATGGTTTCATATTGCTTTTTACCTGTAGTATCTGTAGGAATTGCTATTGGAAATGTATATCCTCCTTCCACAATTTCCCAAACATCTGTTCCAAGTGATATTAGATAGGCTATGGTTCTTATTTTCCAATAAACAAATTTTCTCCCATCAAAGATTGGTGGTCTGATGGATCCCATGCTTTATTGATTATTCATGTTGATGGATCTCCATTCAAGAGATCAAGCTTATTTTGAACGACCTGCTCTGATAACAATTTTTGGAAATAATACTAAGAGGGGGGTGAATCAGTATTATCAGATCAATAATTTTATATTCCAAATAGATTTATATACGCTACTTCAGTGAACTGAACTAACGTGTACACGTGAATGTGCTTAAAGAAACTAGCTTATATGCATAGAACTTGTGATTTAGACAGTTTATCATGTGTTGACCTTAAGTCAGTATATCAGAGATTTATTAGACAGTGCAATAAAAGTAGAATAAAGCATCACACATAAGCAGAACATATGAACACCAAGATTTAAGGTGGAAACCCAACGTGGGTAAAAAGCACCAGCTGCTGTCATCTCTGTCTTCTTTTAATAATAAGAAAATATGTTTACAATCTTGTATTGGTGTAGACTCATACCAGTACACAGGGTTCTACCTGCATAAGGTTACAACCTTCTCTCATTGTCCAGCTTCTACTGGAAGGGAGCTATAACCCCCTATCTCTTGTACTAGCCAATATTTTTACTAGTACCTAGGTGCCAGCCTACAGAAAACTTCACTCTTCCACCAGGGGCCATGTTTCATGAATTTTCAGACTGGATACTCCTGGATCACAACACCACAAGCTGAAGGCCACCTTTCATCAAATTTTCACACTGGACCCATCAAAGCCTTTTAAACTTAAACTGCATCAACCAATAGTAGGAATTTACAGGGTAAGTTCCACAGAAAGAATACCAAAAGGACACCGCTCACAACCAGATCTCAAATCAATACACCAGTATTTTTGACGTGGTTAAAACCCTCAGAGTGCAAGGAGGGAAACAGTCCACGGCCTGTCCCAACGTGGGTACTACAGGCAATTTATTAATCAAAGAATGAAAATTTACATAAGCTTCTCTCATGCACGGATTACCCGAACAATGACCCTCCATGCGCTTTAAATAGAACTCATGGACCAATCGGGTGTCAAGCCACGGATCAAGTGTCGGTAATACCGAGGTGAGAGTGAACCGTCGGATCACTACATATCGTGACCGTCGGATTGTAAGTTACAAAATGTACAACGGTAAAGAAACACACTTTACCTAACTCTAACCTAACTCTATACTAGACCAAGTTGAACTTAACTATATCCTATGTGTCGGAATATCCTAACATCCCCCCTTAAGAACAACTTGGGATAGGATTGAAGGATTTACAAATATGACACAATAGGAGAAGGAAGGAGGCACTAGAGCCTATCCCCCCTTAGTGACAACTTCCTGAACTCCAAGCATATATCGAAGTTTAGTGAACTTCGCCTCTGTGAGAGCCTTTGTGAAGATGTCTGCAACCTGATCATCTGTTGGACAATATTGCACTTCAAGAACATGGTCATGAATGAGCTTTCTGATGAAGTGCATGTGTAGTTCAATGTGTTTGCTGCGCTGATGCTGGACTGGATCTTTGCATAGCTGAATGGCACTTTGATTATCACACCAAAGTGTGGTTGGATGCTGCTGCTCAAAGCCAAACTCTGATAGGATCTGACGAAGCCACAAGGCTTCCTTACTAGCTTCCACGGCACCACGATACTCTGCTTCTGCTGACGAAAGAGAAATGGCAGCCTGTTTCTTACAAGCCCATGTAATAGGTCCTGAACCAAGAGTGAAGACATAACCGGCAGTAGACTTCCGATCATCAGGGTCACCAGCCCAATCAGAATCAGTGAAACCAACTAACAGAGGAGCTGCTTTGGCACTGTAATGAATCCCAAACTGTACTGTACCTCGAACATAACGAAGTATTCTTTTAGCTGCTTTCCAATGACTTTCACGGGGGTTTTGCATAAAACGAGCAACAAGGCCAACAGCAAAGGAAAGATCAGGACGAGTATGGGTTAAATACAAGAGTTTTCCGACAAGTTGACGGTATAAGGTAGCATCAACTTCAGGAGAAGTACAAGAGACTGAAAGTTTGACTCCAGACTGAAAGGGAGAAGGGGCTGGCTTACAGTCTTCCATGTGAAAATGACGAAGAATATCACAAGCATACTTGGACTGGGAAAGGAAAATACCCTCTTGGGATTGCAAGACTTGAAGACCGAGAAAATAGTGTAAGTGTCCTAAGTCTGTCATTTCAAATTTCTTTTTAAGGCTGGACTTCACATGGTTTATAAGGTTGGGATCACTACCAGTAAGAATAAGATCATCAACATAAAGAACAAGGATGATAAGAGAGTTGCCCACTTTCTTGGTGTAGACAGTATTGTCAGAATGACACCTAGAAAAGCCAGATTCTAAAAGAAAGCTATCCATTTTGGCATACCAAGCCCGAGGAGCTTGCTTGAGGCCATAAAGGGATTTCTTAAGTCGACAAACAAGGCTGGAGTCTGTTTGTATGAAGCCAATGGGTTGTTCCATATAGATTTCTTCCTGCAAGTCCCCATGCAAGAAGGCAGATTTAACATCCATCTGATGGACTTCCCATTTTAAAGAGGCAGCAAGGGAAAGAACAAGGCGGATAGAGTTCATTTTGGCAACAGGGGAGAAGGTTTCAGTGTAGTCAATGCCTTCAACCTGTGAAAAGCCCTTAGCAACGAGACGAGCTTTATGTTTATCAACTTTCCCATCTGGTCCATACTTGGTTCTGTAAACCCATTTACATCTAACAAGTTTGCGTCCCTTTGGTAGAGGAACAAGATCCCATGTATCATTTGTCATCAATGAATGATATTCTTCATTCATAGCTGCTTCCCAATGTGGATGGCCTGAAGCTTCTGCAAAAGTGTCAGGATCATGATTTACTGGAGCTTGAGCCAGTAAAGAAGAGGCTCTTTCAAACTGAGAACGTGTACGTCGCTGATCTGTAGGATCACCGGCAAGATCACCTGCTGCATCCCGAGTAGCACGGACCCATCTTGGAAGTTGAGGATCCTGAGAAGGTGGGGGAGGATTATCATCCTCGCTTTCATCATCTGAAGAAGAAATGTTTTCAAAAGTAGAAGAGATAGGAAGAGGTGGCACATCCGCCGGACTAGGCTCGCAGGCCGATTTATTTTCATCAAATTTTACATCTCTTCTAATGATAACATTTTTGGACTTAAATGGAATAAGTCTATAACCTTTTACATCTTCAGAATATCCAACAAAAGTACATTTCTCACTCTTAGGTTCTAAAGCTTTATGCTTTTCATCTGGAATATGGGCCCATGCTTCACTTCCAAACACACGAAAGTGACTTACATCTGGTTTAATGGAACTCCAAGCTTCTTCTGGAGTGATATTCTCTAGAACCTTAGTAGGAGTGCGATTGATTATATAATTTGCACAATTAATTGCTTCGGCCCAAAAACTAAGACTGAGTCCTTTAGATTGCAGCATACAATTAGCCATTTCCTTTAAGGTGCGATTTTTCCTTTCAGCTACACCATTTTGTTGTGGAGTGTATGGAACAGTATGTTGCATTTGAATTCCATTTTCGGTGCAAAAGTTGATGAATGTGTTTTTAACATATTCTCCACCATTATCAGTTCTTAGCTTAAGAATTTGATGTCCAGATTGTTTTTCAACAAAGGCTTTGAAGGCCAAAAAAGTGTTAAATACTTCGCTCTTGAGTTTTAAGAAGTATACCCAAGTGCGTCTGGAGAAATCATCAATGAAAGTTAAGAAGTACTTGCAGCCAGAGAATGAAGCAACAGGAAGAGGACCACATAAATCACTGTGCACAAGCTGTAAAGGGGCTGAGGCGTGCCAAGAGGCACGTTTGTCAAAACTGTCCCGATGATGTTTTCCGAGTACACATCCGGAACAAACACCATCTCTGCAAGATACCATAGGAAGACCTGTCACCATATTTTCTTTACATAGATGCTGAAGGGAGCGATAGTTTAAGTGACCAAATCGCTCATGCCAAAGTTTGCTCACTTCATCATTATGAGCAACAAATACTGAGGGAAGATTGGATGACCCAAAGTTGTGAAACTTATACAACCTTTTGGAATCATCAGCAAGACCAGTAGCTAGAATCTGTTTAGGATCTTTTAGATCCTTGATTACAACATCATGAGGTGAAAATTCAACAATTTTACCTTCACCTGAATGAGTTATCTGATAGACAGATAGAAGGTTGCAGGATAAGGTTGGAACACATAATACATCATTAAACTGACCATTGTCTAGATGAACAGTTCCAGTCCCTACAACATTAAGAGATCTATCATCACCAATATATATATTTTTGGTGTTACAATCATTTAAAGAAGAAAACATGGCTTGGTTTTTGGCCATGTGACAAGAGGCTCCAGAATCAATGAGCCACTCATGAGAATGAGAAGAAGAAGAAGATACATTTAATGCATAACCAGACTGAGATGATTGACAATGACATGCAGAAAGTGCCATTCCGGAAGTTGAAGTTGAAGTAGGCTCCACATGGATGTTATGTTTCTTCATTGCGGCTTCCAAGGCTTCCATCTTCTTAAAGCATTTAGATTCTAAGTGGCCATCTCGATTACAAAAGTTACAATGTCTATCAGTCTTCTTCCATTTGTTTTTATTGGTCTTATCATTTTGCTGAAATGATCTTTCATTTTGAGGCTGAGATGGTTTAGGACCATTCTTTTGAGGATATGACTTCTTAGGATTCTTTGAATTTGGTTGCTGCTGGGCGGCTAACGCTTTCGTGGAAGAGTTTCCAAGATTAAGAAGACCAAGGTGTAAGAGTTTTTCTTGTTCTCTTATTAAGGAATCACAAAAGGAGTCAAAGGAAGGGGCCTTGTAGTCTTGTCCTTGACAAATGAAAGCTTCCCTTGTAGAATGGAAAGTGGAAACAAATACAGAGTAGGCTGGTCCCAACTTAGTAAGGATGGAATAAATAAGGTTACCATCTTCTTTCTTAACTTTAACACCTTCCAAGAGATATCTAAGGGTCTTGAATTTGGACAAGAAATCTTCAATGCAAGAAAAATTATTAGGATCCAAAGTAAGCAGCTCATTTTCAAGTTGATGGGCTCTAATTTCATTTTTAATCCCAAAAACTTTAGCAAGTTTTTCTAATGCTTCATGAGGAGTCTCAAGTCCTGCAATGTGGAATCTAAGATCAGGAGAAATAGACATCCCTATCAAACCACGTGCTTGATCTTGTCTATTTTCCCATTTTGCCACCTTGTCTTCATCTTTTGGTTTCTTCTCTTGGTCTGTGGCTATTCTGAAGAGACCTTTACTTCTAAGTAAATCTTCCATGTAGGCTACCCATTGGAAGTAGTTAGTGCTGTCAAGAATGACTTGGCATGGACTTTCCATTTTTTTTTAAAAAACTGAAGCTGAAGATGCTGAAAGTAAGTGTTCCAATGGATAGATCTCGAAAAAATAGGCGGTTTTAAAAAAAACGGC
Organism: Pinus tabuliformis; assembly: GCA_031772625.1. Classification (NCBI taxonomy): domain Eukaryota; kingdom Viridiplantae; phylum Streptophyta; class Pinopsida; order Pinales; family Pinaceae; genus Pinus; species Pinus tabuliformis. The sequence continues at coordinate 876,422,824 of CM062814.1, read as the reverse complement.
TCTGAAAAAGGCTTCCGGATGAAGAAGTTATGGCTTTTTGAAAAAAAATTGTTGACGTTGCCGGCAAAGTGCGCGAATGTGCGGGAATGAAAAAATCCGCCCCCACAAAATGGAGACTTGAACCCAAGACCTCTACTCTCTTAAAATAGCTTTGAACCAATTGATCTATACAAAAAATTTGAGAGAGAGAGAGAGAGAGGGGGGGGGGCCTTGGTTTGCGTGCTTGCCTTGAGAAAGCTCTTTTTCCCTACAAAACACAAAACACAAAACCCAACACGAATATGCAAAGAAAAACGAACCTTGCGGCTCGAAGTTAGCTTTAGCCAAAAAACTAGAAATTTAAAAAAAAAATCTCAAAGTTAGCTTTAGCCGAAAAACTAAATATTTTTCTCAATGTTTCTGATTTTCCGAGATCACACTAAGGTGCAGGGAAAAGAGCATACGCATGAGAAAAATCCTTCCTTTCTGTTTCTGATTTGCCCAGATCGCACAGAGTCGCAGGGCAAAGAGCATACGCAGAAATGAAAGGTATAGATCCGGTTAAAAAAAAGGCTAAATAAACTGAGACCGAAATAAGCAGAGAGAAAATAACAGTAAACTGCAAAAGAAACACTGTATACCTCCCGATCTGAAAAATGACGCAGCTAGGGCTACTGGAAACCTTTTCGCGTGAAACGAAAGGGGTTCCTCACTGGAACAGATGCTCCGAACGCAACAGAGCAGTCCTCTCGGCCCGAAAGCAATCAGAAACAGCAGATCTAGGAAACGACAGCCGCATGCAGTTCTACCGGCTTCAGATTTGGATCACCAACGGACGCGGCCCTCAAATAGCTCTGATACCATGTAGGAATTTACAGGGTAAGTTCCACAGAAAGAATACCAAAAGGACACCGCTCACAACCAGATCTCAAATCAATACACCAGTATTTTTGACGTGGTTAAAACCCTCAGAGTGCAAGGAGGGAAACAGTCCACGGCCTGTCCCAACGTGGGTACTACAGGCAATTTATTAATCAAAGAATGAAAATTTACATAAGCTTCTCTCATGCACAGATTACCCGAACAATGACCCTCCATGCGCTTTAAATAGAACTCATGGACCAATCAGGTGTCAAGCCACGGATCAAGTGTCGGTAATACTGAGGTGAGAGTGAACCGTCGGATCACTACATATCGTGACCGTCGGATTGTAAGTTACAAAATGTACAACGGTAAAGAAACACACTTTACCTAACTCTAACCTAACTCTATACTAGACCAAGTTGAACTTAACTATATCCTATGTGTCGGAATATCCTAACACCAATATGTAGTTAATCTGAACAATTAGATCACTGACACCAGAACACTATGTTGAACCCAGAACCCTACATCATCATCCAGAACTAGCTGTAACCTCAAAAATCATGCATTAGAGTGTATACGCTACTTGTTTGAACCTAACCTGCATGTATACGCTACTTCCTTTAACCCAACTTGCATATATATCTAAAGATTATGAATCATATACTTCTAAACCACAGACTGTACCAATCAATGACATTCTGAAGATCTACTGTCATATTACAGAGTTCAAAATGGATAGCAGCAAGGATCACCCTTCCTTCTTAATCGATCAATCAATCAGACTCAATTTCCTTATACAACAGTTCTATGTTCAGATCTAAGAGGACTTCAATGACAGACAATAGTAAAACAACAGAATTTGATCAGATAGATCAGTCAGATCTGAACTGAAGCTTTTCTTTTTGTATACGCTACTTGGAAGAGTCAAACCTGCATATACATGTGCTTTGGCTGAGACGATCCCACGTACATATTTGTAAATTTTGACTTAGAACTTTGCTGCAATTCCAGACTTCAGACAAACCCAGATCATGATAGATAACAAATAGAACAGGGACAAAACATCAGATATGGTCTCAACCAATATCAAATAATTCAAGAATAAGTCATTTCGTCTCATGATTCCTGATCCAATGTTGAACTCAAGGTGCACATTAATATTTCAGATCTAGTCCCAAACATAACCCTGTAACATAATATATACTTCAGATAGAAGTATTCCTTAGAATGTCATTGCTTGCACACCTTGGCCTAATGATCTTCTTCTCCTTATATACTCTTAGTCCTTTCTCAATACCTTAGACCAAAACCGCTTAGGATCAATCCCTTGGACCTAATTCCTAGGGTCAATAGCTTGGACCAAATGCCTTGGACCAATTACCTTGGACCAAAATACCTTGGATCAAATTCCTTGGACCAAAAACTTGGTTTTCCAACATGTACGCGCTTTTCCACTGTGAAGGTGCGTGTATACGTTATATGCTACTTTTGTTCTATTAAAGCGCGTGTATACGTGCCTTGGACAAAGTGAACCAACATATACCTCTCTTTCTTCATTCTTTGGAGTCTGATTTGTAATCCTTTGGTGTTGACCTGCTGCACTGTGAACTTTCATCTAAGTGAGTTTCCATCAAGGAAAATGCCTGTATCATAATGCTAACAATTAGCCCTAAGTCTACTAGGGTATAAAATGGAGTTACAGAAAATTTTGTAGAAGGGGTGTTGAAATTGTTGATTTTAGGATTTAAGAGACTCAATGGAGTGCTTAAAGCACTCGATCGAGTGCCTAGATTTGAAATTTAAATAGCTCAATTGAGGATTTTGTAAATCATCGATCGAGACATTTACATGGTTATGAGGAGCTCGATCAAGCTATGAAGCTTGAACGAGCCTCTATAACGTTTTTTTTAAATAATCTAATATTAAACTTTTACGTCATTTTAAAATTCCAAGTCTTATTAGATTTTATGTTACAATGTCATGTAAAAAACTTATTAAATTTAATATTAATATTAAAAGAATATTATTTTTATTATATTAAATTAAATGATAAAATGATATTAATATGAAAAAATAATTATTATATTCTAATGTTAATATTAAATTTATTAATTTTGGATTAATATAATACTATTAACTTTAATATCATATAAAATTTCTTATATTATAATATATACTCACACAATCACATTAATAAATGTGGTGGATATACACCATAGGCATAAAGAAAAGAGTCATTATTACAAAAAGAGACATACAAGATGACTCAGTATATATGTTACTAATTCTATTTAACATTTTTTTTTAACATAATAAAATATATAATTTTTTGACATATTGAAGTAATCATAACCTAAAGCTATCTTTAAAGAAATAAAACCTAGACAATTTCAATTGGAAGACATGAAGCACTCTATGTATCTTTGATGGAGGTAGATGGAACATTAATGTTTTGGAAAATTTTAGATAATATTTCCATGGAAAATGATCATTTTCCCTCGAGATGAATGTGCAACAGACATTTGAAATATTGCACTTTATATATATATATATATATATATATATATATATATAGAGAGAGAGAGAGAGAGAGAGAGAGGGATATATATATATATATATATATATATATATATATATATATATATATATATATATATATATATATATATATATATATATATATATATATATATATATATGAAGAAACAATGTGTATGCTTGCGGGTTGATATACAGAGATGAAGAAGGGGAGAAAAAGGGAGATAGAGATATATATGGAAAGGGGGGAGAGGGAAGAAGAGAAATTCCAATAATATTTGAGTTTTTAAGAGTTAAATAAAGCTCAAATTTCCATCATAAGGAATTGATTGAAATACTTGGATAACTACTTGTAATTATAGGAAAGTGATACCATTATATAAAGTTATAGAAATGTTGTTGTATATTGTTGTTTGACCTTTCTAATAAATTTCGCTACAATTGACTTATATCATGCTATGACTAAGATCTTGTACATAATTTCAAAATAAATAATGTTGAATAAAACCTTTTTGTTGTGTACATGACATCTTTTAATATTGAAATTGAATAAAACTTATTACAATCATATTTTTGTTTTGTAATTGAACCTTGAGATAAGAAATTGATTGAAATACTTAAAAAAATTGTCCATGCAATAGTATATGGGTGGGCCACAAAAAATTTCACATATATATATGACCTTATAATTCAAATAATTTATTTTTAAAAATGAATTGTAATAACATACATGTTGATTTCACTGAAAGACACTTTCTACAAGGCAATATGAAGCATGGTTGGAATACTTTCCATGTTCAATATTAAGTCGATACATGATATATTTTAGTTCAGTTTAAGTATCAAAGTGACTTACATCATGACTTTTAAGATTGTAATTATTTTCTTAGTTTATGAAACTGGAAATCAAATTTGAACATATATTTTACTAATAAATGTTATAATATATAGAAAATTATTAAATTAGCAAAATAATTTTAACATATCCATTTAAAATTCAAAAATTAATGAGCATCCATAAACAATATTAATACAAATCCATAAACTAAAATAGTGAATACATGCATCAATAAGCTATCGATATGAATATATATACAAATTACAAATATCACATGAACATCCATAAACTAAAATAATAAGCATTTATAAACTTTCAGATTTACATCCATAAATCTATAAACTAAAATAATGTCCATGATGTACATCCATAAACTATCCATGCATGAAAATATACAAAGTTTGTATCACACATGTGAATATGCCATATGAAATGAGCCTGAAAACATACAAACTATGACACTCTTAGTACCACTAGAATCCCTATGTGAGTTTTTTCGTGCAAGGTAAGTGTCCATAAGCTGGTACTACAATATAATACATTCAAAGTCAAACTAATTAGATTGTTGTTTATACAAAATAAATAATATGGAAATAAATTATATTGAACCACATTTTTAATTACATACATACATGAATCTACTAACCTCAGTCGAGTCCAAATGCAAGTCCGATAGGATGGGAGTCTAATCATGAATCTTGGTTTGGTGCTCCCCTATCTGTGGCTCGATGATTGGGGTGTGCATCAATGAACCTGCATCATTAGTCCCTCTAAACCCAACATCCTACTCATGTCTCCACATAATAGTGGCATCAATGACACTTTGCATATGGGTGTACGTACACAATGGAAACAATAAATTATAATTAGTCTAAAAATTCATTAGCATATTGATGTAACTTAAAAAAATAAAACATTGAAATATTAAGAATAAATAAGTTTACCTCAACTGTTGTTCCATGTGGTTGTAAATAATGACTCTCCTCCACATTAGTGAACATATAAGGTGGAGGTGGAGGAGAATCCAAGGAAATGTGTTTTGGTCGAGGATTCCCTGGGTGATCAACTTCCCCTCGAATGATAGCGTAAGCTCATCCATGTAACTAGGACATGTGTACATGTTATCATGAACTTTTTGATATAAATTATGCAATCCAATATGAACTAGAAAATTTAATATAAATAATTATGCATAGTTTGACAATAATTATCAAAAGTTTTGTATATATATGTGTGTGTGTGTGTGCGCGTGTGTCTGTTTATGTGTGTGTGTGTGTTTGTTTATGTGTGTGTGTGTGTTTGTGTACTTGGTCTGTGTCATGGGAGCCATGCACCCTCCAAGTCTCGAGAATGGCATCAAGATACATACATGTATGTGTAAAAATATGATCAAAGGGTAAACTCATGAGAAATGCATCATCATATAAGGGCACTAGTGGGTCACAAGGTAGTGGTGGTGGTCTCCTAATATCTCCATGTAATGCAACATGCGAACTAGCCAATGAGGCCCACACGCTGTCTTCAATAGTCTCCCATGTCTCATTACCGATCTACGCCAAATCCTCTAGATCTCTAAATAATACCAAGCTCTGAGATGGTAACGGCAAGAATCTCAGAGGTGGTGGTACATGCTTAGGGTCCCTACGAGCCCCCTCATGTTCATAGGCACATCCCATGTCGATACCATAAAAATGAGATCTGGTATCAGTGTAATCTGACCTCATATGTAACACAAAATTTTCATATAAATGTTTAGAAAAATAAATGGCAACATGGACATGTTTGGGGAACTTTCCCCAAGCTCCAATGAATCTATGATACATGAAAGGGGCTACATGAACATTACTTAAATATTTTAGTGGGATCAAACCTTTATGTCTAGCAGGTAGATTTAGAGGGAAGTCGAACAACTCCACCGGAACATCATTGTCCTTGGTGGCTCTTTCACCACCTCCCAAGAATATGGGCATCCAACCTCATGCCTCCTGACCCTATGCATGAACTGTAATATGTGTCTATGTGGGCATAACCTCTAGTATGTCATGATCAACCTAGTCGTGCTATCTAGCATCAAAGACAATGCAAGATGAGTCAGTGAATTGGAAGGGATATTATTTATCTATGTTATGATCTATGTATGATGGGTCATAACATCCTTGAATGTGATCTGAATTGTAGCATCATCCTAGGGAGGGATTAATGCTGCACTCTGATCCTCAACTTCAACTGGCTAAGGACTTGTAAACCATAAACATAATTTAACATATATATAATTAAAAAAATAGAACCATAATAAAATATACATTATATTCAAAGATATCAGTTGAAGACATTTTCAAGACATAAACACATAAAGTTTAAAGAGGATTTAAAAATGTAGGAGGTGTACCTAGAATGGGTGAAGAAGGTCCACTAGATGTAGCATGGTCATCAATAGAGACAAAAACACTGCCTCTAACACTCCAACTAGCATTGAGGTAGGCTCTACAATGGGAACATGAACTCTCAGTTGGCTACATGACCTATCATGAGCTCGACCACATATAACCGAACCTCTCACACTACAATGTCCTATAGTCAGGGCATGTATATGGGATGCCTCAACATATTACATATAATACATTTAATACATATAAACTAATCCAAAAAAAAAATGTTGACAAAAAGCCATTTCTAAAGTCAACCAAAATAATCTAACCTGAAGTCCTAAACTTTATAGTCAATTTTTTGATAATTTATCAACCAAAGTACATTGAGTTCCATGTAAACACAATCGAAAGAAGTGATCAAATCTACCCTCACACTTTTTCTTGTTTCTAAATAATTCATTTTATTCATAATGCATAAATATGTAAATATATATGTAAAAATTGAAATAGACATATTTTAAAAACTAATAAAATTTCATGCCAACCAAATACTACAATAGACTTTATGTTCTTAATGTTTGACTTTGACACATGACATGTGCTAGCTGCAAGCACATGCGGTACAAATTAGAAACTTGAGTCTAAATGTTTTTATTTACTTGAACAAATGTACCTTTCAGGATGGATTTAATGTATCTATTAATGATGTATTGTTGAAACATGAAAACACACACATATATGTTATGTTTTAACTAATTATTCTATGTTAATTGTTGTAGTCATATTATGTTATAGTTATGCGTAATGTACATGTTACATTGTTAAATGTTATGAACTATGTTATGTTAATATATATATATATATATAATATATATATATATATATATATATATATATATATATATATATATATGATGTTATATTATAATAATTAAATTATATATCTAGTTATATAAATTCTATGTTATGAACTGTCTAGCTACAGATACATGTTATGTTATATATAATTTTATGTTATGTGAAATAATTGTAAAACTATGCTATATTATATATTTTATATATACAACTACAATATATAGGTATGTGATATTATCGTTAAATATATAGTTACATGTTATGTTATATAGTTATATATATGTTATGTAAAATGTTATAATTATATATACCCGGTGACATGATTTTATATATTTTTTAGTTATATATATATATATAAAATGACATAACAAATAACAAAATTTTCTCTTTTCATATTTTTAACTTTAAATATTAATGTTTTGTTTTTAAAACTAGAATTGTACTATATCCATTATTAAGAAAAATGTTTAAAATATAAATTAATTTAAATTTAAAACAATAAAATAAAGTAATTTTTTTTAATTTATAAATAGAGGTTCACTATGAGCAACTATATTCATCATGTCAATTTCAAGCTCCTAATTTACTTATTTATTGGTTATAGTTTCATTAATTTCTGTTTTGGAGTTTTTTGGGGTATACTTTTGGTCAAATTCGCTAGAAATTTGAAATTAATTTTAAATAACAAAAAATTGAGAAAAAATAAAATTATTTCACAAAATTCTTAAAGAAAAAATTTAAAACCTAAAATAATTTGAAAAAAATGTTTAAATTACCATTCAAAATCAGAAAGTATGCATTTAATACACAAAACATTGCATGTAAGAAACAAATTTAAAACCTAAATTATAGTCTTTTTTTGTGGTTTCAAAGTGTTTTCTACGTTGTTTTGATGGGGTTTTTTTATGGTTTTATAGGTTGGTTTTGTGGTTTTCTAAGTTGTTTTGAAGGGTTTATTTTTATGGTTTTCTTGGCTGGTTTTGAGATTTTCTATGTTTGTTCCAAGATCATTTTTGTGGTTTTCATAGTTTTTGTATGGTTGTGTTTTTTAATTAATTGGTTTTCATGGTTTTTGTACATGGTTTTTTTTTTTTTAAATTAATTATTTGTTACGTTTTACAAAAAAAAAGAAAAAACAAAGGATAGAGTACCTACCTTCATTTGAGCCTCTACGATGTTGGCGGGGTGGTTGGCGAGATTGATTTAAATACTCCATTGCTCAATCAAGCTCCAATAACATTGGTCAAGCTAGTCTTAAACTATTGGTCAAGGTCCTACGGTCTATGCAAATGACGCGCATAGACTGTGGGAGTAGTGTATATATATATATATATATATATATATATATATATATATATATATATATATATATATATATATATATATATATATATATCTATATATATACATATATATGTATCTATATGTATATGTATATGTATATGTGTGTATATATATATATGTATATATATATATATATATATATATATGTATATATATATATATATAAAGGGATTGATTGAGCCGTATTTATCGATTGAGCCCTAAATCTCGATCAAGCATTATAGCTCGATCAAGGGTTAGTTTTTAACCCTTGATCAAGCTACCTTTTTAGTGCCCAAGGAGCTCAATCGAGCACTTAAATGGCTTGATCGAGCCATTGATTTTTCCACTCAAACACGCCCTCTTTCGCCAAAAAGTGTAACCCAACTCCATGATTTCTCCCTTACTTTTTAATTGTTTATGGTTTAAGGGCTTAGGATTTAGGGGTTTAATGGCTTAGGGGAATGTAGTTAATGTGTTAGTGGGTTAATGTATGTTTAGGGGGTAATTAGGACCTAGAGAATTTAGAGGTTAATAGGTTTTTAGGGAGCATTACTAATAAGTTTTTAAAGTATATTATGCACATTTAAAATATGGACGTAGTGAACACAATTTTATAGGAAAGAATAAAATAATTATATAATATATTGTAATAAAATTTTATAAGATAAAATATAAAAATATAAATATCATTAAAAAATTAATTAAATAAATTTTTGATTAATAATAAAATTATTATAAAGAAAGATGATTGGATGAAGATAAAAGGAGTCCATTTTATTTAGGTAAGGTAATAATTAATAAAAAATCTTTTTTTATGAAAATGATTATATAAAAAAAGAAATACTTAATTTATTAAAAAGTTTAAATTTATAAAACTAGCCATTTAATATAGCCATTACCTATTAATATTTTTAATAAATTAATAAACTAATATCATTATTTAAATATTATTTTTCAAAACTAATTGTCTAATATGGTCATTACTTAATAAGGTTTGTTTTTAATATATTAATAAATTAATAACATAATTTAAATATTATTGTTGAAATATATCCGTTACTTGAAATTAAGTCTCTATATTACTCTCTATTTAAGCCTTTGCCATGGTCTACCTCTTCATGTGGTCCTGATGATGAACCACACTTGTTGGCTCGAAACGTGTCAGCCAGAAAATTCTCTTATGTGATTTCTACCGAAAGACTTTTCTTAATCCATTATGGATCATAGAAGCTTGAATACGGAAATATTTTTTCTACAAATTTAATTTTCTTGCTATAAAATTACACTTTTAATAAAAAATTTAACTTAGAAAATATTTTGTTACATATAACACTATAACTTTGTCTCTAAAATCAAAGTGAAGTAATGTGTGATAATTAAAAGCATTTCCCATTTTAACTATTTTTGGTATGAAAGTAGATTCACATTGATATCCACATTTCAGTTATATATTGAGTGTGAATGAAATCTATAAAATATGTGGGAAACAAATATATTGAAAGTGGATAATTATTAAAATTATTTTACCATTTTTTATAAGGTTGTTTGAATTTGTCTTAAAATAAGATAGTTTCAACATTTGGAAAATAATTAATATTATAATGTTTGAGTTCTTATTATAATTATTTAATTAATTTTAGTTATAATGTATGGGTTTTTAATAATTCAATGAGTTATATTTAATATTGGTTAAGTATTATAAATTTTTTTTCTTTTTTTTTCTTTTTTTTTTTCTAAATTTGTCTACCCCTATATTGATACAAAATAATTTTACAAATAGGCCACTGCCTCGAGAAGTCTAGCCCATAAATGTGGCATGCTCACATAGCGAAGCTGAACACTGTCCAAAAAGACCTGCCGAGGATCGACCTGAATGACTGCTAGGAACATAACCATGACTAGTACATAGGAACAGAAAGACACCATTATCGCACTTGGAACTAAAGGCTGAACAGAGGTAATTCAGCAACCAAAACAAGATAACTAGGTCTAAGCAAGAAAACGGAGAAGCGCTGCCCAATACAAAATTGTGGTCAGACCTCAAAACCAGCTGTGCCTGAAATCGGGACCAAAAAACATAGTCTAGAGGAATGCCGCCCACACAGGGGAAACCGGCAATTAGATTTTGGAACAAAGGACTGAGCATGGGAATTGGTAAGCATATCATGGCGGTAAAATAGGTGAAAATTGAGCACCCTCGAGCCACAATGAAACCAAAAAACCATTGGACGCAGACCTGATTAAGCTTCATGAGAGGTGGAGGGTTGCTCTTTGATGATGTGGCACCCATAATTGTAGTCGTCTTCGTCCTCAGAGGGATGGCCCTCTTTGCTTGAATAACCGCCTCCAGTAGGGACGCTCAGACCAGCCTGATTATCCATGACCTAGGTTGCAATGCACTTACTCGGACACAGTGCCTGACTCTGCTTGTGATCCATCTGAGTGGTACCATGCTTATTTTTTGCCTTCGTTTCCGGAATCACCCCACGGGTAACAGCTACCTGACAAGAAGTAACCTCGCGAAGCTCAATGGAGACCGAGGCTATGAAGGAGAAATTACCGTGAGTACAGGGGAATTGGAGCCGAGCTGTATTAGTAGGAGAATTGAGAGAGCCCGCTGCCATATTAAGCTGCCCACGACCCCGACCACGTCCATGCCTGGTAGAAGGATAGTTGTCTGAGTAGAATTCTAAGCAAAAAGTCAAGGAATCCGTCGTGGAGGAGGAGGCCTAGCGGGTAGCTTGCCCCCGGGAGCTTCCCCTCCTACTACTCATTCTCTGGCGAGGTCTGGGCATAGTGGGAGTAACAGGAGGTTCAGAACAGGCTGCAGAACTGAGGAGGCCGAAAGGGACAAAAATTAGCTTGGCTTCAGCACACAGATGGGCAGTGGGAAGGACAGAGGACGAGCAGCTAATGAGATTGCAGAAAGGGCAGAGAGACGCCTGAAGCCCTGGCCAAAAAACCACCCAGCGATCCAGAGCCCAACTTATCCAAGGGTTGGTTCGAGAGTGAATCTTTGCAACAGCAAAGGAGTGATGCAAGCGCAGAGGAGGAGCGCAAATGAAATGAGCTGAGGGCGCCATGATAAGAAAAAGAACAGGCCAGAGAGGAGGGACAGGCTGCATTAATGCAGCATTGAAGTTGATATCAAAGGAATTAAAGACCAACTTTGCGCGAGGCCGAGTGGCGGTGGTGATAAGCCACGCGCCCACCCACTTGGCTGCCCACGTACCTGTTAGACATTTAAACACCCGGATCTGGGAGAGATAGATCTTGTTGCACCAGGAGAGTGCATTCTCGTTTGAGTTGTATATCATTGGAACTGTTCAATGGACCAGAGAAGAATGGAAGCTGCTGATCGGCGCCTTGATTAGCCAGTCTATCTGCTGCCTTATTCGTTGTTCGCCGAATGTGCTTGAAGGTGATACTGCGTGGAGCCCTGAGCCATTCTTCAATTTGTTCCAGTCTGCTTAGAAGCCTCCAGCTCGATGCGATCTTTGCTGTTGAAGAGCCTAATTGAATCCGAATATCATCCTCTATTAAAATTTAAGAATCCCCTTCTACCTCTAGAGGGAATGCCCTTCCATAAGCCTTCAAGTTCGACAGCGTTGTTGGTGTCTCTTCCGAACGAGCTGTGATATATATGCAGAACAGAGCCTTCAACATTTCTGAAGATACCACCATAGCCAGCCAGCCTAGGATTGCCCTTAGCTGCTCCGTCAAAGTTAAGCTTGGAAGGGTGGATGGTAGGAGGAGACCAAAATTGGGAAGACTCAGAGTGGATGGAGGAACTGGGCTTGATATGAGCTATAAAAGTGAGATCCAGATTCCAATTGGCCAGAATGAGGCGTTCCTGGGGTAAAACTGGCATATCTGAGTCTTTCCAGTGTCTAAGAGCTAGAGTTTCTTGAAGGCTTTGTTTGAGAAGAAGCCAAAGAGTGTCAAGGGGCTTACTGAGATTATTGAAGATCCTATTATTTCTTTCCTTCTAGATGATCCAGTAGACAAAGCCCGGTAAGAGTTTCTACAGGGAATTGAGAAGAAGACTTTGGGAAGGATGTCGAGGCCAGTTCCTGATGGTCTTTGATATATCTCCCACACATCTGCCTCTTCTTCTATTACACTATGCTATTCGTTCCCAAAGTTGAGCTGCTAATGGGTAGGTGTCCAAGAGATACAATATGGTCTCTGTGTGAAGATTGCAGTTGGAACATCTGGAGGGTCTAATAAATCTCCGCTTTTGTAGATTATCCCAAGTGAGGATCTGTTGTTTTCTTAGAAGCCAAAGGAAAGTGGAGACCTTAGGCTAAATGTTTGGTTTCTAGACCTGATCCCATAGTTGATCCTTTATGATCTGCGTAGGTTGATAGAGAATTTGGTATGCTTCCTTGGTAGTGAACATGCCTTTGGGTGTATATCCCCATCGCACTTTGTCCTTCTGATCAGAGAGTTTAATTTTCCTGAGTTTGAGCTCTTGATCGATCTCTTCATAAGTTTCCTCCTGCCAGTTAGCCTGCCAGGTGTTTGTTGTTCTCCAAAGTTGAAAACCTTGAGGGGATTGCTGCTGCCAAAATTGATGGACGTGGATTTGATCATTTTGCTGCATAGTTGCTTGCCACTTGGGTTTGTGAAAGAGAGAGGTGAGTTTGGGAAGTTGTTGCCAGGAGTCCTCCCAAAATCTTGCAGTGGTACCCGAGTGGATTTCCCAGAAGCTGTGCACTTGAATAAAGGCACTATGTTGCTTGGTCGCATTCCAAATCAGCGAGCTAGGGGTGGTTGTACTGATATGGATGAGATCCTCCATTGGACTGCCTGGAGCATATTTGGCCTGCCATAGGCGTGCCCAGGGAGTGTGCGGTTTAGAGATCCAGTTCCACCAGATACGAGCGCCCATGATATTGTTGTTGTGGAGGAGATCTCTCAGACCAAGCCCACCAGCTGACTTTGGAAGACAAACCTCCGTCCATTTGACCAGAGCCCATTTTCTGTTGTGGCCTGAGGAACCCCAAGGAAAGTTTCTTTGAAGATTGTGAATATTTTTAAGAACCCATTTAGGGGCAGCTAAGATTGAAAATAAGTATAAAGGCATGGCTTGGAGAAAGAATTTGATTAGGATAAGCCTTCTTGCAATGTTGAGCAAGCGATAGGTCCATGAGGAGAGCCTGGTCTCTAAATTGTCAAGGAGAGTTCTCCAGGAAGCATGTTTGATGGCTGAATCAAACAGGGGAGCTCCAAGATATTTCGAAGGAAGCTTGGCTATTGGAAAGCCCAGAATCCTGGCTATATTCCTCTGAGTGAGAATGGGAGTGTGGAAGAAGAAGAGATGGGATTTGGAGGCATTGATGGAGGTGCCAGATGCTTCTGAGAAGAGATTGAGCAGGGACTTGAAGGCAGAGGCCTCTTGAACTGATGGATGGCCGAAAAGCATATTATCATCGACAAACTATTGGTGAGTGATGGGGGGTTGACCATGCAGAGAAATTCCCTTTAAAGAGTGTGAATGGATAGCAGAATGAAGAAGGCGACTAAGTCCTTCGGCCATGAGAACAAAAAGGAACGGGGAGAGAGGATTGCCTTGACGGATACCCCGGGAGGGACGAAAGGGCGGGGAAGGGGAACCATTTAGAAGGATGGAGAAACTGGGGGAGGAAATGAGATTCATAATCCATCGAGTCCAGGTAGCATTGAAGCCGAATGCAAGTAATATGTGATTAATATAGGTCCAGCTGAGCTTGTCGAATGCTTTGGAAAGATCTAATTTGAGAATCATACCTGGCTTTTTTAGAATCTTGAGGGAGTGGATCACTTCATGTGAGAGAATGATACCGTCCAGAATCTGGCACCCTTCTACATAGCCTATCTGCTTTGACAAAATGAGGAGAGGGAGAAGAGGTTTGAGCCTATTCACCACGACTTTAGATATGAGCTTGTAGATTACATTGCATAGTGCAATAGGCCTATATTTATCAGGAGTATTCGATTCTTCCACTTTAGGAATGAGTGCTATAAAGGTCATGTTTAGGGAAGGAAGGATCCAATGCATCGATCACGATTGTTCCACGAGCTCCCAGACCTCTGTTTTGATATGCTCCTACAACACATGAAAGAAGTTAGCTATGAATTCGTCAGGGCCAGGCGCTTTACGATCCTTAAGTTGGGCCATTGCGTCCTCCACTTCCTGCATAGAGATAGGATAGAGAAGCATAATGTTGTGGTCCGCAGTGCTACGTAACATATCGAATAGCTTGATTTCTACAGCCCAGGGGTTCCTTAAGAATGTCCTGGAAGTACTCTTTGAATTCCTGTGCGACTTCTTCATGCACCTCCAGACACTCCCCTTGCTGATTATTAATGAAGGCGATGTTATTGTGCATTCTCCTTTGAATGGTAGACCTATGAAAGAATTTGGTATTTTTCTCCCCATCTTTAAGCCATCTGATCCTGGATTTTTGTCACCAGAGGGTCTCTTCTTCTTGCCTTCATGCTTCAATCTGGGTCAAGAGGGCCTGCTCCTATTGCGCATAGTCTTCCGTTCTTCCCTCAGAGATGATACACTGTTGCAGTGTATTCATTTGCTGCTCCAGTACTTTTCGATGATCAAAAATGTTACCAAACTGAGTGTGATTCCAAGATTTGAGAACTTGTTTAAGGTATTTTAGCTTTTGTTGAAATTGGAACATCTTGGCTCCTGCAGGGGGAGTGAAGGATGTCCAGGCATCGATAACTACTTCTTTGAAGTTAGGATGAGAAAACCAAAAGGATTCGAAGTGAAAAGGTCTATTTCCCTTAGAGCCCAGACGGGACCACTATAGCATTATGGGCCAATGATCAGAGCCCACTTGAGGCATGATGGAAGCATGAAAGTCCCCACTCAGGTGAAAGGCATTATCTGACATAAGGAATCGATCCAGCCTGGAAGCTATATGCTGAGGTTCCCTTCTTTTATTGGTCCATGTATACATACCATTAGAAGTCTGAAGGTCCATTAACTGATTTCTATGGATGAAGTCTTTGAAGCCGATGTTGTCCCCTTCCAGCCTCGATCTTCCTCCTGATTTTTCCTCCAAAGCTGTGATGATGTTGAAGTCACCGCCAAAAATCCAAAGAAGAAAGCTCCTTCCAGAGTTTAGAGTTGTGAGTTTGTCCATCAGATCCAACATTTTTTGTAAATATTGTGGGAAATACACATTAGAGAGAAGACCATGGATATTGGTCCCGATTAGGTGGAAGGTAGTATGAATAAAGAAGTGTGAGGCGTGAAAATATTGAAGGGAGAGAACTTGAGGATTCCACATGATTGCTAGCCCTCCTGAAGCCCCTGAAGCATCCACTGAGACTGAGCGGCATCCTGTCTAGGCTTTATTTAGAATCTTTTCCAGTACAGTGCTATTGACTTTAGTTTCTTGTAGAAAAACTAGTGAAGGCTTTTTTTGTTGGATCATATTTTTTAACATTCTGTGTTTTGCAGGGCTGTTAAACCCTCTCACGTTCCATGAGAAACAGTGGGGAAGGGATTTGAAAAGCTTGGTTAGCTTGGTAAATCTACCAGATTCCACCAACATTTCTCCAATAATAATGGTCCTTTGCAGACCTGTTTTGTGCCCGCATTTCTTCATGTCCTTCAGTATTTTTTTCCATCCCAAGGACTACCTGCCTGAATACCAAGATATTTATTATGTTGTGCTCTGGCTAAAGCTACTTCATGTCTTTCGATTTCCCAAGGGGGTATAGCACTAAATTCTTTCTGTCGACACACTGCTTACAGTTTGAGAATGTCCAGACCTTCCAAATCTACACTTTTTGGTTCCTCATCCATGTGTATCGGTTTGTTCTGTTCTTCCTCATTTGACTTTTGATGGATACTGAGAGCTAGGGCTGCATCTATCTCCATGGTGGAAGAATGTAGGACTGTGTCTGGATCTTTTTTATCAGAGGAGGTAGAGATGGGGATGCTGGAGAGATCAGAGGCTGAGAGCGGAGCTGGAGATTTTGGAGGAGGAGGGGGAGAAGAAGGGGAAGGATCTGAAGGAGGGATTAAAATGTGATCCTCCATGTTATTTTGAGAAGTCAGGATTTCGAAACTGTTCCATGTTTCAGGTTTCTTGAGATCATCTGGGATAACTGGAGCTTTCTTGGCATGCTTTCTACGACTGGAGACCTTTGTGAATCCCTCAACATCTTTGCTCGTCTCAGTAATAGGAGCTTTAGACTGAAGATTCAGAGGGCAATCCCTGAAAAGATGGCCATGTTCATGGCATTTTCTGCAGCGAAAAGGAACATGCTCGTAGTCTATTGTTTGGACCCATTCAAAATCGTCATGAAATAGACTTACCGTATCCATGAGTGTTTTGGCCAGATGCATGTGTACACAGATCCTGGCGTAGGAGGTGTATCTTCGGAATTTGGTTTCCTCTGCGACCTTGATGAAAACCCCCAGGCTATTGCCTATGTCCTTTAAGGTCTCCTCGTTCCAATATTCCAGGGGAAGAGAGTACAGATGAATCCATACTGGAGCCCAGTTGAAATCTTCTTTATCTGGATTGAACCTCTCTTTCCAGTTTCGAAGGTACAGGCCTGTAGAGTTGAAGAAGTATGGGCCTCCTTCGAAAATATGAGTTTTGTCTTCCAAATAGTTGAAAGTAGCAGTGAAGAAGCCTTTGAGACCAAGCTGCAGGGTGACTTGTCCTTTAGGCTTCCATTTGGAGGTGATTCATCATTGCAAGGCCTTTTTAGTTGGCCAGAATCCGAGGAACTTGCCTATGAGATGATCCTTCATATATTGGATTTAGCTGTTGATTCGATCACTGGGGAGATATATTTTGATTCTTTCTGCAGACTTGGGGATGCATGTTGCAGAGGATGCCTTTGGCCATGTCATTGAGTCGTTCTGGTCGATGCCTTTGTCTTTGTCTACCGCAGAACCTACAACAAAGTCACCAATGTTGTCAATGTCAAGATCAATGTCATGGGTGGCCAAAGGGGTGGAGCCAGGACTTGCCAGAGCATCTGTGTTTACTGAAATGTCAGAAGAGGGACCGATGGGGGGAGGGGGGGCTGAGCCCACCCCTTCAGAGGGCATATTCATGATGAGAGAGTTAGCGGCAAAGCTGAGTCATGATCGATGTGAGCGCAGGGAGATGGGCAACAGGTTTATGCAGGAACCCTAGCAGGGGCAACTTCAAACCTGGTGCGCTTCGATGTCGAAGAGTCACGGATCTCAGAAACCATCTAAGTAACTTGTTAACCTAATGTAATGATGTCCATAGTTAAGTATTATGAATTGCAAGTAAGAGATTTATGAATTAAGTGTTTAGGTTTCTTACTTAATATTTGATATTATAGACCTAACTAAATGTTTAAAGAAAAGAGAGTTAAAAGCACATTGATTTTTTTGACCATTATGAAAAAGAGAGGAAAAAAGATGTAATGGCTCTTATACTCCTAGAAGATGGTTAGGAATTTTTCTAAAGTCAACCAGGGTTAAAACTAACTAGCCAAATAAAAGTTTTAGGCAATGTTATAAAAAAAGAGTCAAAATTTCTAATTGAACCTACAATATATTAATTTCCTATAGTTGATTCATGTGGACAATAAGGAAAAAGGGTAAACAAGTAGTTATCACCTAGTTCAACCTAGGAAATGCTCAATCATAACCTAGAAAGCAATTTGGGAAAACTATAAATGATTTGGGTAAAGCATGTAAGCTTTCCAACTAAAATTTGAGTACAAAAAGGATGTTATAAACAACATAAAATGAGTTTCCTATATTAAAATTACCCCAAAAATTTAAATTTACATTTCACTTTGATTTTATTCAATTTAGTGATAATTTATGGTAGGGGATACAAATTTATGTGTGGTGCTTTTTTTTTTAAATGCAATGACTATGGATTTTA
Source organism: Pinus tabuliformis (assembly GCA_031772625.1). Lineage (NCBI taxonomy): Eukaryota > Viridiplantae > Streptophyta > Pinopsida > Pinales > Pinaceae > Pinus > Pinus tabuliformis. The sequence goes on along the minus strand of CM062814.1, from coordinate 876,404,156 downwards.
TATTTTATAAAATGTTGAAGGACCTAGTCAACTCTAGTTACATCATCCAAAACAATTCGAAAGTAATAGTCTAAAAGTCTAGAAAGAAAGATTTAACAATTTCCCATAGTTTAGAATTCCACAAGAGAACCAAATTTAGTACCCTAAAACTATAAATTCCTCAAAAAAATCGTAGAATCATCATAGTACTCCTTTACCTTTACAGTAACATCGTCATATTTTCTAGATAACTATGAGTGAGTCATGAAAAAATGTGACCTTTTGCGCCTTTTCTTCTGCTAGTAATATAAGTCCATGCCATAGAGCCTAGAACTTGGCTTGGTTGTTGGTGGCTTCCCCTAGACCCCAGAAAGAATTTAACTCTTTTTGTTTGTTGGGGCGGTGGATAAGCCCTATCAATATTGCCACCCTAAATTCCCTCCCACTCCTACCACCCTAAATTTATGAGTGATGTTATGTTCCTAACCACAATGTATTTCACTCATAAAAGAGTCTCTTTCTCATCTTTAAAGGAAAAAAGTATGGGACAGAAGCTTCACACTTAGTGTTTCAAAATGTTTTAGGTGACAATGAAATTTCTAAGCCCATGTGATATAGAGTGAAGAATTATTTATATAAGTCTCTTTTTGCGATAAGTAAAGGGTCTCATTTATTGTAAATTGTAAGAAAATTTGAAGTAATATCAAGTATTGTTGTTGGTCAACTTAAAGGTTGTGAATGGTTTGTCAAACACATGTGTGACACAACTCCTAATTTATATAATATATTTTGTGACATTTAGTACAACATGATAAAGAAATTAATTTTTCCTTTGTTTTTAATGTTATTACATTCATCATAATTTAATTTGTAACATTTGGATGCAATAAGTACGGTTAATATTGTTTAAATTAACCAATACTACTAATTTTTTATGTTGTAGATTGTTAGGTGAATTTTTGTTACCACCTTCAAATGTTTTTCAGCATACCTACAGAGATTTACATGCCATTATGAAAGATATTGGAATGGAGTATCAAACTATACATGCATGTCCTAATGATGATATTCTCTATTATAAACAACATGTTTTAGAAGACAAATTCCAAAAATGTGATGAAATTAGATATCAAACCAATAACGTTACAAAAAAGGTGCCTCACAAGGTTCATAGTTATATTCCCATAATTCCATGTTTGCAACAATTCTTGAGGAGAAAAATCATAGCACAATTTATTGATTACCATGCAATGAAAATAAGTGAAGATGGTATTCTTCGAATGCCTATAGATGGATCTGAATTTAGGAATATAGAGGAAAGTTGACAAAAGTTTAAAGAAGAACCTCATAATCTTAGGCTTTCATTATTAGTTGATGGTGTCAATCCTTTTGGAGAGCTCAAATATACTTGGTGTGGACTATTTTTGTTATAAAAAAAAAACATTCCTATGTCGACGTAAATAAAGAGATGTGGACGTAAATAAAGAGGGAGCACATAATGTTGTCAATGATTGTTCTAGGTATTAATTTGTTTAAAATAAATTTTTTTAACACAATAACATCTCATTTGTCTTGTTTGTTTTATAATATGTCTTATATTATTTTGTTTACACATACATGTTCAATTATGTCTTATGTTTTATTTATTTATTCATATATGTAGTAATTATGTGCAGTATGTTCAATCAAATAGGTAAGTACCGGGTCAAAGTTATGAATGTATATATCAAGCCTCTTATCAATGATTAAGTGGACTTATGGAACAATGTGACTATGTATGATATCTCTAGACAAGTAGATGCACAAAGGAAATTTTAATTCCATGCGATGCTTGTATGGACAATTCACAATGCCCCAAGGCTAACACATTTATATGGTATTTTATATTGTTAGCCTGCACTTTAATAGTGTTTAATTTTATGAAGTTCACTATGTTGGCATTATGGCTAAAGTGTTGTCCTTGATGGCAACCCATTCAGGTGATAGATCACAGTACTTCAAGTCAGCAGCAGAGATTGATGATCAGCTATCAAATATTGAAGAAAATAAGGGGTACGCAGGTACACCTTACATAAGGTGCGTACACGCAGGTCGGTGTTACATAAAGTGCGTACATACCCGCAGTTATCCCGTTCACGAGGTGCGTACCCCCAGTGCACACATTTCAAGGCAGAGAAAAGCACATGTGGGGTTTCTTATGTTTAACCTTTGGTATTTAGACGACGGTTTTGTGTTATTATGGTGTCGGCCCGTGGTATTGATCCATGATTTAAGGAAGAGCTTTCCTATATAAAGCAAAGGAGATCATTTGGCTTGAGCATGTTTTGTGTTGAATATCTTATGAGGGCTAGATCTGAAATATTATGATCTCTTGGGAGTAATGTCTAGATCTAAATAAGGCGAATCTACTGATGGATTGAGATCTCTTCGGCGCATGTTCAGATCTGTAGATCTGACTGTCTGGGTTATTTCTGAGGTCTTGAAATCATCTATGCCTGAAGGTACATAGGTATAGTGAAAGAAAAGTGCGTACATACGCAGGAACGAAGCATTTCAGGTGCGCCGGTACGCAGGCACAGAAGGGTTGCAGGTGCGGAGGTCCGCAGGCAGTTAAATGGATACAGTGCATATGTAAGCAGGCGAGCAGTTGAGCAGGGTGCGTACGTAAGCAGGCAAACAGTTGAGCAGGATGCGTACGTAAGCAGGCGAGCAGTTGAGCAGGGTGCTTACTGGAAGCAGGCAGTACATGGGTGAAGCTGCTTACTTCTCTTAAAATCTCTATTTATCATTGTTGTGTTCTGGGTTTGGTTCTATTATTGTTGATCTGGTTACTACAGTTGACTGGGTGATTCTCTTATACTTGATGATCATTTGATGCTTATGGATCCAGTTTGAAAATTTATGAAAAGTGGTCCTTGTAAGAAAAGAAGTAGGGGGTTGTAGCTCCCTTCCAGGAGAGACTGGAAAACGAGAGAGAGTTGTAGCTCTCTGCAGGTTGCAGCCTGCGTACTGGTAAAGGACTGCACCAGTACAAAACCATTGTAAAAGGAGTTTCTAATTTGAAAGAAGATAGAGACATATTGCAGCAGGTGGTTTTCACCCACATTGGGTTTCCACCTTACATCTTGTGTTCTTTGGTGTGACTATCTGTTTTCTTTGTTCATGCTCATTATTTTATGGTACTGACATGCAAAAATAATTCAAAGAACAAATAAGGAAGATTTATTAAAAGAATTAGATAATACTGATTCACCCTCCCCTCTCAGTATTATTTTCAACACACTATCTATATGTTTTTTTAATAGTCCCTTCATTGTACATATTTAAAATAATTGATATAAAAATTATTCCATCTCTTTCGAGTTTTCAAACAAAGGGTAAATTTCCTTGTCCAGTTTGTGGTCCTAAGATGAAATCCCGTTGTTAAAGAAGCTTATGAACGCAGGTGTTTGATGCGTATAGGTACTTCCTTTCTAAGAACCATAGGTACTAAAGTACTGAAAAACATATTTTCAATGGGAAAGAAGAGACTAGGTTAAGACCACAAATAATGACATCTCATGCATGGAAGTTGCAATATAATAGTCTCTCAAGGTATGTATAAAATATTCTATGTATCAATGTACATGATATGTTTGGATTATTTTATATTTCTATTGCATTTTATTCACTATACAAATTGATGGGCATTTTTATTATAATATGTTTAACTATGATTCACCTTTTAGGTCAGCAAAGTATTAATAATAGGGCACCTCCACAAGGAATGAAATGTTATCCTATGTAATTTAATAGAATTCTGTACTATAAGCACCTATAAATTGTTCATTTGTTAGATACAATGCACATAAGGAATAATGTAACAAAGACCTTATGTCAAATCTTAGATGGAAGGAATGATAAAGAAAACATTGTCAAGATTTGTGATGACATTAAGGAAGTGAATCATGCGATGCAAAGTGAAATTAATTCAAATAGTGATGGAGACGTCCAAAATATAAGCACGCTTCCATGGTTATTGAGATAGCATCAAAGCGAGGATGTTAGAGGTTATTGAAAAAAAAAAATTCCAACTGGATTTTCTTCAAACATAAAGAATATCCTAACAAATAAAGGTGAATTAGGTGGGGTAAAAACTCATGATTGTCATGCGTTCATTAAGGTAATTATTTTGGTGTATGTATTTGTAGATTGGTGAAACATCTTGTTAGCATTTTTTTCTACTAATTTGGGAATAAATAATGGTTTATCATGATTTTTGTTTCAATATGTTCTACCTCTATCTATGCCACACAACTTTGACAACAATGCCAAATATGTTATTAATGATCTTGACAAATACATGAGGTAAGTGGATATTTATGTGCAATGTATAATTTTCTTAATAGTTTATTGTACAACTTATATTTGAATACATGTGTTTTACTTGTCATGTATTATTTGAATACATTAGACTTTTTTTATTGCTTCATTTGTATATGGTTGACAAATTCCTCGTCTAATGTGTGAAATGGAAAAGTATTTACCTTCGACATTTTTGAATGAAAAATAACACTACCTCATACACCAAGTCGAGGACATTGAAATGTGTGGACCAGTACACATAGGATGAATGTGGATGGTTGAAAGACATTTGAAATCATTGAAGGCGTTGGTCAGAAAAAGAGCACGTCGTGAGGGTTCTATAGTAGAGGGATATACGGTATATAAAACCATGGTTTATATCAGTCAATATAGTACTTCAATAGGACAAAGTATTAATGTATTGGATAAAATTTGGGATGTCAACTCCAGGAACAAATTTGAAGGGGAGAACCTATTGGGGGAAGGTAGTGAGGAAAGTGAGATGTAAGTAGATAGTAAAGATTTATAGTACATTTGACTCTTTTTTTTTTATGTATTTCCTAATTATTTAATTTGTAGGCTTCCTACATAACGCATTATTATGAAGGTATACCATGGTAACTAATTACATATGTGTGACTTTTTGTTATTTTAATAAAACTAGTTGAGAGTGGGATGCAATACATTTATAAATTGCAAACAATTTTGATTGGATGAAGCTATGGATTGAACGATGCAAAAAAGATAATAATGGTAGGCTATCATGGTATGGTGTCTCTACATTGGTAAAAGAAGTTGAAAGCAATGGAGATACTAATCTTACAGAGAGGGAAATTAATTTAGCATATGGTTAAAAGATTATCAGGAAAGCATATTCACCCATACTAAGTTTTTTGTACAATGATATTGATGCATATGGCGTGTTTTTTCTTAATTTGAAAACATTCCAAGTATAAATATGTTTATCAATCAACAATGCATTTTTTATGTGTTTGGCATATTGCAGTTGAAACACCATAAAAAAATGTGGTGCAATGGCCACAAATTTCACAACACAGGTTTGGATGAAAGATAAACACCTAAGATAGTGGGATAACTGCAGTATTTTACGTTATCAATGTTTCCTCTAGAGGTGACAAACATCAAAAAGACTCTGAAAATAGATACTATGGGTATTTGGATGACATACATGAGTGACTTTAAAACCTTAAAATTAGTTATATTCGATGTCAAATGGTTATTGATACGAATCCATGAACATAACCCTAAAAGAATTGTTATTGAGCATGCTAATGGATTTACCATGGCTAATACAAGAAATTTTGAGCCAAGATCATAGCCCTATGTTCTCCCAAGACAATGCTTACGTATAGGTTCCAAGTAAATCGGGTTGGTCAAATGTTGTTAGATATGATCCTTGAGGAAGGTCGATAAAGTATAATGTAGCGAAAGAAGATGAAATTGAATAAGAAGATGATGTAGAGGAGCAGTGGGTTAATGTGTCAAATGAAACATCAAAGAATTTCATGGATATGTTAATCAATACAATGTTAATTTAGATGAACTATATTATATTAATGATGTTCTAGACGAAGAATTTGAAGAAGTTGAACCAAATGTAGAAGAACATGTTCTAGATGATGATATAATCGATGATGATGAGGATGATGATGTTGATATGGAAAATCCATTGAACGTGAATTCTTAACTGTCCATGATATAAATGAATATTTGGATGAGGAAGAAGATTAATGATATCAAAATGTTGAAATGTATAAGGGATGTATTTATATGCTTTCAGATGGCTTGTTCTCCTTTGTTCACCTTAAATTTGTATTTTCCTAGTTTTGATCATCATCATCATCGTCATCATCATCACCCTCATCATTATCATCTTTGTCTTCATCATTGTCATTAATTTCATCATCATTTGAAATGTTATCATCATCATATAGATCAATTTTATGCTACATGCCCATGGTTATTCCATTTTTAAAACCCTTAATCCCTAAGGGATTATGATCAAGGACAACTGTAGGAGGGTATATAAGTTAATAGGTAGATATATTAGAGATTAACAAACTAAGTTGAACTAATAAATATTTTTTTAGATGAAAATACTTATGGAACAACTATTCCTCTTATGAATCATGGTAGTGACTTAATCCCTTTAAACCATTTTTTTTATTTTATTTTATAATATGCTACTTATCAAGGATATTATTTTCAACATTGTAATTAAATTGGATAATTTTATTTAAATCTATTCCAAATTAAATTACTAAACTATATATTATACAAATATCATCAACATATCCATCTATAAAACAACTACATATATTCCTTCACAAAATAAGAGGGAAGAGACAATACTTGAACATAACTATGTTGGGAGTCTATTTTCTCTAGATGTTGTAGGGAACTCACATGAGGAGGGGTCAGTATTCTAAAAGGAGAACTTGGTGGACCATGAAAATGTGTTCATTTAATTGCATGTTTATGAAATTGTGCACAAATGGGATGCATTAGAGAAATTTTGAGGTCTAAAATGGGCCTCCTAAGGAATATTATAATATAATAGTGGAAATAACAAAATAAGATTAGATTACATCATCAAATTTGAGAGGGAAAAAAAGGAAAAACTACCTTTTTAACTCTTATTTTCAACTTATCTCCCTAGAGATTTATTCAAATTTCTATAAAAACAACTCATTGGATGCATAATTTAATTCCTCATCCAAGGATTACCCATGTTGCATACTTTCAATGGACCCACTACAAAAAAAAGAGAAATAAATGAAAAACGTGATTCCAATCACGTTTTTCATGTATTTGTCATTTTTTGTGTAGTAGGGTCTATCGAAAATATGTAATATGGTTAATCCTTATATGAGGAATTAAATTATGCATCCAATAAGTGCTCCTACTCGAAATTTGAGTAAAACCATAGGGAGATAAGTTGAAAATAGGAGTTGAAAAAATAGGTTATTTTATTTTATTTTATCTTTTGACTTTTTTACTCTAAAAATGGTGAATCATCCCCCATGGTTGACATCATCATCTTGAATACTATGAGTCGAAAAAAAATTAAAAAAAAAAAATATTTTTAATTTTTTACTCCAAAAATGGAGAATCATTCCCCATGGTTGACATCATCATCTTGAATCATATTGGCTCTTAGAAAGTTGAATTTGGTTGTACATTTTGAGGCCCATTTTAGACCTCAAAATTTCTCTAATGGAAATAGATAGTTGACATCTTTGCTCAAAATACTCCACCTCGATGAGATGGCCTACCATGGAAAGACAACATAAAATACTTTCATCTTTAAACCTAGTAGGCTTAGGTGGAGAAAAATAATTTTTATCTATGTGATATCCATAATAATTAAAACTTAATAGCAATAAGTAAGTTAATGAGACTAAGGTAATATTGCAAACTTCGCTTAAATTTGATTCCTAGGTCTACCTCTCTATTAAGCAACACATTATTAAAAAAAAAATGATCATTAAATTAACTCCAACCAAAAATTTCTATCTATCAAAGCACTACCCTACCTCTTCATAAGTAGTAGCTACCCCATAATTAGTTGGTATAATGATTAAGAACATGTATTTCCTTTTAAAAGGTCACAAGTTCAAATCCAAAGGGGGTAGATTATATATATCTCCATAATATTTAATGGTCAAACTGTTGTGCGGAGGTGGGTCCCTTGTACCACAAAAAAGGAATTCTCATACACCAACTTAATGTCCAAAAAGAAGGGGTTTTCATATACCAATTTAATATCTAAAGAAAAAAGAGGGTCTCATGTACCAATTAGATGTCTAAATTAAACATATCATTAAAATTAAATTATTATTATTAAAACTCCATAGGAATCTTGCCTCAAATCTTAAAAGTGGCTATGGTGACATTTTATTAAAGTACCCTTCTAGGTATTTGGAGTTATGAAGGTTGATCCATTCACTTGACTACATGCTTATTCTTTGTCTAGGTCTGCACCCCATCTCAACCCCATTTCACGTGTGACATACAAATTCCATACATACAACATACAAGACATAAATTATAGCAATCCCCGAATTCTAATTACAAGAATTGTATTGACATATAACATGGGTAGCTCATTTCATCAAACATAAAATTTGTAGCAATCATACTTATTGCACACAACTTAATGTATCATGGCATCCACATGAGACATCTATAACTATGAATGCTCATATCCACACTCCTAAAGTCCGTGGAAGAACTATAGCTATCCTTCATGATATATAAAACACGTTAATCTATCTTACCCTCGAAGCTATCAAGCATAGATAGGGTTTGTTCAAATATCTTTATATGTAATTTTTTAATGATTTAAAATGGATTTAGGTTAGTTGTAATCTCACTCAACTAAATAAAAATAAGAGATCAAAGTTTATGCAAATAGAGATATGTAAAAAGGAAAATTTTATTATTGTTAAAAAAATTATATTTACATTGAACACTATTATTATGTAAACATCATTAATATAATATATTTTTGTAAATATGATATCTCTCCTTTTATATGCATATATATAGCATATTATTTATTAGGTAAACCAATATGAGTCTCAATAGACATCATCAGCATTTCAAAATCTCTCTTTTATTTATATATAGATATTTTAATTTTAATTTTAATTTATCTACATATATATTTTAATTTTAAAATGCCACCATTTTGGTTTGAGGTATTTCAATGGAAATTCCGTATCAGACTGGTGAAGGTAAATAAGGAAAATCTGAATTTTGAATGGAGGGCTTCAATTACTGATTTAGGATATGTTTCATTTGATCGCAATTGTTGGTGATTGAGGGAGCCACATCCTGTAAGGGACTCATCAGGTATTGTGTGGACCTACACCAAATCAGTCATGTCTTGTAAGACAAGGAAGGCCTATCACGAGAGAGCTAAATAATTACTTTCAAAGTGGCCTTATTGAGTTTCCATTTCACCATTTTTCCCTAGTCGCCATCGCTATACTAGAGGCAAAGAGGGTTTTTTATCCTCCCTCCATGGTTCCTTTTCCTTAGATTGATGTCAAACATGCTACCATATCAATGGAGTGAGGCTTGAATGTTGTCTAGAATAAATTTTCGAAGTGAGCTGTGAGTTTCAATTTATTTGTTTTTCTTCTCCTCTCTCCTTAAATTTTCATCCATATATAGTGTGGTTTCCTAGATAATTTTCTATACCATATTTTACTTGCAGGTTTAGAGTATTCAGAATTACTTCCCTAATTCCAACGACGGATTCAAAATTTCACTCTTTTAGAATTCAATTTAACTAATTTTTTACTTGACCAACTCTATACTTGAAAATTCATCGAACACTAAAACATGTCTGGCATGGGAAACCGTCGCACAAAACATCTCAGGTAATTGGTTTTGGTCACTCCTATTCCTTTTGTTTCTCTTGTGTTTATGGTATCATTTACTTCTTTTAGTAATTAACCCTAAAAAAATCATATTGTAGTTTGAGGGCATAGTATTTGAAAATTGTCAAAGTTTGGCTCTGGTCATTACCTATTCCAGGAAATTCAAATCTTTTCTTCTATATATTACCAATATCTTACTGTTGGGTGCAGGAATTGCACTTAAGAAAAATCCTCAACATTTAATTGTCGACCCAGGGGTTTCATAAACTTAAAGGCAAAGCACAGGCAATACTAGAAGTGGTATGAAATTTTCCTATTCCTAATCCTACTTCTTAAATGAAATGTTGTAGAATCAGACAGAAAACAATCTTAAAGGAAATCGACACCAAAATAATTCTTGTAACAGATTGTAAAAGAATAATTTGCAAGGAAATCAAGTAAAGGAACTTTCACACAAATGGAAGCAATCTTCAATGCTGAAATGAAATACTATGTTTATCTTCAGTATAGATGGATAACAGATTAACAAGTGGGCCCTTGCAAAGATTTGTTTCCCAATTGATTTTCCATCTCCACCAAGCAACCTGTTCTTGTACTATTGCAATATACTTGCACTAGTGCAGGTACAATCCTTATGTGAAAAAGTATATTTATCCTTCTTTACTGAAGACTTATGTCTTTATGGAGATGATCTAAGCCTCAAGGCTTAGAGCACTCTGTTCCTGTCGAAAGAGACTAGCCTTGCACTGAGACAGAGCTTCCTTCACTAAGGTTTCCAATTTACATTTGAAATAATTAAAAGACATGTTGAAAATAATTGCATTTGCAAGCTAGATTTTGGGATAAATTACACACGAAAAAGAATGATTTAATTAACTGAACTTTGCAATGAAAGTAAACTTCATAAAGCAAAAGCAATTTGGAATAATCAAAGTAGGAGTCAAAGTAATTTGCATGCATCAAACTAACTTTCGTTAATTCATTTACAACGTTTCTATTCCTTTTTCTTAAGTCATAAAATGCAAGTGTAAAGTATGGTGTTTGTGATAGTGTCCTTCCTTAATTCACATAAACATTCTTAGATCCTTCAGAAGTATAACTCTTAGCATTAAGAATGATTACTTGGATTAACAATACTTTTGCTTGCAGGAATAAATAAAATTATAAGCAGGAAAAGGAATGTAACACTTGCTGTGAAGTAAATAAATAAACTAGAGTGCAGGAAACTACATGCACTCGTACAGGAAGAATCTTCCTGCATGAATCGAGTAGAAGAAAACTAAGACAAAAATTGGAGGAAAAGAATTGTAGGAAGGAAATTGCAAGAAAGTAATTGTAGGAAAGAAATTGCAAGAAAGAAATCACAAGAAAGAAATAAACTTAATTAACTTCCAAACTATAGATCCATTCATGCTTGACTATGAAATGAATTTAACTCAAAAATTCTGAAATAAACATAAGAACAATCCAAGCCACACAACTGCAAAGGAATAAATATTCACCCAAACCTTTTATATGGCGAAAGCACAAGGGTAAATGAGCTGGATTGTTTGGGCCCTAGCCAACCCGCTTGTTTCCCATTTAGGAAACAAAATGATTCAACACTTAATCACGCATGAAATAAAAATTAGACACAGCGTGAAGAAAACACGACACGTTCCTTGTATTAAACTTGATTAGAAAATATACATGATAATGCAAGTCCAGCCCAAAACCGAGGGCAATACAAAATTACAAAGTAAATTAAATTAAAACTTAGAGATCTCTAGCTTGGCTCCACCTACAATCTACACTATATACAACGTCTCAGCCTTAGCCATATTCTGCTAATTACAGTCATTTCCTATTCAAGCCTTTCAGTCAAACGGACTAACAAACAACATTGAGAAACTGACTAATGGTTATAATAAAGCACGAACTTTGTTGGTCGTAGACCATATCCTTTGCAAGTATCCATGACTATACAACACCAATATCCAACCTCAGATAGTCCGAAACTGAACTAGGAGTCATGGATCAAAATGCTCGTGTGGAAGGATTCGAACTATCATGGAGATCATAGAGCAACATCGTTGGTGGTGTAGGAATATACCTACACTGATCATGCTAAATAATGATTAACACTTAGTTCTTCAATTACTCTTAGCAAAGCTAAACATAAGTTACAAGAGATACTAAAATGTATGAAATCTATGTAAAGTAATTAATAAAGCATTTCATAAATCTTAATTATGAAATACGAAGTATATGTAGGAATAAATGATTATCTTGGACTAGTCTAGAAATGAAAGGGTTAAATAGAGATAAAACAGAGGTTAAGGCTTATGGGAATAGGGTAAAAATAGAGAAATTTGGGATATTAACATCCTCCCATCCCTAAGTTGTTGTGTGTCCTCACACAACATTTTACCTTCCTCAAAAAGTCTTCAAAAATGGGTGTCCAGCTCACAATCGTGTACTTCGGTACTTATCCCTACTTTCACTACCTTTGGATTTTTACCTCGGGCTCCTTTCAGCTGATTAGTCACCTTCTTGAGGCATTTGTAGAACTTGGAAGACCGATACTTCCATACTTTTACTTATTGTTATTGCTTCTCAACCTCTGTCAGTAGCTCTACCTGGCCTTGCTTTTGCCAATTTTGCTCCTTCATGACCTGGTTCAAAGCCTCTAGGTCATGAACTTACTACTCCAATTCCACTATTCAGTTGTTGAGGCAGAGGGTAGAGGGTTCCGTGCTCAGATCCTTTAGTGTGAATATCTTCTCTACAACAGGCTCAAATCAAGTCTCGTCATTGTTAAGATTAAGGTCGTCCAGCATTTGAATTATGAAATTGCCAAAATTTTATGCGCCCAGGGTTTCCTTATCACCGAGGGTTTTAGTGCCCTCCACAACCTTCATGCCAAGGGTTTCAGTACCTTGCGCACTTAACTCCATAGGGTTTATAATGCCCTGTTATTCCAATTCTTCAAAGGATTTAGTACCCTGTTCATTTAAACCAGAAGGGACTTCAGTACCCTGTTCATCAAAAACATTGAGGGTTTCGATGTCCTATTCATCAAAATTGTCAAAGGTCTCCATGTGTTGTGCCTCAACATCCTCGTGACCCTCTTCCTGAACTTCACCTGCACTTGGTGTCATCTTCTTCTTTCTTAATTTGTGAACAAAGGTGGACAACAATATTTCATCTTCCTCTTCCACATTTTCTTCATTTACCACGGTGTGGGTCACTACATCTACAAGCAATGAAAGGTTATGGTCTTTAGGTGAAACCTGGGGTGATTCATTAATCACAATTAGAGAGCTTGACTAATTTGTCCTTGGAGAGACAATCTTCTTCTTTGTCGGGGTTGTGATTTTTCTTTTCTTTGTTGAGGGCAGAGTCTCTTTGACATAATTCCTTTCTACTTGCACCGGTGTACTTTTACCCTTTTTCTTGGTAGGGGACAGTGTCTCTTCCTTCCTTTTCTTGTTTGCACTCATGCTGCCAAACTTCCCTACACTCCTCACTCAAAACTCCTTCAGGAATGCTTTCTAAGTCACTCCCTTTTCTTCCAAAAATTTCTTGATGACGATTGTGATAAGCCCATAATGGTATAGTTTATCTGCAACTCAACAGGTGCTCCCGTTCTTCACTCCTTTTTTCCATTTTCTCTAGACTTTAGATCAGGAAATAAGGGAAATTGATTCGTTTCCCTGATTCAAAATGCAACAACAACTTGATATGGTACCACGAGGGCTTCACTGGTGGAGCAATACCATACCACGTGGGTTCATATTGGGGGATATATGTTGAGGGAAATTTGACTTAATATATTGGGGGATATATAGGGGGTATAGGGTTTTTATATTGGCAGGTTTAAAAATGGAGCTCAAAGTTAATGAAAAAATATAAAGGGGTATAAAAAATGTTAATGAAAAAATGGATACCTACAATATCTAGTGAAAGTAGGGGTTTCTTAAATTAGGGAGGTGTATTGGTTTCATATTGGTAGGGGGTTAAATAATGTGATTTTTAGAGGTATTTTGCAATGTGCATTCAAATTAGGGGTATTGTTTAGTATGCCATGAATGCACGTGATATGTCATAGGTTCATTAAGTGAAGCCCCCATGTATGGTACACGAATGCTAATGTGTAACATCTCTTGCAGGTAAAAAATTTATGTATTATGTACAAGAGGTCTCGCCATCTTCGGAACATGGTGCTTAGTGGAAGCCTTTTCTTCTAGTTAACTTTGAGCTTCCTATCAATCACAAACCGACGCCATCATTTCTTTACAAGTTGCTTCTTTTTGAACCACTGCTCCATGTAATTGGCAAGCCTATAGCTTGCGCAATGGACTCCTGTGTTAATTTCAATTCTGATGAACCGACCCGAGCTCGGCCTCCTTCAAACATCTTTGCGAACTCTAGCACCATGGCCATGTCAAAGCAATCGAGCTTCTACAAAAATGGAAGGAATCCAGATTCTTGCAATAGTGCAAGACTGTTCTGGTATTCTGCAGTCTGCTCTATCTCCTTCAAGGACGATGGCTCATTCCTTATGGGTGCCATGTTCGAATTTGTCACAACTCCCTGTCACAAAATAAAAAGGATTTTAGTGAGTGACACCAATGGTTGTTGAGAATTTTATCCTAGAGGTTCATCCATCCTCTGTCTTTTCAGTCCCATCCAACCTATCATGATAAAAATAGCCCCTCGAACCAGATGCAGATACGTATCATCCTGATATGGGTGAGCAATAATAATTGGATTTGGCGGAGGCTTATGTGGTCGTGGTGTAACAGTCATAATGATCAGGTTATGAGGTAAGACAATGATGAACAAGTGATGGGAGATTGTTTCAAAGGAGGTGAGTATGAGTTTTCAGACAATCTGTACTATCCCATGGTCTACCTCATAATTCAATTGAGACACATTTCAGTACTCATTAAAAAATTATATTTCAGAACCCAATATATCTTGCACTTTAAAAATTTCCTAAGTCAGTAAATGATAAGACAAAGTATTAATTAAAATATATAATTTTCTATGATATATCAGTGCAGGAATCACTCATGTGTAGAGTAATAAAATTCCATAAACATTCTTCACAAGATTCTCTTGGACTGTGTGAAATTTGTTTTCTACTTGCTTCCACAGTCGGTCACATGCCAGTACTGATCCAGTTGCACTGCACCGTGCTTGCGCTGACTGCTTGCACTATGCATCTTGCACCAGGGATTTTGCCAAAATAAAAATTCTGATAGAACACACTTCTGTGGCTGGACTTTTAAAAAAAAATTCCTCAATATACAAGAAAATTTTTATTCACCATCCTTTGGTGCCTCATGAGCATGCCTTCTGGATTGAATGCATCAAATTCTGCAATCAATTTATGATGGAATAAACAAGTGGGAAAGGGGTAATCTTCAGAATGGGAAGGAACATTACAGTAGGGATTCCAAGACTAATATCACCAAGGGGGATAAACAAAACGGGATGTGGATAAAATTCAGGGGAAAAGAGGGATTGTACGAAATCAGGTAAGGGAAGTTTTCTAGAAGAAAGAGGAAGGTAATTCATTTGGGATTTAGAAAAAGAAAAGTAGTGGGAATTTATGAAACGAGGAATAGAAGAAAGGGATAATTTTTACCTTGAAAATATGCCTGCCCTAGTGCGAGAAAAAGTAATTTCAGCGGGAATTAAGCGTTTACTTGCATAAAAATTTCCATGCTAGTTACCCCAGACTTGGGTAAGGGTTGGGTTCCTAGAACCTACTTCCTCTTGGTGGAAGCTAGCATATCTAAAAAATCAAGTAACATTCCATTTTTATTGAAATTTCGATCTTCCTGCCAACATGCTAGTTTTCATGTTGATCCTTCTGCAATCATGTCAGTGAACTGATTTTCATAATTACAAGAAAAAAAAATTATACTTTTTATTTTTTTGTCATTTTTTTTCTTTTATTATTTTTTTTTTCATGAGGAAAAGAAAGTGTCAAATCCTCAATAGGTTGGTGTTACTACCTACCAACTCCTTTTTAGGTTGTTGTTGGACTTGCAATATAAAATATCCTTTAATAAGGGGCTAAAAATATACCTTTAATCTATGCCCATTTACCAAGAACACAGAATTTCCGTCCATCAATAGTTTTAATCTCTACTACTCCATTTTGAAACACTTTGACCACCTCATAGGGTCCCATCCAACATGAATGGAATTTCCCTTCAAAATATTTGAATCTAAAATCGTAAAGGAGTACCCAATCACTTGGTTTGAATTGCTTCTTTTGAATATACTTGTCATGCCACTTCTTGCACTGTTGTTGAACCAAGATGTTCTACTAAATAGCATCCCTTTGGAATTCATATAACTCATTCAGTTGTAGAAGGCGCTACTGTTTTGCTTCAGAGAGATCTATCCCTAATTGGACTACAGTCCTAAAAGTCTTGATCTAGAATTCTAATGGTAAGAGGACTTGTTTCCCATACACCAACTCATATGGCGTGTGTCTTGTGATATTCCTCCAAGTGGTTCAGTATGCCCCCAATGCTTTTGGTAATTTTTCAGCCCAATCCTTTCTATGAATATTTACTGTCTTTGTGAGGATGGACTCAATCACCTTGTTTTTGGACTCAACCTGACCATTTTCTTGTGGGTGATATGGTGTAGATTTCCTGTGCCCTATTTTGTACTCCTCCATCACACCCTATACCAGATTATAAATAAACTATGGTCCATTCTCAAAAACAATTTCTCTAGGCATACCAAGTCTAGTAAATATTTCAGTAAAAAGAAAGTCAACAACAACTATTTCAGTAGCAAAAGAAACAACTTTAGCTTCTAACTATTTTGTAACAAAATCTGTACAAACAAAAATATGTTTTTTATTTAATGATGTTGGATGTATTGGTCCCACAAAATCAATGGCCCATTTTTCAAAAGGCTTAATCATAACATGATGACATAAAGGAATTTCATTGCTTTGATTAGGTTGGCCAACTCGCTAACACCTATCACATCAATTGACATATTGTTTGGCGTCCTTAAACAAGCAAGGCAAAAAATAGCCAGCTCATAACACTTTGTATGCAGTCTGCTTATTGGTGAAGTGATCCTTGCAAGGTTCATCATGGACAGATTTTAAAATATCAAACACGTATTCCTCTCTTACACATATACAGATAATGAGATCTTCTCTGGTGTAAAAAAGGTCTCCTTGAATCAGGGAATATGCAACGCTTTTTTGTATGATATTCCTCTGTTCAAGAGCGGATAAGTGAGGTGGTAATTTTCCAGTGACTAAATAGTTAGCCATGTCAGCAAACCATAGAAATTTTGTTGACATAGCAAAAATATGTTCGTCAGGAAAATCATCATCAACAGGAATTGCTTCACCAGGATTATTTAATCTTGAAAGATAATCTACTACTACATTAGATTTTCCTGGTATATCAATGATGGTAATATTAAATTCCTATAACAATAATAACCACCTAGTCACTCTAACACTAGTTATTGGTTTATTCATCAAATATCTTATTGTGCAATGGTCAGTATGCACAAATACTTTATATCCCATAATATAGTGTCTAAATTTATTAATGGAAAAAACTACAGCTAAAAACTCTTTCTCAGTAACCGCATTATTTAGTTCAACGGGTGATACATTTTTACTAATGAAATAAATAGCATAAGATTGTTTGTATTTTTCTTGTCCTAAAGCTATGCCAATAGTAGTATTTGAGGCATCAGAGGAAATATGAAATGGCAGGGACCAGTTTGGTCCTCTTAAAACGGGTGCCTAGACTAGTTTTCCCTTCAATGTCTCAAAGGACTGTTGGCAACTTGTGGACCAAGAAAACTCACTATCTTTAGCCAAAAGTTAGAAAAGGGGGGTAGCTATCCTAGAGAAATTTTCAATGAATCTCTTATAGTATCCCACATGTCCTAGAAAACCTCTCACTTCCCTTTGAGTTTTGGTCATAGGAAGACTCAAAATAATTTCTATTTTTGCAAGGTAAACTTGGATACCTTTGTCAGAAATGAGATGGCTAAGAACCACCCCCACCTTGCACATTAATCTACATATTTTGTCACTCAAGGAAAGATGAGCTTCTTGGTAGTGAAGAAGCACTTTTTCTAGATTTTTGAGGGCTTCCTGAAATGAATCACCAAACATAGAAAAGTCATTCATATAGATTTCCACACACTCAAGGTCAGCAAAAATAGCCAAGACTTCCCTTTGAAAGGTAGTCGGGGCATTATATGGCCCAAAGGGAAGCACTCAATAAGAAAATGTAACCCATGGACATGTAAAAGTGGTTTTGTCATGATCCTCGGGTGCAATCTGTTTCTGGTTATAACTGCTAAATCCATCTAGAGAAGAAAAGTACTTCTTACCAGTAAGGGTATCAAGTACCTGATCGATGGAAGGAAGAGGGAAGTCATATTTGAGAGTTTCTTTGTTTAATTATCTATAGTCAATACAAATGCGCCACATCCCATATTTTTTCATGACTAATACCAATGGAGATACCCACTGGCTATCAGAAATTAGATAGATAAAATCAACATCTTAGAGTTAGGTTCATTCGCCTTTGGGTTGTCAGACAGGTCAGACTCCATCCTGAATATAGATATGGTGAGTACAAGTTTTAGGAGGGATGCCTTTCATTATTCATAGCCCCATGCAAAGGCATCAAGATGGTTTTGCAACAAACTCACAAGCTACTCTCGCCTGGAAGAATCAAATCTGAACTAATATGCAAGGATTTACCTGGACTAACCTCAACAAGGGTGGTATCAGGCTCAAGAGTATATAGAGGTGTTGCTAGATATGGTGGCGAGGGAGGTAGAGAGTCATATCTTTCCTGAAAATCTAGACTAAAAATCTAACTCAATGACTCAAAACTGGGCATGGTCTCTAGACTATTCAAGAAGTCTTCAATCTCACCCTCCTGCAAGAACTCATCATTCTGATGTATCAAGGAAACAGGATGAGTCTCCTCATCGCTACTGTATTCTAACCATAAAGTGTATCAAAGCTCCTGAATGGATCTAGCGGGTGGATACAATGTGACCTTCTTCCTGGAATCTCCATGGGAAATATACATGTCACCAAAATGGCATCTAATATAAGCATCAGTTGTAGCAAGCCATGGTTGTCCCAAGATCAAGGGATGAACTCCCACAATATTCTTTGGCTGAAGCAAAATGAAGTCTATGGGGTATTCCCAAGAGTCTAAAGAAACGACCACATCATCTAACACCCCTTCTGGCTTGATTTTAGATCTGTTTGTTTGTTCAAGCATAGTGGGAGTAGGACGAATATGGATCAATCCAAGTTGATCCATGGTTTTCTTTGTCATAACATTAATGGTTGCCCTTAGGTCTATATGTACATTAGAGACAATGACATCACCTATCTGAATAGAGACCATAGGGTTTCGGGGTTGGTATATTTCTCCATGTGCATACACCCCATCATTAACTTTGTTGCTCTACCAACAAATTGAATAGTTTGAGTTTCTAATATTTTCCTTCCTGGATTCTTGAGACGGAGTTCCCTAATTATTTTTGTGCAAATGGGGATCCCTTTAATAGCTTGGAGTAAAGGTACCCTTATGAAAAGGTTACTAAGCTCAGAAGCCACTCTAGACTCATGAATGGGGTCTTTCTTCTCCACAACCAACCTCTTTGGATAGGGAGGTCCGTTGGAAGAAGATGGAAAAGGCTCAGAAGGTATGGGGATAGGCTTGGTAGTGTTATCATTTTTAGAATGGTGAGAAGTTTCCTCCTCACCTCTGTCATCGATAATCACCATAGGCTACTTTTTATTTTCTAAGGTTAATATCTTCCCCAATCTCAATTAGAGGTCATTGAATCCAACTAGCATGGACTGATATTTGGAAAAAGAAAGTGGGTTCATAGAATGGATCGTTTGTACCGCTTTGTTATTGGTGTTAGGTAAAGTTTGGGAAGGCAACTAAGAATGTCAAAATGGTGGAGGTAACGGCAATGGTGGCATTGGCTGACTCAACTGAGGTGATGATGGTTGTGGCATTGGGTAAGGTGCATATGTAGGAGGGTATGACTGCATAGTTGTGGGATAGGAATGGTGTGAATGGTTTGGCCCTCTCCATCCTTGTTGCCAATATTGGGAGGGTTGTCTATAATGATATTGATTCCCATGCTACTAACGTTGAGAGTGACTAGTGTTAGGATAAGAATATGAATGTGCATTATGACCAAAAAAATGTGGTGGAGGTTCAGGAGCCATACTTGAACCTACCTGGGGCCAGTTTCTTCATGCTCCCATAGCATGCAGTGATTTAGATTCAGGTTGTCCTCCTTCAAGTATAGATTTCAGCCTAGGTATGGGGGGACATTTTTCTGTGGCATCGTTCTCTGTACAAATTGCACATTTATTAGTTTCTTTAATATCGATAGGACATTCTCTTAAAAAAATCTTTCTTCTACATTTTGGACAAAAAATAGACAATGACTCTTGTTCCTCTACAAGTTTTTCTAAAACTTCAAAGAGTCTATTTGTTTACTAACAGTATTCATTATTTCAATTTTCGTATTGTCAATTTTTCTTTCTAATCCAATAATCATAGCATCAATAGATTTGGTTTTCTTATTTCTATTTTGAATTCCTTTATGGATCTATATTGGTTCCTCGAGAATTTCCTGCACAAGTCATAGATTTGATCAAAATATTTTTGAGAAATATCCCCTTGACCTAGTAGATTTAGATTATTCCTGGCATCATCAGTAAGCCCCCGTAAGAACAAGGTTCTAATGCTACTTAGATCAAATTTGTTCTTTGACCTTTGGAGGACGTACATGAATCTCTCCAAGAAGTCCTCTAGAGTCTCATCATCACTTTGCACCATAGTAAAGATTTCATCTTGAATATCTTTAGTTTTACAATATTTCTGATATTTTGACAATAACACTCTCTTCATTTGTTCCTAAGAAGATATAGTGTTTCTCCCTAGTCCCATGAACCAACGGAGTTTTGCGTCCTTGAGAGTTGCAGGAAACAACTTTAACTTCTGGGCATTAGATGAATAATCATAACTTCTACACAAAATATCAAACTCAAATAAGAAAGAGTCTAGGTCTTGATGTACCTTACCATAGAAATGAGGATGACCTGATGGTGAAATATTTTTCATTTGTACTTGTGTATCAGGATCCATAATTGGGAATCCAAAAGTGGCATGTTCATCATTTACCTAATTTTCACCAGTCCCTTCTACATGGTCTTCCTGATCTGCCATTTTTTTTCTTTCATGCAAACTGCTCTCAACAGGCTGAGAAGGCTAACTATGGGTTCTAATAATCCCCTTCTTCCCCTTTGTGGGTTGTGTCACACCTAGGCCACTGCTACCAGAGCCCACGTAGATTGTTCCTGTGTGAGTCTGAGTTTGCTTGGACTTTGTATTAGCAAAAGAAGGCCCAATATGAGATTTGGTTTTAGATTTATCAATATTTCTTTGGCCCCTAGTGGGCTTCAGAACCCTACCTCGTTTAGGCATTCATCTCAAAAAATGACGAAACAAAATTCAAATAAAAGCTGCAAATTTGGAAATAACTCAGCACCTATAAATTCCATCAAAAAATAGAATCACACTGCAGGAAAAAATAATAGCAGACTTACCCCTATTACAAAAAAATGGAAACTTCTTACCAATTCAAATCACCTCCCTGACAACGGTGCCAAAATGTTGGGTGTAGGAATTGCACTTCAGCAAACTCCTCAACACTTAATTTTCAACCTGAGGATTTCGTAAACTTAGAGGCGAAGAATAGGTAATGCCAGAAGTTGTATGAACTTTTCCTATTCTTAATCCTACTTCTTAAACGAAATGTTGCAGAATCAGACAGAAAACAATCTTAAAGGAAATTGACACTAAAGCAATTCTAGTGCTAGAATGTAAAAGAATAATTTGCGAGGAAATCAAGTATAGAAACTTTCACACAACTGGAAGCAATATTAAATGCTAAAATGAAATACTATGTTTATCTTCAGTATAGATGGCTAATATCTTAACAAGTGGGCCCTTGCAAAGATTTATTTCCCAATTGATTTTTCTTCTACACCAAGCAACCTGTTCTTGTACTATTGCAATCTACTTGCACTAGTGCAGGTACAATCCTTATGTGAAAAAGTATATTTTTCCTTCTTTATTGAATACTTATGTTTTGTGGAGGTGCTCTAAGCCTCAAGGTTTAGAGCAATCTGTTCCTATGGCAAGAGACTAGCTCTTGCACCAAGATAGGGCTTCCTTCACCAAGGGTTCCAATTTACTTTCAAAAGAATGAAAAGACGTGTTCAAACGAATTGCAATTGCAAGCTAGATTTTGAGATAAATTACACGTGAAAAAGAATGCTTTAATTAACTGAAATTTTCAATGAAAGTAAACTTCATAAAAAAAAACAATCCCAAATAATCAAAGCAACAATCAAAGTGATTTTCATGCATCAAACTAACTTTCGGCAATTCACTTATAACGTTTATATTCCTTTTTCTTAAGTCATAAAATACAAGTGTAAAGTATGGTGTTTGTAATAGCATCCTTCCTTAATTCACGTAAGCATTCTTAGATCCTTTAGAAGTATAACTCTTAACATTAAGAATGATTACTTGAATTAACAATACTTTTGCTTGTAGGAGTAAATAAAATTATAAACAGGAAAAGGAACGTAACACTTGTTGTGAAGTAAATGAATAAACCAGAGTGCAGGAAACTACATGCACTGGTACAGGAAGAATCTTCCTGCACGACCTGACCAGAAGCAAACTACAACAAAAATTGCAAGAAAAGAATTACAGGAAGGAAACTGCAAGAAAGTAATTGTAGGAAAGAAATTGCAAGAAAGAAATAAACTCAATTAACTTCAAAACTATGGATCCATTCATGCTTGACTATGAAATGAATTTAACTCGGAACTCCTAAAATAAACATAAGAACAATCCAAGCCGTGCAACTATAAAGGAATAAATATTCACACAAACCTTTTAAATGGTGAAAGCACAAGGGTAAATGAGATGGGTTGGTTGGGCCCTAGCCAACCAGCTCATTTCGTGTTTAGGAAACGAAACGATTCAGCACTTAATCATGCATGAAATAAAAATTAAACAGAGTATGAAGAAAACATGGTGTGTTCCTTATATAAACTTGATCAGAAAATATACATGATAATGCGAGTGCAGCTTAGAATCGAGGGTGATACAAAATTAGAATGTAAATGAAATTACAAATCAGAGATCACTAGCTTGGCTCTACCTACGGCCTACATTATATACAGTCTCTTGGCCTTAGCCATATTCTACTAATTACAGTGATTTCCTATTCAAGCCTTTCAGTCGAACGGACTGTTAGAGCCTAGATTTGCCTCAGGCTGAAAATGCAAGGTTCTAGGTCCACATCAAACCACGCTCAGCCTCGTAGCTAGCCCTACGAGGACAGGAGAGGGCTCTCTCCGGGTCAATCTCAGCAAAGGATAATCATATGGGGCTTGAGATGACCAATTTAACAACTAATCTTAGGCTAGGTATGAAGTGCAAGGATTGATTTGAGTTTTTGGGAGATTTTTTGTTGGAAAAAGGGAAAGGCAATTTTGGGTCCGGGGATGAGGCCAAATTTTTGCAGAGTTCTGATTGGGGCAAGGAAGGCAATCGTTTTGATGCTTTATATTGAATGTATGGATGGATCAGACTGGTGAGGAGCCAAGGAGGGCAAGAGAGTCTCAAGAGTCCTCCTTAAACAGATGAAAACATTGAAAATTAAACAAAATTTCAAGGCAGAGCACAATAGTCCAGTGAATTCTACCTTAATCACTCATTTGTTTAATTTAAGAAGAAAAGAGAAGGGAAAATGATACACATAAACATCAATGAACTTACAAGTACATAGAGAAAAACACCATAAAAACACAGAGCCACATGGATCCCAACAAGTGCTGCAAAACCCTGGTCTTTCCCTAGCCCAAAATGCAGAGATAGAATGTACAATGATGTGCCAAGTAATCCCAAGTGTCCAACCTTGAAAATGACTCAGAAAATACATGATATAGACTAGCCCAACCCATTCCCTTGCCTCTAGGGGTCGAGCTCATCATTCTAGGAGCTGTTTCAACTAATTCTAAACAAAGCACTGAAATCTAGGCAATCAAACAACTTGCCTCTATATGATAGGAAACTGATTCATTCATTAAATTTTCACTTTTTAGTGAATGAATCTTCTAGAACAAGTAAATATGTGCCAAAATTACATCATAGTCATCAAGTTACATCAAGATAGATCAATAATTACATAAAAAAGTAAAACTAGTCAAAACGGGGCGAATATCTGAGCTAAACAGTGAAAAATAGGTAAAAATCCTCTATGCACCGTGCCTGATTCAATATGCATCATGCCACTTTGGACCTGATTTTGAGGCCCTTCCCAGAGTCCAAATTGAGCTCAAGATAGCTCGTTAGAAATCCCTGCCTGTCTACTTTCCAACCCAAGTGGAATTTTTCAATTTGGCCTCCATTTTCCCCTCCAAAATTCCATTCTCCCAAGACTGCTTCCTCTGGGTGCAAAAGGTGGCAGAGAGGTCATTTTTAGGGTGTTTTTGACCCTTTAGGCAACCCATAACCTGATGAAATCCTTACGTAATTCATGAGCATGCATAACTTTTCATAACAAATCCAAAAATGCAAAGGTTTCCTCGAGAGGATCTCCCAATTATAAGCGCGTGCCAAGTGGCACTACGCGTTGGGCAGGAAAACCTGTTTTGTAACCAAAAATTTCAAAATTGACAAACTTTTCTCCAAATTCCTTGAAATATGGGTTGTAGGTCCCCAATCAAGTACCATGCTCAGCCAAAGAAGATTTGGCCAAGATTCAGAGTCGATCATGTGTTTTTCGATGTTTCAGTGTTCTCCTCGTGCATGCAGTTCAGTGGCGGAATCACTATCTTGTTCATATGATGTGTCTGTGTCCGTCATGATGTTGTAATGTATATGACAAGTGTATGTTTGATTGGTTTGACAAAGAGAAATAGGTGATGTGTTTTCAATGCTGAATGTGCCAAAGGGAAATGGGACTGTGAGGAATATGGGACAGTGGGAAAAGTGGATGATGGAGTTTGTCAAGTGAAGAAATGTGCAAACAGTCACTTTTAGGGATGTAGGGATTTGGGGAATGATATGGGAATGATATAGTGATAAATGATATAGGAGAGGGAGAATGATGATAGGGACTGATATGATTGTAGAATAGGGAAAATGGGAAGCTGGGATATGAGTGGTTTCAGGGGTTAGGGCATGAGAAAAGATCACAGGTGGGAAAGGAGAGTTGGCACCACCATCATAATTTCAAAACACCAAATTTAAAACCCCAAAGGAGCAGATTTTGATATACACATAGGGTTTATATTTTCAAACTTTCAAACCTTTGAATTCTCCCTCCAAACAACACCCAACACAAGTTAAACTCAATAGAAGCATGCTTGAACTTACTTGGATCAGAAAAAATGGTATTTTTGTGAGTTTTGATGACAGGAGTGGCATAAAACTGGCCTGTAGGCTCTGTGCACCCACCTCCTAGATGCGCCGCGACAGTGGAATTTTACACTGATAATTTGTGCCCAATGCGCTGCGCAGCCTATGTGCGCCGCGCTCTAACCCAATGCGTTGCGCAGCCAATAAACACACTCTTGGCCTTGAAAATCGCCTTCTCACCACTAACTTCGACTTTCCTTGATCTTCTTGGATTCAAATGACATTATACACACATAAATATTGTTTTAAAGACATGGCTTTGATTTTTGGTTCTCAAAAACCCATCTTTGTAATGTTTTAGCTTTTGGCACTTTTTCACTTTAATACAAACACTGTTCTTCTGTTTCTTCTTTGATTATCTGACTTGAATAATGAATCTTTTGGCTATTTTTGCAGTGATAGTGGCATGTATTGGAAAAGGAAGACCAGGGCTGCGCCTGGAGATTTCAACAACTGGAATTTTTTTGAAAATTACATGGAAATTTATTACAAAACAAAATGACGAATTTTCTTCAAAACAGAGTTTTGAAGAAGAGTCATAATCCGTCCATATGACGATAAATTTTTTTGAAATAAAACCTCCCTCTGGCCTACTGGAATTATTGGACACTTTGAAGACACAATTTGTGAAACCCTAGACCTAGTGACTGAAATGACTCTGTTGATCAAAAGACTAAAACGGGACTGTAAGTGACTTTAAAAGCTTGATTAAAAGACCTGAGCCAGCAGGTATAAGGCATGAGGGGTAATGAATAACAATACCCTCCCGTCAGATTATGGCATGCGCCTAGCAGAATGCAACTGAGTAAATCGAGCGAGACACCTAAAAATGAAATGCAATAAGAGAAATGATCTCTGACGGAGGGATGTAAAGATCGACTCTAACATTGGCTCCAATGGGGATGGTAGCTCCTTGGAGGTGCAAGAACGACAGATCTTTAGGAGAGATAGACAGTGCCTTCGTCCATTGGGCTATGGAGTCAAAAACTCAAGCTGAAATGCATGACTAAAAACTGACGACTTGACGACACAAACTGACTCTCACTCAACTAAAACTAACTCGATACTTAAACACAACTAACAAATTAGAAATGATGCTCAAAATAAAGCTTATTCATCAAAACCTACTCTAACAGTTCTTTTCACCACCTGATTAAGTGAAATGGAACAACCAATGCAACCATGTAAGCATCATGGCTGATATTTGATTTCTTCCCAAATGCTTTCTGATGCGCAGGAAAAGGCAAGAATCGAAAGGCAACTCCCATGGAAACTTGGAATCAAGTTGACTGCTGATAAACTTGCAAAGCATGAATTGATTGGATGACTTCAAGAATACTGCGAAAGGATCTGCATAAACATCGCTACTAATTTCCATTAACACATTACTTCTCTGGTCCAAGTAATCTTCATAGCTGGATATTAAACTTTTCCTCACATCTACACTGTCTTTCTCTGATGATTGCAGCAAGCTGTTAAAAGGATCCTAAATTTCGTGAATAACAAAACTTTGTTGCTGATTCCAAACAGAACAAAAGTCTCCTTTATCAATCTCCTCACATGACTGCAAACTTTGATCTAATCCTTGTAATGAAAAATCTGTTAAACAAGACAATGAAGGTGACCTTTGAATCAGATTATTATCAACATTCTCTTCTGTCACATGGTTAGCTAATTGAGAAGAAATTTTACAGCAAACATCATCCAAAACACGAGCAATAGGATCATCAAAAATTTGAGAAGACTGCTATGATGTATCCATTAAAATTATCTGACATCCTACTGGCTGTTCATCTTTTTCTTTAGAGATATTACAAAGATTCTGCCTTATAAACTGAAATGCTTCGAAACAAAAGGGTACAGAATCCTCTTGCATCATTAAATCATGTATTTTAGCTGCCACTCCTTCATCTGTAATCTGACCTTCATCCTCAATATTAAAGCTGAGAGATTGTTGATTTCCTACAGGCTACTCTTTCAAAGATTTACTGTGCAATTTACCCTTCAAAAACTGAAATGATTCAAAACAGAAAGGTAGGGAGTCATCCTGTATCGTTTGATCATATGTCCCAACTTCCATGTCTTTGTGTGAAACTAGAAAATTAGTGGCATTTGGGGGCTGGAAATCTGAATATGGGAAGTCTTGAACAAGGTTGTTATTGCCCTCAAGATGGTCCAAATCAAGACTTATTAACAGTTGATTTCTGATTGCATGGAAATTGTCTCTGATGAACTGAAATGAATCAAAACGAAAAGGCAAATATCCTTCACTTACTTCAAAATTTGGTGCACTTTCCTCGTCACTGTCATAGCTGATATGCATCGGTTGATCACTGTACTCGAGCTACTGAAAGTGAACTTCTTCCTCCCACAAACTAGCTACTATTTGTCTACAAGATTAGCTTCTTTTTGGAGAACATAATCATCATCATCATACTGATCAAACTGAGGCAAATCGTCAGTATAAAACACATCATCAAGCATGCATGTCATATCAACAGATCTCTCTTCTCCAAGATGATTTATAAGACAATCATTATCAGATCTATAACAATTGGGATAAGAAAGAAGATGTTTTGGATCAACAACTTGTTCTTCTTCAATCAGCGAGCCATGGGCTTGAACATCATAATCATTCCTTGCGGTGATCTTTTGCATCATCTCTTCCACTGCACTTACCAAAATGTCAAGCTTTACCTCTAGAGATGTCGATTCCTCTGGATCTATGTTTTTCATCTCTTCTTCTTTCAACCTTGCCCTTCGGATAAACAGATGAGTCTCTACATTTACTGCACTGTTCTGTATCTCTTCAAGTGTTGCAAGATTCCTTTCTCTCAGCTGAAACTTCATTTCCGGATCAAAGGCATCTGAATAGTGCAAGAGAGTAGATCTAGGAGGAGGCCTTATATCAACTAGCATCGAATAAAAACCTTCGTTAAAGTTGGCAGAAAATTGTTATACTATCTCCCTTGGAAATCTTTTCAGCTGGTTATACTCTTCTATAGTCAAGAAAAGGTTCTGTCCAATCACCCACCTGTCGAGGAAAACTTTGACGAACTGCTGGAAATCTGAAATGCTTGCATCAGGCAAGGTTTTAAACCAAATCTTGACTTTGCCTCGCAAAGAAAGAGCAAAAAGCCTTATACTGACATATTCTTCATCAACTTCAAAAAGGTCAAGAAAAGACTCAAACTTCTACACATGTTGCTCAGCATTGACATTGTTACATTTACCATCAAATCTCGGTAAATATAGGTAATAATTTGCAGGGAAAGTATGGAGAACATAAGGTAAAACAAGAGGTTTATACCTATCCAGGACTATAAAAGGTGTAGGAGTATATACAAGAGCTACAGGATCAGGTTTGTTTTCTTTAGGCTCTTCACTTTGAAGAGAGTCATCATAAGATGTGGGAAAAGTAAGGAGGCCAGGATAAAAGGGAAACTCAGTATTTACACTTTTTGAATAGGTCAGTTGAAGATTTTGATCACTTTTATCATACAAAAAATTTTGAAAAACTTTCAGGACAGCTTCAAGAACAGCAAAGAAGTAATTTACAAGAAAGCAAACTAGATCCCGAATACCATTCCACTTTGGATACCCGAACTTTGTGTAAGATCTTTCCATTTTCTCAGAGAAGAGTTAGTCCTCCAGTGGAGTCTCTACATCGAATTGGAGTCACCAGGTGAATGATTTCAACCTCCTTATGTCTGATTGTTTTCCACCATCAACCATCAGATCTAACTTGATACATGTACTGGGGTGATCATTTAGATCAGATGTTCAGTTTATAAACTAGAACAGAGATTGACTGAAGCAGCCTTTATCTACTTGCGCTAATGCAAAGCAAAAGCATTTCAAAGGCTACGTGGCTGAATTCAAGCTCCATCTGTAGCTTATAAAACAAATGACATCAACAAGAAAACCATTTTCTTCCCCAGTATGTTCGCCACTATGTTAAGCCTAGATTTTCCTCAGGCTGAAAAGGCAAGGTTCTAAGTCCACATCAAACCACGCTCAGCCTCGTAGCTAGCCCTACGAGGACGGGAGAGGGCTCTCTCTGGGTCAATATCAGCAAAGGATAATCATATGGTGCTTCAAATGACCAATTTAACAACTAATCTTAGGCTAGGTATGAAGTGCAAGGATTGATTTGAGTTTTTGAGAGATTTTTTGTTGGAAAAAGGGAAAGGCAATTTTGGGTCCAGGGATGAGGCCAAATTTTTGCAGAGTTCTGATTGGGGCAAGGAAGGCAATTGTTTTGATGCTTTAGATTGAATGTATGGATGGATCAGACCGGTGAGGAGCCAAGGAGGGCAAGAGAGTCTCAAGAGTCCTCCTTAAACAGATGAAAACACTGAAAATTAAACAAAATTTCAAGGCAGAGCACAATAGTCCATTGAATTCTACCTTAATCACTCATTTGTTTACTTTAAGAAGCAAAGAGAAGCGAGAATGATACACATAAACATCAATGAACTTACAAGTACATAGAGAAAAACACCATCAAAACACAGAGCCACATGGATCCCAACAAGTGCTGCAAAACCCTGATCTTTCCTTAGCCCAAAATGCAGAGATAGAATGTACAATGATGTGCCAAGCAATCCCAAGTGTCCAACCATGAAAATGAATTAGAAAATACATGATATAGACTATTCAAACCCATTCCCTTGCCTCTAGGGGTCGAGCTCATCATTCTAGGCGCTGTTTCAACCAATTCTAAACAAAGCACTAAAATCTAGGCAATCAAACAACTTGCCTCTATATGATAGGAAACTGATTCATTCATTAAATTTTCACTTTTTAGTGAATGAATCTTCTAGAACAAGTAAATAGGTTCCAAAATTACATCATAGTAATCAAGTTACATCAAGATAGATCAATAATTACATCAAAAAGTAAAACTAGTCAAAACTGGGCGAATTTCTGCGCTGAACAGTGAAAAATAGGTAAAAATCCTCTATGCGCCGTGTGTGATTCTCTATGAATCACGCCACCTTGGAGCTGCTTTTTAGGCCCCTCCCGGAGTCCAAATTGAGCTCAAGATAGCTCGTTGGAAATCCCTTCCTGTCTACTTTCCAACCCAAGTGGAATTTTTCAATTTGACCTCCATTTGCCCCTCCAGAGGTCCATTCTCCCAAGACTACTTCCTGTGAGTGCAAAAGGTGGTAGAGAGGTCATTTTTAGGGTGTTTTTGACCCTTTAGGCAACCTATAACCTGATGAAATCCTTAGGTAATTCATGAGCATGCATAAATTTTCATAACAAATCTAGAAATGTAATGTCTTCCTCCAAAGGATCTCCCAATTATAAGCTCGCGCCAAGTGGCGCTACGCATTGGGCAGGAAAACCTGTTTTGTAACCAAAAATTTCAAAATTGACAAAATTTTCTCCAAATTCCTTGAAATTTGGGCTGTAGGTCCCCAATCAAGTACCATTCTCAGCCAAAGAAGCTTCGGCCAAGATTCGTAGTTGACCATACGTTTTGCGATGTTTCAGTGTTCTCTTGGTGCATGCAGTTCAGTGGCAGAATCACTATCTTGTTCATATGATGTGTCTGTGTTTGTCATGATGTTGTATTATATATGAAAAGTGTATGTTTGATTGGTTTTACAAAGAGAAATAGGTGATGTGTTTTGAATGCAGAATGTGCCAAAGGCAAATGGGACTTTGAGGAATATGGGACAGTGGGAAAAGGAGATGATGGAGTTTGTCAAGTGAAGAAATGTGCAAACAGTCACTTTTAGGGATGTAGGGATTTGGGGAATGATATGGGAATGATATAGTGATAAATGATATAGGAGAGGGAGAATGATGATAGGGACTGATATGATTGTAGAATAGGGAAAATGGGAAGCTGGGATATGAGTGGTTTGGGTGGTTAGGGCATGGGAAAAGATCACAGGTGGGAAAGGAGAGTTGGCACCACCATCATAATTTCAAAACACCAAATTTAAAACCCCAAAGGAGAAGCTTTTGATATAGACATAGGGTTTATATTTTTAAACTTTCAAACCTTTGAATTATCCCTCCAAACAACACCCAACACAAGTTAAATTCAATAGAAGCACACTTGAACTTACTTGGAACATAAAAAATGGAATTTTTGTGAGTTTTGATGACAGAAGAGGCATAAAACTGGCATGTAGGCTCTATGCGCCGTGCACAAACCCAGTGCACCGCACCTCCTGGATGCGCCGTGCACAAACCCAGTGCACCGCACCTCCTGGATGCGCCGTGACAGTGGAATTTTACACTGAGAATTTGTGCCCAATGTGTCGCATAGCCTATGTGCGTTGCGCTTTAACCCAATGCGTTGCGCAGCCAATAAACATAGTCTTGGCCTTGAAAATGACCTTCTCACCACTAACTTCGACTTTCCTTGATCTTCTTGGATGCAAATGACATTATACACACAAAAATATCTTTATAAAGACATGGCTTTGATTTTTGGTTCTCAAAACCCCATCTTTTTAATGTTTTAGCTTTTGGCAACTTTTCACTTTAATATAAACCCTGTTCTTCTATTTCTTCCTTGATTATCTGACTTGAATAATGAATATTTTGGCTATTTTTGCAGGGATAGTGTCATGTCTTGACAAAGGAAGACCAGGGTTGCGCCTAGAGATTTCAACAACTGAATTTCTTTTGAAAATTACATGGCAATTTATTACAAAATGAAATGACGAATTTTCTTCAAAATAGAGTTTTGAAGAAAAGTCATAATCCATCCATATGACGATAAAATTTTGTGAAATAAAACCTCCCTCTGGCCTGCTAGCATTATTGGACACTTTGAAGACACAATTTGTGAAACCTTATACCTAGTGACTGAAATGACTCTACTGATCAAAAGACTAAAACAAGACTGTAAGTGACTTAAAAAAGCTTGATTAAAAGACCTGAGCCAGCAGGTATAAGGCATGATGGGTAATGAATAACAAGATCCTCCCATCAAATTATGGCATGCCCCTAGTGGCAATTGAGTGAATCGAGCGAGACACCTAAAAATGAAATGCAATAAGAGAAATGATCTCTGACGGAGGGATTTAAAGATAGACTCTAACACGGACTAACAAACAACATTGCAAAACTGACTGATCGTTATAATAAAGTGCGGACTTTGCTGGTCGTAGACCATATCCTTGGCAAGTATCCTTGACTACATGTTGCTAATATCCAACCTTAGATAGTCCGAAACCGAACTATGAGTCCTGGATTAAAACATCTGTGTGGAAGGATTTGAACTATCACGGAGATCACAGAGCAACATTGTTGGTGGTGCAGGAATATTCTTGCACTGATCATGCTAAATAATGATTAACACTTATTTCTTCAATTACTCTTAGGAAATTTAAACATAAGTTACAAGAGATATTGAAAGGTATGAAATATATCTAAAGTAATTAATGAAGCACTTAATAAATCTTAATTATGAAATACTAAGTATATGTAGGAATAGATGATTATCTTGGACTAGTGCAGGAATGAGAGGGTTAAATAGAGATCAAATAGAGGTTAAGACTAATGGGAATAGGGTAAAAATAGAGCAATTTACGACACCAACACTTACTGCATTTTGTGTCATTTCTTCCTCACTAAAAGTTCTAAGGTTTCTTTGATTCAAGTTTCTTTTATAGGGTTTTACCATTGAATCCCTCTTCCTTTATTCATTGTGGTTTTCTAGAAATATAGGGCTAGCACCCCTCCACATTTCAGTCCAAGATTTTTAGCCAAGCCTTATAATGCTACTGGGAGGTAAAATGATTACTTTCTTTCTTTCAAATTTTCACCTTGGAATTCTAGTTGTTTCTCAAGTGTATTTTATTTCGTTTGACTTATTATGTTTGCCTCCTCAAGGAGAGTGGTTTAACACCAAGCATTTTGGGCTTTCTTTTTATATTTATTATATATCTAAATAGTTTTCTAGTAGTGTTACAGGTAGAGCATGGCCCTTACCTCCTTCCATTCTCTACCATGTAATTTTTTTATTTTATTTTTTAACTTTCTCCTAGTTTATCATGAGAGTAACAATTTCTTTTATTCAACTAATAGGAATTCATATCCCTTTCCTGTACAGGTTTTGTTCAAACCCCTTTTGGCTCCTATTCTTGTAACTTTCCTTCTAATTTTCGGTACAAGCCCTTGACTATGTCTCAGATCCTCTTTGCTCATGGTTGGGATCATATAAAAGGATCCAATGGCTATAATTATTAGCGTTTGCTAGATATATGATAAACAACCTTCTACTCAATCATAAGTTAGACATACCATAGCTGTTTTGGGCTAATATATGGTACAAGTATTTTATTTTTGTCTCTATGAATGGAGACAATTTGTTTAGATTACAAGTAGACCCAGGGAAAAATCCTTTCATAGGATTTGATTTCAACATTTATCATCTGTAATGTTTTCATGCCTATGACTTGAGGAGTGTCATACCACTACTATTATTTTGTATCAACATTTAATATCTCTCTCTCTCTCTCTCTCTCTCTCTATATATATATATATATATATATATATATATTCCAAATTCCTAGATAGATTGATCTACCCTTAATGAAAATTCTGAGTATTTATATTTCTTTTCTCATGTGTTAACTAGCATTAAATATCGTAATAGACATTCTATTGCTATTATTCTAAAGAAACCTTTCGAGGTACTTTTACTTTCTTGATACAAGTATTTCTAGTGTAATTAATATATAGCATTTCCTTCAGTCTATTTTTATAATTCAATTCCATTTAAATTGAACTTTAATTTCCATAATAATTTCCTTAACATTCGTGTATTTTTTGATCTTGGAAAATGTATACTTGATTTGCTTGAACTAAGAGTAGAGAAAGAAAGGAGGGCAATTGAGGAGGTCATTAGTGGCTTGGTGTTTGCATCACAAAAATGGTATTTCTCTTTTCTATTTTTTTTCTCTATGTATTTGTTATTATACCTTCTTGCAAATTGAACCTGCAATTTTGGCCATGAATCCTCTTTTAGGGCTTTAGAGGACTTCATAGGGTTTCAAAGAGTAAAATTACAAAGGGTTTCATAGCATTAAATAATTCATCTCCAAATTATTTAATAAACATATCTTACATGTCTTGGTAAGTGTTGTAAGTTGTTACTACTAACCACATGTTGAGTTCACCAAAATTCTCATCTCACACCACTAACCACCAAACCTGAGCTATAAAGCAACACCACTGACCACCAAACCTAATGATTTACATTCTATATCTGAGCCCATGGGAAGAATTTTATATATATATATATATATATATATATATATATATATATATATGCATTGTTACGTTATTCATACAATTCATAGATCTATACAATGATTCTTCCCCTTTCCATCCATATACTCCTAAGTTGTGGCTTTTCATGTCCCAATACTTCATGATTCTACAAAGTTTCTTTCCTTAGGAAATATAGATGATGACTTTTCCATATCCCATGGTTCCATAAATGAAAATATATTCTAAATGAATTTTCCATGGAAGGTGAAACATAATGTCTTCATGTAGATGTAGGGATTTTATAACAAATGTCTCAACCCAGACCTAAGCAGTGTGAATAGTGACATGCTCAAAGTTGTGGTAGTGACTCTCCTCTCTTTCTTGAACTGGCATATCCATGGCCATGCAAATGGGAACTGCAACCTTGCATATATTCCAAGTATTTACAAGAATGTCTCTAGCTCCCAGAGATTGTGAAGCCTTGAAAAACTTGGAAAGTTACATTGTTTTTAGCTAGACATAACATTGAAGCCACTGTATAGGGGGGTTCTTTCTTGTACTGAAGAATAGCAATATGGAACACTTCTAATCCAGGTCTTTACAGCCCACTTTCAATTTTCATTAGACAAATTTTTAGGTATAAAATTGGCCTCCTAAGGAATATTATAAAATAATAGTGGAAATAATAAAATAAAATTATATTACATCATCAAATTTTGGAGGTGAAAGAAAAAAAAAACCATTTTTTCAACTCATATTTTGAACTTATCTCCCTATGGTTTTACTCAAATTTTGAGTGGGAGCAATTGTTGGATGTGGAATTTAATTCCTCATACAAGGATTACCCATGTCTCATACCTTCAATAGACCTTTCTACACAGAAAATGAGGAATACATGAAAAGGCGTGCTTGCAATCACACTTTTCATGTATTTCTCATTTTTGTACAGTAGGGTCCGTTGAAGGTATGGAACATGGGTACTCCATGGAAGAGGAATTAAATTTTGCATCCAAAAAGTGCTCTTGCTCAAAATTTGAGTAAAATTGTTAGGAGATAAGTTGATCATACGAGTTGAAAAAGTAGTTTTCTTATATTATATATATTTAATCTTTTTACTTTTCTATTCCAAAAATGGTGAATCATCCCCCATGGTTGGCAACATCAATCTTGAATCCTATTGGTTCTTATAAAGTTGATTTTTCTTTACATTTCAGTTTTGAGGCCCAATTTTGAATTCAAAATTTCTCTAATGCATGTGTCATCCTCAAAAAAGGAAGATGAACCCCATCTTCATATTTTTTTTGTAAAGTAGATACTACTTAGCCAAGGTGTCATCGTAGAATAAAAAATGTTTTAGATTCAACATTCTCTAGGATTGAAGTGTTCATTTTCATAACTAGAAACTTTTACCCAATTATTTTTATTACAACACTTGGTTCTTGGTGAGCCTTTTCATTATTGAGTTTTTCTTAGGAGTTTACTCTTGGGAAAAAATTTCATCAACATGTACTTCACTTATTTCCATGGAATATCTATTAAGTAGAAATGTTGTGAAACCTTAAATTAATGTCTTATAGTGTCCCATTTCATGGATAATATCCAATTTTTTTAGGATAACCAACACAAATTAAGAAAATTAAGAAAATTTCCTTTCAGCAATATTCTCGTACGACTCTCATACTTCATCCTCAAGGCTTTGCGAAAAAGGTCATCCTCCAAATATCTTAATGCACAACATGAAATTTTCTCATAGATGTAAAAAATGACGCAACATGTAATCTAGATGAATCGTGAAACCCATGAAAATATCCAATAAGGTGAAGCCAATTGATATGATATCCCCCAGTTGAAAAACTTAGAATTCCCAAAGATGAAGTGGATAATAAAATTTAGCCAATCATTTATCTTCAAAAATTTGGCCTATCTTCCAAATCTTCAAAACGAGAATTGGATCTGAAATCTAAAATTGAGATGTACAATACATACCTTCATATTTGGCCAAAAATAAAGAATTTATGGAGTTTTCAAGGTGAATATGCCTTCAATTTGTTGCTTAATTCACCC
This sequence comes from Pinus tabuliformis, assembly GCA_031772625.1. NCBI lineage: Eukaryota > Viridiplantae > Streptophyta > Pinopsida > Pinales > Pinaceae > Pinus > Pinus tabuliformis. The sequence goes on along the minus strand of CM062814.1, from coordinate 876,367,564 downwards.
AATCAAACAATAATCTGTGGGTTTCCATGTAGCTTTTGAATTGTTTCCATAAAGGCAATATAAATTGTACTCATTTTAATGGATGAGATAATGCAAAAAAGTGTGCATACTTGGTAAGTATGTCAACTACCACCATGATAACACTCTTTCCTTCGGACTTGGGTAAACCTGTGATAAAATCCATTGAAACCTCATCCCAACGTTGGCTAGGAATGGATAAAGGTTGTAATAGGCCTTGTGTCTTAATTGTTTCAACTTTATTTTGTTGGCAAGCCAAACATTCTACCACAAAATTTTGAATATTTGATTTAAGGCCATCCTAAAAAAATTCCTTCTTAACCCTGTGGTATATTTTTAGAAATCCTGAGTGCCCTCCTAAGGGAGAGTTGTGCAATTCCCTAAGAATATTTTGTTTCAGTTGGGAATTCTTACATAGGTATAACTGATCTTTGTACCATAATGAATCATTTTTCCAGCTAAATGTATAAGATGTACTGTGATCTTGTTGTATCTTTTGAATGAGTGCCCACACTTCTTCATCATTCTTCCATTCATCCTTTGCTTCGTTTATCCAATCTAGTTGGATAATAGAAATGGTGCAAAGAAATGCTTCCACATCCTCATCCTTTGTTGAGAGTGAATCTGCCACAACATTTTGCTTCCCTTTTTTGTAGATGATTTCAAAGTCATAACCCAACATCTTTGTGACCCATTTTTGTTACTCTTCGAAAGATAATATTTGTTCTAAAAAGTATTTAAGACTATCATGGTCTATTTTTACCTTGAAGTGTCTTCCCATTAGGTAGGGTCACCATTTCTTAAGTGCATGTAGTATTGCCAACATTTCATTCTCATAAATAGCTTTGTGTAAATACTTCCTCTGGTTGGATGACTTTCAAAAGCAATGGGTCTTTCTTCTTGGATTGAAACAACACCAATTCCATTTCCTGAGGCATCACATTCCACAATAAATGTTTTTGTGAAGTCCGGTGTAGCTAAGATTGGTGCTTGGCACAATGCCTCTTTAAGATGTTCAAAGGCCTTCGTTGCTTCTGGAGTCCATGAAAATGCATCTTTCTTCAATAATGTTGTTAGAGGTGCTACTATTCTCCCATAATTCTTAACAAACTTGCGATAATACCCTATCAACCTGAGAAATCCTCACAGATGCTTTATGGATGTGGGGATTTTCCATTGCTGATTGGTTTTAAATTTTCTAGGATATACCTTAACACCTTCATGAGAAACAATATGACCCAGATATCCCACCTCTTGTACTCCAAAGAAACATTTGGATGTTCTTGCATATAATTGTTTCTCCTCCAATAGTTTGAGAACCTTGTGAACACGTTGAACATGATCCTTCGAAGACTTGTTATAGATTAGTATATCATCAAAAAATATTAACACAAATTTTCTAAGGGTTTGAAAATGGAATTCATCACACCTTGAAATGTAGAAGGTGCATTGGTAAGGCCAAAAGGCATGACCAAAAATTCATAATGACCCTCATGAGTTCTAAATGCTATTTTCGAAATGTCTTAAGTCTTCATCTAATTTGATGATATCCTAAACGAAGATCCAACTTGGTGAAGTAAATTCATCCATGCAATTCATCCATGCAATTCATCCAATAATTCATCAATGACAGGAATGGGAAATTTATCTTTCATAGTGAGCATGTTTAGCTCCCTATAATCTGGACACATGGACCATGATCCATCCTTCTTGTGCACCAATACTACTGGAGCAGTGAAAGAACTTTGACTAGGTTGAATTATACCAACCTCTAACATTGTTGTAACCATACGTTCAATTTCACTCTTTTCGGCATAGGGATATTTGTAAGGCCTGATGTTTGGAGGAACAGTTCTTGGAATTAAATATAGCATGATCATGATCACAAATAGGTGGGAGGCCTTTGGGAGTCTCAAATACCTTGGAATGATTTTCCAAGACCTTTTGCAGATCTGGAGAAATAGATGATTTCGATGTGGGAATCTCTAGTGAACATAATTGTGCAATTATGCCTCGTTGTTTTTTCTTTAGAAGGTTTGTCATTCCACTAGAGTTGATTATATTTCCTAGTTTCCTTGTGATACCCCTTAATTCAACTTCCTTTCCTTCTAGAGAAAATTTCCTGAAAAGTTCTTCAAAATTAAAAGCTATTGTACCCAAGGTTTGTAGCCATTGGACTCCTAGTACAACATTAGCACCACCCATTGGAATGGAAATAATTGTTCTATTCAATACATATTCTCCCATGGATAGCTTGATATTATAGAACTTTCCTGAGAAATTTATGGATCCTCCACTTGCAACCATCACTTGACACTCTGGTGTTGGATATAGGAAGAAATTCAATTCCTTGGCTATCTTACAATGAATAAAATTATGGGTACTGCCCGAATAAATCAACACTATTACCTTTTTCTTCTTGATGTGCCCTTCTATCTTGATAGTTTGAGGAGTGGTAATTCCAGCCAATGCATTACAAGATATGGTCGAATTCATTTCCTCTTTCTTTATGGTTTGTTCCTAGTGTATATCCTCTTCTTTTGACATTTCCTTTTCCTTTTCTTCCTCCTCTTCATAATCTATGTAAAATAATTTCTTCTTAGCACACTTATGACCTTTAGTGTATTTTCTATCACAACTATAACAAAGCCCTTTTGCTCTTTTTTCTTCCAATTATTTTGGTGTCAACCTTAGAGGTTGTGGATGGCTAGGGGCAACAACACTTCCATCTTTATGATTGTGAGTGGTAGGCTTCCTTGTTTCCATAATTTTTCTTTCCATTTTTCTTGCCAACCTGAATGCCTTTTCCAGTGGATTAGGTTACCAAAGGAGAACCTCATGTTGGATGTTATCCTTTAAAGTCCCTATGAAAGCATAAATCTTATGCTCCTCTAAAATATCTTTTACCCTTATATTCAATTTTTGGAATTCCTCAATGTGCTCCATCATTGAACCCTTTTGTTTGAGATTTATCAATTGGCTAAAAAAAGTGTTGCTTTTGGTATCCTCATAATGTGTTATCATTTCATCCGTAAAAATAACCCAAGTGAGAATTTGCTTATGAGAGAAAAGCCATCGATACCATACAAACTGATTTGGTTGTAAATATAAAGTTTCAAGGCATACCTTTTGTGTGCTTTGCACATTATGTAGATCGAAAAATTGCTCCATCTGTAGTATCCATGTTACGGGATCCTTGCCATCAAACTTCCTCATATCGATCTTTGGAACATGTTGGGTCTTCAACCCAATGTTAGAGTCTATGAAATCATGATTAACATTTATTTTGTTCTCATTAGGAGTTTCCTTTACTACCCTTTCACCATTAGTAAGCATTTCTTGTAGAAACTTTGTCAAATCTGTCTTCAAATCTTCCATCATAGCTTCCAAAACATTTTTTAAATCATCCATCTTAGCTTCCACGTTCTCCATCTTAGCTTCCACGCCATCCATCTTAGCTTCCACGTCATTCATCTTAGTTTCCAAGTCATTCATCTTTGCTTCTACGCCTTTCTTTAAACCATCCATCTTAGCTTCCACGCCATACATCTTAGCTTCTACGTCTTTCTTTAAACCATCCATATTATATTCTTTTACTTTTTGCGTGAGTAAATATTGTTGCACTTGGTCTCATAATTTTGATATATCATGTTGCATTTCTTCCTCTTCTTCATGAATCATGCTAGAGCTTTGAGGTTTCTTACTAGGTGTTTCCATTTCCTTTCTTCGGGGCATCAATAATAACAATATGGGAACAATAGGAGCACAACAATAACAATATGGGATACAATGACAATAGTAATGGGAGAATCACTAGTATTATAGGGACCTAACAAAAGCATTCCATTCCATAGATTTAATCCATTAGCCATCAATAAATTAGTTTCTCAAATTCAACACTTATTTTCCACATTTACTTGTTGTGCTATCAAGTGATGAGTGTGCCTGTGGTGTACAATAGCTTCACCTCTGCATGGAAGAGTGCACAAAGTATTCAATTCTCTTGTTTTTTTCTTGATAGTTCATGCATGCACATGTGTCTCCCTTGCTTGGTACTTGGTATTCTTCATGTGTTCGTCCAACCACAAGAAAGTCTTCTAGCATGCACTCCCTATTCATCCCATTTGTCGTTGTGCCACATCTCATCCATGTACCTGTTTCTGCAATCACTCATGACAAGACGAAATCAAATCTAGAAATCCCGTAGTCTACCATGATGCGTTTTCTTTCGTTTCTGGGTGCAGGTGACTGGGAGAGAGGACAAGGCTCTAAAACAACGTAGAGCACATGTCAGGTTGGGATGTGAGGCTTTGAGGCACTATCAAGAAAAATTATGTAGAGGTTACTGGAAAGATGGGATGAGCATCCGGACAACAATGATGTTTTGCAGGATTTGGCTTAGCTGGGAGGCATAACTGCACAATTTTTCCCAGGAAAGGAGTGCAGGCAGTAGAGGACACTGGTAGTGAAAACTACACAGTTTTTCAAGGGAGGATGGGAGTCAGCTGCGGGAGCTTGCTAGCCAAAACTATGTAGAACTGGGAGGCAATCATGGTAAACATGTTTGTGTAGTTTTCAGGCTGAGCAGGGTGTCAAGCAGTTGGTGGACAGTCCAGGAAAACAACACAATTTTCAATAGGAGCAACAGGTCATTTGGCAGGGAGACTGACTGACAAAACTACGCAATTTCCAAAGATAGTGCAGTGATAGGTAGTGGGTGCCTGTCCCTCTTGTCCACGCAATTTTGTCAGTCAGCAGAGGAATGCATGCTAAAAGCTTCTATACAATTTGGGTGGAGTGGCTTGGCATGGATAGGATGCTTAATGAAGTCTCTATATCACATTCTCATGATGGTCTAGGCAGAGGGAGGTTATGGCTACTAGTGGTCATGCATATGTCGTTTGCATATAGCCTCAGGGCTTATGTCTGGGAAAGAAAAATGATAGTGTATATGCTTACAGTGATGCATTTTATGCTAGTGTCTATTCCATATTTGCAATATTAGACATGGCTCGAATATGTGGGAACATGATGGATTTTTTCATTGATGAAACCTTGGATAAGTGACATTGTCACTTTGTAGGCTTCCCACCATTATACTATGTTTTTCCTTTGAATGATGTGCATAGGCCCCAAAATTAGAGCATGCCCCAAAATTGAGATAAAATACTCAGAGGTAACTTCCTTTTTTTTTTCTCTTCAGTCTAAGGCTATTATTTATAGATTTAATGTATTTTGGCCAAAACATGAGGCTTTATTTCATTGGGCCTTCACCTATTGGACAGCAACATGTGACCTTTTCTTATGTTCTAAATAATTTTTTATAGTACATTTTCAAGCTCAAAAGGATTTGGATTGTGTTCAAAATATATGTCGATGGTTTTGGGGGCACACTTGGTTATATATCACTCCATGGTTCTCGAGTTTTGATGCCACATCTATGGTTGTCAAAACAAGCCAATGTGGGTAAGGGTTCCAAACCTCCCACTTCCTTTTTCACATTAAAAATTTCTTGAAGACATAAGAAATACATTAGGCATCTTTAAAAGAATGGATTTGGAGATAACAAATAATAACATCTTCACTTTTTCTAGAATATATGTGGAGATAGACCTAAGGGGCTACCATATCACAAAACATTGAAACATGAAGAATTTTAGTGGATTCAAGTTTTATAATATGAGAACACGACATTTTGATGTTGGGTATGGTTCAAATGGGTCACTTTCATAATACATGTCCATTGGTAAACAAGGCTCCAAAAAAGTAAAGAGGACAATTTAGTAGGCCAAAAGGTGGCCATTTTTCTGAGCCTAGTCCCCTAGATGATGAAGAGGAAGAAAAAATTGAGACACAATAAGAATAATTAGATGACAATATGAATGGGGTCACCGAGGCACAAAAAATAGGATAAAATCATACGGTACCTCTCTTTTTTAAAATGAGATAGTTATAGTACCATCTATGGCTCCATATCAGTAGAAAAAAGAGACATATATGGAGGATGGTTTGGCTGGCACCAAACGTCTCCATGTTTCTTAAAGCTTGGACTTGGATAATGAACAAATTCTAGAGACATCTGTGACTGCATTTTCTTTGGTCTTAATTGGTACCAATCTTGAGGGATGGAAATAAGTGCAAAAAAATGGAAAGAAGGGGAATTCAAATGAGTTATATAAATATTGATCTTCTGAATTGTGTTATACTTTTGTTTTCCCTTTTTAATAGTATTACGTCAGGTCATTATTGGTTTTTTTTCTCGAATTCTTATCATATATTTTTAACTATGTACTCCACATGGATCTTGGCAGATCCAAGGTGAATGCACACATCTTGCGCATATATACAAAATGTATTTTATTTATATATATGAATGGAAGTATGGATTTCTTTTTGCAATAAAAAATATAACATTTTATGTGCTAATTTATTGTTGTTTCTATACCTAATTAAGAATATATAATTATCTTGACATTATTACTACAACTTTCAATATCTTCAGTTATGGTATTAAGTTTTAAAGTTTGATATTGACATGAATATAATACCTATTCCCTCACTTGAATATATCATTAGGAGATTTGGATCAAGAATGGAGGGAAGATCTTCATTGAGATCATGGATAGAAAGTGGTAGTACAAAAGATTTAACATTTTGAAACCAAAGAAGACAATGTCTCCCACAATTTAGATTAAAATGCAACAAGAGTGAATAGATTATTATTTTATAATAGTTTCCACCATAAATTCAATATACATCACTCACTACAACAATTCAACATCATTAATTACATATAATGACAACAAATTTGTCAATTTGGTTGGTTTGGGTGGTTGGGAGAAAGGAAGGAATGACATCCTCCCCACCTAGTTTCAATTCCCTCAAATGACATGATCAGTGCTAATAGCAATAAATCATCATCACTTACGTTAAAAATTTCCCTCAAGTTTTGCACTCAAAAAGAGGTTTACAACTCGAGAGATTCAATCCCTCTCGGTGTTTAATAGATCTAGAGTTAAGATGGATCTAGGTGGGTTATATTATCGAAGACCATAATTAAATAATTATTCAAAGACACTTCATCCCCTCTATTATTTACACCTCTTACTTATATCCCTTCCCTTTATTAGTCCCTGCCTCGTTAGGGACTACAACATTCACTTCACGGTCAAGTTGTGTTGACTATGCATTATTTGGCTGTGTTTTTGCAATTTTAACCAAAGTTTCAAGAAAATACTTAATATTTCTATTTTTTCATAAATTCAAAAATAATTATTGAATTTTCATTAAATGTTATTTCTAATTTTCGATTAGCTGAGGAAGCTCTGATGGGACATAATTCCCCTAGTGAAGACAATTTTGTTTTCGCTTTTTTTCAATGCCTGACAGTTCATTTTAAAATTAAAATAAAAATAATTTTGTGAATGGCCATTGTGTTAATGAGTGCTTTGACACTGTCACTATTATGTTAGTGCTATGGTCAATGACGCGATAATTGATGCGGTTATTTTGTTTGTGCTTTGTTCAATGATGTGAGAATTTATACAATTGTATCCTAATCGCATAGGCTTGGGGGTGGGGGGTGAAGAAATGTCGAATTAATATTATTATGCATGGGAGAGTTGGGGTTTCTTTCATAGTGAGTGTTGTGATACTAATGAATGTGTGGAAGGCTTTTTATTTTTAAATTATTATCTAGGAATGTTTTTTCCAAGTAAGGAAATAGTTGTACGAAGGTGGTTATGAAAAGTTAGTTGTTGATGTGGTTGCAAGGAACTATTATGTTAATGATTTGTTCAATGATGCAAAAATTCATGCAGTTGCAAGTTGTTTGCACAGGCCTTGGGGTGTGGGGGGCTAGTTTGAAGAAATGTCGAACTATACTATTATGTTTTATTTTCTATAGTACAAAGTAATAATGTGAGGGAGTTGAGGTCCTTTGCATAGTGAGTTTTGAGGTCATTGTGCAGAACGTTTATTGTGTGGAGGATGAAGTATGTGTGGGAGATTCAAGGTACTTTAGATAGACAGGGGTGCTAAAAAGGTATAATTTTAATTCATGTGAAGAAAAAGTTTTCTGCGGTAAAATGAATGTGTGGAAGGCTTTATCTTTTTTAATTATTATTTAACATCATTTTTTAGAAGTACAAAAGTGGTTGTACAAAGTTTCTTCTATGAAGCTATCTATTCGGAGATATCATGTGTGGATTTTCAAAAGTCAATTAAGGACTTTATTGAGTGCAGAAGTAGCTGTGTGGATGAATTTGTGCGAAGGTGGTTGTGCATGTGTAGATCCTATGCTAAAGTTTTGTTTAAAGTTTACTAAGATAATAAATATACAAATCTCTTTTTTTAATTGTTATTTATGGACATATTTCACAATGCATAATTATTAATTAATATCAGTTTTCAAGATATTTGTTTGGTGGTTTCATGTGAAGAGTTTCGAATGTCAATTAAGGGTATTAATGAGTGCAGAAGTAGTTGTGCGAATGTTATGCGAAAGTTTTGTGAAAATTTTATGAAGATAATAAATATACAAATTGATGAGTGCAAGTATTGTAGAAAGGATGCTACAACTCCTTGGCTACCAACCTTACTTATCAACCCAGGGTTCGTACAAACTTGGAGGTGATAGTATTGTATGCGCAAGTAAAAGTGATGGTTCTACCTATTGTCGTTGTTCAGCTGGTGAGAGACCATTGGGTTCCAAGCTAGACTTCTATGGAGTCAGAATAAGCTTTATTCTTTGATGGAAGAAAGGTAAATCTACTCTAAGAGAGAGTTACTCTAATGCAATAATGGAGAAGGTCGACATGTAATGCTAAATCACACCATTCCCTAATTAACCATTTAAGAAGCTATGCTAGGTAGAAATTCTAGCTCAACATGAAACAAATGCTACTATCTAAGTTGTAGAAGTAAGAAGCATCAAAAAACACTAATGTGCAAGTAAAGAGACTGAACTAAATCTATTTTTGTTTTTTTGCATTTTTATGAAAAATCAAGTATGCAAACTAATTTCTTCTGTCGATGTGGCAGGTGAATTTAGGATGTTTGAGGATGGCTGGAAGGGTTATGAAATAATTGGATGGTGTGAAGGACCCTTGGGAGGATTTTGGTGACTTCGTAGAGGTTTTCCATCAATCCAACCTTAAAACATGCCATCTCAGGAAAACCTATAGGATGTACTTGAAACCTATAGGATGATCCTGTAGGAATTACAGTGAACCTACAGGATATAGCTGAGAAAAAAATGTAAGGCATTGGAGGTGATTGGAGGCCTAGGAAATGTGTGTGATGGGTGGAATGGGGTGGGAGAAGTTCTAGGATCACTCAGAAGTCAATATCCAAGATAGTAGATCGCTAGATTCGCTCAATGTTTTTGGAAGGATTTTTACGAAAAATGATGAAAAATTAGTGAAGGTGATGGTGAAAACAAGGGATGGCTAAGGTGGATGGACTGGAAGGTGGCTGCTGGATATGAAGTCTTAGTCTCCTCCTAAAGCACCTGCTCTACATAAAACATGTGTGTCTTCCAAAAATTTATGCAAACAAGATACATTTTCATAAACTAGAAAAGCATAAGTAATGGATTAACTGCCTATACTACGCATGAAGAAAGTTGCTGAAAGAAATGAAAGCATGGATGATATCTGCTGTAGCAATAAATATGAAAAATATGACAATGGAAATCTACCTTGCAAAACTAACCAAATACTAATTTAAAGACAACAAACTCCAAAGCTCATAAAACAACTAGAAATCTGTGTTTTTGGGGCTGCTTAAGGGTCCCTTCCTTAGGTCATGATCCCAGATGGAGTAAGTGAGGTCCAGATACCTTCTGATAACCTTGTGGTGATCCCTTTTATCCTTGCTAGCCTACTGCTTGAAGTAAGGCACAAATGGAAGCAAACTAAATAACAACCAATCTAATCTGCACTACTTGTAATGGAGATACATCTAAGATCAACTTAACAATGAAGCTATGGAACTACACTATATACATGTACAAAGTAAGAGGAGCCTTGGATGCTAGGGTCTGGCCATAACCCAAGAGCTTCATCCCTCTAATTTAACTCAGTGTTGGCTCCAAACATAACTCATTATTATCACCAAAACAACAAATTACATCAATAGACCTTTCACAAGTATTGCAGCTCGAAAATAGCTTAGAGTTTTAAAATAAAAATATGAATCCTACTGAGGTCCTAGGCCTCTCTACCTATACAACTAAAGTCCCCAATGATTTCCTTAAAATTAGGGAGGCTTGGCTCCCAAACTTGAGATAAACTGGTGCTTTGTCTCGCATTTTCTTGGTTGCCTTCTAATCCTCATGATTTGGTTGTTTGCACTCCGAGATGATGTGATGAATGGAGGAATATTCGAATGGAGGAGTAGTAAAAGAGGAGGATTCACCTCCTACAATCCATCTCCCTTGTCCCATTCGAGTTTTGACCTTAGTCTTTGCCAAAATTCCTTGATTTTCTCTTTTAATCCTGCATTCAATGCATATTAGTCCACTAAGCATAATATCCAACTCTAACTTGGCTCATAAACAAAATATAACAAAAAACATTTAATAAGTTATGAGAAAAGTTGGTTTGACTAAGCTAAGAGGTGAATTAAGGCCCATATAATTACCCAATGATGAGGCTCATCATCACCCCCATATTGAAAGTGTTGCTCATCCTCTAAGCAAATTAATCAATATCAATATCCTTCATGGCTCTAGTGTCCTCTCTAACATCCCATGCCTTTGTTGTGGTCTCCTCCTCTTGTTCATAGAAGACTGCTTTCTTTTCTACCTCCTCCCACTGCCTCTTTTCTTCTTCTTCTTTCCTCCCTTCTAGCATCCCTAAGAGTAGTGGTGGACTGAGTTTTAGGCCAATCCAATTCACTTTCAACCTTTGCATGGATTGCTTATACATAGGTGTCCTATTTAGTGCCTCTCTCAACCTTTGAGGAGAGTGATACTCTCTTATCTTTAAGTTGTATGGCAGTGTGTTCCATCTCCTCAGGCAAGCATGTATGCTATCATCTCCTAGCAACCTAAACATGTCCTCAAAATGTGAAATTGCTTGCTCTTGGGCAACAAGATATCTAGGTGCCAACTGAGTATCATTTGCAATCAAATTATGGGTAATGATGAGGGCCATGGGATTTGATTGTTCAGCTCTAATCACAAGAGGTTTAGTTTTCTCTCTTGCCAATATCCTTTTCATCTCTGCAGCCCTTGACTCCTCATGGTTCATCCATGATGCCAAAGACATTAATTGTAAATCTCCTAGCTTGGCATTAGGGTCCCATACATTCATGTCTGTTAGGGCCATGTTGTGCAAATAAAACTCAACCATTTTGGCCCTATCTTCTAGTGTACTTTAATCATAAAGATTAATGAACTTCCTGTAGTCTTGAAATGGCATTGTACCTCTCTGTGCTAGGGTCTTAATCTGGAACTGCAACCACTCTTCTTTGAGATAGAGAACATAGGATTTAACTAGAATCCTACACTAGGTTGCTTCCAAAGAGAGATTGGCCATACATGCCAATTGATTCTCCCTTTCTTGCAGTTGTCCCCTCAACCATGCATTTTTTGTCTCTAGCTGATTTCTCATTATGGTCTCTCTGTCTCTCAAGCCACTTATCTCTCTACCCATCTCCTTGAGTCTCTCTTGCATGTGCCCAATTTATTCCACCCCCTTTGATTTGGTGATCTACATCCATCGGTGAGTTCTAGCCCTCTCCTTCTCAAGATTGAAGAACAGTGGGATAGCAAATTTTTTAGGTATGACCCTGCCTCCTTCAATAAACCTATAATAGGAGTACAGGTTATGTTGAGGACTGGGTTCTTTTGTCTCTGGGTCCTCTTCTTTAGTTTCCTGCTACTCCCCTACCTCCCTTTCCAATCTTTGTGCCGCCTGTAGGTTCAACAGAGTATCCTATATGACTGTTTTTGCTTCGTGTATATTTTGTTGTGTATCCTGTAGGATTGCCTTTCCCTTGGAGGAAGTTGATCTAGTAGTAGGCCTTCTCACATAGGTGATAGGAGACTTAGGGGAAGGCACTTTCTCTTTTTGTGTAGGGGAGTCTTCAATCACAATAGGAATTTTGGTTGATGTTTGGGGTTTCCCCTGTCTTATTCTTGTGCTTTTTCTTGTCTTGAAATATAATGGGGTCTACCTCTATCTTTTTCCTTTTTTCTTGATGGGGGTGCTAAGAGCAGTGAGGGAAATTACTACCTCTCTCTCAATGGCTTCTGGAGACACCCTAGGTGACTACTCCTTGTTTTATGTCCCCTCTTTCCCATTGCCTTCTTCCTCTATGTCCTTCATGTCTTCTTCTTCTTGTATATCTTTAGGATATTTATCAGTTTCCTCCTTAACATCCTGCTCTGTTTCTTCATCCTCCTCCTTCTCTTTCCCTTCTTCTTCTTCTTCATCTTCCATCATTGCTTCTTCTTCCTCTGCTTCAATCTTTATCTCTTCCTCTTCACTGACAGTAAGACTAACATCATATGTGAGAGCTTTAATGTCATCCTCTACTGGCATGTCTCTGAAAACTAACCATGTTATAGGAATTCTGAGGTTTTGGAGGGAATCTTCTATAAGGATCCTAATTAACCGATGATGAGATAACTGTTAGGAATTTCCGTCCTTCGCTTTGATGCTTGAGTCTATTAGTGATTGTAGCAGGAAGTATGGTATGCTGAGCCTTTAGTGTGGGGGTGTTTTTTATCCAAATCTCAATTCTTCAAGGATCCTAAAATGATAGCCATAGACCACACTATACCTACCCTCACATGAAATGTATTTGATCAGTTGGTAGCTTACCTCATTCCATGGATATGACAAACATTCCCTCCTTACTCCAATTTTGTCCTCAGTGGGTTCCTGACCTTCTAAAACGAATTTCCTTTTGGAAACCTGGCTATCTCCTTTGTCTAATTTCCTCCATGGTATTCCTAGGAGAAGTGTGGTGACTCTACTAATGAGCTCAAGGGTGAGTTCTATATATAGGTCCCTTACCACAACAATGGCATGGATTCTGGTGAGTGGAATGAGGGAGAGAGCAAATTCTTGAGCCACCTCATCATCATACCCTCTGAATTTTTCGAAAAACCCCATCCAATTATGTCTTGTGAAGAATTCAAGCACTTGGGGGTGTTGTTGGAATCTCATTGTGTTGATGGGCTCCCTCCTATTAAACCCTCCTATCATCTTGGTTGGTGAAGTTTTAGGAGATGAGCGAGTTGAGACAATTTCAAATGTAGAACCAAAACAAAAATGACTGTGTATGTAATTCCCTTACATAGTTGGTAAATTCACTCAAACTTAGAGGATTTCTACTTCAATTATTTTGTAAAGATGGATGTAATTATAGAGTGTTGTGGGGAAAAGTATCCGACTCGGATGACCCTATCCCTACTCTAAGGGTGACAGTCCTTAGCAACAACTGAAAGTAAAGCTTTGATATTTTCCTTTATGAAAGTACAGAGAAGGAAGAAAAGATTGACCAACCGGTGTTTTTCGCTTTTGTCGATCCTATCCTCTCTCTTTGTCTCTTGTTCCCAGCTCCTTGCTCCCTTTGCCGGCCCAGCTACACAAAGATCCTGCACAAACAAGAGAAGGAAAACTACAAGAAACATGTACTCATAACTGATGCATGGATTAGAGTGAATCAGATATACAAGTAAATACAATACATCAATGCAATACAAGTATATAGGAGAACATTCAAAGCTTTATTGATAGAAGTAAAAGGGTTCTGAGAAGGTTACAACCATCAATGGCTCCAATCCAGTAGCACCTTCCCAGCAGCAAGAAATCTCCTCTTCACCTCTATAAAAGCAATCACCCAATAGCTCTAACTGTAAACCAACAACACTTCCTTACTTTGCACAAAATTCCAGCCTCCTTAGACCTCATAGAAGAGCTCTATATATAGGATAGAAGAAGAAAGGATGAGTTAGCTTGAGACTGACATAAAGCTGCCTTGTGTCCTCTCCCTCTTCAGTTAAACTTCAGTTCTTGAGTCCACTTGGAGATCCTTGCTTACACATGGAGATCAAGTACCTCTTACTCATCACAGGGCGAATCCCTTGAACCAAGTGTCAGTTTGGAAGCTTCCTGGGCAATTGACACCTTGCAGAATGACTGTGCCACTTGGCCAATCTCGCCCAGCGCAGGTAGCCTTCATTAGATTTGACTTTCAGCGCAAGTACAAGGAGGAGCAGTTGCATTCCAGCGCAGGTGCTCAGTGGAGCAGCTGACATGATCCAAAAATAGCCTGTTTTTGAGTGTTTTCAGGTGGAGAACTGATGGGAAGTGCTGTGGTTTGCTGACCTTGTTCTTCTAGGGGTAAGAACAACATGTTTAGGGACTGAGGATCCCTGTAATTATCGACATTTCATGCTCCGTGCTGCGAGGCACAAAAATGTCTATAACAGTTGCCCCCTAAAGTATGAGGCCGTTTATCGGGTGAAATGCTTTATCTAGAGGGTCCGAAGTTCATTCCAGTGCTGAGGAGGCGCCCTGTAATACAATACAATACAATACATTATTTTTCATTCTGTTTTCATGATCTAGCTGAGGCGGGCATTCCCATGCTCAGCTTTATAAATACATTTTGGTACATATAACAGACGATCGTCTGATGGTAGACTGATAATTTTCTGCTGCAATGATGTACATGACAAATGCTTTTATATTTCCTGAATATATATCGCAGCCCGGATGGATGAAACTAGATCCGGGGTCTTCAAACTCGTTCGATCTTCACTCTAAGTACAAGTCGATCCATGTGAGAATTTCGCTGAAGTCAAACATGGAAAGACATCACTTGATTACCGGTCAATGATGAAAACCGTTAACAAGCGCGAGAGGAATCACCGATAATGATGATGACCCTCAAGGTACTGCAGTACAATTCACGTGGCGTGAATAAAGGACTTGGCGTCGAACGCCACGCAAAATCTTCTGGTCGAAGGTCATTGATGTATACCTGTCGCCGGATGTGAGAAACTTGCCATTGAGGCATGCAAGCTTCAAAGTACTGATGGGGTTGTTCCTAGATCAACTTCTTGGATAATGAGCTGAAGTCGACAAGAAGCGATCCGTCAAAGGAGGGCCTTAATGAATCCCACATCAATGACACGGAACGGAGCTAATGATTTTAGTGGAGGTGAAAACAAACTGTGACATATGATTCAGGGTGGCGATCATGAATGGATGAAGGATAATGTATGGCAGTGGATGGGACACGGTTGACACTTTCAGAATGACCTCTCTTGAACATATAACGACACTGATGCGATGGATCGGTAGCATTACCCCAAAATGTGGATGGTTTGGCGAAGACCATGGTGATGAGACCGGTGAATGAAACAACCCAACCCGATGTGGTACGGAAGAAAAGTGTCATGTTCAAGAGCGACTTGCTACCATTAAGCTTTGATGTTCTCCCAATTTTTCCCCAGTCATTTCTGACCAGTACCTCTTTATTTTTGTCAAGCTTGAGGAGGATAACATATGCTTGTTCTATAACCTGCCCTTCGGGCAAGCCCATCGCTATGATTTAACGAGCTTAGCGATAGGGAAACTCGTTCTCGTCTAAAGACAAGTTTGTCGCTATTTAATCATTTTAACGAGTCTAACGACAAGGAAAACTCGGTCCTTTTCATTTTTAGAGAGTCTGAAAAGGTACAGAAAGTTAACTCCATAATTCCTTTTTCGTCATCTAATCCCTTAAGTCCAAAAAAGTATAAAACAATACAGAAGGGATGAATTTTCGATTGCTTTAACGAGCCGAACAAAACAAGCGCTCGATCTTTTTGTGCAATAATCCCTCAGGTCCAAAAAGATTAAAATCTAGAGGAGGGATAGCGCTCCAGTTGTTTAACGAGCTGGGAGGCCAAAACTCGGCAAACTTTTCATATTTTACGAGTCAGTGAAAAGAGCTCAAAGAAGACTCGTCTTTTGAGGAACGAGTGATAAACAGGGATAGCAACTGATTCCAGGTACAGGTTGGAATTTTCCAATCACGGCAGTGTCACAAGGATGGCTAGGTGAAATCACTCTTCGCAGCTGTTTCTCAAAAGAGGTAAACACACAAATGGAGGTGAATGATCGGCCAAATGAACAGTGGAGGTGACGGTGCACAAACACGACCAAGGCTTTTATGGCTGATGAATTTACGATCTCAAAAGGTTATTTACCGGTTCATTTTTTCTGAATGAGCTTGAACTCTGAAGGGAAGCCTGCTCATAAACTTATGTTTATTTTTTAACGAGCATGAACTATGCGCTAAAACTGCTCGGATCTTGCGTTTATTTTTTAACGAGCATGAACTATGTGCTAAAACTGCTCGATATACCAGTCATAAGAACGCCTCCTGTGAGATAGCTATTTTTTAAGGAGCTTTACCTCACGAAGCTATGCTCCAATTTTGGCAAGTTTTTACCTTTGCCCCACAGACTTTCTTCATGCAAGGTCGGAAACGGCTAATCCTACGAGTTTAAAGGGTTAGACCTACAGGTTTAAAGGGAGGACCTAAAAATTTAAAAAAATAAATAGTCGTCCCTCGCTCACATTCCAAAAGTTTGCATGCCCCCAGACATAGAATAGAATTTCGAGGCTGCCCCTCCTCTCCCCTACCTCTGCTTTTCTTTGGGTGTTCACAGCTACTTGTCATCTTGCCAATCTAATGTTAACGATACTAGTCTTCTCGTTATTTTAAGGGGTCTTACGCGGTACTTGTCTTCCCGTCGGCCCAACTTTTAACGAACAGCTATTTGTGACAAGAGAAGAACACTACTCAAAGACAAAACATTGGTATTATTGAGGGAGGCTTGCCTCTTTCTTATTATCCGAAGAGGGTTCTATTTGCTGCCGCAAATCAATCTCTTTCTTCAGCGATGTCTATCATCAGGTTACTAAAGATGGCGACCACCTGTTGCAGCAATAGAATCTCTTTCTTTGGAGGCTGCCCCTACTTATCCTTCAAAACATATGTTTTAACGGGTGAGGCTTGTCTTCAAAGGTGGTTACTACTTGCTACCGCAAATGGTCCCCTTCCTCGGTATCCTGATTATCTAGACAAGGGGAGCGAGAAGTTGATTATCTCACTCACATAACTTTGACAAAAGAATATTATTCTAGAACAACCCCTCTTCCACCGCCGGACGGGGTACGGACTAGTCCATTCTTCTGCGGAAATTCTACCCTACACCCAGGGTTTCTTCTGCCCGAAGCAGACCAGGGTGCATGCCCCCTGGGTTCCAGTCTTTCTTTCCGAATCACTCGCATTCATCGGGAAGGAGGACCGGGGGTGGAGGCGAATCTTGAGTGAACAGACCATTTAGGAATGGTATTTGACTATTTGCGATGCGAGATCCCGGAAACGAAAGTTGGTCTACGAGCTTGACCATCCTTCCTTCGTGTGGAAAACACATTACTCTAAAGAGTGAGGAGACTATCGCTCCCATGCAATAAATATAGTCACGTCCAAGGAGTAGGTTATAATCCAAGGGTCCTTGGACGACCATCACGTTCAAATTGACGGTCTTCCCTTTCAATGTAACAGGCACATTGGGGAGGATTCCTAATGGTCGACTGGTTCCTTTATCAAAACCTGAGAGATTTCTTAACTCAGGTAAAAGCGCCGGGGAACCCAGTGCTTTCCAAGCAACAGAGGAAAGGATACTCACAGACGCCCCTTCATCAATGATAGTACCAGCCATGATCATTCTATAGATCTGGACAATGATTCTGAATGGTACACTGGCTGGTAACCGGGGTCTACCTAGTTGATTCCAATCAAAGGATACAACCAGGTTGCTTGGTGGTGGGACCGAATATACGGCCGGGTATGACCCTGATGATGTTCCTTCCTACGATAAAGGAATGGGCGCATTGCCCTGACGCTCATCAGAGTCGGTGCTGATGAAAAGAACCTGGATGGTGTCATCCTTATTCTCTTCAGTGAGGGTGTCGCATGAAGATGACTCTTCGGTGACGGTGTCATTTGAAGATGAAACTTCTGAAGGTAGAACCGGGTCAACTGCCGTATCGACCTTTGGACTTTCGTCTGGTCTGGATTCAGTAGGTTCATTTTCAGTGACTGACGCTTCAACCGACCACTTGAGCGGGCCAGCTGTATTTTCAATCAACGAAGGACTTGGCACGAGTTTTTTATATCCAGGAGGAAGTTTTACCGGTGAAACCGGACGATCTTCCAAAACTCTCTTCGCTTCGTCTAAGAAGGGACAACGGTGGATGGCATGACTGCCTTCACACAACTTACAGGGGAATCTTACTCCCCCTTTTTGTCTCGATCCTTCACTTTCGCTGGTTGACGGAAAGCCATCAACCTGATTGTCAGAGGTTGATGCCCCCAAATTGTGCAGACGAGGGGACCAGTCCCTTAGTATCCGGGGAATACAGGGACAATCTCTGTGGAAATGGTCTCCTCTACATATGACACATGGCGATTTAGGCCCGGTCTGTGCAGTGGGTGGGTTTTCGTCAGATGTCTTTTGCTTGCCCCCAGTCGCCTTAGGCTCCTTCTTCTTCTTCTCTTTCTTCTTCCTTTCCTTCTTCTCCTTGGGAGGCTGACTTTTGCCAGCTCTACCTTGCGAAGATGAAGGATCAGAGGAAGTATTGTAAGAAGTGGAAGGCTGGTGGGTAGCTCTAGACTGGTCTGACTGTTGATTCGATTGCTCAGGATTAGTGGCGATCTGGACTACATTAGTTGAAAAGAGCCATACAGGGAGGCCGATTGTCAATCCTGGAAGTGACAATGTTGCCATATGAGGCGCACCAACATCTCCCCAAGAGGAGAAGGGATTTGGACTTCCGCCAAGGTTGCCTCCTTGGTTGGTGGGCTCCATACTTTTCAACTGAAAGATCAACGTGGGAATAACAGGTGATTTTGTTCCGCTTAAAATAAATTTTATTAACGACGCTTTTAGACACAAACTTGCTTTTTCATGTTTTAAGAGTCGAGAAAAAGCTAAAGATGACTCTAGTCGCCTTCGATGTATTAACGAGCCCGAAGTGACAAATGCTCGGTTGGACTTTTTCAGTTATAGAGTTTGAAAAAGGCCAAAAGAAACTGCTCTGGAGATCTAGGCAGAGGGTGTGCCAAACCTTTCGCGAAACCACAGAATACGTTTTACGGTATGGGTGGTCGATCTTCATGAATGCTGTGTTCACTGCATCGCGATCAGTAGGGCGGTCGACACGGCTTCCTAAGGATAAAGGATAAATGCCTATAGGGGTCTCCCAATATACGCGATGGTACGCGGGAGCACAAGTCCGTATTAGTGCCACCGACTCTCAGGAGGAATCACCCACCTTCGTAGAGATCGACAGTCACTATGTTTAACGACGCCGGAACACGTCTCTACCTAGACCTCTAGATGTTTGCGTTATGTTACAAAGCGTTGTTATGTAAATTGGATTTATTTTAATGTTGATCTTGCTTAGCAGTTTGCCTTTAAGGATCACCACGAGATGTATATATACAACTTCCTACATGCAATCTAAGATGAGAAGCAAAACTTTTCGATCTTTCAACTTTGAAAACCTTAATCTACTGAGGGAAAAGAGGATATCAACTTTTCTCACAGATCATAGAACACACACTAAAATGCAAATTTTCCTAAATCGTCAAGCACACAGTCAAATGCAAAATGCACAATGCAGATATTTCTTTTCGTTATCCTTAATGTTGATGTAAGACAAAAAGGAAACTGTTGTATAACTTTGAATCCAATTTCGAGCGAAAGTAAACAAGCTTGTCCAAAATCAAAAGACACCTTAAGATCGACTTGTTTAGACACTGGAAATGTATAGATTCAAACCACAAAATGAAAAACAAACAAACTCAAACAGCCATGAACAGTAACAAAACTAGCTCTTAAGATCACAACGACACTTATACAGTTCAGGATCTAAGAGGCCACAGCTATACTGGTTTGCTTTTCACAATGGGAAACTGTAACTGAGACAAGAAATACTGAAAGAACAATCACAGTTTCATCACACAACTGAGGCGGAATAATGTCAAGGAAAGTTGGTTTACAGCAAGTACAATGAAAAGCAATCAACAGCAAAACAACAGTGAAAACAGGGCTAAGACACAGCGGGAAACCTCAGGAAGACATAGCCTAACTGGTTCAGCGCAGGCTCTGGTCTGTCAAACTGACTCTCAGCGCAGTTCCCGAAGGGAGTACCTGCGCTGAAATGCAGACTGCCTGTGGACAGCCTGCACTGAGACACGAGAGTTGCGTTTACAAGGATTTCCGGGTCATAAAAAGCTCAAAAATTCACTGTTTTTGCTGAAATAAAAAGCTATAGGTCAAGTACAAGCTAAGGGATGATCAAGAGGATGAAAAGCTATCACAAAGAGTACAAGAGTCTTTTGTAGATCAGCTCTTCAAATCATGAATCTGCTCAAAAAATGAGCAAGAGTAGCAGCCCCTCTACTTCGCTTTTGATATAGTCAAAAGCTTTTCGATTCGGTACTCTTTGGTTCAGGAAATGAATAGCAAAGATACTACAAACACCAACAAGATACTAGGCTCCCCAGCGGAGTCGCCAGTTTGTTGTGGGGAAAAGTATCCGACTCGGATGACCCTATCCCTACTCTAAGGGTGACAGTCCTTAGCAACAACTGAAAGTAAAGCTTTGATATTTTCCTTTATGAAAGTACAGAGAAGGAAGAAAAGATTGACCAACCGGTGTTTTTCGCTTTTGTCGATCCTATCCTCTCTCTTTGTCTCTTGTTCCCAGCTCCTTGCTCCCTTTGCCGGCCCAGCTACACAAAGATCCTGCACAAACAAGAGAAGGAAAACTACAAGAAACATGTACTCATAACTGATGCATGGATTAGAGTGAATCAGATATACAAGTAAATACAATACATCAATGCAATACAAGTATATAGGAGAACATTCAAAGCTTTATTGATAGAAGTAAAAGGAATCTGAGAAGGTTACAACCATCAATGGCTCCAATCCAGCAGCACCTTCCCAGCAGCAAGAAATCTCCTCTTCACCTCTATAAAAGCAATCACCCAATAGCTCTAACTGTAAACCAACAGCACTTCCTTACTTTGCACAAAATTCCAGCCTCCTTAGACCTCATAGAAGAGCTCTATATATAGGATAGAAGAAGAAAGGATGAGTCAGCTTGAGACTGACATAAAGCTGCCTTGTGTCCTCTCCCTCTTCAGTTAAACTTCAGTTCTTGAGTCCACTTGGAGATCCTTGCTTACACATGGAGATCAAGTACCTCTTACTCATCACAGGGCGAATCCCTTGAACTAAGTGTCAGTTTGGAAGCTTCCTGGGCAATTGACACCTTGCAGAATGACTGTGCCACTTGGCCAATCTCACCCAGCGCAGGTAGCCTTCATTAGATTTGACTTTCAACGCAAGTACAAGGAGGAGCAGTTGCATTCCAGCGCAGGTGCTCAGTGGAGCAGCTGACATGATCCAAAAATAGCCTGTTTTTGAGTGTTTTCAGGTGGAGAACTGATGGGAAGTGCTGTGGTTTGCTGACGTTGTTCTTCTAGGGGTAAGAACAACATGTTTAGGGACTGAGGATCCCTGTAATTATCGACATTTCATGCTCCGTGCTGCGAGGCACAAAAATGTCTATAACATAGAGTCTACTTCTTTAGATTGTTTGCAGTGGCCAATGCCTGTGTTATCCCTTCTGAACTCTTCTCTGTCAATCCTATAGATAGTCTCTGTGTATCTTGTAGTAATTCCTTTACATGATCCTGTGGGAATTTTTGTGCAATCCTATAGGAATTCCCATGCAGTAAAACAATGGAGTTTTGCTTCCAGTGGATTGCCTAGGTATGAGAGCGACCCGAGAGAGTGAGTTTCGAGGAAGTGAATGCATGAATTCATGGGAATGATTTTTATTTCCTCTGATGGTGATTCAGGGTGAGGTGGTGGGATGGCAGCAAAGGTACATTTCCATTTTTAGATCGTTGGTCCCCACTACAACCTCATCATTCCCCACTCCTCAAAATCAGCTCCCACCTTATGCATCTGTAGTTTTAACCACTTTTGTCCTACTCCTTCTCTATCTTTGACTTGACTGCAACCACATGTGAGAGGATACCCTATTGTGTATGGGTTCACTGAACGAAGGTGGCCAAGTTAGCTAGCCACCTTTTCACTTATAAACCAACTATTTTGTAACCCTTACATTTTTTTTACTACATGATGCATATGAGAGAGAGAGGAGGATACTTACCTGTGGTGCAAATTCTTTACTGCAGTTGTCAAAGAGCAGAGGTGCTGCTATGTGTATTGGCTACATACTATTCTTTTTTCTCCTCTTGTTGTTTTCTAATGATTCCTTTGTTGGTGCAAGTACCTGTGGTTGAAGATGGTGGTGTTGTTACTTTGGAGCTCTTGGGTCACCATGTTGGACATTTTCTACTGTTGTGATTGGTATTTTGTGGGATAGGCTGCTCCAAGATTTCCTACAAGATGTCCTATAGCTGCTTCTCCCTCAGAAATCTTAATCATTCTATTTGATGTGGTTGTGAGGATGGTGACATGGATGGAGATAAAGAAGAGGAGTTTGGAGAGCAAGGAGTACTCAGGCTATGCTCTTTATTCCTCCCTGTTTCCCTTCTTTTCGAGGACTGGAAAAAAAATATTGTTGAAACTAATTTTTCTTTTTTTAATGGTGAGTGTAGGGTGATGATGGTGAACAAGATATGCTGATTGAATGGTCAAGAGGGTGAATTTTATTGGCCTAGAAAGTCATTCATTTCCCTTAGGACTACTTCTTGTAGGATTTTTGGGTCACTGTAATTCCTACAGGATCATCCTGTAGGTTTTCAAGGGATCCCGTAGGTTTATAGGGGATTGTGTATAAAACACAGTCCCTTTGTAAACTGAAGCAATGGAGTGGGAAAAAATACAAAAATGGTGGACGAATGAATGGAAATGAGTGGAAAAATAAATATGTGAGTAACATGGGTCTATTATAGATCCTCCTTTGCTCCTTGACTGTCCTTCTTGCTAACCTACAAATGAAAATTTCATGATTTGTTTTTTTAAACAACTGGGCTACCTCAGAGGTTTTCACCCTAGCTGTTTTCCCGGGGTGCCTCAAGAGAGGTTTTCACCCAGGGATCTTTCTTATCCTATTTTTTCTCCTTTTTTTTTGTTTTGACACCACTGAGCTGCCTCAAGAGGCTTTCAACCCAATGATGGGACTCAGGTGCCTCATGGAGGTTTTCAGCTGAGTCCTTATTCTTTTTTATTTTTATTAGTGATTTGATGAGGGAGGAGCTGGAACTTTCCCCACTATCATCCCTATTTTATTGATATCATCAATGAACTCTTTTTTTCATAAAGGTATCTTGTAAATTTTCAGTCGATGTCGATTAAAAAGTAGAGGAATAGCCTCTTCATCTATGGTTCTGATTTACATAGAACCATTCTCATGGCATCTTTCCACCACATAAGGTCCTAGCCATCTTGTCATTAACCTTCCCTTGAAGTCTTTATACCTAGAATCATATAGCAATGCCCAATCACCTTCCTGAAATTGCTTTTTCTTGATGATTTTATCATGCTAGATCTTCCTTTGAATTCGAACTACCTTTGTATTTAGGAGGGCCTACATCCTGAATTCATCCAAACCATTCAAATGGAACAATATCTCTTTCTGTGCACTACTGAGATCTAGATCTAGTTAGGCTACCTTCCTTAATGTGTTATACTCGAATTAAATGGATAACAAGGCCCTTTTACCATAGACCAGCTCATAGGGTTTGAATCTAATGGTGGTCTTCCATGCGGTATTATAGGCCCAAGTGGCCTCAACTAGTCTATCTTCCCAATCCTTCCTGCTACTTCTTCCCACTTTGGTCAAGATTCCCTCCAGTGCTCTGTTGGTCACCTCCACTTGCCCATTAGCTTCTGGATGATAGGGAGTGGAGATTCTATGCTTGATCTTGTGTTGGCTGAGCAAGTCTTCAATCATGTTGGAGGTAAACTAGCTACCTTGGTTTGTGACCAACTCTCTAGGGTACCCAAATTTGTAGAATACATTCTCCCTTAGGAACTCAACCACCTTCTCCTCTATTGCTGCCTTAGTTGCCTTGGTTTCAGCCCACTTAGTCAAATAATCAGGCATACAATAGTGTACTATTTTTTCTTGGAAGGAGGGTTAATAGGCCCAATGAAGTCCATGCCCCACTTGTCAAATGGCTCGAAAGTCACTTGAGGCTGCAGAGGCAATTCATCTCTTGGAGTAGACCTTCCCATCCTTTGGCACCAACCACACTGACTAGTATATTTTTTGACATATTGATGAAGAGTGGGCCAATAATAGCCTACTTGTAACACTTTGAATGTTGTCCTCTTTACTACAAAGTGACTTGCACAAGGCCCATCATGATAGGTCAGAAGGATGTGAAAGACTTCCTCCTCCCTAACACACCTTCTCAAGATTTGATCTAGGCCAAGTTTGAAGATATTGCCCCCAATCCAAGTGAAGGGGGTGCTCTTCCTTATTATCTTGCTCTTTTCTTTGGAGGACAAGTTTGGTGCAAACTGTGTTGATACCAAATAGTTTTCTATATCAGAAAACCATGGAGAGAGAACTAAAATAGAAAATAAGTGCTCGTCCAACAATTGGTCATCAACCATTCCTTCTTCACCTGCAAGCACATTTACTCTAGACAAAAATTTTGCAACAACATTTTCCTTACTAGGCTTATCAACAATGGTTAGATCAAACTGCTGTAATAAAAGTAACCATCTTATAATTCGAGCACTCAGATCTAGTTTCTTCATTAAATATTTGATTGCAGCATGGTCAGTATGCACAAAAGTTTGATAACGTGTAATATAATGCTTTAATTTTTTCAATGAATGCAAAACAACCAAGAGTTCTTTTTCGGTCACTGTGTAATTTAGTTTAGCCTTTGACAAATTCTTACTAATAAAATAGATAACATAAGGCAATTTTTCATCTATCTAACTTAGGGTTGCTCCTATGGCTTTGTGCGAGGCATCAGGATGGATAAGAAAGGGGAGGGCCCAATTTGAGCCTCAGAGAATTGGTATTGTGGTTAACTTGTCCTTTAGGATGTGTAAGGCCTCTTCTTCATAGCTTTCTAACCATATAAACTCAGAGTCCTTAGCCAACAAACCAAATAAAGGAGAGGCGAACTTACTGAAGTCCTCTATGAACCTTCGATAGTATCCATCTAACCCTAGGAAACTCCTGACATCTCTCTGCTTTCGAGGAGGTGGGACCTTTTGGATGATATCTATTTTGTTTGGGTCCACCTGCAGTCCTTCTTGAGATATTGAGTGACCTATCACAGTCCCTGCAGTCATTAGGAATTCACATTTTTTGGGACTGAGAGACAAGTTCATTTCAATGCATTTGTGTAGTACTTTGCCTAGGTTAGATAGAGCTTCTTGAAAATCACATTTATAAGGTGTAAAATCATCCATATAAATTTCCACCGCATCATGGCTAATTCAGCGAAAACACTTAGGACTGCTTTCTGGAAAGTGGCAAGAGAATTGCATAGGAAAAAAGGAAGGACCCTATAGGAAAAAGTACCCCAAGGACAATTAAATGTGGTTTTATCCTTGTCTTCCAGACAAATTTGGATTTGGTTGTACCCACTGAATCCATTCACGAGGGAGAAAAACCTTTTCCCTACTAGGCCATCTAGCACTTGGTTAATGAAGGGTAGATGGAAACTGTCCTTCTTTGTGGCCTTGTTCAACTCCCTATAATTGACAAAAATTTTCCACTTACCATTTTTCTTTGGAGCTAACACTAAAGGAAAGATCCACTCACTATCGGAGATAGGGTAAATGAATCCTGCATCTAGCAATTTTTGCAATTCTTCTTTGACTATATATTTAAGAGCTAGATTTATCCTCCTTTGGGGATGTCAGACCAGATTGCAACCTTCTTTGATGTATATGTGGTGAGTACACACTGAGGGGTGTACTCCCTGAATTTCTTTGTAACTCCAAGTGAAGGCTTCTAGATTTTCCTTTAGCATGTTGCATAACTTCTCTTATTGGAGAGGAAAAAGAGATGGATTGATTTTCAAGGTTCTCTCTGGGCTAAATTCTATGGTTTTGACATGGAGTGGGTTGGAATCAGCCAAGAATAAGTCAATTGGATGATTGTTATGGGTCTCCTTTATTGCTTCTTCTAAGGGCAATGAACTGGGAGTTGGACTTTGCAGTAGGTTTTCAATTAAGTCATCCTCATCTTGTTGTCCTCCTCCCATGGTTGTTTCTAAAGTATAAAGCTGGGTGGAATAAACTTCATCTTCTTCCTCCTCCAACCATAAAGGTAAGTCATGTTGTAGAGAAGGTTGAGCAGGAGGGTATAGGACTAATGCCTTGGACATATGCCCATTTTTGATGGTCATATTCCTATCTCTGCAACTAATGTAAGCATTGGCAATGGCCAACCATGGTCTCCCAAGGATGAGAGGGTAACCAGTAAGCTTAGCCTTAGGCTGGAGAACTATGAAATCTAAAGGGTACTCCCAAGAGTTAATGGAGACCATCACATCCTCCACAATTCCCTTAGTGGAATGGGTTCTTCTTCTTCTTCTTCCCCTGTAGGTTTTTCAAATATGCCAAGTTGGTCACCTAAGGGTTCCTCCAGTTCACAGCCACTCAAGAAGAGGGAAGGTTAGTTGTTTGATGCAATGGGGGTATTTGGAAAAAATTTCCCTAAGCTATCCCTATTCCTACAAGGCATGAAGGGAAATATTTTTGGTTTGGTTTTGTATTTTTTCAAACATGAAAAGTACTTGTAGAATTGAAATTTCTGATTGAAATGAAAATTATTGACAGAATGAAAAAGCTACTTGCTGAATTGAAATCTTGCTTGCAAAATGGAAAGGAAAGAAGAAAATGCAAAATATAAGAAAGGAAACAACTAGATTACCTTTACAGAAATAAACTAATGGCAGAATATTGAAGACAAGAAATAGAAGAAAAGAAAGCAATAATCACATTCTACTTAGACACCTCCCCGACAATGGTGCCAAAAAGTGATGAGTGCCAGTATGCAGCAAGGATGTTACAAATCTTGGGCTACCAGCTTTACTTATCAACCTGAGGTTCGTACAAACTTGGAGGTGACAGTGCTGTATGCACAAGCAAAAGTGATGGCCAGGGAAAATTTTAAGGATGGAAATTTATCTTAATGTTTAGAAACCTTGGCAAACCTTACTAGTATTAAACATACAAACTTTAAAATGTTTGGTGATATTATTGTAAAAATATTCAAAATTTTGATGATTTTATATAGTCTTTATAACTTTTTGGCGAATTTTAAGGTAAAACTATCTTATGCTATAAAATTTCGGAAAATCATATTTAGAAAAAATGGAAATCAACGAATCTTTTTTTTCGAAAAAGCATGGAAAATTAGCCAGCCTGTGAATATTAGCCCCTAAAATTTTCCCTCGTGATGGTTCTGCCTGTTGTCACTATTCAGCTAGCAAGAGACCACTGGGGTTCCAAGCTAGACTTCTATGGTGTCAGAAGAAGCTTGATTATTTGATGGAAGAAAGGTAAATCTACTCTAAGAGAGAGTTACTTTAATGCAATAATGGAGAAGGTCGACATGGAATGCTAAATCACACCATTCCCTAATTAACCATTTAAGAAGATATGCCAGGTAGAAATGCTAGATCAACATGAAAGAAATGCTACTATCTAAGTTGTAGAAGTAAGAAGCATCAAACAACACTAATGTGCAAGTAAAGAGACTGAACTAAATCGGTTTTTGCTTTTTTACCTTTTTATGCAAAATCATGTATGCAAACTAATTGCTTCTGTGGATGTGGCAAGTGAATTTAGTATGTTTAAGGATGGATGGAAGGGTTATGAAATGATTGGATGGGTTGGAGGACCACTTGGATGCTTTTAGTGACTTCTTAGAGTTTTTCCATTAATTCATCCTTAAAACAGGGCATTTCAAGAAAACCTATAGGATGTACTAGAAACCTATAGGATGATCCTATAGGAATTATAGCGAACCTACATGATATAGCTCAGAGAAACATGTGAGGTGTTGGAGGTGATGGGAGGCCTAGTAAAGGTGTGTGATGGGTGTAATGGAGTGGGAGAAGGTCTAGGATCACTTAGAAGTCAATATCCAAGATAGTAGATGGTTGGATTTTCTCAATGGGCTTGGAAGGATTTCTATGAAAAAGGATGAAAAACTAGTGAAGGTGATGGTGAAAACAAGGGATGGATAAGGTGGATGGAATGGAAGGTGGCTACTGGCTATGAAGTATTAGTCTCCTCCTGAAGCTCCTGCTCTGCATAAAACATGTGTGTCCTCCAAAAAGTTATGCAAACAAGATACATTTTCATAAACTAGAAAAGCATAATTAATGGATTAACTACCTATACTATGCATGAAGAAAGTTGTTGAAAGGAATGAAAGAATGGATGAGATCTACAGCAACAAAAAAGATAAAAAGGATGACAATGGAAATATACCTTGAAAAACTAACAAAATACTAATTTAAAGACAACAAAATCCAAATCTCCTAAAAGAACTAGAAATTTGTGTTTTAGGTGCTACTTAAGCGTCCCTTCCTCAAGTCATGATCCTAGAGGGAGGAAGTGAGTTTGAGACACCTGCTGACAACCTTGTGGTGATCCTTTTTATCCTTGCTAACCTGCTACTTGAAGGAACAAATGGAAGCAAACTAAATAACAACCAATCTAATCTACACTACTTGTAATGGAAATACATTTGAAAGCGACTCAACAATGAACCTATGGAACTACACTAAACATACATGTACAAAAAGGGAGGAGCCTTGGCTACTAGGGTTGGGCCCTAACCCAAAAACTTCAACCCTCTGAGTTAACTCAATGCTGGCTCAAAACAAAACTCATTCTTATTACCAAAACAACATATTACATCAATAGAACTTTCACAAGTATTGCAGGTTCAAAATAGCTTATATTTTCACAATAAAAATCCAAATCCTACTGAGGTCCTAGGCCTCTCTACTTATACAACTGAAGTCCCCAACAACTTCATTAAAAGTAGGGAGGCTTGACTCCCAAACATGAGATAAACTGGTGCTTTGTCTCTCACTTTCTTGGTTTCCTTCTAATCCTCATGATTTGGTTGTTTGCACTCTGAGTTGATCTGATGAATGGAGGAATATTCGAATGGAGGAGTAGTAAATGAGGAGGAGTCGCCTCCTACAATCCCTCTCCCTTGTTCCATTCGAGTTTTGACCTTAGTATTTGCCAAAATTCTTTGATTTTCTCCTTTAATCTTGCATTCAATGCATATTAGTCCACTAAGAATAATATCCAACTGTAACTCACCTCATAAATAAAATATAATTAAAATGTAATAAGTTATGAGAAAATTTGGTTTGAATAAGCTAAGAGGTGAATTAAGGCCCATATAATTACCCAATGATGAGGTTCACCACAAATCTCTTTTTTAATTATTATTTAGGGATATATTTCACAATTTATAATCATTAATTAATATCAATTTTGAATGTTAATCACTGAGGGCGTTATTGACTGTGGAAGTAGTCGTGTGGAAAAAGTTGTGTGGAGATGGTTGTGCATGTGTAGAGGTTATGTGGAGAAAAAAAGCATGTGCAGAATGAGGGAAGTGGAAAGGGGTCTTTTAATTTTAATGTGTTTTGATATTAGTTCTATTATTAATAGATTTTGTGGGAGCGAAAGTGCATACAATGGAAGCTTCAAATATTTTTGCGCACAATGGACTTTGTTGTTCAGAGGTAGCATGTGCAAATAAGAAATGCTTCCTACCCACGATATTTATTAATATGAGTTTCAAATTTCAATGACTTGTGGAAGGGAGTCGATGAATTGAATGCTGAGATTACTTGTATTTATGTGTAGGTCTATTTTCTATTAATGAGAGGGTAGAGATCACGACGATGAAAAATGTGGATGGAAGTTTTATCTTTGTACCATGTTTCAGATGAAAAATATTTGCAGGTGGTGATTTCTAGGGAAGCAAGATTGAAAATATTTGACATAGCTAGTATAGTGAGAGGAGAACCATTATTTGTAATGATATAGAAAATAGTGGGATGTGTAGCATTTTCTCGTTGCAAATTGTGTTTGTTTCCTTAAATAAACTGTTATTTGTAAAGTTGTGCTTGAACGATAGCAGTAGTGTAGCAAAATATAGAAGCTATAGAATACTGCAAGCTTCTAAATCAATTTATGTTTTCCATTTTTCTGTTCACATTTAGAGATAATGCAAGTTTTTGGTTCGTCAAGATTTTATCTATAATACTCAGCAAGCTATGATTAATGTTTGTGCAGAGGTCATCATGCAGAAAAAGTTTTTCTGAGGTGGTTACATAAACAGGGGTGCTAAATAAACTATATGTTGTGCAGTAAAACAAATGTGTGAAAGGCTTTGTCTTTTTTAATTATTATTTAGGAACATTTTTTGCAAGTGCGAAAGTAGATCTGCAAAAGTAGTTGCTCGGAGATATCATGTGCGAGGTTCAGGGAAAATTTTAAGGATGGAATTTTATATTAAAGTTTAGAAACCTTGGTGAATGTTCCTAGTCCATAATATGAAAATCATAAAATGTTTGGTAATACTTTTGTAAAAATATTTAGATCTGTAATGATTTTATATTAGTTTATATAAAATTCTGGCTATTTTTAGTTGTTGGACTCAGATTGTCAGCCCAATGAAAATTGATGAGACTTTTGAACAGCTATCCTCCCTTCAAAAAAACTGGGCAAAGTGTTACCCCTATCCTAAGAAAGGCAAAAACATTATTACCCGTTTGTGGAAATGCATCCCAGCTACCCTCAGTTGGCAAATATGGTTAGCTAGGAACAACTGTATCTTTAACGACAAGAAGCCCAACCTTGTCCGCATATTGGCAAAAACAATAGCGCTCATATCTGAAACAGTAAGTGCAAATTGGGTAGCTCCTCCAGACCAATCAAGCTGGCACAAAGAAGAGGTGGAATGGTATAACAAATTCAGCATCAATCATAGCAACAACCAACCAGCACACCCCAAAGTTAGCAAGAGGAGTATAAACTGGAAGCTCAGAGGCACAAGGGAAGAAGTAAGTCAATGGATCCTTGATCAGAATCGCCCTACTTTGCACTTCGACGGGGCCTCCAAAAATAATCCGGGAGAAGCTGGAGCAGGGGGCATCATAAAGGATAGCCATGGAAAAACTCTGGTCTGCTACGAATGGGGTTTGGGCCAAATGTCCAATAACCTGGCCGAAGCTTACAGCCTCTACCTTGGCACCCTCATTCTGAACCGGCTGAGAATCAGGAACCCAATAATAGTGGGAGACTCAGCCATCGTCATTGCAGCCATGGTGGCGGGAACAAAATTTAAAAAAGAGGCACTTAATAACGTAAAGCTCAGGATCGAGGAAAATGTCAAAGAAATGGGAGACACGACTTTCAAACATGTATTAAGAGACAACAACACTGAAGCGGACCAATTCGCCACCAAGGCAGCCAACAGACAGATCGGCCAAGTCAAAGAAAATGATCACATTTATGAAAATCCCGTCCCGTGACTGGCTTAGCTGCCTCTCAAAATCTCCGATCAGTTGTCCCAGCATCCTTTCGACCTCCTGTCATATCACTTCCCACCCTCATTCTTGTGATCCCTGGCCTCAACCAGTCCCGCCGCACGCTGCTCGTCAGGCATGGAACTTCGATCCTCCCTCCCTCACTCCCACCACTCATTCTTCTTGGTCAGATCTCAGGATCTTGAATTCCCAGTTATCCCGTGACTATCACATGCAGTTTATAGGTAGAAGTCTTTTCATGATCTCCTTAGACTGCTGCAAAGATCTCAAGCTGGTGGCTAATCCCAGCCAAACCACAGTGCCTATGTCGCACCCTCGGTTCGCTCAGCCTCCCTCCACGCTATATATAATCACCTACCCTCCTCCTTCCGAGCACATCAGAAACTTGTTTCTTTTTTCGCAGGAGAGTATTGGATCTTTACCAGGCATCCAGCTAAGGAAGGTTGGCATCAAGAGAGGCCGCCATCAGTGCAGACCGGCTGTAAGATCTCTCTCGAATGCCCCTGGGGACGTCAGCAATCCTAAAGAACGGAACTACGCCTTCAGTTCAGCTGCTCCTTTCCTCCCCGACCGTCTGGTAAATCTCTGTGCCTGGCTCCCTGCTTTAACAGTGTTTTCCTCCCTGCTCTGTTTCTTCTTCGTGGCATTTTTCCTCAGGCGCGCTGGTCTCCTTCCTCTTCACCCCAGCCCCTTTTCCCTGTCCCCGCTCAGCACCCAAATCAGCTCCCTGGAAATGGCAGAGATCCCTGAAAACAGAGAACAAACTGAGGCCCAGGAAAACCGTGAGCTGCCCGAGAATCCCCTGGACAGAGTGCTGGGAAACGCCAACTGCACGTTGTGCAAAGCTCATTGCTTTATGATTGCAAGGTTTGTTAAACATTTTAATGAGCTCAAAGAGGACTTCCAGGCGGACAGCAGATCAAAGAGAAAGAAACTGGAAAAACACAAGGCTGAGATAGAAAGCCTAAAGGAGAAATGCAAACACATGGAGGAGGCAGTCGCCCACATCAAAGCCATCACTCAAAGTATGCAAGCCGAGACTTCAACCAGAGCAAGCATCAAGAAAGAACCCCAGATTGATGATTCTGTCAACCAGCTCTAGTTAACTTTCTAATGACTAGCAAATTTTGTCTTCTCGCAGGTCTATTTGTAAGGCTATACAGCCATTTTCTTTTTCAATCTGCACTACTCAAGTTTGTCTATAAGAAGTCAGGGTCTGCGAACCCATTTTGGACTTCTCCTCACCTATTTCCATCCACTTATGTAACTGGATTTGGCTCCAAGCAGTTTTATAATATATAAGTATCCGACCATGTTAAAAAAAAAAATTCTGGCTATTTTTGAGAAAAATAATTTTGTACCATAAAATTTTGGCGAATCATTTTTAGAAAAAATGGAAAATTGGAAATTTTTTTATGAGAAAAACATGGAAAATTAGCCCATAAAATTTTCCTTGGCAGGGATTTTGCTAGGTGTGGAGCCTGATTATCTTCTTGATTGTTCAGGGGTTTTTTGTTTGAGCCACTTTGGATCCTTGTTCCTAATTGGGTGGAAATATCACCTTTATGATCGTTGTCAAGGGGGTGTTGGGCGGCGACAATGATTTTATGAACCCACATCCCCCCCCTCATGGGGGTTGGGGGAAGTGCCCTAGAATCTAAAAGTAGATGAAAAATTTCCTTTAAAAATATTATAATTTTGTAGTCAATTTGGACTATTTATTTTAGAGATGATTTGATAGTAGAATTTATGTTAATTTAGGGCTTATTCCCTAGAAGGCAACCCTCAATTTATATGAAGGAATTGTATAGTGGTTGTGTATTATTATTCTTAGTCAGAAAGAGAGAGGAGGTTGTGTGATATTGAAGAGGAAATTATAGCAGACTTGTTGTAGGTTGCATTTCTTCATTTTGTTGGATAATATAAAAGGAAGGATTGGTTATTTCTTAGTGGACATAGCCCAAATTAGGTGAACCACATATATATGTGTCTATCTTGTTTTATGCATTTTTGTGTTTGTGTTTCCACAATATTTTATATGTTTCATTACTCCGTTACTTAATTGCTAACAACTGGTATCAAAGTTGAAGGTCTATTTGGTTGATAAACTCGTAGAAGAGAAGGGTTCCTAGTTCGAGTGGGAGCAATGGTGGAAGATGGAAGGTTTAGGGTTGAAACATTTAATGGCGAAAACTACCAGCTATGGAAGATGTAGTTGGAAGATTATGTATATCAAAAATATTTGTACCTACCATTGAGCGGAAAATCAAAGAAGCTGATGAGTATGACAAATGAAGAATGGGATCTTCTCAACAGAAAGGAACTAGGAACAATATGCCTGTGTCTGGCAGCGTCGATGGCATTCAACATTTCAAAGGAAATGAAAACAAAAGGTTTAATGATGGCTTTGGCCAACTATATGAAAAACCATCGGCCTCAAACAATGTTTTTCTTATTAAGAATCTATTTAATATGAATATGTCAGAAGGTGGATCTATTGTTGATAGTTTAAATCAATTTAACATGGTTCCCAGTAAATTAAATTTTGTAGGGTAAATTTTGATGATGAAGTTAGGGCTCTATTGCTTTTGTGCTCATTGCCATAAAGTTGGAATGGCTTAGCCATCACTATTAGTGACTTTGTGTTTGGATCTAGAACTTTAAATTTTGATGATGTTGTTTGTGATATCCTTAGTGAGGAAATGTGATGGAAAAACTTAGGTGAGACAACAAGTAATGCTTTGACTATGGAGACTAGAGGAATAAAACTACAGAGAGGAAATAGCTCAGGAAATCCCAGTAATTCATGGAAAGGAAGATCCAAGTCTATATTAGGGATAGTGTGCCAGAAATGTGGGAAGAAAGGACACCTGAAGAAAGACATCTTAGAAGGGAAAAGAAGGAGATGGACAACAAGAGAAAAATCATAAAGTGAATGTGACAGGTGATGGATTGCAAGATGCTTTGATTATTTCATTAGAGAATATTATTAATTCCTGGGTGGTAGATACAGGGGCCTCATTCCATGCCATGCCCAATAGGAAATATTTTCATGACTATGTTTTGTTTGCATTATGGTGTGCATGGTTCCAACAAGATGACATTGGCATTAGTTCATGATGGTAGCTATCTCATGTTGGAATTGACGTCAACCTTATGTACTAGTTTATTTTTGGGTGCCTTCATTGTAGAGTGGTTATATTTGGTTGTGTTGGCATTGGGATGATTGAGTTGGCATTGATGTCAACTGTATGATGTCACACTTATGATGGTCAGATGTTGGCATTAGTATAGTTGATGGTTTATTGGCACACTTGGTGAGTTGGCATACTAGGTATTCATGTTTATACTCATGAAGATAAGTTGTTTTAGTATGATGGCCTCATGATGATGATGATGATGATGTTGCAGAGGTGTTGCAAGTATGTTCATAGGAATTGCAACTTGTGGAGGTGTTTGTTGGAGAGTGGAGGACCTGTTAGCACTCTTACCAACCTTGTTTGTTGGCCTTTTAGGTGAGCTTGGCAGTGAAACTTGGGAGACTTGTTTTATCTACTTTCATAGGTGTTATTGAGATTAACAAAGGTTTGGAGGTGAGTTCAGATTTTGAAGAATAGGATCCAATAGGTGGTAGATGTTCTGAGCTAAGGGATTGTGCTTTTTCCTGATGCTTTGCCCCATTTGCATGGAGATAGGATTATGGATCTAACTGAAAGGATCCAAGCACTTGTAGATAGGCCTGTTTATGCGACTAAAGGTCTCTAGTGAAGTTTAGGAAGTGTTGTGCATGTGACTGAGATTTTTCACAAAACTTTCTCTAAATTCCTCATGCAAACTTGATGAAAATTGGCATGGAAATTCCCAAATATTTGTAGAATAAGTTGTAATGGGTAAGAATGGTTTGAAAAGGCCCTCCAATGATGTGAACACCTTCATTGCACAAGTAGTGATGTTGGTGGATTAATTTAGTCTAATTTTTGAACCTTTGAATCCCAACCCAAAGATCAATTTCACCCTTCATGTTTTATATACTTCATGATGGAGCTGAGTGATGGTTGATGGTGAGTGGTAGTGAGTTAGAGAAGCATGAATTGTGTGAGTATGCTTTAGATCCATCAGTCAACTTGATTTCTTCAATGTATGAGCTCTAATGATATTAGTATGAGCAAATATATTTCCTAAAGAACAATATTTGTTTAAAATTCTAGATTTTAGATCAGAAATATAGAGAGGTGTAGCAGAGTGTGGTATTGATGGAGAGGTTGGAATAGTTCCAAGTTTAGGAATCTCACATTTGTTTTTGCAGGAGATGTTGATGCATTTGGAACATAGCCATAGTGTTTTATGTTGTTGATTGCATTATCTAGGATTCATATTTTGGTGACAGGGTTTTATATTATGGCGGAGTATGAGTTGTGTTTTTGTTGTTGTTTGGTGATGGTATTTCATAATTGATGTGGCCACTATTTTGCTAGAGTAGAGAGCATGTTTGTGTTGTTTATATTTGATTTATGAGATTGTCTTGTTGTTAGAGGTCATATTGTAGAGCTTAATCAAGTTGAGCAGATAGTCTTGGGATCTCGTTTGAAAATAGACTAGATGAGGCCCACATAGAATAGAGGAGAAATTAATTCATGGATGTGGAGTAGTGATTGTGAAGTTTCATCGAAAGGAACAGTTTCTCAATTCAATGGTTGTTCGATAGTCCAATCGAACTTGGGCGAGGATTGATATATCATGGTGGATTTCAACAGATGGTAATCTGTAGATCCATGTGAGAACATAGTATTCTAAGATAATTAGTAGAATCAAGTCTCCAGGTTTATGGGAGTCAACTGATCGTATATGAGGTTGAGTCTCCTAGCTGATCAGAGTCAACAATATATGTAAATAGATTATATTTTCTTAATAGAAGATTTAGTGCCATGCATCAACAAAAGCAAGTGTGGTTTTTTTGTCGATGAAGGGTTTTCCAATAGATATATTGTGTCTCATGTGTTGATGATTACTTTTGTTCTTGTTCATGGTTATGTTCCTCATATGGTTTATTTGTTTATTATGATTTATACATATATCTGCAAATTTTCAGTGAGTTGTTGCTAATTAGTGTGTGTGATTCAATAAAGTAAATTAAAGAAAAAAAATTAATAATACACACTATTGATTCACCCCCACCCCCTCCAATAGTGCTCAAATCTTTCCAACAATTGGTATCAAAGCAAGGCTCTTGGTTGCAACTTGATTGCTAGAAATTAGATATGGGGGTTGTTGGTGAAAACTTGGAAATTTTTTATTTCCGAATGGCCAAGAACAAGAGGAAACAATTTCTAAAAAGGAATGACCTTCAAAAGCAATAATCTTAGCCACAAGAGTCTCATCTTCCTAGTGCAAGTGGTTCAACAAATAATGTGCATAAATCAAAAGATCGAGAACCAAAGTTATTGCAACAAAATGAATTCAAAGGTATGAATGCTAATGATTTTATTTTGAGTTATAATTTTGAGGATTCAGATTTTGAGGATGTTTCATTTCCTAGTGAATATGAGGATAATGTTAAGGTTCTTAGAGTTGAGAGTAGTAGACTAAAAGATGCATGTAAGGATCAAGAAAAACTTTAGTAGATTTGTGATGATAAGGAGGCCAAGCTCAAGGAAGATATTTTCAGCTTAAAGATTAAGTTGGTAGAATAATAAAAATTTGAAGAAGGTACGAGGAAGAAATACTAAGAAAAAGAATATGAATGTGAAAGATTAGAGGCTAAAGTGGTGTCTTTGAGAAAGAAGTGGAATATGGAGAATAGCACCGTGGAATTTGATAGTTTTCTTGAGATCCAAAGATCACCATTGGATAAATATGGTCTTAGATTTCAAAAGGGTGAGTCTAGTTTTATTGTAGGTAAAAACAACAAAGAAGAACCCATGAAACCTATAGAAAACAATACCAACAAAAAGAGTGAGAATGAAGGAAAAAATAAAGCAAAACCAGAAGTAGATCAACCAGCAAAACCAACAACAACTAAAAATAAAACCTCAAGGAGCACCTACTTTTAGAATATATTTTGGTCCAAGAGAATATTGTTGCAACTCTATTATATTTCAAAGGAAGGAAAGTCATTTTCTTCCTTTGATCCATGAGGTACAATACTATAGCTGTCACAAGTATGGACATGTTGCAAAAAAATGCAGGAGAATAATGTATAGATCCAATCAGTAGATATTGCAACAATATAAAAAACCATGAGGTTGGCTAATAGGTATAATCATGATTTTTATGGTTATTGTTACTCATGTCACTTTTTTGTCCATAAGACAATAGATTACAAGTCGAACCAATGGAGGAGAAACACATTGCATGCAAGGTATAGACCCGGTATAAGTAGCAAGAGATATGATCCCCTTGTTTTGTATGTTGGCCATGTGGAGTGTTATACATGCCATAATTTTGGCCATATGGAAAGAGATTGTTTGCTCCCCTATTACTAAAGGAAAAACTATCAAAAGATACAAAAATAAAGAGGAACTACTAGAAAACCAGTGAAGGAATAAAATAATTTGATGAAAGAAAAAAAGCAATAGCCAAATACTGTGTGGAGAAAGAAGGAGCAATATCTCTTCAAGTAATGAAGAGCATCCCCTCCTAAATCCATGATTATTTCTTGCATACTCATAGAGGACTACAAATTTATGTGAGGTTCATAACCTCAGGGGGAGAATATGGTAGAAGTATGGAAGTTTGATGAGTTCAAGTTGTTGTAGTAACATATGATGAGTTCATTTCAACCTCGTGCACTCTCAAGTCCATAGGATCAGCCTGTCTACTAGAGGTATATTGAGCTCAAAGGGAGATAAGCATGATATGAGATTTACATGAGTTATTTTCATCATTTTCTTTTCACTCAGCTATTTGTAATAGATTTATATATGTTTTATGAGTGAAAGTAGTGCATGTTTCATGCATATATATGCTTTTGGTTTCACTAACAAGTTTCTTTTTTAAATGGTACAACCATGCATAGAAGGTTTTCATTGGCATATGATCCATATAGATGACCTGAGACATGGAACAGACATATATGAACTATTATATGATGATTAATACAACCATATACTTGTTATTGTTTCATCATGTTACATTGGTATTGATTCCAATCATTAGTGAGTTGAGTTGTCATGGTGATAAGATTGTTATGGAGGAGTCTCATGAGTCATTTTTGCAATAAAATGTATGGGCTAATGATGTTGTATCAGTTATTATATGTCATGTATTTGATTCATTGGTCCATATGAGATTACCATGGAATTTATGTATTCATTGATTTATTCATGTAAAATTGTCATGACGCTATGTACTTGTATTTTTTTATGTTTGAGTCATCTAGTCATGAGTCATAAGGTTTTGTAACGGTCATGTATGAGGTCATATATCACTACTACAACCATGTATATATAATGTATATGTCATTTAGTCATGGTCATGTGGAGTCTATGGTACATATGGTGCACCTATTTGTCGAAAGGAAGCATTGTTTACAATGGAAGTGGCTCACTACAACCTTGAGATGATATTAGAGATGGCACATGTTCAGGGGGAGAAAATTTTTCTCTTGTTTACATCAGACATAAATTTTTGCTCTAGTTTCTCCATTATTTGTGCTCTAGTTCTTATTGCTTTATCAAATGGATTTAACCCTTTGCCATTGATGTCAAAGGGGGAGTGATAGAGGATGATGATCTGGAGATTTTGAGTGACTCCCATCAATGAAAAAGGAGGGTATTGTTGGTACTATGGTGTGCGTGGCTCCATCTAGCTTATGTTGGCATTTATTCATGATGGTATCTAGCTCATGTTGGCATTGATGTCAACCCTATGTAGCCTATCTTATGTTTGGGTGTCTTCATTATAGCATGGTTGTAGTTGGTTGTGTTGGCATTAGGATGATTGAGTTGGAATTGAAGTCAAATGTATGATGTCAAACTCATGATGGTCAGATGTTTCCATTGGTATATATAGTTGATAGTTTGTTGGAACACTTGATGAGTTGGCATCATTAGTCTTCATGTTGTAACAACCTTGGTTAAAAACTCATGTAAAAATATATAAGACCATGGTTAATGGGACATGTATTCCAAAATGAATGGTGGGAAAAACATCCTAGAGGGTGTTAATTTCGGTTATTATGGCTAAAGAAAATTTGCAATGGAAATGCATAAGGCTTTGGAAAGGAAAAATGGCATTCTGGCACATTCATTTATGGAAATAATGGAAATTAGGAGAAAAGGAAGGTGAAAGGTCATAGGTTTCATATGAGGAGTAAATTGAAGGAAAATAATGGAGAATGAAAGAAATAGTGCCCTCATTAATGAAAAGGATTATGAGGATCCGCCGGCAAGATTTTTCTCAGGTTTTTGCATTCGATCAAGAAAGGCAAAGAAGGCAAGAAGAAGGAATGAACAAGCAAGGAAGAGCGGAATAAAGTAGCTACAAAAATATTCTTTGTAGGTATCGATTTGCATGTGTGTTTTCCTTGCTATATTTGCAATGCATGGTATTGCATGTGGTTCTTTTGTTGTTATGGCATTGGTTTTTCCAGGTGTGATAGTCTTTTCATCCTAGCCTTGCCATTTTCGGACATCAAAGGTGTAATGGGGTTCTCATGTTTTGTTTGAGCTAGATTGTCGGATGGATTCGATGCTGAGTGAGGTGGATCTCCAAATGATAGAACACATGACCTAGTGGTCCCTAAACGAGACAAAGGGTCACAGTAAAGCCACTGGCTTAATAACCCCTGAGCTAGACTATGGGTTGCGGTAAAGCTAGGATTGTGTGCCTCGATGGGCCTAGGAATCCTTATCGGTGAATGGCAGGATATATTGTAAAGCCAAGAGGTGGATTTCTCTCCATTGGTCCTAGTAATATCAGGATGGGATGTGAAGTAAATCCTAGAGGGTGGGTCTTGGTTTAGGGCCTAGTGATCTGGTGTGGATTGCGATAAAGCCTGAGAGACTAGGAGACAGGGAAATTCCTCACGATGTAGGTGGAGAAATCTGGACGCATACATGCTTGTTTTGGCCTAGTGATCTGGTGAAGATCATGGTAAAGTCGGTTATGACATGTTTTTTTTTTTGGCCTAGTGATATGGGATGGATTACAGTAAATCCTAGTTTCTATTGATGAGGTTGAGTTGGTTTAGCCTCGGGTTGTCCTGGTTGGTTCTTTTGGTTTGAGTCCCACATTCATGCTTGGAATATGGTCGGGGTGAACGGCTGAAGAGAGATTTGACTTAGCCATTCTATGTTAGGTGGAATGTGGTATTCCCATCCTAGGTTGGATTTTTCATCATTAATATGAGGTTGCTTCTCCTTGTTATTATATGAGCATTACACAAGTTTATATATGGATCATATGGATATGAGTTCCTTGGTATTTATATTGATACTATGTTGGTTATGTATATATTTTATGACAATGGCTATGTATGGCTCTCATCATGTTCTTACTTATAAATAAATTAATAATGTATCTATGAAATAATGGATGATAATGGAGCTAATGATATAAGGGATCAATTCTTCTTAGCAATTCTCAGATAAGTATGAGACCCCTATGCTTAGATCTATCATTTACACTTGTGGATTGTATTAATGCCAAGTATTTGACAAAATGTCAGTCCCAATTGGGGATGGTCAGGCCTAGTCCTCGAGTTAGATTTCGGTTTATTAGTCTTGTCATCATGTGTTTAATGGATTATGGAAGTTACAACAAGTTATGGGTAGTGGCTAGAATTTTGGGCTTGAAAAGTGCCTTAATTACCACAAACTCTGGCATGGTTCTGCAAGAAATAGTCCCTGGACACTAGCATGCAGATAGAATGGAAGTGACTAGAGGTTTAATAGCTTAAAAATGCAGTGGAACCTAGGGGCATGATACTTGAGTGGTTGGGATGGCCTCTGGGAGTGTTGTTGCTAATGTGGAAGGTATTTTTGATGTGTTTCCATTGATTCCACTTCCTTAAGGTTTCCTAGGAGGTTGAATCATATCATAGTGGCATCTCGTCACATGTTTACCTCGGTTAGCCAGTTACTTGGGTAGATGTGGGAGGAGGGTATTACAGAGTGGTATCAGAGCATGGTTCATCCCTCACACTGGATGGGCGGTGTGTTGGTCATGCATTCATGTCAGTCGCATATATGTTCCTTATGCTTGTAGTCCATGTTCTTCTTGCATTTATATGGTGTTCATCATGGTTTTAGGGATGTCACCGTGTGAAGGTTGATGGTGTTGTTGTGGAATGTGTCATCATGAGTGTATGGTTGTATATGCATTTGTTATGCTTGTCAGTGTCTATATTTTGTTATGCATGCATTGTCATGGTTATGGTTATGCATGTATGGTAGGTCAGACATGCAGGTGTATTAGTTAATGGATTTTTATATGCATTAGGGCTATATACATTAGGTTTATGTAAATATCTGTTAATGGTATGGCTACATACATGATAAATTCTAGTTGATTATTATAGTCATATGCACATGTGTCAGATAGTCTTGAATGATAGTAACCTGTGGTTGTATGCATTGCTATGGTTGTTTTATGTTAGATAACTTGATGATTATGTTCTATGTTGTTGATGAGTATGCTATAGGTTAATTTGTTGTTGTTATATGATAGCTAGCTTGATGATTATGTTATATTTTGTTGATGAGCATGTTATATGTTAAATTATTGTTGTTATATGTTAGTTAACTTGATGATTAGGGTTATAGCATTAATATCTTGATGTTATATGTATCGTACTAAATTGGATTGTCCTATGCAGATGGTTAGGGTTATGACATTTAAGTATGAGTCGACATAATTGTGATATTGTGTTGT
This sequence comes from Pinus tabuliformis, assembly GCA_031772625.1. Classification (NCBI taxonomy): domain Eukaryota; kingdom Viridiplantae; phylum Streptophyta; class Pinopsida; order Pinales; family Pinaceae; genus Pinus; species Pinus tabuliformis. The sequence continues at coordinate 876,325,036 of CM062814.1, read as the reverse complement.
ACTAATCTAGATTGGCTATACATATGTGATTGCTATGCATACATGACAAACGTTTATGAGTTTATGATGTGAACATGTTAGCTAATGACTATTATGGATATCATGACCTTATTTATTTTTGAGTTGTTATTTCATGAAGTTATATCATGCTAATCTGGATTGATTGTGCAAAAAATATAGCCCCCATGAGATACATTAAGATATGACTTTTCTTACGTTGCATATTTGTTGCTTGATTATTTGATTATGTCGTCAATTTAGTGTTTGAGTGTTGGTGTCTTTAATGCCATCTATATGTTGGTGAATGTTTGATTAATCACATGATATGAGTATGTGTCTATAACATTTCTTGTTGAAATGATCTTGTTTTAAGATGGTTTTACTCACGCATATGTGTTAAGATAGTTGACATGTACATGAGTATAGTAGGTGATAGTTTTAGCATTATGTCTAATGACTATGAGTTGACTATGGATTATGCCATGATTGTTAGTATTGGTAAAGGTTGATTTAAAATTAGAAAATATCTTGCCTTGACCACTGGAGTAGGTGGTTGACATGTGCGAGAAGTTGTAGGGTAACATGCTCGGTATTAGCATGACAAGGTAATATTTGATTTTCTTACATAATTAGAAGTTGGGTGATGTGATAGTACATAGTAAGCCTCGATTGCAACAAGGTAAAAGGGTAAAACAAAGGAATTGGGTAGGAATTCCTTTGGTCATGTTTGGAAACCCTAATTGCAAGCAAATGATTGCTTTTCATACAATAAGTCTTCTTAACCTAGATTTCGTCTAACATTATGTGGGTACGTGTTATATTAATGGACATGTATTTGACAGGTATAACAACTAGTTTCTAGTTATAGCTACATCTATCAGGAGAATTCGAGTCCCTTGAGACATGGTGTGGATGTGTTCAGTTGCAAGCAACGTTCTTAATATACAAAGGTAAGGTAACTAATGTATTGTTATGTTTATTTATGCACTAACAATTATGTGTTTATGGTAGTGTGATGCAGGGACTTGCATGGAAAGAGAGGTTGCCATGAAATATTGCAAAAGGCTTGGCTTCAGCTTTCCTTCGGAACCATGTGATTGAGTCAGGGTGTTTGTTAGTCTTTTGATTTTGGTCCTTGGTGATTTTTTGAGCTTGATTGCAGTTTTGTTTATGACTGGTCCAAGGACTTACCACTTTATTGTGGTGGTGTGTTGTTATTGGTTTTCATGGTATTATTCTTGGTTGTTTCTTTTGCTTTCTTGTTATGTTTTGAGTCTTGGGAATTGGTTTGGGAAAGAGGAAAGTTAATGGAGCTAGCAAAAAGCTGAATGAAACCCATCAGGCAATGTAAGTGATGAGCCTCATCATTGGGTAACTATATGGACCTTATGTCACCTCCTAGCTTAGTCAAATCAACTCTTCTCACAATTTATTAAATGTTTTGATTATATTTTCTTTAATGAGATGAGTTAAAGTGAGATATTATGGCTAGTGGACTAATATGCATTGAATGAAGGTTTGAAAGAGAAAATTGAGGAATTTTGGCAATATTAAGGTTTGAAACTCGAATGAGACAAGGGAGAGAGATTGTAGGAGGTAAATCATCCTCATTTATTCCTCCCTAATTTGAATATTCCTCCATTAATCACACCATCTTGGAGTACAAGAAGCCAAGTCATGAAGATCAAAAGGCAGCTAAGCAAGTGATAGTCAAAGAGCTAGTTCATCTCGAGTTTGGGAGTCGAGCCTCCCTAGATTTAAGGAAGTCATTGGGGATTTCAGTTGTATAAATAAAGAGGCCTAGAGCCCCATTAGGATTCAAATTTTTTTTGTAAAAACACTAATAATTTTTGAGCTCCAGACTTCTGGAAGACATTGCTATGTAATTTTTTGTTTTGATAATGAGAGTGAGCAATTTCATGATCCAGTACTGAGTTAACTCAGAGGGTTGAAGCTCTTGGGTTAGGGCCCAACCCTAGCAGCAAAGGCTCCTCTTCTTGTATCTGTATGCTTAGATTAGTTTCATAGATTCATGATTAAATTGTCCTTAGAAGTATTTCATTGCAAGTAGTGTAGATTTGATTAGTTTTTTTATTAGTTTGCTTCCATTTGTGCTTTACTTTAGCAGCAGGTTAGAAGGGAAAAAATAATAAAAAATATATCAGTAGGTGTCTTGGCCTCGCCTCTTCCTTTTGGGATCATGACTTGAGGAAAGGACCCCTATGTAGCCCCAAAAAAACAGATTTATATTTTCTCATAGAATTTAGAGTTTAATGTATTTGAACCATCATTTGATCAGTTTGCAAGTGTAGGATTTAATTACCATCTCTTCCATCTTCAGTATTACATTATATCTCATCAATGATTCCATTTTATTTTGCAATTTTCCTCATGCATGAAGTAGACAGCTAGCTCATTAAACTTTGTTTTCTAGTTTATTAGAATTCTTCTTGATTGCATGGTTTTTGGAAAATATCAATGTTTGATGCAGAGCAGGTGTTTCAAAAGTAGAGAGAGATCTCATAGCAAGCAACCAACTTCCAAATTCATCCATCCATAATCATTCCTCGCTTTCACCAAGACCTTCACCAATTTCATCATTTTACATAAAATCTCCTCCAAGCATGTGGAGCAAATCCAACCATCTCCCAACCTTGGTTTTGAGTTATGAGTGACCCTAGCAATTTTCTCACTCCATTCCACCTACCAACTACCTTCCCTAAGCATTCCATTACCTCGAACACCCATCGGTTTTCTCTCGGTTGTATCATGTAGAAATACAGGGAATCTTGTAAGTTTTTAGGACATCCTATAGGTTTTCATGTAGTGGCTTATTTTGAAGTCGAATTGAGGGAAACCCTCTAGGAAGCCACACAAGGGCACCTGAGGGTCTCCGAAACCTCCCAACCATCCACCAGCAACCCTAAGTCACCTACCACATCACCAAAAGAGTTTAGGTTTCACACTTGATTTTCCATAAAAAGAAGAAAAAGAAAAAAATAGATTTATTCCAGTCCTTTACATGCATAGTAGTGATGTTTGATGTTTTTAACTTCCATGCTTAGGACAGTAGCATTTCATACATGTTAGCTTGGCATTCTTTTAAATCATAGTTTCTCAACAGTTAGTTAGGGAATGGTGTGTTTTTAGCATAGGATTTTAGTCATTTTCCTTATTGCAGTAGACAAGCTTTCTCCTAGAGTAGATTTCTCTTTCTCTCATTAGTAATCAAGCTTCTTCTGAATCCATAGAAGTTTGGATTGAAAACCCTAGTGGTCTCTCGCCAACTAGACAATGACAAAAGGTAGAACCATCACTTTTACTTCTATATACAACACTGTCACCTCCAAGTTTGTACGAACCCTAGGTTGATAAAGTAAAGCTGGTAGCCCCAGGAGTTGTAGCATTCTTACTGCAATACTGGTGCTCATCACTTTTTGGCGCCATTGCCAGGGAGGTGTTTGAGTAATATGTGATTACTGCTTTCTTTCTTCCATTTCTTGTTTCTAATATTCTACTATTAGTTTCATTTCTGCGAAAGTAATTTAGATTTATTCCTTTTCCATACTACATTATTTGCTTTATTTTCCATTCTACAAGTAAGATTTCAATCAAGTAGTTATTTTTTCATTCAGTTTGTAGTTTTCATTCAATCTGAAATTTCAATTCTACAATTACTTTCAAAGTTTGAAAAAAACACAAAATAAAACAAAAACATTTTTTTTCATGCCTCGTAGGAATAGGGATAACATAGGGAAATTTTTGCCAAATACCCCCACTACATCAAACAGCCAAACTTCCCTCTTCTTCGGTGGATGTGAACTGGAGGAACCCTTAGGTGAGAAACCAGACATATTTGAAGAACCTACAAGGGAAGAAGAAGAAGAAGAAGAACCCATTCCTATTGAACCAATGGCTAAAATCAGAAATGACAGAGGGAATAGAGAAAGAGTTGAGGGTACCTTCCCCATTAGGGAAACCAATAGGGATACTAAGATGAAAAATATAAGCCCCTCTTCCCTTCCCCATTTCCATGGCCTAACCACAGAAGATCTAGACACTTTCTTATTTGAGTTTGTTTTCATATGCCAAACCTATGACAATACAAACGATGAGCAGAAGTTGAAACGATTTCCATCTACTGTCAAGGATATAGCTTTGTGTTCATTCATGGGTTTACTTGGAGATAGCATCACAACTTGGGCTCAGATGCAACAAGCCTTAAACAACAAGTATTGAGACTACTATAGGTCTAAATATACTAAAGAGAAAAAAATTTGGATGATGTTAGGCAATGATGAATCCCTAGAGGATTATGAAGAAAGATTCTAGCTTAGCTACAAAAGGGCCAGGTGCGAAATTGACCTTGAGTCATTTGAAGCTAGTCCTTCTTAGAGGAGTAAGGGAAGATCTTCTGGATACCCTACACTTGTTAGCAGGAGGGGATATCTACCAGTTACCCTATAAGGATATCAAGACTGTCTTTAGAAACCATTCTAGGGAAACTAGGAAAAAGGGTAGCGGTAGTCAACCTATGGTCAGTCCATCCTCTTCCAATTCATCTATCAAGGGAAAAATTGGAAATATGCTCGAGGATTTCAAGAGTGAGATGCTACAAAACCTTGCCTTGCAAATGGACACTATGCACATTAAGAGAAAGTAGGAGGAAGCAGAGAGAGTCTTGGCCATTTTTTGTCCTAGATGCACAAAGAGGCATCTTAGGAACAAATTTCCATTGAATTCTATTGAAATCTGGTTAGCCTGTGAAGAAAACCCCTCCACAGACAAGTGTCATTCTCTACCTAGACTAAAATTTGTATATCAAGGATCTAAAGGAGTCATTGAGTAGCTTTTCTACATAAACCAAAGGTGACCTCATGGGTCTAGACCATACAAGCAAGGCATGGAAGGGTCATCCCATGCATATTACAACCCCAACCAGACCACATCCATACCTTCTTGGGGGGGCCCTACTCATCCTTCCTAGTCTACACCTCCTCCTTAGTCCTTTTCACCTCAGTATCATTGCCCGCCATCCAGCTAATCATTTCAATCGTATGCTCTGCCATAACCTCAGTGGAATGCACCATCGCAGCAGTGGAGGCTCCCATACAATAGTGTTCCAACTTTAATGCCTCACCATATTCTCAACCAAAACTTCTACACTCTACTTCACCTAAAAAACTCTATATGCATGACCAGCCAAATACAAACCTGAACAACAGCCAGGCACAACAAATATATAGTGGAGAGACATCCTATCCTACTTATGCTGTGGAAATTTAGGAAGTCAGCATGAGATCTAGGAGAGTACTTCCAGACAACCAACCTCTACCTCCACCTAAGGAGGTTGAGGAAGAAAGAGAGGAAAGCATGCTTAAAGTAAATCCACCACCCTTTCCTAAGAGATTAACCCAGCCACTCCAGCCTACCCCAGAAGAGATTGAACTTCTGGGAGAATTGAAAAACCAGTGTGTCAAAATCTGACTTCTCCAAGCTATTAAAGATGTACCTATTTACAAAAAGTTGATTAAGGAGAAGTGCTTAAAACATCTAGGGAGGCGAAGAAGAGATGCCCCTACCATTAATTTCATTGGACAACAGTCCAACTTAATGTTGGGGCAGGTAATTTGTCAAAAGTATTTGAACCCTGGAAGCCTGGTAGTAGATGTGCACATCAATGGCACCATTGTCCTACACACTTTGATCGATCTTAGGGCTACCATTAATGTGATGACCAAGGATACCATGCTCAAGCTCAACCTCCAAGGTTCATTGAGAAAGACCATAATCATTCTGCAGCTTGTAGACCACTCCACAGTGAACCCTGAGGGGATTCTGGAGGATGTGATGGTCTACATTGCCTCTTGGGAATACCATGTAGATTTCCCAGTTCTCTAGCCTAAGGCTAAGTTTACTGGTTACTATCTCATCCTTGGGAGGCCCTGGTTAGCCACTGCTGATGCTTACATTAGTTGCATGGCTGGAAATATGACCATCAAGCATGGGCATATGTCCAAGCAGTTAGTCCTATACCCTCCTGCTCAGCCATCTCTAGAGCATGACTTACCTTTGTGACTGGAAGATGAGGAAGAAGATGAAGTTTATTCTGCCCAACTCTATACCTTAGAAACAACCATGGGAGGCGAACACCAAGATGAAGATGATTTGATTGAACACATAATCCAAAATCCAACTCCCAGTACATTGTCCTTAGAAGAAGTAGTAAAGGAAACCTAGAACAACCATCAAATTGATCTATGCTTAGCTGATTCCAACCCTCTCCGTGTCAAAACCATAGAACTCTACCCTGAGAGAGATTTGAAAATCAATCCATCTCATTTTGTTCTCCAAGAAGAAAAGTTGTGCAACATGCTAAAGGAACATCTAGATGCATTTTCTTGGAGTTACAAAGAAAAGAAGGGAGTGCACCCCTTAGTGTGTACTCACCACATAGGTTGAAATCCAGTTTGGTAACCACAAAGGAGGATGAATCCATCTCTTAAAGATATAGTCAAAGAAGAACTGCAAAAGCGGCTAGATGCAGGATTCATTTACCCTATCTCAGATAGTGAGTGGGTCTCTCCTTTTGGTGTTGGTTCCAAAGAAAAATGGTAAGTGGAGGATTTGTGTTGATTACAGGGAGTTAAACAAGGCCACAAAGAAGGACCATTTCCCTCTACCTTTCATCAACCAAGTGGTAGATGGCCTGGCAAGGAAATGTTTTTTCTCTTTACTAGATGGATTCGGTGGGTACAATCAAATCCAAATCAGCCCAAAAGGCCAGGATAAAACCACCTTCACTTGTCCTTGGGGTACTTTCGCCTATAGGGTCCTTCCTTTTGGGCTACGCAATGCTCCTACCACTTTTCATAGAGTAGTCCTAAGTATCTTTTCCGAGTTAGTCCATGATGTGGTGGAAATTTATATGAATGATTTTACACCTTATGGAGGTGATTTCCAAGAGACTCTGTCCGACTTAGGTAAGTTGCTACACAAATTCATTGAAATGAACTTGTCTCTTATTCCCAAAAAATGTGAATTCTTGATGACTGTAGGGGTCGTGTGAGTTCATTCAATATCTCAGCAAGGACTAGAGGTAGACCCAAACAAAATAGCTGTCATCCAAAGGGTCCCACCTCCATAAAAGTAGAGAGATGTCAGAAGCTTCCTAGGTTTAGTTGGATACTACCGAAGGTTTATAAAAGACTTTAGCAAGTTGGCTTCTCCTTTCTTTGGGTTGTTGGCCAAAGACTCTAAGTTTGTGTGGTCAAAAAGTTGTCAAGAGGCCCTGGACACCTTGAAGGACAAGTTAACCACTGCAACGATTCTCCGAGGCCCGAATTGGGCCCTTCCTTTTCATATACATGTTGATGCCTCACACAAAGCCATAGGAGCAACCCTAGGCCAGATAGATCAAAAAATTGCTTAAGCCACCTACTTTATCAGTAAGAATCTGTCAAAGGCCAAACTAAACTACACAGTGACCGAAAAGGAGCTCTTGGTTGTTTTGCATTCATTGAAAAAATTTAGGCATTATATTACAGGCTATCAAACATTTGTACATACTAACCATGCTATAATCAAATATTTAATTAATAAACCTAATGTGAATGCCCAAATTATTAGATGGTTGCTTTTACAATAGATATTTGATCTAACTATTGTTGATAAGCCTAGAAAGGAAAATTTTGTTGTAGATTTTTTGTCCACATTAACTTTTCCTACAGGTGAGGAAGGAATGGTTGATGATTAGTTACCGAATGAGCACTTATTTTCCATTTCCATTCTCTCTCCATGGTTTGCTGACATAGCAAACTATTTGGTATCTTCACAGCTCCCACCGAATTTGTCCTCCAAAGAGAAAAGAAAGATTGTGAGGAAGAGGCCCCCCTTCACTTGGATTGGGGGCATCCTCTTCAAACTAGGCCCGGAATGAAATTATGAGAAGGCGTTTCAAGGAGGAAGTCTTTGACATCCTTCTGACCTATCATGATGGGCCTTGTGGAGGTCACTTTGTAGCAAAGAGGACAACATTTAAAGTGTTACAAGTTGGGTATTATTAGCGCACTCTTCATCGGGATCTGGAAAGATATACTAGTGAATGTGATCGATGCCAAAGGATGGGAAAGCCTACTTCAAGAGATGAAATTCCTCTATAACCTCAAGTGACTTTTGAGCCATTTGACATGTGGGGCATGGAATTCATTAGACTGATTGACCCTCCTTCCAAGAAAAATCAATATATCATTGTATGCACTGAATATCTAACTAAGTGGGCTAAACCAAGGAAATTAAGGCAGCTGTTAGCACCTAAATCTGCCCTAGGCTTAAGGAAGGAAAAATTCAGGGTAACCACAAACCACACTCAGTCTAGTAGCTAGCCTACCAGAATAGGAGAGGGCTCTCTCCGAGTCACGCTCAGTGCATAGATAAGCAAAAACAGTCTGAGATGATTTACAATGAAATATTGATCTTAGGCTAGTAATTGAATATGGATACAAGAAACAATTTTTATGAATGACCGAGCTTCTGGGATGGTATGGGACCAACAGTCAGCAAAGAATAGAGAATTTAATACAAAGGCACAGATTACTTCGTGAGGCAAGGCAGGCGGAAAGTGTAGAAATTTAGTTTGAAATAACGTGGAATGGAGAGATTGCTGAGGAGTGTGAAAAGGGCATAGGAACATGAACCCTTTTCAACAGAAGAAGAACACTAAACATGAAATTTTCCCACAGGCAGAGCAATAAAATTGAATTCTACCTAATCTCACTCAGAAAATTTCACTGGAAATGAACATGAATTGAATTATGAAACATAACGAAATACATATGAAAACATAATAGACACATTTTCTACACTCAAAACCACACGAATCTCATGAAATAGATTCGCTACCTTTCATTAATTCTCTGTCAAAAATACACAGCGAAGAAACAAAGTTTCTTTCCCACAGTCTCCGAGAAGTTACAAACTAACCAACCCTTTGTAAATGGTTTACATATAATATATAGAATGTGCCATGAAGAGATAGAATACCCAAGGGTTGGGGAGTTACTCGAATCATTACAAAATGGAGATGAAGAGCCAACCATCAGCTACAGGTGCAGCGTTGCAAACATGACAAATGGCTTGGGTGACTGTTTGCCTTCCTTTGCCACTTGGATAGAAGCCAATCTGGGGAAAAAATACTTTAAATGCTACCTTAGGTTCCAAAAAACTGAATTCTAGATGAGCGGGCCCACTTGGAGAAGTCGTGAATCGAATTTTCACGAAACAGAAGCAAATTTGGCAATTTTTCCTCTGTGTGCCGCGCCATTTTCCCTGTGAGCTGCGCTACTTTGGGGCCTTTTTGGGGGCACTTTCATGTGTCCAAAATGTGCCCAAGTGGGCTTGTTGGAAAGGCTTTCCTGTCTACTTTCTAGCCCAACTAGAATTTTTGAATTTTGTGCTCATTTTCCCCTCCAAATCTTGATTCTCCCAAGACTAGTTCCTGTGTTTCCAAAGAGGGGCAGAGAGGCCATTTTTTGGGTGTTGTTGACCTCTAGGAGACTCAGATCTTGCCCAAATTTCTTTTCCGGGCACCAGTAGTCATGATTTTCCATGCTGAATCCAAAAATGCAAACCATTCCTCATTTGGAGCTCTATATTTTTAGCGCTGCGTCAGTGATGCGGCACACAGGGAGAAAAACCCTATGTTTTGCCCAAAAATTTCTCATGTGACCAAAAATTCCCCAAATTTCTTGAAATTTGGGTTGGAGGTTCTATATGGGGTGTTATGATGGGCCAAGGAAGCCTCAACCAGGATGAGAAGCTGATCTTGCTCTTTTGTCTCTTTTGCCTTTCTTGTTGCTTTCCTCAATTTCGCCTTCAAGCTCCTTATCCAGGCCCTTGCACTCATATTTCGTGTCCTGTAACAATAAGCCCTGTGTCTCAGCAAGGCAAGGTCCTAATTGGCCTTTTCCAATAGCCGCTCCAAGTGCATGTTCATGCTCTCGAGATGGGCCTCCCGATCCTCATTGATCTCTTGCTCCAATGATGTGAGATCAACTCTTCTCCTTTGAGCAGCTTGGCAATGCTCACGAATGTTTTGTAGCTCCATAATCGCCTGCTGATCCTCAAGCTTCTTGTTTCTCTGCTCCAGGTGCTTCATGTTCCACTTCGCCCTCTCCAATTGAAGGGATAAGGCCTCAATCACTGATTGCTACTCCTAGATGATCTCTGTAAGCTCTGCATTTGTTGGTTCTGTATCTGTCTCATCATCATTGAGGAGAACGAATTCGGTCTCTCGTTCACCTGATGGCCCTTCCTCCTACACTGGCTCCTTACCTTTGCCCTGCTCATGTGATGTCGATGTCAAAAGTGAGGCCCCTTCCACCCCGGGTGGAGATAACACTCGCTTTGTTGCTGCAAACACAGGTCTACTGCCTTTCTGATAGGAGATGTATACTGGCATAATAGCAGTCTCATATTGCTCATACTGATGAGATGGGCCACCTATCTCATGCTCTGCCTCTGATACTACCTATGGAGTGCTGAAGAAGTCACCGGAGATGAAGTCCTCCCAAGCAATACCCTGCAATCCCAACTGATGATCCCCCAAATTCCAGATAAGAGAAAAGTGATAAAAATTGTTGAGCTGTTGTTGAGGGGTCTTGTGCTGCATGAAAAATTTCATCCTCTCTATGTTCTCACAAATGAAAAATGGGAGGTTCATCATCTGCACCCTGGTAAAATGCATGAGCAACCTTATGTGATAGGCATAAAGGTAAGAAAACCTCCCCTCACAACTGAAGTACTTCGTGATCAATTTCATGAGCGGAGCATACTCATCTCTCAAAAATCTGAAGGGGAAAACTCTCATGAGTTGACTAAAACAACTGGCCTTAATGTAAGGCTCATAATGATGCCTCTCCACCTTCTTCTTTTTATGCCACTGTTCTCCAATGTTTGGTATGCCTGTTGCCACTGATACGGTTTTGGGTGTCAATTTGAAAGTGACCCTAGCCAAAATAGACTGACCTCCATGTAGGTGAAGTGCAAAAAGACGGGCCAACTCATGATGAACTCTGACATTTTCCACCCTTTGACAAAATTCAAGACATGCTAAATGCTGGAAACATGACATAGAAAGAGGGGATGCCTGCAACTCAGTGAGGGTGTTTGGCTCAACCCTAACATGTTTTCCACTGCTGTGATGTCTCCTAGGGGTCTGTTCTCCTGAAGCTGTATCACTGTGCGTCTCCACCTCATACTCTGATGAAACTGCGGATGCCATGACTGCTATTTATAAACTATATTTAGGCTGCCCCTTTGATGATGTTGAAGCTGGGTGTTTCTTTGATATCTGCCACCAAGGGGAACAATGAAACAAGGGAGTATTATGAGGGGAGTAATGTAATGGGAATAGGGGTTATAGGGAGAAATTTGTTTAGGGATATGGGAGGAGTTTGGGTATTTCAATAGGGTAGGGTTTGGGGTTTTAACTAGGTAGGGTTTGGGATGTTATGTTGACCAAATAGCGGAGGGATAGGTGAGAGGGTTTGGTAGTAATTTAGGGCAGGGATATTAGGAAAAATGAGAAAGGGAGGATAGGAAAAATGGTAGGTGAGGGGAAAATGATGGGTGGAATGGAACCTTGGCACTAACCACCCACTTTAGAAACCCTAGCCATCATGGTTTTTTGGTGATTTCTTATGGTTGATTTTATTGAATTGGTTGCATTCAAACATCGCTATAAACTACACCTTTTCACTGAATTTAGAACACACTGATTTTCACTTTCCCTTTGAAATTTCAGCTCAAACGATGACATTTTCGGCACTCTTTGCAGGAATTGCACGACAGGACATTAGGCCACAAAAACCATGACTGCATTTGAAGAAATCAACTGTAGACCCCTTTTGAAAATTTTGTCACCAATAGCACTGTTTGACTTTTCTTTAAAACAGAGTTTTGAAGAACAGTCGAAGTTTATCAATATGATGATGAAACTCTACGGATCATTACTTTGCAAGAACATCACTCTGGCCTGCATGGGTTTACTGGACATATTTAAAGACCAAATTGACCAATCCCTAGACCTAATGACCAAAAATTACTTTTGTCTGTTAAAGGACCAGACCTTAACTGTTATGGACTTTTTGATTATTTGACACAAAGACATTAGCCAGCAAGAACCAGACATGAGGGGAAATGACTAGCATGACCTTCTCCATCAGATTATGGCATGCCCCTAGTGGAATGCAGCTGAGTGAATGGAGCGGGACACCTAAACATGAAATGCAAAAAGAGTTTTGATCTCTGATGGAGGACTGACCAGACCGACTCTAACATTGGCTCCAATGGGGGATGGTAGCTCCTTGGAGGTGCCAAGAACAACAGATCTCTAGAGGAGCTAGACAGTTCCTTCTGTCCATTGGGCTATGGAGTCATCATTTCAACTAAAACATAGGACTCTAACTTATTTATGAAACTGAAATGACGAAGAAATTGACTCAAACTTGACATTGAAATGACTCAAAAACTAACTTGACAAACTAAAACCAAACTGAAATAAAAATGGTATTCACAATGACAGTGGAAGTAGTGTTAATAAATCAGCAGTGGTACGTCTTGAGCAGCCAACCATTGATCGGCCCTCCTAGACAATCTTCCCCGTTCATTTCCTTCAAAAGGAAGGCATTTTGGCCCCTATATGCTGCAATTTTGAAAGGACCTTTCCAAAGATTCTCGAACTTTCCGTGCTTACCTTTCTCTTCATTCCTTGCATCCCACTTTAGCACCACATCATCCAACTGAAATCTATCAGCCTTTGCTTTTTTGTCATAGATTTTCTTTATTTTCTCCTACAATTTGGATGTGTTCTTGAAAACTTCTTCTCTTGTCTACTGCAAGTGGACCATTTGATTCAACCTTCTCTGCATGGGATCTTCTTCACTTCCTGCCTCCTGAAGAAGTCTGACTACCAGGGTAGCAAGAGAGGTGGGAAATACTATGTCAACTCCATAAACAAGCTCAAACGATGACATACCAATGGATTTTTTCTAACTGATCCGATCTGCCCAAAGCGCATGGACCAACCTCTTATTCCAGCTCTTTTTATTTATTTCCAACAGCTCTGTGATGATGTTGACCAATGATTTATTCGAAGATTCCACCAATCCATTGCCTTGCGGATGATAGGCAGTTGAGTGACCCAAAATGATGTGATATTTATGACAAAATTCTACCATCCTCTTTGATTTGAAAGTTGTTGCATTATTGGTGATTAACTTATTCAGACAACCAAAGCGAGACAAGATGTTATTTTCGAGAAATGAAATGATTACCGTATCTGTAGCTTGTCTGGTGGGAGTTGCCTCAATCCATTTGGTGAAATAGTATGTCCCTGTGAGGATCCATCTATGCTGACCGAAAGAAGCGGGATGAACTTCACCAATGAAATCCAACCCCCACTGCTGGAAAGGAGCGCTCACCTCAATAGGCTTAAGTGGTAAAGGCTGGAATTTCTATTTTCCTTCGAAAATCTACATTTATGATAGTGCTTGACCATATTGTACACATCAGCAAGCAATGTGGGCCAATAGTACCCTGCTCTCAAAATTTTATTTGCTGTTGACTTCCAAAAAAGGTGACCACTGCACTCTCCTCCGTGGAAATCCTCCATGAATTTCTTTGCCTCCTCTTCCACCAAAAAATTCAACAAAAAGCCACCGGGATCTTTCCAATACAACGCAGAATTTAGAATGCAAAACTTGGCAGCCTTCAACTTGAGTGTTCTCACTTTATTTCTAGTCATGCCGGGTGGTGGTGATAGATTTTTTAGCACATATATTATATCTGAATACCATGGGGATAGAACAAACATTTCAGATACCTGAATGGATGATATTTCCTCATTCTCATTGGACATAGCAGCGATCAGGTTTATGTCCAAGGCATGCAAGTTTGATTCGGCCATTAAATTCGCCAACCCTTGTCCTTTGACCAGCTTTGTGGGCTTTATTTCCACATCATACTCCAGCAAGGCTGCAATCCATTTGCCTCTTCTTCCTTCCGGATCGGTCTGCACTAAAACATCTTTTACAGCAGTGTTAGGAACATAGGCCAAAATATGAGAATGTAGAATATATACCCGGAAATCCTTCAATGCCTTCACCAGTGCCAGGGCTTGCTTCTCAATGATGTTGTACTTTAAAGCTACATCTCTTATAGCCCTGCTGAAGAATTCTATGGGTATTTCGTGATCATCTCTTTTCTGCAATAATACTGCTGCTATAGTGTGCTCCGAAGCAAATGAAAACAAGTGAAATCTTGAGTGTAGTCTGGGCTGACTAGAACTGGAGCTGAAGAAAGGGCCAATTTAACCAAATTGAAAGATTTATCAGCCTCCTTTGTCCATTTCACTTGGTTGTCCTTCTTGAGAATGTTGGTCATCTCTCTTAAGTGTTTAGCAAGATTAGGCACAAAGCGACGCAGAAAATTCATCTTACCATTGAACGATTGTATCTCTTTTTTATTCCGGGGAAGATTGATTTGCTGAATTGCTTACACACGTGCTGGGTCAATACAAATGCCATCCTTTGAAATAATGTGCCCGACCAATTTGCCTTCCTCCATGGCGAATAAGCTCTTCTTCAGATTCAACGATAAACCATATTTTCTGCACTTTTGAAAGATAGTTTTTAGATTATGCATGTGCTCTTCATCAGATTTGGAAAACACCGTCAAATCATCCAGGTACACCACCAAAAACACATCCTTCTCATTTGCAAAAGCCAAGTCCATTGCACGCTAAAATGTGGCACCTGCATTCTTTAAACCGAAAGGCATTTTGGCATAATGAAAGGTTCCCCATGGAGTGGTGAATGCTGTCTTGTCTCGGTCATCCTCATGGATAGAAATTTGGTTATATCCAGAATAACCATCAAGTAGTGACATACGAGATGCCCCCACTACTCGCTGAAGTATATGGTCCATCTTGGGCAGTGGATAGTTGTCCTTCAATGAAACTTTATTGATATTTCTGAAATCAATGCATAAGCGGATCTCACCTGTCTTCTTTCGTACGGGCACCAAGTTAGAGATCCAATCTGAAAGCCTGATAGGCACAATGATACCTGACTTGTACAACCGGTTTACCTCCTTTTCAATAGATGGCAGCAACTTTGGATTTATCCTTCTCAGCTTCGGTCTAAATGGTTTTTGATTGGGCTTGATGGGTATAGTGTGCTGAATTATATTGGTATCATAGGTCTCTAAGTCAGAATAATCCCAAGCAAACACATCTGCAAATGAAGCCATCAAACTGATATATTTTTCCTTGATCTTCAGCGGCAATGCTTTAGAAAATTTTACCAACTTAGGATTGGCAGTTGTTCCGATGTTGACCTCTTCTACCCCCTTCTCTGTTGGCTGCAATGTTGGCTTGCGGGCTACATCATCTTGATCAAAAAGTTCTTCTAGAGGTATCAAGCCGTTAGGAATAATGTTATTCTTCAGCCACAACACGTCCATTTCATTGATCTTCACTTCATCTGTACCATTCCCTTTACCATCGTCATTTTCTACATAAATTGAGGTTTCTTTGAACTTGCCTTTGTTTTGTAAAAAATCATTAATCTCCTCATCATCTTGAAACACTTGCCAATATATCTAATTATCTGGAATGGTTGGACGATGCTTGACATGGATTTCAAATTTATTGCTAGAATTCATTGGGATTTTCAAATTACTTGTTGCCTTGGCAAGAGCGTCAGCAATACTATTTTGTATACGAGGTACACATGTCAAGGTGTATTCTGAAAATAATTTTAAGATTTCTAAAACTTCATTATGGTAGGCCTGCATCGTAGGATGCTTTGCTTGATACTCACCTCTGACCTGCTTTATTACCAATTCGGAGTCACCATATACTGAAATCCTTTTAGCATTCAGCTTTCTAAGAATCTTTAGGCCAACAATCAGAGCTTCATACTCAGCTTCATTGTTTGAACACTCAAAGGCCATCTTGTAAGAGCAAACCCTCATGCTGTTAGGAACTTTGTTTGGGGCGGAGAAAGGACTGCGTACGCAAATTCCAATTCCAGCACCATCATTTCCTACTGCTCCATCAAAATCCATGGTCCACAAGCCTTCTTCCTCCTCTTTTAAGTGTTGGAAATCTGTTTGCTATGCCTTGTCTGCTTGCTATCCATTACTTTCAGCTGATTGCCCAACATTTTTCTGCTTTTCTTGTCCTTCTTTCTCTAAAATTTTTCTGAAATTTTCTGTTATTTTCGGAATATCGTCTGCTTCTACTAACTGACTATCTATATCATTTAAACTATCTGAAAACAAAACAAAAGACTCTAAATCTGTATGTACATAGCTAATTTGATGATTTATTGGTTTCTCCTTGCTGGTGATCATATATTTCATTTTTTTTTCCCGATATAATTTCCTTATTTGTCCAAACACAGGGATCGTTGCATAGGAGAAATCCAGCTGTAGTGTCCCTTTCAATTTCGCTACCCAAGACGTGGAAAGAAGCATGCTAAACCTTGGAGGAATATCTGCTACCACCACATCCATCAAAACATTTTTCATGGGAAGCTGATCCAAACTCACAACCAAGTCTTTGATAAGTCCTATACATCTTAATCTGCTGGAATCAAATGAATAGAGATCGTGGTACTGTCGGGTGATTTCCAGACCAAGCTTATCCATGATAACCTTGGGCATGAGAATGTGAGAGGCTCCGGAATCGAACATGGCATTATGTAACACAAAATCATGCAATCTTAAACTGATATAAAAGGATGGCACATCGCTGTCAGGAGACTCACCATTCGATGCTGGCCCAAAAATCATTTCAGGCTGATCATCTTCTACATTTACCATGTCGGACATTGGGTCCAAATTCAACATCTTAGATATTTGTGCTCTATAACCACTGTTCTTCATTATTTCAGTCAAGGGGATGGATACCTTTAACTTAGAAATCTCATTCTCTAAGCTAAAGGCCGAAGCCTTTTCTACCTCTTTGACTGGGATTTCTTTATTTTATTTTTCCTTTGATGCAACTTGCTGTTGTGATTGTTCTACTGATTTTGATTTGCTGCTCTCCAGACCAACTGCCTCCTTTCCTTTTCTTTGTGTAGCTGATGAACCATTCTTTTCTGTTTCAACCTCCTTCCTTTTCTGAATTGGTTTGGTAGGCACATCTATGTTTCTAAGTGAATATCACTGCTGCTGTGCAGAAAGAGCATTCATATACCCCCTTTGATATTCCTCTGATTCTTCTTGTAAAACAGTGTCACTAGCTAGGATGAAATCTGCATCTTTGTGTGCAGCTGAACTCACCGCACACTCTTCTTCTTCAGTAATGTAAGTAGGTAGTTCATCTGGAGTAAAGAGGTGGTTTTCTTCACCTATTACATTCCTGTCCTCATCCGACTCCAGTCCATGCACAAAATTCTGCTGCAAAGGTGTCTGTACTGGCTGTTGTGCTGCCTGCTCTTGGGTTCGCTGATCTCTCTGCCTTATTGTATATTGTGGCTGTTGCTGGCCACGGAAGTTAGGATTCCTAACATGTGGCTCAGGCTTGTCGAGTTTCACCCTTTCAAGCATCTGCTCTACCTTTTTGAGTAATTGATCCATTGTAGAAGACTCCTCCTTAACAGTGACTTTCTTTTCTGCTTTCTCTCTAGCTCTTTTGGACAACAAATTTGCTTCAACGCTGACCGCGATTTTCTGCATGTCTTCCATTGTGGCCGGTTCTTTCTCTCTTAATTGGTAGGCCATATCAGTGTCAAAACCATCCGAAAATTTCATCATAGCTAGTCCCATGGGTGGCTTTAGATGATCTGTAATTTCTTTGTAAACTATATTGAATCTAACACAATAATCTTGGACCGACTCACCAGGTTTCGTTTGATTTGTTCATATTCAGCCAGAATTTGAAGGGGATTCTTTTTCACTTCCCATCGGTTTAAAAATTTTCTTTGTAGTTCGGCCAAGGTAGTGATACTTGCCGCCGACAAACCTCTGAACCATTTCCTCACTTCACCTGCAAATGTCTGTACAAAGAGTCTCATTGCCACATTCTCTGCATCGATCTCATGAAGTTCATAGAAGTCTGCCATTTTGTCCACATGTTGCTGAGCAGTAATGCTATTAGGAGTTCCATCAAAAAAGGGGATTTTTCTTTTATAATCTGCAGGCATATCATCTAGAATTTGAGGTAGAAGCAAGGGTGAAAAACGGGCATCCATCATTCTTGGTGGATTTGGCCTTGGAGGTGTTGGAGGAGTTTTCACAGTTTGTAATGGGCTAGCAATTGGAGTTTGAGGCTGTGTCACAATATAATTATCAATTAATCAGTTATCTCTTTCTGTTTCTATATCTACAAGAAATTGAGGATTGGGGACAATATAATCAACAGTCCTTTCGGACTTACACTCAAACAATGATATTTCAAACCACTTGTCGAACTCAAGATCTTCAAGATACTCAAAAATGTCAGGACATGAATGGGATTTGAACACGAGAGTTATGATGCTTTCTTGACGAAGGAGTCTTGGAATCAAATTGGGGTTTTTGTAAATATGAGGAGGATCCGGGTCTAGATTGGCTCTGGTATATCGTCTCGAAGCCAGTGTGCTATTGAGAAAAATCACAGGACATAACCAACTTACTCAGCCTATCCAATCCTAAGCTCATCATCCGGAAGCTTAGAATTATTAAGAAATAAGGGGATTTGATTTCAATTTCGTCCCCAGTGGAGTCACCACTATGTTAGCACCTAAATCTGCCCTAGGCTAAAGGAAGGCAAAATTCAGGGTAACCACAAACCACGCTCAGTCTGGTAGCTAGCCCTACCAGAACAGGAGAGGGCTCTTTCTGAGTTACGCTCAGTGCATAGATAAGCAAAAACGGCCTGAGATGATTTACAATGAAATATTGATCTTAGGCTAGTAAGTGAATATGGATACAAGAAACAATTTTTATGAATGACCGAGCTTCTGGGATGGTATGGGATGAACGATCAGTAAAGAACAGAGAATTTAATACAAAGGCACAGATTACTTCATGAGGCAAGGCAGGCGGAAAGTGTAGCAATTTAGTTTGAAATAACGCGGAATGGAGAGATTGCTGAGGAGTGTGAAAAGGGCATAGGAACATGAATCCTTTTCAACAGAAGAAGAACACTGAACATGAAATTTTCCCACAGGTAGAGCAATAAAATTGAATTCTACCTAATCTCACTTAGAAAATTTCACTGGAAATGAACATGAATTGAATTATGAAACATAACGAAATAGATATGAAAGCATAAGAGACACATTTGCTACACTCACAAC
Source organism: Pinus tabuliformis (assembly GCA_031772625.1). Lineage (NCBI taxonomy): Eukaryota > Viridiplantae > Streptophyta > Pinopsida > Pinales > Pinaceae > Pinus > Pinus tabuliformis. The sequence goes on along the minus strand of CM062814.1, from coordinate 876,305,687 downwards.
CTCAAGAATTTCATGAAACAGAGCCGCTGCCTTTCATTAATTCTCTGCCAAAAATACACAGTGAAGAGACAAAGTTTCTTTCCGACAGTCTCCCAAAAGTTACAAACTAACCAACCCTTTGCAAATGGTTTACATACAATATATAGAATGTGCCATGAAGAGATATAATGCCCAAGGTTTGGGGAGTTACTCGAATCATTACAAAATGGAGATGAAGAGCCAACCATCAGCTACAGGTGCAGTGTTGCAAACATGACAAATGGCTTGGGTGACTGTTTGCCTTCCTTCGCCACTTGGATAGAAACCAATTTGGGGAAAAAATACTTTAAATTCCACCTTAGGTGCCAAAAAACCGAAGTGTAGATGAGCGGGCCCACTTGGATAAGTCGTGAATCGAAATTTCGCGAAACAGAAGCAAATTTGGCAATTTTTCCTCTGTGCACTGCGCTACTTTGGGGCCTATTTTTGGGCACTTTCAGGTGTCCAAAAGGTGCCCAAGTGGGCTTGTTGGAAATCCTGTCTTGTCTACATTCTAACCCAACTAGAATTTTTTAATTTGGTTCTCATTTTCCCCTCCAAATATTCATTCTCCCAAGACTGCTTCTTGTGTGTCAAAAAAGGGGTAGAGAGGCCATTTTTTGGGTGTTTTTGACCTCTAGGAGACTCAGATCTTTCCCAAATTTATTTTCCGAGCACCAGTAGTCATGATTTTCCATGCTGAATCCAAAAATGCAAACCATTCCTCATTTGGAGTTCTAGATTTTTAGCGCCGCGCCACTGGAGAAAAACCCTGTGTTTTGCCCAAAAATTTGTCATGTGACCAAAAATTCCCCAAATTTCTTGAAATTTGGGATGGAGGTTCTCTATGGGGTGTTATGATGGGCCAAGGAAGCCTCAGCCAAGATTTGAAGTTGATCTTGCTCTTTTGACTCTTTTGCCTTTCTTGTTGCTTTCCCCAATTTTGCCTTCAAGCTCCTGTTGTGGTCACCAACAACCCCCCCTCTTTGCTTGATATTAGCAATAACATCGAGCAAAGGGGGGACCCTGAAAGAAAAATCCCAATTTTTTTTTTTTTAAATTTTTGTATTTTTCTCCCTAAGGCTTAAATCGCATCGCAAGGGAAGGCTGAAGCATTACCCAAGCGCGGAAAACAAAACTGCGAAAGAGCGATGCGAAATTCATCGCATCGCATGCATCCCAAGCGCTCTCTAAAAAGAAGACCTTCAAGAAATGCCGATCGCCGATATGTGACATCGCACATCGCAAACGTCACACTAGGCGGCATAAACCATTGAATAAAATCTGCAATCAGCGATCTGCGATGACAGCGATCTGCGATTTGCGATATCGGCGATCTGCGATCTGCGATATGAAAAGACTCATCGCACGAATTCTCCGACATACCCAATAGACCCAAGATTAAGCGCGCGCCTTAAAGGAAATTAGTGACTGCATGCTTGAGTATCAAGGAATGATTGCATCGCATTTTTCGAAGAGTCAAGTCATGATGAATGTCAGGATTATGCATTCATTAGAGTTTAATGCTTCCATGTCAATCTTTTCATTTCCCTTCTTCTTTGCGTAGACTGCAAGACACGCAACTAATATAAATCTATATGCAGGAAATATCTAAAGGAAAAGGGAAAGCGCCAATCAGACAGCAGAGAGAAGATGCCTCCACAAATGGATGCTGCATGCAGCAGGACCGTGGATTCCAGACTATAAGCTAACCGGCACTGATGAAATTAGACTATCCAGGACTCAGAGTCAAAGGCACACAAAAGCAGTGTGTTTACAAAAGATCTTGAAGCTCAGACTGGGTAAAGCAAAAAGAGAAACGCAATAGAAGGAGGACGCTCCAGAAAAGCCTGGAACAAAGAGCGGAAACAATTCTCGAAATAGGAGATTGTCCATACAGCGCGACTCCTAACCCACTCAGTCATTCGCACGACCGAAAACCAGAATAGCAACAGCAAAATCACTTCGAGAAGAACGTGGGTTGTGCTAAGTATACACGCGGCGAATACACCCAGCTAGAGAAAGGTTTTCGAAAATATCTTCTGGTCTGTCAGAAGGAAGTGCCAGCTCTTGTTATTTCCACTTTTATCTCCCGAGAAAAAGAAGAAGGCGGCCAGCCGACTATTCCCAGGAAAACGTTGCGCTGTTGACAGCACTAAAGAGAATATACAGAAACGGTCAGAAATTAGATTTAAAGTTTTATAAATAACTTTGCTTTTAGTAAAGGGCAGTCATTTGAAGCCAATTCCCTAATTTCGTGTAATTAAGATTAATTAGTTAGTAGTATTTAACCCTTCTCATGGCATTTGGAGAAGGGTCCGGAAATCTGTCAAAAAACTTGTCCTCAAAACATGCACTTCTGCACCCTCAGAGGAGGTTTTTGATGAATGGATGGATCGAGATTTATTTATGTTTGCATTTTAATGTCTGTTACTGATGTTGCACTTCTGTACTCTTAGCAGATATTAGAACAAGTAGAAATAAATCATTATTGCTCGAAGTTTATTAGTGAAGTTAGTCATAAATGGTACTTTTATCTCTTGACTAAATTCTGCTAGTATCCCTAAAGTGATATGCAGCTGAGTTCTTTATATGTTACTGTATGAATGTTTGTATTACCATTTGGCACTTCTGTACGGTGGGATCATTTATTTATGCTTGATATATAGAAAACTGATTATGTGATATGCTGTTCACAACTGCTCTGCCTAACTTCTTATGCAGAACGGTTTATCTTTATTGATTTATATTCTGATAACAGTTGAATGATCTTTATTACCAGCTGTTGTTTGAAATCTTTCTAGATCGCATAACAAAAGAAAACACCCCGGGTTAGCGTAGGCTAGATGTACTGTTTCTCTTCATTAGATTACATTAGCATAGAGTTAGTTTAGCAGTTAAGATTAAGACTAGTTTAGAGAAACCTTTAGATTAATACCATCAAACTCTACACACACACGCACACCCTTCACATTGGGAAACTGGTCCCATTATCCCCAGTCGGACCCACTACTCCAAACGGGCAAGGAGCCGCCAACCAGGTTCCGGACCGGGTGGGTATCCCCCTTATTGTCGACCCGACTTCGGGGCCCTCAACATTTCTGGCGCTAGAAGGAGGGCCGAGCTATGAATGGTGCATAATTCAAAATCCAAATACCATTCTGAGAGCAAATCACCCTCACCAACTTCCCCGACTTCCCCGGTACGACTAATCTTGGAAGTAGAAGTCGCTCGGACATCCACCGCTGCTTTACATACTGATACATCAGACCAAATTATTATCGATCCCCCTGAACTTCAAACTTTGATCCGTAAACTCCAGGGATTCTCTATTTTTACCCAGAAGTCTGATAAATCTAAAGGCAGCCTGACTTCGCAGTACAATCCTGCTCATCCCCTGACCCGATTGAAGAGTGAAAAGTTTGGCGTCTAGCCAACTAAAATCCCTCTCCCCACTAGGAAAAGAGCAAGGAAAGCACTCCCAGAGTCTGACAGAGAGACTCTTTCATCCACTTCGTCCATTTCAACTCCCTCTCCGCGAAGTCAACCACCCACATCTCCACCTCAAATCACTCATCCATCTTCCACAACCCTTCCTCCGCAATCGTCGAAGATCATAACATCTCCATCTTCTCAACATCAAAGACCATCTCCTACACTTTTGTTAACTAGCAACTCAGCGATGGCCCAATCTCCATGGAACAATCCTGGGGCGGTTTTAATGCCTCCACCCCTAAGTCCAATACCTGCCCATCCCGAGAAATGGCTACCAAAGTTCAATCCAGAAACGGGAATGCTAGCTGAAGAACATATCAATAATTTCATGCTTTCTGTTAATCTCAACGGAGTTACCAACGAAGATGCCGTGGTTCGAATTTTCCCCTATACAATGCAAGGGACAGCCGGGTCATGGTACTTTTCGCTGCCCTCCGGATCTATCACCAGCTGGGACATTTTTCAAAATCAATTTCTCACCAAATTCGGCGATGATAGATCGACAGCGACACTGATCAACGATTTATCCAATCTTAAAGCTGAGGATAGGGAACCCATTAAGGATTTTAACTTACGATTCAACAAGATCCTCAACAAAATCCCCGCTGCTTCTCAACCCAGCGAGGAAGTAAGATGTGAGTGGTACATCACAGCCTTACCTTCAAACTTGGCCATCTTCGTAGATAGGGTGAGCAAGACAACCTTAGTCGAAAATTTGGCTGAGGCGTTAGTAGTTGAAAGACACGTAGTAGCCCTAGAAAAGAGATCTACAATCGAAGAGTGTAAATCTAAGAAAATCTCTTTCAAAGAAGACACCAAGAAGAAGCAAACGAAAGATCCTTTCGACATGGAAGGACTACAAAAGGTATTAAAGGCCATGTCTAATGAGATGATTGACATAAGAAAACAAGTAGCAGAATCGTCCCCAAGAAAGCCTTTTAGGAATTTCAAAAGAAACCCTCCCATGGAGACGAAGCCACCCAACGTGGTCTCAAATGTGGAATCTGAAGAAGAAGAAGAGGAGAGCACCATCGAAACGCAGACCGACGATGAAGAAGTGGTGGAACTGCAAGGAATGTGGGATTTCATCCTCCCACAAGAGGAAGGTCAAGAAGCACTTCCGGTTAGCACACGAAGCAGAAATCAACTTGATCCTCCCCAGAATACCCCAAAACAGAAGGGTGCAAGCCCTGCAGCAAAAGAAAAGGTTGCACCAAAGAAAACAATTGCTAAAACAACCTCATTTAGCCCAGTCCAATCAGAGCAATCACCTCCATCAAAGACATTAATAGTGTCGGATGAAATGGAGTATAACATCATCGATGACATGAAAAAGACTAGGGCTAATATCACTCTGTACGAGTTGAGCAAATTGAAACACCAACAGAAAATCATGATGAAAGAGTTACACGCCGTACCTACTACACCTTTACCTACAGCTGTAGCTTCCCATAACATAGGAAGACCTCCAATCAACACGATCAATAAAATCGATCCAAATGACATCGCTCTGATTGGAGGGAGATCTAGATCTCATACTCCTCCTTTCCTCCTCACTTATGAAATCTTTAACAAAAACGTGCACAACTGCTTGGTCGATTCTGGTGCTTCAACCAATATTCTACCCAAGTCAATATGTGCCAAACTTAATGTTCAACCGCAAAAATCCGCAGTGCGCATAGTTCAACTTGATCGATCGCAAGTCGAAGTGATAGGCAAACTTAATCAAGTGACCATAAGACTGTCGTCTAACCCCAAGGTATGTCAGGTTATCGACATTCTAGTGGCTGACATCCCTGAATTTTATGGTCTGATTCTTAGCAAGGACTGGTCCAAGAAACTCCACGGATACTTTTCAACTGACTGGTCACACATGTGGTTACCCTTCAATGGGAAACCAAATCAAATAAAGATTGAATGGGAATTGCACCAAAAATACATAGTGACAGATTTGGAAGGAGAGAATGAAGCCATAGCATACAACAGCAGCATCATAGGCAACTACTCGGTAGACTCTTTCCTCGGAAATTTCAATGCTCACATATCACCATATTTAGAAAATTCAGTTTTGTCCCAAGTTGAAAACTTTTCCCAGACTGATGATTCAAAATGTGTTAGTTTCTTAGATAACCCTGTAAATACTTCTTTATTTTGGAAATTATATTTTGATGGCTCTAAATCCAACGAGGGAGCGGGAGCAGGATGCGTTTTGATCAGCCCAGACAGAAATAAGACCATGCTCACATGCAGACTGGAGTTCGATTGCACGAACAACACAGCGGAATACGAAGCCTTGGTGCAAGGCCTATACAAAGCAATCGGCTGCAACGTCAAATATCTTCAAGTCTTTGGAGATTCTAAGATCGTTTTCAAACAGGTACGTAACACCATACACTGCCTGTCTAATCATTTAAAGCACTATCAATCTTTAGTGCAAGATCTCACTGCACATTTTACAACGTTCAATATTTCGTCAATCCCGAGACTTCACAATGAAAATGCAGACCTATTAGCTAACGTAGCCTCCAGACTCATCCCCTCCGAAGACTTTAGTCTAGATAGGTTTTCGATAGAATTGATTTTTAAACCATCTATCCCTGACAACATCACCAACTGGAGAGTATTCAACGACGACCCAGACATCATAAGTTTCCTCACCTCCGAAGGATCCTACTCAAACCAAATAATCGACGAAGACTGTCATGATCACTAGATACAACAAAATAGCACTGATAATGCTATACCCAAATCGGTGGTCAAACTAGAAGACTTATACGACTTGAAAAGTCGGTTCAAAAGGTCAGCTAACGCCAAACTTTACAGTTCAACTTTGAACTACGAATCAGTGAACCTAGGAACCGATGACAAGCCGTAAAACGTTAATCTAGGTCAAGGCTTAGCTCCTGAAGAAAAATCAGCATATATCCGTCTTCTACGACAGTACAAAAACGTCTTTGCCTAGAATTACGATGAGCTGAAGACTTACAACACTTCTATCATTCAACACACTATCCCTATGATTGACAACGAGAAACCTGTCCAACAGAAGCTCAGCAAAATCCACCCCAACTTGGAAAATCAGATAAAAACTGAGCTGAATAAATTGTTGAGAGCCAGAATAATCTTCCTGGTCAGACATTCCAAATGGGTATCCAACATGGTACCTGTTAGGAAGAAAAACGGAGATATTAGAATCTGCATCGACTTCCGGAATCTCAACAAAGCCTGTCAGAAAGACAATTTTCCCCTCCCACCTATGGAGCAAATATTACAGGCAGTCGCAGGCTCAGAGTTAATGTCTTTCCTGGACGGATTTTCAGGATATAATCAAGTGTTGGTACACCCAGATGATCAGTTAAAAACCACCTTCCGAACTAAATGGGGTACCTACGCGTATCGGAAAATGCCGTTCGGTCTGATCAACGCCGGCGCTACTTTTCAAAGAGCCATGGACATTGCGTTTAAAGGTTTAGTCAATAAATCGGTAGTGATCTACCTGGATGATATAACTGTATACTCCAAGAACCGAAACGACCACCTCAAAGATTTGACGCAAATCTTTCAAAGATGTTTAAGGTATGGGATCTCGCTTAACCCAAAGAAATCTTTTTTCGCGTTGAGTGAAGGAAAATTGCTAGGATTCATAGTGTCCAAATCTGGCATTCACATTGAACCTGACAAAATCAAAGAAATTTCCGAGATATCCATGCCTCATAACAAAAAGACCATGCAATCTTTCCTAGGACAGATCAATTTTGTGAAAAGATTTGTCCCATATTTTTCACGTATTATTTCTCCTTTACAAAAAATGATAAAAAAGAATTCAAACTTTAAATGGGGTCTAGACGAGCACGAAGCATTTAACTTAATCAAACAAGCCATCATCAACGCTCCATCTCTAGCAACCCCAAATTTTTCAGAGCCCTTTGTCTTATACATATTTGCCTCAGAGAATTCTTATGCTGTGATCTTGACTCAAGCAAATCAAGAAAAGGTAGAAGCTCCGATCGCATTCTTTAGCTCAAACTTACAAGGTGCTGAGCTGAAATATTCGAACGTAGAGAAACAGGCATACGCCGTTTTCAAAGCAATTAAATATTTTAGACCTTTCTTGCTAAAGGCCCATACCAAGGTCATAGTACCATTCCCAGCGGTAAGAAAGCTCCTAATACAGAAAGATGTGGGCGAAAAGAGAGCGAATTGGATCACCGCCTTGCAAGAATACGACCTGGAGATCAAGCCGGCACACATCGTAAGAGGCCACAGCTTCTGCAAGATGTTAGCTGGAGCATCGCAAATCCCCGAAAAATCATCTGAAGAGGTACACGCATATGAGGTAAGCCTAAATGACGCACAATCATTATATGCTGACACCATTTATTTCCTGAAAAACGGGCATGCTCCATTTCACCTGGATCGCATCAAGAAGAGAGCCCTGAGATTAAAAGCTAAACAATACTAGCTCGTAAATGATGTCCTGTTTAAAAGAAATTATGATTCTGTGCTTCTTAGATGTCTTGAGAAAACTGAAGCCGAAAAGGTTTTACAGGAACTCCACGATGGACCAGCAGGTGGACACTATGCTGGAGAAGCCACCGCACACAAAATCTTACGTGCAGGATACTACTGGCCCACGCTGTTCAAAGACTCGTACAATCATGTAAGGAAATGCCAAGTCTGCCAAACTGCTGCAGGAAAACAAAAGAAGTCATCCATGCCACTGCAGCCGGTTAACATCGAACAGCCGTTCAGCCAATGGGGCCTGGACATAATAGGTGAGATCGTTCCTCACTCCTCTAAACAGCATAGGTATATCCTCACGGCAACTGACTATTTTACTAAATGGGTAGAGGTAGTTCCTCTCAAGGCAGCTAACTCTGAAAACATTATTGAATTCATAGATCAGTTTATCATTACTAGGTTTGGATTGCCAACGGCCTTAATATTTGATAATGCTTCATATTTTTCTGGAAATACCATGACTGAGTTCGCGCTCAAAAGAGGGTTCAAACTGAAGTATTCTTCCAACTACTATCTGCAAGGTAATGGGCTGGTTGAATCAACGAACAAGAACCTAATTAGGATTATCAAAAAGACAGTCGACCAAAACCAAAAGAATTGGCATAAAGTGTTGGTAAACGCCTTATGGGCAGACAAAATTACAAAGAAAGCCTCTATCGGCACTTCTCCCTTTAATTTAGTTTACAGGAGAGAAGCAGTTCTTCCTACTTACTTAGTCATTCCCTCCTTGTCCTTAGTACAATACATTGATGAAATATCTACTTCTCCCTTACAGCTAAGGCAAATGGAAATAATCAAGCTAGAAGAACAACGAGAACAGGCCAAGAAAACCCATGCTCACCACCAAGCGCTGATAAAATCCTCTTTTGATTCGAACATAATGACCAGAAAAAACTTTCAGATGGGAGATTTAGTTTTGAAATGGGATAAGGCTCATGAAGAAAAGGGCAAACATATGAAATTCCAGAAGCTATGGCTTGGTCCTTTTCAGATCGTAGAGGTCATAGGCCCGTCGACTTTTGTGTTGCAGGACTTGATAGGCAGGAGAGATTCTCTGCCTGTGAATGGACAAATCCTCAAAATGTATTTTCCATAGAAGGTCATCCTTCTATTTTTGTAGGATAATTTTAGTTTTATTTTATTTTTATTTTTTATTTTTTATTTTAGTTTTTATTTCTTATAAATAAGGTTGGTTGTGAATGATCATAAATTATATTCATGAAGAAACATACCATTTCTCTATCAGATTTTGATTTCACTTGTATAAATAGTAAAACTTTTCGAAAAAAAATCTGACTTTTATTATTGACAGATAGAGTTAACTTTAGCCTGAATATGATGTTAGTTTCAACTTCACAAAGAAATCTGGGATGAAAGTAACTTTTGGAAAAAAATTGTTTTATGCCAACGCAATGAAAAGTATCATCAATAGCAAAATAATTATTCTCTGCAAAACTACTGTTCTTAAACTCTATTATTGTCGTCTAGAGCTTTCGTAAGGAAAAACAATGACTTCCTCCCTGTTAAGGAAATCGCAGCATCCAGAGAAACAATCCAAGAAAACACTATATCTCAAAGAATGAGAGGTCTCATCACGAGCCGGCTTATCATGATCACAGATATTATAACTTGCTAACTTTGCCACTACTGTCTACCAAAACAGGGCAACGACTCAAGATTGTTGCAATCAAAAGACAAGGGATCTCATCACGAGCCAGCTTATTCAGCAAAAGTGTAAATCAAGTGAATGACTGTGTCATAATTTGGCCACCAAACCAAGGCACTGTTCTTTAGAGAATAAAAAATCAAAAAAGAAAGAAAAAGTGTCAAAAGGATTTTTCTCTGGTATGTTGTAAATAACCTTAAACAGGAAAAAGGATCATTGCTGGATAACATGGTAACCCTGTCGAGGCTATGGACGCTTGCGGGCAGCAGAGGCTCTACCTACGACAAATGAGCATATTTTACAAAGCCAGTACGCAGAGAAGGCCTTATTTTGTCTTTGAAAAGCACTGAGTAATGTCTAGGTGTGAATACAAGAAATAACCCAGAGGGAGCAAACAATCGGAATGAAATAAAAGTTGTGACGAAACATCATTGACGGGATAAGGGGTAATACTCTATCTGTCCATAACAAAATTTAGGCATAAGAAAATTTTTTCTGTTTTGGAAGTGAAAATGCAATAGAACAAGCAGAGATAACTGGTTCTTCACAGTGAATCGCCATTGTTGTGGTCACCAACAACCCCCCCTCTTTGCACGATATTAGCAATAACATCGAGCAAAGGGGGGACCCTGAAAGAAAAATCCCAAAAATATTTTTTTTTAAATTTTTGTATTTTTCTCCCTAAGGCTTAAATCACATCGCAAGGGAAGGCTGAAGCATTACCCAAGCGCGGAAAACAAAACTGCGAAAGAGCGATGCGAAATTTCATTGCATCGCATGCACCCCAAGCGCTCTCTAAAAAGAAGACCTTCAAGAAATGCCGATCGCCGATATACGACATCGCACATCGCAAACGTCGCACTAGGCGGCATAAACCATTGAATAAAATCTGCGATCAGCGATCTGCGATGACAGCGATCTGCGATTTGCAATATCGGCGATCTGCGATCTGCGATATGAAAAGACTCATCGCACGAATTCTCCGACATACCCAATAGACCCAAGATTAAGCGCGCGCCTTAAAGGAAATTAATGACTGCATGCTTGAGTATCAAGGAATGATTGCATTGCATTTTTCGAAGAGTCAAGTCATGATGAATGTCAGGATTATGCATTCATTAGAGTTTAATGCTTCCATGTCAATCTTTTTATTTCCCTTCTTCTTTGCGTAGACTGCAAGACACGCAACTAATATAAATCTATATGCAGGAAATATCTAAAGGAAAAGGGAAAGCGCCAATCAGACAGCAGAGAGAAGATGCCTCCACAAATGGTTGCCACATGCAGCAGGACCACGGATTCCAGACTATAAGCTAACCGGCACTGATGAAATTAGACTATCCAGGACTCAGAGTCAAAGGCGCACAAAAGCAGCGTGTTTACAAAAGATCTTGAAGCTCGGACTGGGTAAAGCAAAAAGAGAAACGCAAAAGAAGGAGGACGCTCCAGAAAAGCCTGGAACAAAGAGCGGAAACAATTCTCGAAACAGGGGATTGTCCATACAGCGCGACTCCTAACCCACTCAGTCATTCGCACGACCAGAAACTGGAATAGCAACAGCAAAATCAGTTCGAGAAGAACCTGGGTTGTGCTAAGTATACACGCGGCGAATACACCCAACTAGAGAAAGGTTTTCGAAAATATCTTCTGGTCTGTCAGAAGGAAGTGCCAGCTCTTGTTATTTCCACTTTTATCTCCCGAGCGAAAGAAGAAGGCGGCCAGCCGACTGTTCCCAGGAAAACGTTGCGCTGTTGACAGCACTAAAGAGAATATACAGAAACGGTCAGAAATTAGATTTAAAGTTTTAGAAATAACTTTGCTTTTAGTAAAGGGCGGTCATTTGAAGCTGATTCCCTAATTTCGTGTAATTAAGATTAATTAGTTAGTAGTATTTAACCCTTCTCATGGCATTTGGAGAAGGGTCCAGAAATCTGTCAAAAAACTTGTCCTCAGAACATGCACTTCTGCACCCTCAGAGGAGGTTTTTGATGAATGGATGGATCGAGATTTATTTATGTTTGCATTTTAATGTCTGTTACTGATGTTGCACTTCTGTACTCTTAGCAGATATTAGAACAAGTAGAAATAAATCATTATTGCTCGAAGTTTATTAGTGAAGTTAGTCATAAATGGTACTTTTATCTCTTGACTAAATTCTGCTAGTATCCCTAAAGTGATATGCAGCTGAGTTCTTTATATGTTACTATATGAATGTCTATATTACCATTTGGCACTTCTGTACGGTGGGATCATTTATTTATGCTTGATATACAGAAAACTGATTATGCGATATGCTGTTCACAACTGCTCTGCCTAACTTCTTATGCAGAACGGTTTATCTTTATTGATTTATATTCTGATAACAGTTGAATGATCTTTATTACCAGCTGTTGTTTGAAATCTTTCTAGATCGCATAACAAAAGAAAACACCCCGGGTTAGCGTAGGCTAGATGTACTGTTTCTCTTCATTAGATTACATTAGCATAGAGTTAGTTTAGCAGTTACGATTAAGACTAGTTTAGAGAAACCTTTAGATTAATACCATCAAACTCTACACACACACGCACACCCTTCACATTGGGAAACTAGTCCCATTATCCCCAGTCGGACCCGCTACTCCAAACGGGCAAGGAGCCGCCAACCAGGTTCCAGACCGGGTGGGTATCCCCCTTGTTGTCGACCCGACTTCGGGGCCCTCAACAACTCCTTATCAGGGCCCTTGCACTCATATTTTGTGTCCTGTAACGATAAGCCATGTGTCTCAGCAAGGCAAGGTCCTGATCTGCCTTGTCCAACAGCCTCTCGAAGTGCATGTTCACGCTCTCGAGATGGGCCTCCCGATCCTCATTGATCTCTTGCTCCAATGATGTGAGTTCAACTCTTCTCCTTTGAGTAGCTTGGCGATGTTCACGAATGTTTTGTAGCTCCATAATTGCCTGCTGATCCTCAAGATACTTGTTTCTCCGCTCCAGGTACTTCATGTTCCACTTGGCCCTCTCCAAGTGAAGGGATAAGGCCTCAATCACTGATTGCTGCTCCTGGATGATCTCTGTAAGCTCTGCATTTTTTGGTTCTGTATCTGTCTCATCATCATTGAGGAGAACAAATTCGGTCTCTCGTTCACCTGATGGCCCTTCCTCCTGCACTGGCTCCTTACCTCTACCCTACTCATGTGATTCCGATGTCGGAAGCGAGGCCCCTTCCACCTCGGGTGGAGATAACACTCGCTTTGCTGCTGCAAACAAAGGTCTACTGCCTTTCTGATAAGTGATGTATACTGGCATAGTAGCAGTCTCATGTCACTCATACTGATGAGATGGGCCACCTATCTCATGCTCTGCCTCTGATACTACCTGTGGAGCACTGAAGAAGTCACGGGAGATGAAGTCCTCCCAAGAAATACCCTGCAATCCTAATTGATGATCCACCAAAATCCGAATAAGAGCAAAGTGATAAACATTGTTGAGCTGCTATTGAGGGGTCTTGTGCTACATGAAATTTTTCATCCTCTCTATGTTCCCGCAAATGAAAAATGGGAGGTTCATCATCTGCACCCTGGTAAAGTGCATGAGCAACTTGATGTGATAAGCATAAAGGCGAGAAAACCTCCCCTCACAACTGAAGTACTTCATGATCAATTTCATGAGCGGAGCATACTCATCTCTCAAAAATCTGAATGGGAAAACTCTCATGAGCTGACTCAAACAACTAGCCTTAATATAACGCTCATAATGATGCCTCTCCACCTTCTTCTTCTTATGCCACTGCTCTCCAATGTTTGGTATGCCTGTTGCCACTGATACGGTTTCGGGAGTCAATGTGAAAGTGACCCCAGCCAAGATAGACTGACCTCCATGTAGGTGAAGTGCAAAAAGACAGGCCAACTCATGATGAACTCTGACATTTGCCACCCTTTGACAAAATTCAAGACATGCTAAATGCTGGAAACATGACATAGCAAGAGGGCATGCCTGCAACTCAGTGAGGGTGTTTGGCTCATCCCTAACATGTTTTCCACTCCTGTGATGTCTCCTAGGGGCCTGTTCTCCTGAAGCTGTATCATTGTGGGTCTCCACCTCATACTCTGATGAAACCTCGGATGCCATGACTGTTTTTTATAAACTACATTTAGGTTGCCCCTTTGATGATGGTGAAGATGGGTGTTGCTTTGATATCTGCCACCAAGGGGAACAATGAAACAAGGGAGTATTAGGAGGGGAGTAATGTAATGGGAATAGGGGTTATAGGGAGAATTTTTTTTAGGGATATGGGAGGAGTTTGGGTATTTCGATAGGGTAGGGTTTGGGGTTTTAACAAGGTAGGGTTTGGGATGTTTTGTTGACCAAATAGTGGAGGGATAGGTGAGAGGGTTTGGTAGTAATTTAGGGCAGGGATATTAGGAAAAATGAGAAAGGGAGGATTGGAAAAATGGTAGGTGAGGGGAAAATGATGTGTGGAATGGAACCTTGGCACTAACAACCCACTTTAGCAACCCTAGCCATCATGGTTTTTTGTTGATTTCTTATGGTTGATTTTATTGAATTTGGTTGCATTCAAACATCACTATAAACCATCATATCATTTATAAAACTTGATGAACCGATGATGTCAAAGAGCCTACCTTTTAATTTGATGGGCTTCACAAAAATTTGGAGGTGATTTGGCCTTGTTTCAGTCCTTGGTCTATGTGTGTCGCACGCAAAACCTAGTGCGCCACGCCCTGGGTATGCGCTGCACCTGCGGAAAATTTGAACTACGGGCAGGCTTTGTGTGTGCCGCGCCCCTGAGTATATGCGCCGCGCTCCTTCAAACTGCCTCCAACTACCTCAAACACTCACAATGCACACTCACACCTTTTGCAACATTTCTCCAAGGCTTGGATTAGCACAATGCCTTTGATTTTGATGAAAACTTGTATATATAGCCTTGGAAGTGATGGGTTAAATTTTTGCTTCCTTGAAAACCCATTTTTCTAATGTTATGTTTTGACACCTTTTCACTGACTTTAGAACACACTGATTTTCACTTTCCCTTTGAAATTTTAGCTCAAACGATGACATTTTCGGCACTCTTTGCAGGGATTGCACGATAGGAAATTCGGCCATGGAAACCATGATTGCATTTGAAGAAATCAACTGTAGACCCCTTTTGAAAATTTTGTCACCAATAGCACTGTTTGACTTTTCTTCAAAACAATGTTTTGAAGAACAATCGAAGTTTATCAATATGATGATGAAACTCTGCGGATCATTACATTGCAAGAACATCACTATGGCCTGCATGGATTTACTAGACATATTTAAAGACCAAATTGATCAATCCCTAGACCTAATGACCAAAAATGACTTTTGTTTGTTAAAGGAACAGACCTTAACTGTTATGGAATTTTGGATTATTTAACACAAAGACATAAGCTAGCAGGAACCAGACATGAGGGGAAATGACTATCATGACCTTCTCCGTCAGATTATGGCATGCCCCTAGCGGAATGTAGCTGAGTGAATGGAGCGGGACGCCCAAACTTGAAATGCATAAAGGCTTTTGATCTCTTACGGAGAATTGACGAGACCAACTCTAAACTACACAGTGACCGAAAAGGAGCTCTTGGTTGTTGTGCATTCATTGAAAAAATTTAGGCATTATACTACAGGCTATCAAGCATTTGTACATACTAACCATGCTATAATCAAATATCTAATTAATAAACCTAATGTGAATGCCCAAATTATTAGATGGTTACATTTACTATAGAAATTTGATCTAAGTATTGTTGATAAGCCTGGAAAGGAAAATGTTATTGTAAATATTTTGTCCACATTAACTTTTCCTGCAGGTGAACGAATGAGCACTTATTTTCCATTTCTGTTCTCTCTCCATGGTTTGCTGACATAGAAAACTATTTGATATCTTCATAGCTCCCACCGAATTTGTCCTCCAAAGAGAAAAGCAAGATTGTGAGGAAGAGGCCCCCCTTCACTTGGATTGGGGGCATCCTCTTCAAACTAGGCCAGGAATGAAATTATGAGAAGGCGTGTCAAGGAGGAGGAAGTCTTTGACATCCTTCTGACCTATCATGATGGGCCTTGTCGAGGTCACTTTGTAGCAAAGAGGACAACATTTAAAGTGTTACAAGTTGGGTATTATTAGCGCACTCTTCATCAGGATGTGGAAAGATATACTAGTGAGTGTGATCGATGCCAAAGGATGGGAAAGCCTACTTCAAGAGATGAAATTCCTCTACAACCTCAAGTGACTTTTGAGCCATTTAACAAGTGGGGCATGGAATTCATTAGACCTATTGACCCTCCTTCCAAGAAAAAGCAATATATCATTGTATGCACTGAATATCTAACTGAGTGGGCTAAACCAAGGAAATTAAGGCAGTAACAGAGGAGAAGGTGGTTGAGTTCTTAAGGGAGAATGTATTTTATAAATTTGGGTACCCTAGAGAACTGATCACTGATCAAGGTAGCCAATTTACCTCCAACATGATTGAAGACATATTAAGCCAACATAAGATAAAGCATAGAACCTCCACTCCCGATCACCCACAAGCTAATGGGGAAGTGGAGGTGACCAACAGAGCACTGGAGGGCATCTTGACCAAAGTGGTTAGCAACAACAGGAAATATTAGGCAGATAGACTAGTTGAGGCCACCTGGGCCTATAATACCATCTGGAAGACCACCACTGGATTCACACCCTATGAGTTGGTCTATGGGAAAAATGACCTACTATCCATTGAATTTGAGTATAATACATTGAGGATGGCAACCCAACTAGATCTAGATCTCATCAGTGCATAAAAAGAGAGATTGCTCCAATTGAATGGTTTAGATGAGTTCAGAATGAAGGCCCTCCTACACGCAGAGGTAACTCAAATTCAGAGGAATATTTGGCATGATAAGAATGTCAAAGATAAGAAATTTCAAGAAGGTGATTGGGCCTTGTTATATGATTCCAGATATAAATACTTTAAGAGAAAGTTAAGGACAAGATGGTTAGAGACTTATGTTATAGAGAGATGCCATGATAATGGTTCACTGCAGATCAAAACCACAGATGAAGAGGCCATTCCTTGTTAATAGGAATAGATTGAAAGTTTACAAAAGGCCATTGTCAAAGTAAGAGTTCATTGATGGTATCAATAAAACAGTGATGGTGGTGGAGCAAGTCTCAGCTCCTGCCTCATCAAGTCACTGAGAAAAGGAAAAAAAATAAGGAGACTCAGGTGAAAAACTCCATGAGGCGCCTGAGTCCCACTATTGGGTTGAAAAACTCTTGGGGAAGCCCAATGGTGCAAAAGAAACAAAAAAGGAAAAAGAGAAATAAAAAGATCTCTGGGTGAAAACCTCTCTTGGAGGCAGACTAGTTGTTTAAAAAAAAAGAGAGGGAGAGAAATGAAAAATCATGAAAAATTGTTTGCAAGTCAGCAGGAGGATGATCAGAGAGAAAAGAAGAATCAAAGGGGACCTATTCCACTCATATTTTTATTTCTCCATTCATTATCCTTCATCATTCCACCATTTATTTCATTTTCTTCACTCGTTTGCCTTGGTTTGCAAGGGTATTGTGTTTTCTACAGGATTCCCTTTAAACCTATAGGATTCCCTGAAAACCTATAGGATGATCCTGTAGGAATTATAGTGGTTAGGAAATCATAAAGGAATTAACCCTAAGGAAAGGAAATGACCTACACATGTCAACAATAAATAAAAAAATCCTACATCAACACTTCATTACCATACCTCTCTACACCTTGATCACCCATGCATTCATCATAAAAAAAATCAGTTTTCAAAAAAATTACAGTTTTCAAGAAGAAACACAGAGAAAAAATGAGACAGAGAGCAAAGGGGAACAACACCTGAATGTACTTTTCATTATTCACACACCCTTAGACCTCCTCCCTATCCATGTTCATCAACCTAAAGTCCCAACAATAGAAATGATTAAAAATTATAAGGGAGAAGCAGCTATAGGACATCCTGTAGGAAATCTTGTAGCAGTCGATCCCATAGAATAAAAATCATGAGTTGCATCAAGCTTCCAGCATAGATATCCAAGGGTAGAAGAAGCTCCAGAGTAGCAACAACACCATCATCTTCAACTCTAGGTACCCACATATCAAGGAAATCATCAAAGGGAAATATATATAAAAAAAGGAGGAAGAAATAACATGCAGCCAACACACAACAAGCACCTCATATTCTCAACAAATTGCAGCAATGTATTATCACCACAGGTAAGTATCTCTCTTCACTCTCTCATTTTCCTAATGTAATCAAAATATGCAAATATTTTGGATGAGTTGGTTTATAAGCGAAAGGTGGCCAGTTAACTTGGCCACCTTCGTTCAGTCAGCAAGGACAAAATAGTTAGTCCTCACACACGTGGCGAAAATCAAGTCTAAGAAAAGGAGAATGAGGTCAGAAGTAGTTGAGACTACGGATGATTCAAGTGGGAGTTGATTACAAGGAGAGGGGAATGATGATGATAGTGGGGACCAACGGTCCAAAAATAGAAAATCATACCTCCACTACCAGCACACCACATCACTCAACTCGACCATAAGAGGAAATAAACATTGATCCCCTTGAACTCATGCATTCATGTTCTCAAGGCTAAATCTAGAAAATTTGCTGTCATACCTAACCAACCTAGAAAAGAGAAAAATTTCATCTTTTTCCTGCGCAGGACTTCCAGGATCACAGAGGAAATCCAACAGGATCACACAAGAATCCTACAGGATACATTTAGGCATTCTACAGGATTGGTAAAGAGCAATTTTGGAGAGGGAACACAGAGGGGTTGGCTACAACAAGCACTACGAGGAGGTAGGCTCTACATTTCCTCCCAATTTTCCAGGTAAAAGGGAACAAAAAATGTCCTAGTTTGATTGAAATTGATAGTTGTGTAAGGGAATTGTATCCACAAGTATTTCAGTCCCATTTCCTCCATTAAAATTTGTATCATACATCTCTTCTCCTAAAAATTCACCAGAAAAAATGATAGGGGGGTTTAGTTGAAGGGAGCCCATTAACACTATGAGGATTCACCAACACCCTCCTGTGCTAGGAATATTCAAAAAGCATAATTGGATGGGTTATTTTGAGAAATTGAGTGGGTACAATGATGAAGTAGCCCGATATGTTTCTCTCTCCCTCATTCCACTGAGTAGAACCCATGCCGCTATTGTGGTGAGAGGCCTCTCCATAGATCTCACCCCTAAACTCATAAGCATAATTACCACACTTCCCTTAGGAGTGCCTTGGAGAAAGGAAGACAAGGGAGATAGCCAAAGTGCCAAGACAAAATTATTTTTAGAGGGAGAGGAACCCATTGAAGACAAGAATGGAATGAGTAGAGAAATCCTACCATACCCCTAGAATGAGGTAAGCTACTACCTTATAAAATAAATATCATGTGAAGGTAGGTATAGTGTGGTTTATGGATATCACTTTAGGCTTCTTGAAGAATTGAGGTTTGGAGCAGAAACACCTCCTCACCATAGGTTCAACATACCATACTTCCTTTTGCAATAACTGATAGATACAAGCATAAAGGTGCAGGAAGGAAACTACCAACAGTTAGCCCACCATGGGTTAATTAGAATCATCATAGCAGACACCCTCCAAAACCTTAGAATTCCTATCCAATGGGAACTTTTTAGAGACTTTCAGACAAAGGAGTATATCAAAGCCCTCAGATATGATATTAGCCCTACTGTTAATGAAAAGGATGAAGAAGAGACTAAAATAGATAGACAAGAAACAGAGAGGGATGAAGAGGACATAGATGAGGAGGAAGAGGAAGAGAAATAGGAAGAAGGTGATGAAGAAACAAAGGAAGATGTCAAGGAGGACACTGATAAACAATATGAGGATTTAGAGGGAGAAGAAGAGGGGAAAGACAAAGGTGAAAAGGGAAATGGAAAAGAAGAGGTAGAAGACAAGGAGGAGTCACCCAGGGTGTCTCCAGAACCCACTGAGAAAGAGGTAGTAGCTTCCCTCATTGCCTTTACCATCCTTATCCAACAAAAAGACAAAAGGCAGAGGAAAACCCTCTTATACTTTAGAACAAGAAAAAATACAAGGATAAGGTAGGGAAAACCCCAAACTCCAACCAAGGTTCCCATTGTTATTGAGGACTCACCTAAACAATAGGAGAAGATGGCTCCTCTTATAAAAACTCAAGAAGAAGGATCCTCAGCACAAACCTCCCCTAAGTCTCCTATCACCTATGT
This sequence comes from Pinus tabuliformis, assembly GCA_031772625.1. Taxonomy (NCBI): domain Eukaryota; kingdom Viridiplantae; phylum Streptophyta; class Pinopsida; order Pinales; family Pinaceae; genus Pinus; species Pinus tabuliformis. The sequence goes on along the minus strand of CM062814.1, from coordinate 876,285,740 downwards.
GAGAAGGCCTGTAACCAGATCTACCTCATCCAAAGGAAAAGACATCCTATAGGATACACAACAAGACCTATAGGAAGTAGATGGAGTGCTACAAGAAACTCTACTAAACCTACATGAAAATAAAAAATTGGATAAGAAGGAAGTATGCAGCCAGAAACAAAGAGAGAGGACCCAGAGCTAAGGGAACCTAGTCCTCAACCTAACCTTGACTCCTACTACAGATTTATTGAGGGGGGCAAGGTCATTCCACAAAAATTTTCCATTCCATTATTCTTTGAGCTTGAGAAAGAAAGAGCTAGAACACATAGATGGATGCAGATTGCCAAGTCCAAGGGAGTGGAGGACATTGGTCACATGGAGGAGAAGCTCAAAGAGATGTGATGAGAACTAAGTAGCTTAAGGAACAGAGAGGCCATAATGAAGGCTCAGTTGGAGGCAGAAAATGCATGGTTGAAGGGACAACTGCAAGAGAGAGAGAATCAATTAGCATCCATGGCCAGTGTATCTTTGGAAGCAATCTAGTACAAGATGCCAGCTAAGTCCTATGCACTATACCTTAAGGAACAACGACTACAGTTCCAAATCAAGACCCTAGCATAGAGAGGAACTATGCCATTCTAGGATTATAGATAGTTCATTAATCTCTATGATCAAAGTACATTAGAGGATAGGGCTAAGATGTCTGAGTTCTACTTGCATAACATGTCTGTGACATATATGAATGTATGGGACCCTAATGCAAAGATGGGGGATTTACAGTTGATAGATTTGGTATCGTGGATGAACCATGAGGAAGCAGGGGTTGTAGAAATGAAGAAGATATTATAAAGGGAACAAACTGAGCCTGTCATGATAAGAGTTGAGCAGTCCAATCCAATGGTTGTCATTAGCACACATAATTTAATTGCAAATGATCCTCAACTTGCACCCATGTATATTGCTGCCCAAGAGCAAGAAATTACACATTTTGAGGACATGCTCAGACTATTAGGGGATGACAACATGCAAGCTTGCCAAAGGAGATGGAATACTTTTCCATATAGTTTGAAAATTAGAGAGTACCATTCTCCTCAAAGGATGAGAGAAGCACTGAACAGGAAACCCATGTACAAACTATCCAAAGGTTCAAAGTCAATTGAATTGGCTTAAGACTCAATTGACCACCGCTCTTGGGGATGTTAGAAAGAAGGAAAGAAGAGGAAGAAAGAAAGTAGTGGGAGGAGGTAGAAAGGAAGGCAGGATTCTATGCACAAGAAGAGGAAACCACAACAGAAGCATGGGATGTTAGGGAGGCCACTAGAGCTATGAAAGACATGGATATTAGTTGAGTTGCTCAGAGGATGAGCAACACTTTCAGTAGGCGGGTAATGATAAGCCTCATCATTAGGTAACTATATGGACCTCAAGTCACCTCCTAGCTTAGTCCAATCAACTCTTCTCACAATTTATTACATGTTTTGATTATATTTTGTTTAATGAGATGAGTTAAAGTGAGATATTATGCCTAGTGGACTAATATGCATTCAATGCAGGTTTGAAAGAGAAAATCGAGGAATTTTGGCAAGATTAAGGTTTGAAACTCAAATGGGACAAGGCAGATAGATTGTAGGAGGTAAATCCTCATCATTTACTCCTCCCTCGTTCGAATATTCCTCCATTAATCACACTAGCTCAGATTACAAGCAGCCAAGTCATGAAGATCAAAAGGCATCCAAGCAAGTGATAGTCAAAGTATTAGTTCATCTCGAGTTTGGAAGCCAAGCCTCCATATATTTAAGGAATTCATTGGGGACTTCAGTTCTATAAATACAAAGGCCTAGAGCCTCATTAGGATTTGAATTTTTGTTGTAAAAACATTAGTTATTTTTTAGCTCCATACTTGTGGAAGACATTTCAATGTAATTTTCTGTTTTGATAATGAGAATGAGCTTTTACATGATCTAGTACTAAGTTAACTTAGAGGACTGAAGCTATTGGGTTAGGGCCTAACCCTAGTAGCAAAGGATCCTCTTCTTGTATATGTATGCTTATATTAGTTTCATAGATTCATGATTAAACTATCCTTAAAAGTATTTCATTGCAAGCAGTGTAGATTTGATTAGTTTGTTTATTAGTTTGCTTCCATTTGTGCTTTACTTCAGTAGCAAATTAGAAGGGAAAATAGCATCACAAAGCTATCAGTAGGTGTCTTGTCCTCACCTATTCCTTTAGGGATCTTGACTTGAGGAAAGGACCCCTACGCATCCCCAAAAAGAAAGATTTCTATTTTCTCATAGAATTTAGAGTTTATTGTACTTGAACTAGCATTTGATTAGTTTTCAAGTGTAGTATTTAATTACCATCTCTTCCATCTTTAGTCTTACAACAAATCTCATCAATGATTCCATTTTATTCTTCAATTTTCCTCATGCATGAAGTAGACAGCTAGCTCATTAAACTCTGTTGTTCTTGTTTATTAAAATTCTTCTTGTTTACATGATATTTAGCAAATATCAATGTTTGATGCAGAGCAGGTGTTTTAGAAGTAGAGAGATATCTCATAGCAAGCAACCACCTGACAACTTCATCCATCCATAATCATTCCTTGCTTTCACCAAGACCTTCACCAATTTCATCATTTTACATAGAAACTCGTCCAAGCATGTTGAGCAAATCCAACCATCTCCCAACCTTGCTTTTGAGTTATGAGTGACCCTAGGCATTTTCTCACTCCATTCCACCTACCAACCACCTTCCGTAAGCCTTTTATCACCTCAATCACCCATCGTTTTTCTCTGGGCTGTATGCTGTAGAAATACAGGGAATCATATAGGTTTTTTGGACATCCTATAGGTTTTCATGTAGTGGCCTATTTTGAGGCCGAATTGAGGGAAAACCTTTAGGAAGCCACACAAGGGCACCTGAGGGTCTCCCAAACCTCCCAACCATCCACCAGCATCCCTAAGTCACCTACCACATCACCAAAAGTGATTAGGTTTGACACTTGATTTTCCATAAAAGGAATGAAAATAAAAAAATAGTTGTATTTCAGTCCTCTACATGCAAAGTAGTGATGTTTGATGTTTTGAACTTCCATGCTTAGGAAAGTAACATTTCATACATGTTATCTTGGCATTCTTGTAAAGCATAGTTTCTAAATAGTTAGTTAGGGAATGTTGTGTTTTTAGCATAGGATTTCAGTCATTTTCCTTATTGTAGTAGACAATATTTACCCTAGAGTATATTTCTCTCTCTGTCATCAGTAATCAAGCTTCTTTTGAATCCATAGAAGTCTAGCTTGAAAACCTTAGTGGTCTCTCACCAGTTGAACAGTGATAAAAGACAGAAGCATCACTTTTTCTTGTGCATACAACACTGCCACCTCCAAGTTTGTACGAACCTCAGGTTGATAAAGTAAAGTTGGTAGCCTCAGGAGTTCCATCATTCTTGCTGCAATACTGGTGCTCATCAGTAAGGCTCAGATGAAGTCGGCACATGTATAAGGGTAGTTGAAGGCAAAAGTATGACATTCAGTTGGACTAGTTGTGTCCATTTGTGTAAATGGATAGTGGAAGTATAGTCATGAGCAAGGTAATCAGGAAAGGTAAGGTGAGTGGATTTGAGGCATCATATGCCTTGGCTACGTTGGGAAGGATTGTTCGCAATGTTGTGCATGGTGTGCACAAATAAAGGGAGTTCGCTTAACCTTGACCTTATGCTATATGTTAATTTTGTTATGATCATGGTTATGTCGATGTTTCTATACTTATGTATGTGTGTATGTATGTCATGTCTGACAGGGTCATCATGGATCATGATTGTTTAATGCTAATATTTATATGTATGTATGTATGTCATTATATGTCATTGTATGACATGGTTGTCATGGATCATTATGTGGAGGAATGATTTCTTATGCAGGTGAATGACATGAAGAGATTCGTGGTTCATGAGGAATCAACTGGGAAGAATAGACTGACATATCTCTGAGGTCAGTATCATGTGGATATGAATTAATATTGTGTGATTATACTATGTCTATGTTTATGTTATGCATAGGATAATGTTGAAATATACATCAATGGAATGAAAAAAATTTGATGTGTGACATGCTAGGATAAGCACGGATGTTGGAGAGACACCAGAAGCAAGGTTGCTTGGTAAATACAGTATGGTTTTGGATGTGTGGTGCTACTATTGTGCATATATTGTATATGTTGTACATGTTGCATCTGTGATGTTGTGCACATACGGTGTTGTGTATATATAGAGTGTGTACATGTTGTTTATGCAATGTTATGTACAGGGTGGTACAGATAGTATTATGCGAATATTGCATATGCAATGCTGGGTATAGGTGGTGCTATGTACATGTTGGATATGTGGTGATGTGTACATATCATGCTATGTGCATGATGGATATTTAGTGTTGTGTGCATATGGTGTTCTATAAATGTGGTACATGTGGTTTCGTGTACATATGATGTTATGTACATATTGTATATGCAGTTCTATGTACATATGGTCTTGTGTGCATGTTGTACATATGGTACTATGTACATATGATGTTTTGTGCATGACTGTACATGTGGTGTTGTGTGAACATGGTTTTGTGTACATGTTGTACATGTGGTACCATGTGCAGGTGGTGTTGTGTGCATGTCGTGCATGTGATGATGTGTACATGTGGTGTCATGTACATGCCATGCATGTGGTACTATGTACATGTGGTATTGTGTACACATTGTACAGGTGGTGTAGTGTACATGTGGCATTGTGCACTCATTGTGCAAGTGGTGTCATCTACATGTGATGTTGTACACATGTTGTGCAGGTGGTGTAGTGTATAGGTGCTATTGTGTACATGTTGTACATATGGTACTGGTGGACATGTGGTATTGTGCACGTCATACATGTTGTGTTGTGGGCATGCGGTACTATGTATGTGCATTGTGTAGTCGTGGTATCATGACATGTGTATTTATTGCTTTGTAATATGTGTATGTATATGTATTGTGTTGTACATCAGGTGTAGGTCTATGTATTATGTGGTGGCCTACACTAGATGTAGGCATATGTATTATGTTTTGTTTTACATTGGGTGTAGGTGTATATGTTTTATATAAGGTGTAGGTGCATGTATTTCATGGTCTTGTATGTCATGTGTGGTTTTATGTGTGTGATGCACACTATGTGTATGTGAACATGGTTGAGGAGAAGGCACTGGGTGTGTGGTGGGTGTGGAAATAGATTCAGTGTGCTTACAGAATAGGAACAAGGGAAGAAGTAAGGATCGATGAAGGATAAGTATCGGTATTTTATTTCAGTTTTATTATGCATGATATTTATGATTTTGATCTATGATGGTTGTGTTTTGAGATAACCTGATGTGATATGTTTATTCATGATGATTTGATGAAACATTTAGTTTGACTTGTTGTGATAGGAAGTAAGCAGGATTGCAAGTGTACCTTTTTAACGAGCTACCAATGAGGTATGATGTGAATTTATTTCAATTCATTTTAAATCTAATTGAAGTTATGTGCTTGGTGTAGGAAGCATGAAAATGCCCATTTGGGTGGTTGAAACTGACTACAAGAATTAGTAGCAGTAGTGAAATGATTTCGAACAAGCAACAATATGTTGGTAAAGAACTTCAGGAGCAAAGTAATTCTGGGGCACTGGTACCCAATAGTTTCCATTGATTGCCATGAGCATTATATGAATGGTATGATGGTTCTGAGGTAGTTATATGCCTTGGTTTTTGAACTTCCGATGCAAGGAAGCCTTTCCAAGGGATGGATCGCTTGGGATAGGGGATGCTAGGGAACTTGGAAGGTTAGTGACTGCACCGAAGGTGGTGACTGGATTGAATGAGGGACTATGTAGCAGAGAAGGGAAGGCCGGGGATATATTTGTTTTGGTCATTAGAATTGTAAGATGGAATCATATGCACATTAGGAGTGCACCCTAGAACAATGAGTCGATAACTATTCACTAAGAGGATAAATGGCACAGGATTATAGTGCTGGACATTAGATGCATATTTGACCTTGCAGTGGATTCTGAACTTCCTCGGAAGGAGGTGAACCATGGTATTACTTTGAGGGTGGAGGTGTGAGCCTCTCAATTCCCTTATTATGGATGCAAGCATCATATCCTTTTATTTTCTAGTTGAGAAAATGTGCATGTGTATATGCATGTATTATTGTAAATATTATATTGAGCTCGACTTATAAATCTCCATAGACAATATGGTTATTTGTTGGTCGAAGAAAATGTGTATGAGTGTATATGTGGTTATTATTGTGAATACCGTAATGAGTTGTGTTATAAATCTCTTGTAAACGGTATGTTGTCATGTTTCAGCAGTGGTCATTGTAAATACTGCAACGAGTTGTGTTATAAAGCCCCATGGGTAGTATGTTTTGTTTTCAATAGTCTTATTGGTTATAGGTGTCATTAAACACCAAGGATAGTGTTCCCCCAAGGGGGAGGGTTCTATAACATCCCTGGTTAAAAACTCATGTAAAAATATATAAGATCACGATTGATGAGACATGCATTCCAAGATGAATGGTGGGAAAAACATCCTAGTGGGAAATCATTTTAGTTATTATGGATAAAGGAAATTGGCAAAGGAAATGGCTAAGGATTTGGAACGGAAAAATGGAATTTTTGGCACATTTATTTATGGAAATAATGGAAATTAGGAGAATAGGAAGGTGAAAGGTCACAGGTTGCATATGAGGAGGAAATTTAAGGAAAATAATGGAAAATGAAGAAAATAGAGGCCTCATTGATAAAAATGCTTCTAAGGATTAGTTGGCAAGCTTTTCCTCAAGTTTTTGCATTGGATCAAGAGAGGTAAAGAAGGCAAGAGGAAGGAAGGAGCAAGCAAGAAAGATCAGGATCAAGCAGCTACAACATTATTCTTTACAGGTATAAATTTGCATGTGGTTTGATCGGCCTAGGAATCCTTATCGGTGAATGGCAAGATATCTGGTAAAGCCAAGAGTTGGATTTCTTTGCATTAGGCCCAGTAATCTCGGGATGGGATATATAGTAAATCCTGGAGAGCGGGTCTCAGTTTAGGGCCTAGTGACCTGGTGTGGATTAGAGTAAAGCTTGAGAGACTAGGAGATAGGAAAATTACTCACGGTGTAGGTGGAGACATCTAGTGGCATCCATGCTTGTTTTGGCCTAACGATCTAGTGGAGATCATGGTAAAGTTGTTTGTGACATGTTTATTGTGTTGGCCTAGTGATCTGGGATGGATTATGGTAAATCTTGGTTTCTATTGATGAGGGTGAGGTGGTTTAGCATCAGGATTCCCTGGTTGGTTCTTTTGGTTTGAGTCCCACATTCATGCTTGGAATATGGCATGGGGGTGAATGGCTAAAGAGAGATTTGGCTCAACCATTCTATGGTCGCGTGAAATGTGGTAGTCCCATCCCGGGTTGGATTTTGCATCATTAATATCACGTTGTTTCTCCTTGTTATTCTGTGAGTATTACATTGGTTTATACGTGGATCATATGGTTGTGATTTCCTTGATATTTATGTTGCTATTATGTTAGTTATGTATATGTTTTATGACAGTGGCTACATATGGCTCTCATCATGTTTTTAGTTGTAAATGAATGAACAATGTATCTATGACCTAATAGATGATAATGTAGCTAATGATATAAGGGATCAATGATTCTTAACAATTCTCAGATAAGTATGATACCCATATGCTTAAATATGTTGTTTACACCTATAGATTGCATTGATGCCAAGTGTTTGACATAATTCCAGTCCCAGTTGGGGATGCTCAAGCCTAGTCCTAGAGTTATTTTTTGGTTTATTAGTTTTTCATCATGTGTTTTATGGATTCCAAAAGTTACAACAAGTTCTGGGAAGTGGCCATAATTTGGGCTTGAAAGTGTCTTTATTCCTACAGAATCTAGCAGAGGTCTGTTGGAAATAGTCTTTAGATGTTGACATGCAGGCTTGTGGAAACATCCAAAGCTCTATGGACGCTGGCATGCCCATAGCATGGGAGCGTCTGAAGGTTTAATAGCCTAAAAGCTCAGTGGGACCCAGGGGCATGATACCTGAGTGGTTAGGATGGCCTTTGGGAGTGTTTTTGTTAATGTGGAAGGTATTTTTGTTGTGTTATTGTCGATTCCACTTCCTTAAGGTCACCTAGGAGGTTGAATCATATCATAGTATCCTCTTGTCACATGTTTACCTTGGTTGGCCAGTTACTTGGGTAGATGTGGGAGGACAGTGTTACACATGTTTATGCTCATGGCGATGACTTGTTGTAGTATGATGGCCTCATGGTTATGATGATGTTGCAGAGGCATTGCAAGTCTGTTCAGAGGTATTCCAATTTGTGGAGGTGTTTGGTGGCACTCTTTCCAACCTTTTTTGTTGGCCTTTTAGGTCAACCTAGAAGTGACACTTGGGATACTTTATTTATATACTTGTATAGGTTTTACTGAGGTTGGCATAGGTTTGGAGGTGAGTTTAGATGTTGAAGAAGAGGGCCAATAGGTGGTAGGGATTCTGAACTGAGGGCTTGTGGTTTTTCCTTATTCTTTGCCCAATACACATGGAAATAGGCTTATGCATGTGACAGAAAGGTTCCAGTTGTTGGTAGATAGGCTTGTGCATGCAAATGAAGGTATCTAGTCGAGTTTATCTAGTGTTTTGCATGCGACTGAAATTTTTCACGAAAAAATTCTCCCTTTTCACCCACTGCTGTGGCCTAACAGGCCCGAGGGTGGTAGGGGCTGATTCCCAGAATTGGCCCCTCCTATCCCCAAGTCTCCACATTTCTCACACAAACTAGATGAAAATTGGCATGGAAATTCCTAGAGACTTCTAGAATAAGTTGTAATTATCAAGAATGGTCTAAAAAGGTTATCCAATGATGTGAACACCTTTAGTGCACAAGTAGTGATGTTAGTGGATTGATTTAGTCCAATTTGTGCACCTTTGATCCCATCCCAAAGGTCAATTTCACCCTTCATGTTTTATATACTTCACTTTGGAGCTAAGTGATGGTTGATGGTGAGTACGAGTGAGTTGGAGAAGGTTGCATTGTGTGAGTATGCTTCAGATCCATTAATGAGCTTAATTGCTTTAGTGTATGAGCTCTAATGGAAACACTATGAGAAGATGTATTTCCTGAATCATAGTATTGGTTCATAATTCCTGATTTCATATCAGAGATGCAGAGAGCTATAGTAGAGCTTGTTATTGATGGAGAACTTGGAAAAGATCCAAGTTTAAGACTCTGACATTTACTTTTACAGGAGCTTCTGATGCATTTCACACATAGCCATAGTGTTCTATGTTGTTGATTGTATTATGCAACATTCATATTTTTGTGAGAGGGTTTGATATTATGGTGGAGTATGAGTTTTGTTTTTGTTTTTTCTTGGTGATGGTATTTCAGAATTGATGTAGTCACTATTTTGCTAGAGTAGAGACCATGTTTGTGGTGTGTTTATTTGATTAATGAGATTGTCTTCCTACTATAGATTGTATTGTAGAGTTGAATTGAGTTGCGTAGAATATCTCGAGATTCAGTTTGAAAATAGTTGAAATGAGGTCCACATAGAGTAGAGGATCAGTGAGTTCATGGATGTGGAGCAATGATTGTGAACTTCCAAAGAAAGGAACAATTTTTCAATCCAATGGTTGTTGGATAGTCCAATCAGAGTTGGGCGAGGATTGATTGATCGTGGTGGCTTTCAACGAATGGTAGTCTATAGGTCCATGTGAGAACATAGTCTTCTAGGTTGATTAGTAGAATCAAGTCTTCAAGCCTATGGGAGTTAGCTGATTGTATATGAGGTTGAGTCTCCTAGCTAATCAGAGTCATCAATATATGTAAAAAGACTATATTTTCTTGATAGAATATTCAGAGTAGTGCACCAGTAGCATGGGTGGTTTTTTACGTGGTGAAGGGTTTTCCAGTAGATATGTTGTGTCTCATGTGTTGATGATTTCTTTTGTTCTTGTTCATGGTTATGTTCCTTATATGGGTTATTTATTACTTATGATTTATACATAGATCTATAAATGTTTAATGAGTTGCTACTATTTAGTGTGTGTGCTTCAGTAAAGTAAATAAAAAGGAAAATTTTGGTAATAAGACACACTACTAATTCATCCCCGGTAGTGCTCAAATGTTTCCAACGTGTTCAAGGAAACTTTGGATAGGTTCGTCTGCGTCATAATAAACCATGTAAAATTGTTGGAATTGTTAAGGTTTTTATAAAGAAATAAAATGGAAAACAATGGCTATTAAAGGAGGTAAGACATGTTGCGTATCTAAAGAAAAATCTAATTTCAATAGGGCTATTGGGAGGTGATAGTTTTGTAACTAATTTTATAGACGAAACCTGGAAGGTCAATAAAGGAATCTTGGTAATATAAAAGGAGAAGAGGTTGGTACATTAATTTATGCAATGCTATTTGTAATTTTTTTAATGCTTTAACCTCCACAAGAGCAGATATTACACTTTGGCATCACATGCTTAAGCACATGTGTGAGAAGGGGATGAAAATTCTTCACTCAAGAACTTTGTTGCAAGGTTTGAAGCATCTTGATTTGGATTTCTATGAAATTTGTGTTTATGGAAATCAGAAGAGAGCCAGATTTACTAGAGTTGGGAAGGAAACAAATAGGGAAAAATTAGAGCTTGTGCATATAGATGTATGGGGATCTGCTCATGTATCATCTCTTGGTGGCTATCACTATTATGTTAATTTTATTGATGATGTAACTAGGAAAACTTGGATTTATTGTATTCATAATAAAGATGATGTATTTGATACTTTAAAGAAATGGAAGGATTTAGTTGAGGGAGGAAAGAAGTTTAAGTGTCTCAGATCATACAATGGAGGTGAAACTGCTTCAAAGAATTTTATAACTATTATTTAGAGCATGGAATTCGTAGAGAGAAGACAGTTTCAGGAACACCATAGGAAAATGGTGTGTCAGAAAGGATGAATAAGACAATCATGGAGTGTGCAAGGTGCATGAGATTGTATGTAGGATCACCCTTACAATCTTGGGTAGATGTTATAGATATTATTGTTTATCTAATAAACAAAGGGCCATCAAGTTCCTTGGATGGTGGTATTATTGAGGAGGCATGGAGAAGTAAAAGGGTACTGATCCAGGTGGATATTGGTGGCCACCCACCTATTCCACTTGGACCCTCACCATTGTTCTTTTAGTTTTTTTTTTTCAGTTTCCTAAATTGTAGCACAGTTTACTTTTTTTGGCAGTTATTCAGGTCCTAAACTTCCACAGTCGTTTTGAGGCATTTTGCCAAAAAAATGTCATTTAGGGCCTCAAAATGGCTCTAAAATTTTAGGACCCGAAAAACTACCAAAAATAGTAAATTGTGCTACAACTAAGGAAACATAAAAAAACTAAAAGAACAATGGTGAGGGTCCAATTGGAATAAGCAGGTGGCCACCAATATCCACCTAGATCAGTCCTCCCCACTTAGGAAGCAATGGTCTCCATTACATTGAGTTCCTCCATGAGATGAGAAAACCTCTGCTAAAGTTGGTCCTTAGTGAGCTATTTCCCTTGGTGCAGGATTTGGCTAGCTTTGAAAACTTGATACACGTGGAGAGTGTTCCTGATTTGCGTGTCCATGATCTAATCAGTTGCATCTTATTCCATGCAGCTTGGATTTAACTATGTTGGTGTGAGTTGTTCTGCAATGTCGAATGTGTCCAATAATTATGGAAAGTATGGCCGAAGGCGATCCACATTGAAAACTGGGTGCGGGCCAAGGAATGGGGGAATGATGAGCTCAAAAGAATTATCTCCCACAACCTTGGTGATGTTGTATGGCCCATATCAAAGCAGGCGAATTTTACGGTGGGGCTCAGTGAGGTGCTCCTTCTGCAAATGCAGTCAAACTTTGTCACCCACCTGGAACTTGTGTGGCGCCTGATGCTGATCATGTCGCTTCTTGTACTTAGCATTGAATTTGTCCAATATGTGATGGAATTGTTGGCAAATGCGTTGAATGTTCTCAATGAATCTATTTTCCTTTTCGGCTTCGGACTGGACATGAGTCCAATCTTCCTGAGTCACTGCAAATGGTATGGCCACATCAATGGGACATATTGGATGGAATCCCAAGCCCACCTCAAGAGGGTTATGGTCAGTCAAGCTGTGGAGAGCCTAGTTATAGTTGTGTTGGACATAGGGGAGGCTCTCATCCCATGTGTGTGGTTGCTTTGAGTTTTACATGCACAGAATGTGTACGATCATCATGTTGACGACCTCTGTCTAGCCATCAGTTTGGAGATGGAAAGTTGTGGACTTAGTGACCTTGGTGTCCAACATCGACCAGAGATTGGACAAAAATGTACTGAGGAACCTATTGTCCTGATATCAGATGATAGACTGTGGGATCCCATTGTGTACCCAGACTCGTTCAAAGAAGAGTTTAACAGTGGCTTCTACTGTGATATTATTCTTGTAGGTTGCCATAATGGCCATCTTTGAGAATCTGTCGATGACCACAAAAACAAAGTCATTGCCATGCTTAGTAGAAGGAAGGCTCGGCATGTAATTGATGGAGATTGATTCCCGAGGTCAACTAGGGGTAGGTAGTGAAGTATGTAGGCCTTTCTTCTTGATGGTCGGTTTGGAAATAGTGTAGGTAGTGCAGGATCTGATGTACTTCTGGACATCCTATTGAAGATTCAGCTAATAGAAATAATTCTGTAGCACTACCACCATTTTCTCAACCCCAAAATTCCAAGTGGCCTGAATGTAGTGCACTTCCCAAATCATCTTGGCATGCTCACTTGAAGGAACAGAAAGGTGTCCTAGGTGGCATAACAGGGCATCCTGGAGGTGAAAATATGGAACTTGTTGGACCTCCAATAGTGTATGGTATGTGTGGCTGAATTTCGAGTTGCTTTTGTAGAGAAGTGGGCAATCGGAAGTCTTGTGTCCACAAGAGTTGAGCACAATGGTTAATGTGATGATCGGTGGTCGGGTGAGGTAGTATACAACATTATTGGTGCTGCCCTTCTTGTACTTGACATTCAAATGGAATGGTTGTAGGTATTTGGATCACTTCTGACGGTGATCATTCTACAACTTCCCTTTTATCTATATGAGCTGCAGGGGTCAGTGGTCTGTGTGGATGATTGTTTCCTTCCGCAAAATGTAATGCTTTCATTGTTGGCAGACCTGCCAAATGGAATACATCTCTTTGTCATAAGTGGGATACTTCTGGACTATGTCTGAAAGTGTCTCACTGTGATATGCCACTAGATGCCCCTATTGAGTAAGGATTACCCCAATAGCATAGTCAGAGGCATCTATCTCGATCTCAAATGGTTGTTGCAAGTATGGTAATGTGAGCATTAGTGCAAAGAAGAGGAGATGTTTCAACTCTTAAAATTCATTCTATCGAGATTCAGACCAAAAGAATTTTTGTTTTTCTCCTCCCTTGGTGACTTGACTCAAGGGCCAAGTGATATGAGAGAACCCCAACACGAACTTGTGGTAGAAATTGGCAAGACCCAGAAAGATGTGGAGCTATCTCAGAGTGGCTGGGGCTGGCCAATCTCAAATGACTTGGATCTTGGCTATATCCACATGCACCCCATTCATTAATAATGTATCGTAGATACTAAACCTAGGTCATGCCAAAAGTGCATTTCTCCAAATTGGCACACAACTTGTGTTGCCGTAGTGTTTGGAGAACCTATCAGATGTCGTGGAGGTGCTCTTCCTAACTTTGGCTAAAGATGAGGATGTCATACAAGTATACCACTACAAGTGAGTTTTTGAATGGCCGCAATATCTCATCGATCAACCTCATGAAGGTTGCAAGAGCATTTGTCAACTTGAAAGGTATAAGAAACCACTAGAAAAGGCCCTCCTTGGCTTTGAAGACAGTCTTACACACATCAGAGGGTTTGATTGGTAGTTGGTGATATTTAGACTTCAAGTTCATCTTGAAGAAATATTCTTCCCCCTTGATTTGGTCCATAAGGTCATCAATCCATGGGATCAGGTACCTATTCCAGACAGTTATCTTGTTCAGTGCCCGATAGTCAATATAGAGTCTCCAAGTCCCATCTTTCTTCTGTACTAACATAATCGGGCTCCCACAGGGTGATGAACTTGGCCATATGTTACCTTTTTGCAGCAGCTCTTGAATCTGCCCCTTGATTTCATTGTTCTCCAGAATGAAGCGTCAATAGATTGGTCCATTGGGTAGTGACACACCTAGGGTTAGATTTATGGAGTGCTTGACCTAACAGTGCAGAGGCACCCCCACAGAGGAGGTGAGGATGTCCTCTTACTTCTCCATGACCTTGTCCATATATTGTTGTCATGTGTAGGGGCCCTGTCTAGAGGTCGTGGCCATCGTCTTCTTCATTCCTTGAGGGCATATCATTAGGAAAAAAAAAATTCCGTTTTGGAAATGAGCTTGTTGCATTGTTTTGCAGTAACCAAATAGATGGTGGTAGGCGGTGCTACCTCTAGTATCTTGTACAAATTATTTCACAAGGTAACACTAACAATGTGAGGCCTTGACTCATACATAACATGTTGCTTCCATAAGTATGGTTGGCCTAATAATACATCACAAACATCAAGGGGAGAAACTTCACATAATACGTCATCCATGAAGGGCTTAATGCTATATGGAAGGTGATACTATTAGCTCACGTGAACATCGTGTCCTTGGTGAACCCACCCAATGGTGTAGGTTGTGGGTGTGCTATGGTCAGTACGCCCAGGTGCTTCATGACCTCTACTACAATGAGGTTCTTTTGGCTTTTGCTTTCAACAATGAACTATAGCAGGGAACCCTGTACCCACATCTGGGAGTGGAAGAGACACTCCTCCTCCTTTAGATCTTCAGGTTCCTCCTTTTCAATATTCATGGGGGAAACAATGGCGTTGGGCTCCGCATCGATAATATACTTCCATTTGTCATTCCCCTTGTTGGGTTCTAACTCAGAGTTGGAATATGTGCTCTAATTCTGAAGCCTTCAGTTCGACCACCAGCGATTGCTTGGCCTGACACTCACTTGTGTTGTGAGTGGGTCTCTTATGGAACTCAAACCACTTTCCCATGTCCTTCTTCAGCTTCACAGTGTTGTCCTTTTTTGGCTTTGGAGGGTTGTCCTAGGTTGTCTCACCTTGGATTTGTCCTTTGTTCTACTGTCTAGGGGAAACTCTCCCTTTCTTCAGATTCACAGATCCAAAGCCTCTCTTCTTCTGTTTAAAATTCTGCTCGATCTCGATGACGTATCAGTTTGTCATGTGGAGTGAGGAGATGTCGAGGATCTCCATCTTGTCCTAGATGTATCTGTGTAAGAATCCGTGGTACTTGAGTACCAAATGTTTCTTAGAATCCTTCCTACCCAACTTCGTGTGAAGGGTATGAAAACATTAGTAAACTCTGGCACATCTTGGTCCCTTCCCTGACGCAATGTGGTCCACTTTATGTAATTTTCCTCATAGCTCTTGATAGGGTAGTACTACTCCTTGATGGTGTCCCAGAATGAATTCCACCAGTCCCTAACATGGGGGGCAACTTTGAGAAGAGAGAAATTAATATTTTCTCGGCTGGAAAAATCATGAATAGAAAAATATCCTTCTAACTACTTTAACCATTTATCTACAACGTATGCATCTATTTGGCCCTCAAATATGGAAATGTAAAAGTTTACTTGTACCTTAAAAGGTGTGGAGCCTCCAGAGTGGTTGCTGGATGTGGATGCGCCACTGGTGGGCAACCATTGAAGGATCTTAGAAAATTTATCCATCATCATGTTCCTTTGTTTCTTGAGGGCCTCCTCGACCAATATTTTGATAGGATCTCCTATTCCTTCGTCTTTCTTTTCTTCCCCCGTGGGAGATCGTCAAGGTCTACGAGGTTGATCTTGCAAATATTCAACTAGATCGATCCCTAACTCCTTATATCCCGACCTCGTTGTGGACATGTAAAGAAAAATAGAGAAAGAGAAGATCACTCTAATACGACTGATTCAGATTTAAACAGGAATGCAACAAATTATAGATATAACCATAAATATTGAGATGCAATAGAAATAACACTTCATTTCATTAATATCAAATACTGAAATATGCTTACAAACATAATGGAAATAAGACTAGCTTGGGAAATGGTAGCTTATCTCTGAGAAGAGATGCGATGGCTACATGCCTCTGGACTCCGTTACAATGAGGCTCAAGGGCCTTTTTATTATTGAACAGTAAGAGAAAATCCTAAACCACCAAAACCCTAACCCGAGGAGATGTAACACCAAGAGTTTATGAGCCCTATTGGGGTTAGTTGGGAAGCCAACTTCCCGGGGTCGTAACTTGGTCCTATTATCGTTGTTTGATGTGTATGATAACTCATTGGAAATATATCTATGAGGACTACATCTTGTACTGATATTTCCATAGAAATCTCCAGCGATTTCTATGGAAATCACATGAGCATCTGTATTCCTCAAATATATCTTTCCAACAAGGTATCATACACATCAAATGGAGATAATATGACCAAGTTATGACCCCGAGAAGTTGGCTTCCCAACTAACCCCAACGGGACCATAAAATCTTGGTGCTACATCTCCTTGGGTTAGGGTTTTGGTTGTTTAGGGTTTTCTCTTATTGTTCAATAATAAAAATTCCCTTGAGCCTGGTTGTAATGGAGTTCAGAGGCATGTAGTCGCCACATCTCTTCTTAGAGATAAGCTACCATCACCCGAGTTAGTATTATTTCCATTATGTTTGTAAGCATATTTCAGTGTTTGATATTAATGAAATGAAGTGTTATTTATTTTGCATCTATGTATTTATGGTTATATCTGTACTTTTTTGCGTTGCTGTTTAAATCCAGATCAGGTAATCTACTATTTTTAAAGACTTTCAGTTGTGAAGCCTTTGCCAACATTAATAAAGAAAATAGAACAAAGCTTGAGGAAACATCGATGAAATGTACCTTTATTGGATATTATGTTAATTATTTTGGTTATCACTTATATGATTATGAAAATCACAAAATCATTTGGAGCAGAAATGTCATATTCAATGAAAAGGTCTTGTATAAGGATCAAATGCAGGGAAACAAATGAGAAAAAGATTACAAAGAATACATAGTGCTTGATGAGATCACGGGAAAGTAAAGGTGCCTCAAAATCACAATGATCATCAACCACAACCACAATAGCAACAAGCACCCTAAATACCTGAAAAGTGGCGTTAGAGGATCTACAAGGATAATTAGACTTTGTGAGCAATACTCTCATTCATTATATTCTGTATTGTTGACTGATTATGGTGAACCAAAAAGACATGAATAAGTAATGCAGGTAGAAACTAGGAAGAAGTGGGAGAAAGCCATGGAAGAAGAGATGGACTCCTTGATGCATAACTAGACTTGGGACTTAGACAAGTTGCCTGCAGGTAAAAAAAAATTAAAGAATAATTGGGTTTATACGCTGAAGGAAGAAGATGGAGGTAAAGACAGGTATAAGGCTAGACTTGTGGTGAACAGGTTTGCACAAAAGGGAGGTATAGACGTTGATGAAATTTTTTCTCTTGTTGTTAAAATGACTTCAATCAGAACTATTTTAATTCTACTAGCAACAGAATATTTGCATCTTGAGTAGTTAGATGTAAAGACAACATTCATCCATGGGGATTTGGAGGAAGAAATATATATGCAGCAACCACAAGGGTATGAGGTCAAAGGAAAGGAAAAATTAGTGTGCAAATTGAAAAAGAGTTTGTATGGCTTAAAATAGGCTCAAAGGTAGTGAAATCTAAAATTTGATAGGTTTATGTCTGAACAAGGTTATACTAGGTTTCACTTTGACCATTTTGTTTATCTAAAAAATAAAAATGATGGCAACTCTATTATATTGGTATTTTATGTAGATGACATGGTTGTTATAAGGTCTATCACACAAGAATTAAATGTGCTCAAAATAAAATTGGAAAATTCATTTACAATGAAGCATTTGGGTGCTGCAAAATGAAATCTTCGGTACGTGAATAACTAGAGAAAGGAAAAATTGCAAATTAACATTGTATTAGGGTGAGTACATAGAAAAGGTGTTGGAAATTCTTGGAGAATGCCAAATTCATTGCCTCTATTGATCATTATTCAAAAATAAAAATTACAGAGGCCTTACAGATTGAGAAAAACCATAACAACTTAAATCATGATGATGGGTGGAAGCTTAACAAATCATCATCCCACATTATTAACCACATTTATAACTAATCAAATTTACTTCACTACATTATCTATTTAATTACATTTTTTAAACACGATATCCTAATCAATATTACATAAATTACATAAAGTACATTATTTTAATTATTATTACATTAATTAACCCTCTTATTAATTATTGATAATTTACATTATTATTAATCATTATTAATTAACTACTCTATTAAGTAATTTTAATTAATTATTAAATATTTTAATTATTATTACATTGATTAACCATACTATTATTAATTAACTAAGTTAACCATATTATTAATTTTTTATAAAATATCCTTATTATTTATCAATATAAATTACATAGATTACATTAATATTATAAGAATTTATTTAAACTACTTATTTTTATTTCTTTAGTAAATTAACTGTATTATTATTTATTATTAAATTAAATTAACCTTATCATGAATCTTTATTAGTTAATTATTAATCATCTTTTAATTAATTTCTATTACTCATTAAAGGCTAACATAAAATACTTAGCAATTCGATGTTAATTCTATAAATCTTATGTTCATGGGTTGTGGTACTTTGCCCGAAACGTTGATAATTTTTTTTACCACGTAGGACTCCAAACACATTCCAAGATTTAATATCCAGAATGCAAAACCAGTTAGTACAAATTTGACTAGCCATCTTAAAATAAGGAGATGTGTCCCAAGACTTAGGAAGAGATGGATTATATGTGTAAAGTTCAATATGCATCATTAGTTGGAAGCTTAATGTATGCAATGGTCTACAGAAGGCATGATATTGCACATATAGTGGGAGTTATAAGAAAGTATATGAAAAATCTAGGAATAGAACATTAGATGGTAGTGAGGAGGATTCCCAGATATTTGAGAGGTACCACAGATCAAGCATTATGGTTTGGTGGTTCAAACAATGCTCTACAGGGATATGTTGATGCAAATATGACAAATGATGGAGATAAAAGGAGGAGCACCACAATGTATGTGGTTATTGTAGGTGGAAAAAACTATCAATTGCGTTTCAAAATTGTAAAATATTCTTTCACTTTCAACAATATAGGAAGAGTATGTTACTGCTACATAGGTTAGTAAAGAAATGATTTGGTTACAAATGCTTATGAATTAATTGGGTAAGAAGCTAGGGATGGACAAGTTATACAATGAGAGGAAGAGTGTCATTCATATTGAAAAGAACTAAAAATTTCATTCCAAGACTAAACATATATAGCTCAAGTACCATTTCATACAATCAGTGTTGGAAGATGGATAGTTGAAGGTAGAAACGATACACACTAGTGAGAATCCTACATATATGTTAACAAAAGTTGTAACCTGGGAAAAACTAATATTTTCTTAGTTTCAACTGGTATTCAAATATGATAGTGAAGATGAGAAATAACTACGTTCAAATGGATTCATTGTCCAACAAGTGAAGCCACGATGGAGTTTATATAATTAGTTTCCAAGTGTGAGATTGTTGGTTGTGGAACCTGATTATCTTCTTTACTGTTCACAAATTTTTTGTTTCAACCACGTTGGATCCCTATTCATAACAGGGCAGAAATTCCAGTCGTATGATCTCCACCAAGGGGGTCTAGGAGGGATGATGATGATTTTATGAACCCCCCTAGTGGGTGTTCAGGGACAATGCCCTTGAAGCTAAAAATAGGTGAGAATTTTCCTTGTAAAATATTGTAATTTCATAGTCAACCTGGACCATTCATTAGGTGGATGATATGATGGTATACATTATATTAATTTAGGAATTTTTCCATAGAAGGTTAACCTCAGTTTATATGAGGGAATTGTCTTGGGATTATGTATTATTATTCTTAGTGAGAAAGGGAGAGGAGAATGTGTGAGATTGAAGAGGAAATTACAACGGATCTACTATAGGTTTTATCTCTTCATTTTTATGGATAATATAAAAGGAAGGACTGGTTGTTTCTTTGTGGATGTAGCCCAAACTGGGTGAACCACATATATCTGTGTCTCTCTTGTTTTATGCATTTATGTGTTTGTGTTTCTGCAATATTTTTTGTGTTTCATTGCTCCATTTATTAATTTCTAATACAAATGTCAATGACTTATCAAATGGCGTTATCGAGTGTGGGAGTAATTGTGCGGATGAAGCTGGGTGGATGTGGTTGTTCTTGTGTGGATGTTATGCGAACGTTTTGTGCAAAGTTTGCTAGGATAATAAATATACAAAACTATTTTTTATTTCTTATATAGGGACATACTTCACAAAATATAATCATTAATTAATATGAGTTTCCTTGTGCAGAGGATAGAGTATGTGTGAGAGAGTTGGGGTCCTTCACACAGTGAATGTTATGATATTGATTAACAATGCGGTAATTAGTATGGCTTTTTTGTGTGGAACATTTACTGTGTGGGAGAACTAGGGTCTTTTGTGTAGATGAGGGTGTTAAATTAATTGTGTTTTCAGTTCGTGTGAAGGAAAAGTATTGTGCGGTAAAACAAATGTGTAGAAATATTTATCTATTTTAGTTATTATTTAGGAATTTTTTTCTCTATTGTGGATGTGGTTGTGAAGCAAGTTGTTGATGCAGTTGTAGTAGACTATTATGTTAATGTTATGTTCAATGATGCGATAATTGATGTGGTCACAGGTTAGGCTTTGTCCTTTATGATTATTATTATTATTATTTAGGAAAAATAAATTGCAACTACGAAAGTGGTTGTGTAAAGTTAGGTGCTCGATTGAGAGCTTGAAATCATTTTGCACACAATGGATTGTGTTGTTAGGAGTTAGCATGTGTGGAGAACATCCATGACATCTAGAACCCACGTTTATTAATATTAGTTTCAATGGTCAATGATTGATATAATGGGTGTTGTCAAGTGCGAAGTTGGTTATGCATAAATGCACTTGTGTTGTGGTTTCACATATATGAATCTGTGTTATGTTCAAAGTGTACAAAAATCATGGTTGTAAATTTGAATGGTTTTTTTAATGCATGGGAAGATGTGTACTCGGTGAATTGAATGCTGAGATGACTTGTAATTATCTACAACTCTATTTTCTATTAATCAAAGAATAAATGTTGATATGATGAAAAATATGGATGGTGGTATTATCTTTGTAGTGTGTTTCAGATGCAAAATAGTGGAAGGTGATGATCTCTAGGGAAACAAAACTACAAATATTTGAAATATCTAGTATAGTGAGGGGAAAAAAACTATTTGTAGTGATAGAAAAAACAGTGGGTGAGATAGAATTTTCTCTTTGCAAATTGTGCTTAAGAGCTTGGAGTATTGTCTGAGCTTTTGTTGCCTTGTATAAATTGTTATTTGTAAATTTGAGCTTGTATGATAGCAGCAGTGTAGAGATACAAAATTTGTACAATACTAAAAGCTTCTATATCAATTTGGTTGTTTTATTTTAGCCATGGTGTGACTTTTTGGTTCGCCAATATTTTCTTTATAATACTCTACAATGTTCTATAAACTTCGGTTTTCTTTACAACACTGCGTGAAATGGGTGTGTCAAGTTATTTGTAAATCAAATTTGTTTCGGTTTTACAAAGTAATGGGGAGTAGTTTTGAAGTTGATTCATCATATAAGGTAATTTTTCTATTTTGTGGTATTATTGATAGTTTTACAAGTTTTAACTTTCAATAATTATATTATTTTCATAATTTTAAAAAACAAAGAATTTAAAATTAAATTTGTTTTCGAGGAATAAGATCTGCAATGCATCCTAAATGCATTCAAATTTTTCTAGAAATAGATGTGTCAGGTTATTTGTAAACCAAATTTGGTTTGGTTTTAAAAAGTAGTGGGACTAGTTGTCAAGTCAATTTTCCACAAAGAGTAGCTGAATATATGTTATAAATTCAAATGGAAAGTTATTTTTTGTTGGAATCCGAAAATTTGATTCAGCCCCATCAAAAATCCCTGGATAACCAAGAAATTGAAGCCCAGTAGCTGTAACTCAGATTTTCCAAAATTTATGTGGGGTTTTAGCAAAAATCATATCAAAATTTTAACGTAGGAGGTTGACGAAATAAGGTGGTAGTATAAAAATAGAATAATGGTTAAGTTTATAACCAATCAGCTACATTTAATCACATTCTGTACGTGACCTTTTTCCTTTGAGGGTCCCGTTTTTCTCACTAAACACTGTCGGACCCACTTTAAATTTAGCTTTTAACAAGCGCTTCACTCTACACCATTGATCTTCTCTCTCTAGATCTAATGACTATCACTTTCCCTGATCGCCAACTAGCCTGTCAATTTTCCACCTTCTATCTACTCTGTCTAATCCAATGGTCGGTGCATGAACTCACATGGACTCTAGCATGGTCATTATCACTTCAGAGGAACGTGAGAAAAGTTGTTTTCTCTCTCCTCTGTCTACTACGTGTCAAGCGTTGAGGTTAATCGTGCAGACTTGTAATATTACCACTTACCACCTTTTGAGCACTTGATATACCGCTTCCCACTCATCAATTACAACCCACGTGCTTTAAATCAAAACTTTAATAAAGCGCTTATAGAAGGTTTAGCACTTAATCCCAGTATTAAACTTTAACACTAAATAACTACGATTAACGATAAAACACATAAACAATGAGATTTATAATTAAAATGTTAAAATAGAGGAAATACCTATTTAGGGTCTAGAACACCGATATGCAGACACAAATGAACTTCTTCACCGTAATTAACACACAACTGCACACTTAATCAATTTATTCAATAAAATAGGAATTACAAGGTCTTGGCCCTCTCAGCTCAATTACAGTAGTTTTATTTGACCTCTGTCACAACCTCAAACCCTATCTATCACTCAAACTCTCACTTACTCACTCAAATCCCTATCATCTCAGCTAATCCTTCTCCATTACATTCTTTTCTCTTTTATGAGTCAAATCCTATTCTAACTGCATTAACAACTCGATCTCTATTTTAATCAATCTAACAATTAAATCTATATTCTTAAGCTCTATTACACACCTATGCTAACAACTTATCCCTTTGTATAAAGTAATACAATTTTCTAATTATTACAATAATGAAGTAAAGATCATTTTCGAGAGATCCAACCCTCTCTACTAAAACTGACTTTTGACCACTCAGGTCAATGAAATTCAACTCATTTAGCCACAACATGTGAACAAACAATCACATTGTTGGCCATGTCTAGATGCTCCTGCATCAGTCTCTTGGGGAAGAAAAGAATCATCCCTCAAACTTTCAGGGTTTACTCCATACTTTTGCAACTTTGTTGATGTCAACCAACTAGCATCCTCCACTGGTTGTGCTTTCCATTTGACTAGATAGTGAAAATAAACTTGTCCTCTAGTTCTTTTGGATGCTCTTTTCTGCAAAACAACTTCCACCTATTTCTTGATTTTCTTTGGCATTTGTTCTTCCCAGTTCAAAGTTTGAACTTCATCTTTTGTAGCTTCCTTTTGTAGCTCTGTCTCTGTCTCTTTGTACGCATACAAATATTCAACATTGAAGATAGGTGATATTCCAATTCCTTCTGGAAATTCAATTTCATCAGCATTAGTTGAAAACTTTCTTACAATTCTACATGGCCCTACCTTTTTCATATTTAGTTTATTGTAAGTCTTAGCAGGAAATCTTTCTTTTCTCAAGTATACCATAACTAAATCCACCACTTGGAATTCTTTTTCTCTTCACTTCATATCATCTCTCTATTTTTATTTGCCACTACTTTCCTGCAATCTACCTTCAACATCTTCTTATAGTCTCTACATTTGCTCTGCAAACTCTTTAGCTTTTGCACTTCTTGTCTCCTGTTTACCCAAATTTATGAGCTCATACACACCTCTTGGATTCATTCCAGAAACAATCTGAAATGGACTCATTCGAGTACTTCGGTCTGGAGTGTCATTGTAAGAAAACTCTGCCTGTGCAAGTGCTACATCCCACTGCTTAGGATTTTGATACAGTAAACTTCTCAATATGTTCCCTAAGCTTTTGTTTACCACTTCGGTCTGTCCATATGTTTTAGGATTTTATGTTGAACTAAAACTAAGGTTAGCACCTAGTTTCTTCCAAAGATTTCTCCAGAAATGCCCAAAAAAATTTGTATCCCTATCAGATACAATACTTACAGGCAATCCATGTAACCTTACAACTTCTGAAAAGGACATATTAGCAATATGTGTTGCATCACTAGTCTTCTTACATGCAATTAAATGTTCCATCTTCGAAAATCTATCTACCACAACATAAATGGAATCATTCCCCCTTTGAGTTCTACGTAACCCCAAAACAAAATCCATACTAGCTGCATCCCATGGTCAGTCCAGTATTGGCAATGGCTAGTACAATCCTGTATTTTGGCTTCTCCCTTTAGCATGCTGACATATCCTGTACCTCTCAAAAAATCTCTTAACATTAGTTTGCATCTTTGGCCAATAGTTAAAAGCATTTACCTGAGCAAAGGTTTTGTCTTGTCCAAAGTGACCAGAGAGTCCTCCACTATGTTTCTCCTTAATTATGTTTTCCCTAATAGAACATTTGGGAATACACAATTTGTTACGTTTAAAAAGTAAACCTCCTTGGATAAGATAATCTAACCACTAAATCCTGTTATCAACTATTGGATTTTGTACAACTGCATAAATATCTTTGAAATCTACATCATCTTTATACATATCAACCATTTTCTCAAATCCTACAATACCAACCCTTAATTCTTGCACAATGAAATTTACCTTGCTCAAAGCATCAACAACCTTGTTCAACTTACCACTAGTATGTTTGATCACAAAAGTACAGCTCTATAGAAACTCTACCCATTTGGCATGTTTCTGGTTCAATTTTGGCTCGTTGTTTATGAACTATAATGCATGATTGTCAGAATACAATATAAACTCCTTTGGTAGCAAATAATGTCTCCATTTTTTTAAAGCTTGCACAATAGCATAAAATTATTTATCATAAGAAGAATACTTCTTCTTAGCTTCATTTAGTTTCTCACTAAAATATGCTATTGGTCTCTATTCATGTCTCAAAACTACTCCAATTTCAACTCCACTAGCATATGTTTCGAGTTGAAATACTTTTTCAAAATCAGGTAAAGCTAAAGTTGGTTTATCTGTGATTTTCTTCTTCAACAACTTAAAATTTCTGTTTGCTGCTTCTGTCCACTTGAATGGCTGATAGTCTCCTTGATTGTTTCAATATTTCATGCACAAATATAACTGAAACCTCTAATAAATTTCCTATAAAAGCTTGGAAGACCATGAAAGCTTCTTACCTCAAATATGTTCCCTAGAATAGGCTAGTTCCAAATCACTTGGACTTTCTCTAGATCCATTTTCAAACCTTCTTTAGAAACTACAAATCCCAAGTAAATTAATTCTTCCTTCATGAAACTAAATTTCTTCAGATTTATCAGTAGTTTCTCTTTCTGCAGAGTTCTTAAAATCAACTTAAGATGCTCCAGATGTTCTTCTTTGCTTCTACTAAAAACTAGAATATCATCAAGATAAACAATAACAAACTTGCCTACATATTCCTTCAAGACTTCATTCATCAATCTCATGAATGTTCTAGGTGCATTAGTGAGTCCAAAATGCATCACTAACCACTCATACAAACCACTGTTTGTTTTAAATGCAGACTTCTATTCATCTCCTTCTCTAATTCTTATTTGATGATATCCACGCTTCAGATCTATTTTAGTAAAATATTTTGACCCACTCAAAAAATCCATAAAATCATCCATGTGTGGTAAAGGAAATCTATGCCTCATATTGATCTTGTTTATGGCTCTAGAATCAATACACATACACCTCCTTTCTTTGGACTGAGTACTGTTGGTACAACACATTGACTAAGACTTTCTCTAATTAGTCCCTTATCCATCAGTTCTTGCACTTGTCTTCCAACTTCTACATTCTCTTGAGGAGTTAATCTATATTCTTCTTTGTTTGGCAAACTTGCTCCTGGTATTAGGTTAATATGATGACTAATACTCCTGATTGGTGGAAATTCATTTGGAAACTCATCCACAATAAAATCAGCAAAATCGTTCAACATATTTTTGATTTCTTCAGGTAAATCATCTAAGTTTGTGAAAGTCAAAATTACCTTAGGTCTTCCTATGACAGCAAAATGCATTTCTTCACCTTTTCCAGCCTCTTGCAACAACTACTTTCCACTCATCAGCATAACACTATTTCTAGCTATTCCTTTGTCAGCTTCATCCTTTAATGGTAGCAGTGTATGTTTATTTCCATCCTTGTCTAGAGTATAAGTATTTCTCCTCCCATCATGAATAGCTTTCCTATTAAACTACCAAGGTCTTCCTAGCAATACATGGAATACATCCATTGGCATTACATCACACAATATCACATCTTTATAAGTACCAATATGTATCTCTACCTTGCATTGTTCTGTCACAATAATATGATGTCCTTTTTGCAACCATGACACTTTGTAAGGAGTAGGGTGTACTGTCTTCACTAATCCTAGCTTGTCCACCATTTCTATAGAAACAAGGTTATCAGTGCTTCCACTGTCAATTATCACTTTACAACATTTGCCTTTGGATTTGCATGTAGTTCTGAATAAACTCTTTCTCTGAGTTGGTTCTCCAGTCTCTTTCTCTACCTTAAGCAATACCCTTTTCAACAACAGGGATTCTCCTACTTCAGGGGATTCTTCCTTGTCTGCAATTTGAGGTTTTTCTTCCTTTGCCTCAGCCACATTAACATTCCTCTGACTTGTTGCTTTATTATGAGGACAGTCCCATGATCCATGTCCCCATTCTCCACATGTATACTCTTCCTCTAGGTGCGAATCTACCTCTATTAAAGTCTCCTCTTTGTGGTGGCCTACTACTTGAACTTCCTACTTCACTCTAATGTTTCTGAAACCTTGGTCTAGTAGTTCCTCTACCTCTTACTGAACTTTTCCCTCTATTCCTCTAATTTTGTTTCCTCAACATCTTCTCTTCTACCTTCAAACCTGCTTGATAGGCATCTTCAATTGTCTTCAGACTCAGCAAGCTGATCTCATCTTGTATGTCATATATCAAGCCATTGATGTATCTAGCTACCTTCTCCATGTCATCCTCTACATATCCTGCTCTAATACTTAGCCTATAAAACTCTTTTGTATATTCTTTGACAGACATTCCTTTTTGCCTTAAATTCTATCACTGTTTGAAAATATTTAACTGATAATCTTTTGGCATAAATTTAGCTCTCATTTTACTTACCATTTATCCCATTGCTTGATCTTGGACTTTCTTTTTCTTGTTCTGAATGTTTGTAGTTCATCCCACCAAATAGCTGCATGACCCTCCAATCTGGTAACTACAAATTTCACCTTATTTTTATCATCAACCTCTCATAGTCAAAATATTTGTCCAATGAACTGATCCAATCCATCAACTCTTCTGCATTGAGACTCCATTTAGAAACAGGAATTTTCACCTTTGGTTTTCCACCTACTTTAGCCAACATCTTGATAAATTTGGTAGTTTCTTTTTCCTCCTCTTCTTCTTCCTTAGAAGATTCTTCTGCAGCACTAGCAACTCCTCCATCAGGTGCTCTCCTCTAAGCAATCTCCATTGTATCCATCCTTGTATGCAGACTCCAGATCTCCTCTAGCAGAACTGCATTTGCTTCAGGTCTTCCTCGACCTATGATAGCTCCTCTCGTCAGTGGCATGTTTACTACAACCAAACTCAATCTCTATGCTCTGATACCAAAATGACATACGAGGTTGATGAAATAAGGTAGTAGTCTAAAAATAGACTAATGGTTAAGTTTATAACCAATTAGCTACATTTAATTGGATTCTATATGTGACCTTTTTCCCTTGAGGATCTCGCTTTTCTCACTAAACACTATCAGACCCACTTTAACTTTACCTTTTAACAAGCACTTCACTCTGCACCGTTGATCTTCTCTCTCCAGATCTAACGGCTATCGCTTTCCCCGATCGCCAACTGGCCCGTCGATTTTCCACCGTCGATCTACTCCATCTGATCCAATGGTCGTCGTGCGATCTCACATGGACTCTAGCATGGTCGTTATCACTTCAGAGGCACATGAGAAAAGTTATTTTCTCTCTCCTCCATCTGCTATGTGTCGAGCGCTGAGGCTAATTACGCGGACTTGGAATATTACCACTTACCACCTTTTGAGCATGTGATATACCACTTCCCACTCATCAAATACAACCCACGTGCTTTAAATCAAAACTTTAATAAAGCGCTTAAGGAAGGTTTAACACTTAATCCCAATATTAACCTTTAACGCTAAATGACCACAATTAACAATAAAACACATAAACACTGAGATTTATAATTAAAACGTTAAAACAGAGGAAATACCCATTTAGGGTCCAAGACACTGATACGCAGACACAAATGAAATTCTTCACCATAATTAACACACAGTTGCACACTTAATCAATTTATTCAATAAATAGGAATTACAAGGTCTTGGCCCTCTCGGCTCAATTACAACATTTTTATTTGACCTCTGTCACAACCTCAAACCCTATCTATCACTCAAAATCTCGCTTACTCACTCAAATCCCTATCATCTCAGCTAATCCTTTTCCATTACATTATTTTCTCTTTTATGAGTCAAATCCTATTCTAACTGCATTAATAACTTGATCTCTATTTTAATCAATATAATAATTAAATCTCTATTCTTAAGCTTTGTTACACACCTATGCTAACAACTTATTCCTTAGTCTAAAATAAGACACTTTTCTAATTATTACAATAATGAAGTAAAGATCATTTTCGAGAGATCCAACCCTCTCTACTAAAACTGACTTTTGACCACTCATGTCAATGAAGTACAACTCATTTAGCCACAACATGTGAACAAAAAATCACATTGCTAGCTATGTCTAGAAGCTCCTGCATCAAATTTCCACTATTTTCAGGGCACATTTGTGGTCTCTTTAGGCTACTCTATATGTATTTCACACTTTACTATTTGTAGCTATTAATATTGATGGTGTTCTCTACAGAGGATAGTATTTGATGCAGATAACGAAATTCTCCACGGTATTTTGTGTGAAAAAATTGAATAAATCGAATGCTAAAAGTGTTTGAATCAATTTTTTTTTTATTTTGAATCTTGATAGTTGTTACCAGAATCTTTAAAAAAAATTCTAGTTAGAGTGCGACATTATCAATAACTTTTCATGTCTTCAAAATTGATCAGAAAAACAAAGGAAGTTTGGGCAGGTTGTTGAAAAAATATCATGGTGAATTTTTGTAATTCGAGGTTACAGTTTTCATTTTCATCATCTTGGGTGTGAATCAAATATGTTAACAAAAAATACAGTGAAAAAAAAAACATTAATTTTTTTTTGGTTTGCAGTGATTTTTGGTGCTCTTGGAAAATTTTTCGATGGGGTTTTTGATGGTGATAAATCCATTTCCACCATTATGAAAAATGATTGGGTTAAATGATAATTTTTGGCCATGTAGATGAACTTACTAGTTATTGCAATTTTTTGTTTCTTAGGGTGCGTATATCAATGATCTTGAAGTGAGAGAAAAGTGCGTAGTAAATGCACAGGATGCTTTTGGAATTTTGAAAATTTTTCCTATTACTATATGTAAAACTTGGTTTTTCTATATTTTATTTCTATTTAATCAAAGCATCGCTGGTAAGTACAATTTTGCCCATGATTAATAGTAAAAATCAGTTTTTGTGGAGAAAATGGTGAATTGTATAGTGGAACTAGATTTGAATACATCATTAACAAAGTTTTTTTTCTCCTCCGCTGCAAAGGAATAATGGGAAACATGCGAGGGAAAGAGGTTGTTTGCAGTGATAAATTTAATTCATTTGTTGAGATCGATGATAGTTTTGATTGGTCAAGAACTTATGAGAAATATGTGAATCTATCAATAGAAGAAAAAATAAATGAAAATATTTGGAGCAATGGATTAGTGAAGGTTGGGTGTGTTCTAGAGTTATTTAATTTCAAATAAATGGTTTATCTCTGTGCAGATAATTTTTATTTTGAAGAGAGGGAAATTAAGTTAGGAGTGAAAAAGGTTTCTATGCATACCAATGTATTCAGATTGTTATTCAAGTTACCAAAACTGGACAAGCATTTAAAATTTTCTGTTGCAGATATTTTCCTAGAGGTAGAACGGCTTGAAATTGATATTGTGCGGGAATTCATTTCTACAACTTCTGAGGTTCCTTCCAACCTTTCTCTTGTAGATATTTATTTGTTAAGGAAACTTTTTAGGGATTTTACTTTTTTATTTTCCTATGTGGAAGGCCTAAAACATACTTCACATGTTTCGAAATTCTTTTTCTATGTGCTTTATGAGACATAAAGAAATAATTGTATGTTCGATTAGGCTTGTGTCATTTTGAATGAATTAGCCTTTTAGTTACATAGAGTACCCAAGAATAATAGGTTCTTTATGATATGATATCTGATAACCATTCTCGTGTCAAAACATGTGTTGGACGGGCTGCCTTGTAATCCTATGTTCAAGCTTCCCAAGGAACCAATGTAGTTCTCATTATGGAAATTTCTAGGGGTGACATTTCACAATTGGGCTATTGTTTGGACATTTTATAACAATAATTATTTGCTAAATTGGTTAAAAATTCACTTATTTTTTTACATATTTGTGATTAAATTGATGATATTCACCAAAAACTTACCCATTTTAATAGTAAATTACATGTCTCTTATTGAATATTCACCTACATTTTGTACATATGATTTTTCAAAATAGAATAATCGCCTACAGTACTATATATAGGAAAATATTTAAATCCTCAAAAAATACGTTGGTTCTGGTATCCTATATTGTGGAAGTATGAAGCTTCTTTAAAAAAATTCTTAATTTAGGATGTGTTTGCGAGACAAGTGTATAGCATGGTGATTGGACAAGAGACTCCTCAAATATCTATAGAGGATGAGGCTTTCTTACTTTGCAAGGGGGGATTTGAAGAAATAGAAAGCAATATGGTTATATGAATTTATGGTTTTGAAGGTAGGCCATTTCTTTTGCCAATATTTGTTCTAGATAGGTATCATTTTGCTAAATTTTGTAGGAAATATCATTGTTGGCTATCTATATTTGAATAGAAAAAGAAGAGACCATTTATTTATTCTCTGTTTACTGCTGGAAAAGTGACTATGATGAATACGGCTCACACACTCATTGTTACGAAGTATTTGGATGCTTTCAACTTAAGTGAAGTTGAATCCATTGAAGTATTTGATACAAGAAGAATTTTCACTAGCCACCTTCAGTCAATGAGATATGGGAACTTGTTTATGAGAAGTAGAGAGTAGGGCGAGAAAATTCACAGTGTTGATCAAAAAACACTAGTAGATGTTGAACAGGTTGTTGAGAAAGACATTGTTGGGCATGGAATCCCCCCACAACATGTTTTGGGGCTCAAAGTCCAAGTTTTGGTCAAATTTATTGTATGACTCCGTGAATTGCGGGCACGAAGTGTGAACTATAGGTTAAGTCATAGGGCTGTCCACCCTAAAGTATTGTAATGTAATGTAAAGTCATGTCAGCCTACCCATGGTCTATGGACCATCAGATTGTATAAATACAGCGAGGCTCTAAGTTGTAAAGGGAGTGAATTGGAGAGATGAATATGCATGGTTCAAGAATAGAGTAAGAGTCTAAGTGCATTGGGTTGTAGTAGTAGGAAGAGGCTCTACAGCTAAGTGTGTAGAGGCCTAGTAGAGTCCCCAGCTGAGTGCGTGGACTCCTGCAGCTGAGTGCATAGGGTGGTGTCGAGTCCGTAATCTTGATAGAAGAATAATAAAGAGAAGTTGATTCCTATTTCTGTGTATCTAGTTGTGCATTGCCTTCTTTACATTCATACTATTTTATTTATCAGACGCACTGATATGATTGCTGGATATGCTGTAATAATCACTAGTCTTATGCAAATAAGTTAAGTAATCAGGTAATAACATATTAAATAGCAAGGAACTTGCGTATAATATAGGTTGCGCCCCGAGTAGGGTTGCGCGAAAGCAGCATCACAGGTTGCGAAGGAATAGCTAGTGCGCATAGTGATGTGCATGCAGGGTCAAACCACGAACCTCCAGAAGCTCATCAGACATCTCTAGGGTGTGGAAACCTGGTTCTAGCACCTTCTCATACTACTTCGGGTGAAACCTCAATCCGCGCTCCGCGGATTATTGCTAAAAGGGCTAGTAGTACCGAGATTTTCTTAGCTAAATCATCTCTAAACTTGGGTCAAGCCCATACAAGCCAACAAATGGTTCCATTGCTGGGACCGAGATCTGCATAAGGGGTGTCTGATGTCGTGCCACTGGAATTTAACAAAGAAATAAATTAAAGACTAGTTGGACAAGAAGATTCATGAGTTTGCGACACAGGAAAATAGAACTCCATGAGTATCTAAGGAATAGTGATTGGAGCACTACTTGTATACGGAAAGCCATGAAATTTTCTTTGCATCCTTTCCTTCTAAGCTGTATGAGTGGATCGCGTAGTTAGTAGATAGCAAGGGAAGGTGTAGGCTCGACAAACCAATAGTGTGGACTTTGGTATTAGTGCGCAGACTAGAAGCGTCAAGAGATAAGATCGCGCGAGCTGTCGACCATTGGCTCGAAAGAATAATAGGAGGATTTATCACTGAGTTTGCGATAGACACAACTGTCAACTAGAGTGAGGTGAACTGACATTTCCTCAAGGGACCACGAGGTAAGTATATTAAATCTTTGAACACTTGGATTAAGATGCTATTGTGTGAAAAGCAGGTTATGCGAATAAATTAATGTTTGGAGCTACGCGAAGTGGGAAGCGGAGGTAGTGAAGAATTAGAACCAGTCCCTTAATTTCACCCTCGTGGGAAAGTGAGGAAGAGCTCACGAAAGTTTCTCCGAGAAGACAGTTAGTTTGATAAGGCAGCGAATTCCGTGTTTACAGTCTCCACCCACATCGCCACCTGTCTCACCCTCCTCACCTCCATCTCCACCCACACCACCTCCACCACCACCACAGTTCAGTATGGTGAGTGCGATCGAACTACCAGTATTTATAGGAGTGGGGAATGAAGATCTAGACCAATTCTAGTTAGTGGTAAGAGTAGTATGGGAAGCACAATGCATCATGGATGACAATATTAAGAAGGCTACATTGGTGAGCACACTACAGGATCGCGCATTAACATGGTATATCAAGCATTCTAATGACCACCCAACCATAGGAATCGTAGAAATCTAGGCCACGTTGAATAGGGAATTTAGCAGGCAAAAGTCAAAGAAACAATCAATCATCGGGTTTAAGGAGATCGCGATGCTCCCAGGCGAGACCCCCTGGGATCTGGACCAAAGACTGAAGAGTATGATTTGTGAAGCCAATATGATGTTGACAGATGGACAACATCGTGCATGGTTTGTAGCATCATTGACACCGCACTTAAGGATGGTGTTGTCACAACAAAATCATTCCACCTAGGCTGAAGCTTTAGAAATGGCAATGAGATTGCATGAGATCCCGATACAAGACCCTGGTTTAGGAGTCCAATAAATCCATGTGAAATTGCAAAATTTGTGTCTAGAAATGTAAAGTTTGAGACAGGATTGGACACCTCGGTCGGAGGCACCCAAGGAGGTATTGTGCATAAAATGCAAAGGCCAAGGGCACGACAAGGAACACTCTCCAGTGTTCGCAAACTACTTGGTAGGAGGAGGGCCGATGCCATTAATACCTGAGGCACGGGTAGGGCCAAGCATGACACCTGCGTTATGGTGTGTGATCTATCAGATAGGATGAAAACACACTACGGATAATTGTCATCTATTTCAGAAGTATACGCAAACATCTCAGCAATTGTTTTGCAATTTCTATAGGTCAGTAGGCCATGATGAATGCACCTGCCGAAGCTACAAACTAATTATGGATCGGACTCCTACCTATAGGGTGCAGACAGAAATGTAAGCCCTCGACCCAAATGCATGGATGGCGCGCATTGGATTTCAAGGGCATGGTCGAGGTCGATGCAGAATGGGACCAGGAAAGGGTCATAGAGAACTAATTTGTTACAATTGCAGAGGGCCATTGCACTATGCCCATGATTGTAAAAAGGACATCATGTTGGTATTGTACTCAGTTTGATCATGAGGTAGAAGACTGCCCTTCGCTGATAGTGAGGATATGCGAAAAAGGGGTACTCTAGCCCCCTCCGACTCAGAATTTGCAGATGATGAGGTCTAAGCCACGTGAAGAAGACCCAAATGTAAACATGATGCTCAGGAGCCATATGAACACGGGCGATGATAAAGGGAAGCAACTCCTACAAAGGAACCTAAATTTGATTTAGAACGCACAAAGGAGACATTCATGGAAGCTAAGAAGAGCCTCACAGAGGCCTCCACTTCAGGTAGCAAGGATTAACTAGAACCAGGGATGGATCCTTCAATGCTCACTACCTTTCTGGAGACATGAATGAAACTATTACACAACAGTAAGGCAATCAAAGGACTACAAGAACTTATCACTAGGTGTGCGGTGTCAGAGAACTGTGCGTGGTCTAGAAACTTTGACATCCTGCATTGCGCATAGGAAGGGAAATGAGGTTGACTACAAAAATGGGTGAGTATGAAATGTACTAGGTAATCATGGATCTCAGATAGAACATGAATGTGCTGCTCAAACAAACATGGGAACGCATGGGTAGACCCACGCTACAGTGATCTCCTATCCAGTTATGAATGGTGAACCAACAAAAGATTTTTTACATGGGAAGATTGCAAGGGGTAACAATAGACATTGAAGGTATGAGTGCACATATGGATTTTGAAGTGTTAGAGATTGTCGATGAAAATCCCTATCCCGAACTACTAGGAATAGATTGGGCCACCGATATGAACAGAGTCATAAATCTAAAGAAGTGCAAAATGATCTTTGAGAAAAAGTCACTACACATAGTAGTACCGCTAGAACTAGTTGAAGGAGCATGATACACTGAATCGGTGCATGACGATGATAGTGATGACAATCTCAATTGTATTTACAAGATAACTACTCAGGAACAAAATTGGGTGAATCCGACTACAGATGGAAGAATTTCGTGGGAGCGCGAAAGATCCTATACTTCAGATTCAGATGAAGAAGTAGAATGATGGTATATCGGTTGCATGAAGTAACAACACTTAATTGAAACATGATGATTAGATCACTACGTTGCATGACATGAGAGGCAAGGGAGCTACTAAAATATGATGGATTAAAAGTGGTGGATGAATTTTTGAGCAAATTTCAAAGCACAGTACTAGAACAATAGCGATTCAATGCTCTGAAATGGGTGTTGTGCGCAACGCTCGCACGATGGTGGGGTACGCATCAAGAAAGTTTTGAGGACTGGCACAAATGCGGAAGGATTATGTGCCTACGTTTTGGAAAACCCCAACTCCGAACAAGAGCCAGTCAGCAGGGGCGGAACAACTTGCGTGCCCACCTTCCCCGATGGGTACAAACATATGCTGTACAGCTCGCACAAGCGCACACCACCCCCAGAATAGAGAATTGGAACAAACCACAACAATAGGAAAGGTGACGCGTGCTACCAATTATCCACGATGAAGCATTCGATAGGGTGTGTGGAGTATTAAACAAGGTTCACCAGGTAGGATGCACTGATTGGGACTTGCACGTACCAACGGTTCGATGGGCCTATAGGACCATGTGCAAAGACCGCGGAAAATATTCCGAATGTGTGAAACAGAGTAGGGACCATAATTCCTGAAGAGACTGCAAACAGGGATCCGCACATAATAGCTCCCGTAGTAGTGACAGTATGTGAAGACAAGGACGAAGAAATCACACAGCTATGTGAGGTCAAACACATAGAGATTCAGGAGGCCATTCGATGAGGGAACCTTAGACTTTGTGAACTCGAAAAGGATCGGGTATGACTATGGAATAAAAGCATTTTGATGGATGCCAAGATCAAAAGGCTAGAAAACGAGATCAAGAAAGCAGGTCTCGTTGAGCAACCAAGGATAACAAGACAAGGTACAGATGATCATACCATTGGATTACAAGATTGTCACCGAGAATTTATGACTCTGCTACAATGGCTACAGACCACATCTTACTGAACAAAGTAACCAGTGAAGTGAACTACGTACAGTAGAACATGTGGCACCGGTTGTCGCGAAGACAATTGAGGAGTTTCTACAGACTATACTGAAAGGCGAGTTGAAGTCTCGCACAAGTGGTATAACCACCTGACTAGCCATAGGGAGCACAGTATTAACACTCCAGGCAGTTGAAAGGGAGCATGGAACTATGAAAGAGTCTGTTTGGGAGCTGTGTGATGAGGGAGGTGTGTGCAGAATTAGCATGTCACAAGGGTCATGATCGTGCACGGGCGGCTGGGCTATCGTGCGGGTAGGCTGGGAAGTGACCGTTGGTGTCACTATTCATGATAAGATGTCCGATTTAAGGAAAAAGGGAGTGGGTGGCAGACATTTAAGACACGAATTAAGGGCAATATTTGGGGCAATCTACTGCCAACAAAGCCTTCATGGCCCAAAATTGGGGGAACAGTCGAATTTGAATTCAAAAGGCGCTATAAAACTACACGGGCTAGCCATGAGACAGGACTTGTTCACTTGAGATTTGAGCAGTTGATTAGATCACAGAGTGTTGAGCGCCAAGCAATATTTGAGCTCCAAAGTTTGCGAATTACCACAGATAGTTCAAATAGGATGATGGCTACTAGGAGAGGTTTTGGCTCTGTAGAAGGAATGAACGAGACCGCGTAGAACCCCATGGTAGAAAATGTTCCTGGAGACACTAGGGTCGTGCTAGAAATCCTAAAATCACCTCAGACACCAAGGCCCAAGAAAGATAAGTAGGCAGCAGGACCAGTTCGCATGTCCCTAAGGAATCCACGATTCAATAAACTCTCAATGGAAGAACAGGGTAAGGCCGTCACCAACGAGACAGATGATGAGGAGGAGGACCTACAAGCTCTTGTCTATTAGATAGAGGAAGTAGAAGACATGGAAGAGGACATCCATTCTGTGCGATCTACAGTGAAATTGCCCAAGTACGTCCCTCTGTGGAAAGGGAAAACCAAGATACCAAAGGACCCTGATGCCATTAAGAGCGCACTCTAGACCCTGCTCCTCCTTAATGGAATTGTGTTTGAGGGCTTGGACCTGGGTCGTGTGCCCACAATGAAGTTTGAAGATTGGGACGTCACGGACAGCGAGAAGTTCCCACACTTAGAGATGGAGAGCCTCATGAAACAGAGCATGGAGGGGCCAGTCACAATGCTAGAGCCACAAAAATGGCTGCGCAGTGTGGAGAAGGCCATATTACCTCATCTGCTATGGATTCCACATTTTCACCATGCACCTATCACTATTTACTTCATCAAGCAGCTTCTTTTCCTGGTGCACGATGGGTACTTATGGCTGGAGGAGCCTATTCCCATCACAACGGATCTCATCCATAGAATTTACTGGCTCCCCTGTAAGGAAAGGACCCCACGGCGATAGAAGGAAAAGGTAGAGAATTGGCACTTGTAGAGGCCATGAAGAAAAAATACAAGCTTGAGAAGAAAAAGAGGGTTTACACAATCAGCAACATCAAAGATAAAGGGGTGCGCGTAGCCACCCAACTCCTACCTAGGGAGGTAATGAGAAAATGTCATGGTGATGAGGTACCAGCGCTGGTAGTTGCGCTGGCCGAACAACGTGCAAAGCGAGTCCAATTCAACTGGGTCGAGTTCCTTTGCAAGGAGTTCTTGATCAACTGCAAGTAAGCCTAGGAGCAGGGCAAGACCTTCCACTATGCGTGGTTGCTCTTGTCCATTTTGCTGGTAACAGGAGAATTGCCTGAGGACAGTCAGTTCCCTAGCATTGAACAAGACTTGCCAGAGGCTACAAAGTATGCGTTACTCTGGGCCACCAAGGACACAAAGCGGATTTGCAAGACAAAGATCTTTTGGGTTCTCATGGAGGCAAGCGTCCGGATGTAGATCAATAGACGGCCGTGCCTGTCCTTCACAGTGCACAACAGTCTGTGGAGCTTTGCAAAATTCAAGGTGGACATAAATAATGTTTACATCAAGGCGTGTAAAGATCCGACGCAACAATGGACCAAGCTCCCCTTCATCGCCATTGATGATGCAATTTTTTCAGTGTTAGAATCATGGCCCCTCGAGTGGCGTGCCCCGAATCTGGCAGAGCTGGACAGGACAGTAGCACAGAAACAAAATGATGAGGCAAACTTGCACACCATGAAGTTGGCTGAGAAGAGGCGCAATCAAAAAGTGGTTGCAAAGGTAAGGGCTACCCGCGAGGCAGCAAGGGCAGCCACGAAGTAGGCAAAGGCCGTTGAAGTAGCAGCAGCAGCATAGGCAACAGGGGCCACTATAATGTAGGATGAGGAGGGCTAGGAATTTTCTATAGGACAGGAAGCAAAGGAAACAGACCTCGCAAAATAAGGTGCGGACCTGGGCACAACTTCCACCCAACTAAAAATTCCGTGTGTCACAGAGAGATCGGGTCAACGAAAAAAGGTCAAGGCATCCAAATTGGCCATCGACGTGATCACGTTAACTGAAGGTGACCTCTATGACATCGGCGACATGGTTCGCGAGGTCACCAAGGAAGCGCTCCAGGAAGCTATGTTGGAGTAGCAGATTGTGTTGGGGCCCTAAGGGCGTAGCTATAGTAACTACAGGTGTGGCCCCTAGGGGAAGGAACCATAGCCACCTACGGTGCAACAAGCACATCAACAGTGAAGCAGATGCTAATTGCAAAGATGGCCAACACCATAGTGCTACCAGAAGGAGCGCTAACAATAGAGAAAGAGGATGACAGAGCCATGATGAGCAGGATCAAGGGACTTGGCCTTAATTTGGCAGCCCTTCCGTGGGGCACATTGTACCAACTATAGGGTGGCATAACAACAGAGCTCCATACCAGGGAGGGCCACATGATTCAGGTGATGAGTGAGCAAAAGATCAACATCGAACAACTCAGCCTGCATTGTGACGAACTAGTGTCACAGAACCAGCAAATCGTGAAGACAGTTGATGAAGCCTGTCGGCAAGTCCTAGAGTTGTCCATCGCCACAGACCTACCAATAGAGATGCAGATCCACTGTTTGGAAAATGGAGTCTCAAATGCTTACAAAGAAACAACACGTGTGCAGATGGAGTTGAATCTCTAGATTGTCGAGTTGCGGCTGAAGGCACACCTTCCACTCCTTCATAAGTTATAGAGCAGTGCATTAGCACTATTAAAAAAGGATTGGAAGAAATTGGATGGGCAGTGCAGGACTGTACCGGTATGTTGGACCAAGCCTTTGGTGTCCTCACATCCTTGCAGGAGGACCCCAACATACAACGCCTGGAAATAGAGGCACGCGAGCTTCAGGAGTAGTATGATAATGTAAGGGGAACTGTGCAGACAGTCGTCCTCACCCAACGACTGGAAAAGATGTAGCAAGCAAGGGCACTAAAAGAGTAGGTGGATGCCACAAGACAGAAAGAGGCACTTCTCAAAGCACGCGTCTAGCCATGGATTGATGAGGCCTTCACCATTACGGTAGATATTGAGGGCAAACTCGCATAGATGCATGGACTCTATGCAGTAAGGTGGGCAGCTGATCCTCACAAAGAAGCATTGAAGGAGCGCATGCAACAAGTCCAGCAAACCACAGAATAGTGCACTGCGGACCTCTAAGCAGTATGAGACTAGTTGGAGGGGCTCTGTGCCAAGATCACCACACCAATAGAGTGACTCAAAACGAGTCACAATGATTGTGTTGGGGCCCCGTTGGGCATGGAATCTCCCCACAACATGTTTTGGGGCTCAAAGCCCAAGATTTGGTCAAATGTATTGTATGACTCCACGAATTGTGGGTGTGGAACGTGAAGTATAGGTTAAGTCATAGGGATGTCCACCCTAAAGTATTGTAATGTAATGTAAAGTCATGTCGGCCTACCCATGGTCCACAGACCATGGGATTGTATAAATAGAGCGAGGCTCTAAGTTGTAAAGGGAGCGAATTGGAGAGATGAATATGCATGGTTCGAGCATAGAGTAAGAGTCTAAGTGTATTGGGTCGTAGTAGTAGGAAGAGGCTCTGCAGCTAAGTGCGTAGAGGCCTAGTAGAGTCTACAGTTGAGTGAGCAGACCCCTGTAGCTAAGTGCGCAGGGCGGTGTCGAGTATGTAATCTTGATCGAAGAATAATAAAGAGAAGTTGATTCCTATTTCTGTGTATCTACTTGTGCATTGCCTTCTTTACATTTATACTGTTTTATTTATTGTGCGCACTGATATGATTGTTGGATATGCTGTAATAATCACTAGTCTTATGCAAATAAGTTAAGTAATTAGGTAATAACAGATTAAATAGCAAGCAACTTGGGTATAATACGAGTTGCGCCCCAATTAGGGTTGTGCGGAAGCAACATCACAGGTTGTGAAGGAATAACAAGTGCGCATAGCGACGTGCATGAAGGGTCAAACCATGGACCTCCAGAACCTCATTAGACATCCCCAGGGTGCGGAAAACTAGTTCTAGCACCCTCCCATACTACTTTGGGTGAGACCTCAGTCCGCGCTCTGCGGACTGTTGCCAAAAGGACCCGTAGTACCAGGATTTTCTTAGATAAATCACCTCTGAACTTGGGTGAGGCGCATACAAGCGAACAGACATCATGATGATGCGAGAAACACTGAAGAAAAAAGGTGTAAATCACACAAGGCAATCTCAATCTTGCACACGTAGTACTGGTGCGACTTCAACTACTAGAAAAAATAAAAACAAAGTAATGGAAGCGAAAAATAGGTTTTCGATAGGATATCAGGTGGCAATATTGATGAAGGGTGTCCTTGTAGATTAAATCTAGAAAGAGATCATGCTTTTGGATCATTTATATCCAAGAGTATGCCTGAAGCAGAGTATTGAAGAAAGAATGGACATGGAATTTGAAAATGTTGTACTCCTTGATTGGGTTAGTGCTTTTTTGGAAGAAAATGATAGAATAATGGGGGAAATTTCTAAATAGGACATTAGTTTCAATGATAATTTTATCACATTTCAAGATACAAATTATGATAGGGGTGGTAAGAGATTGAAGATTGAAAGAATACATCTTTCTGACTGAAAGGTTGCTGATCAAACAAAATTAAATCTTGATATGTCTTCGGTTCCAATGCCTCGGTTGATGAAATTGCATCAAGTTGTTGGCAAAGTGCTTGCAAAATTATATTGGTCGATGAAAAGCATAAAATAAAAATTTGAAGGAAAAAAATAAAAAAGATAGAAAATTCTCTGAGCACGAAACCTTTGTTAAAGACTCTATTGGTGATACTTGGCATATCTAATAGGTTCGAGAAACTTGTCAATCTTTTGAGTGCAGTGAAATTGTATATTATTAATAATATATCCGAAAGATTGCAGATCATTGAATCTTCATGGAAGTTTCTTTTGATCTTCAAAATTTAAAGAAGAGAATGAGGTCTTTTGTTGAATTGATCAAAAGTGAGCTAGAGGGAGACAGGGAATTCATGGACAGTGACCTATTAAATTTTGGTCAGAAGCTTGATTCATTGTTTGAACTAGAAAGAGATAAACAAGGAATTCTTGATGTTGATCGGATGAGGAATATCAAGGTTACATGGTCTAGGAAAATTAGAACATTGGAAGAGATTATTTTTTAGTGTGGAAACATAGAAAATCGAAGAGAAAATGCGCATGTCAAGTTGGTAGTGATTATTATGCATTTATACTGTCTATCTATTACATATGAATCTGGATTAATTGAAAATGATAAGTTGATGGTTGATTTGTAGAAGTTGAAACAGTCATAGGAAACATAGTTCAATGATATAATTGATTTTAATGCAGAGGAAATTAGCAAATGGCCAATTAAATTTGTTGTTGTTAACGAAGAATACTCTGCCTCAATTTTTCAATTGAAATCAAAAGAAAAAGTAGGATGATATATTCAATGGACGTGTTAAGAAATACATTATTGTTGCTCCAATGACGGAATTCATCGAAGCTAACATGAAGGAATTTGTTGCAGGAAGCCTAATTGCAAAAGATAACTGAGAGCTGAAGAATATCATACTCAAATTTTACATATTATAAGTGTTTTAATGCATTAGAACATTTGTTTTTTCATTCAAAGTATTTTACAATTTTGATCTTATGTATGTGTTATGATGGAATATTCTAATTCCTGAATGCAATTCTTTGTTATATATTACATATGACTTTCAGATATTGTAGTTGATAGGATTGCAATCGTAGCAGTCATCGAGACACCTTTTTAATTGAACTATTGACATTTTCATAAGTTCTTTATGCAACAAAACCTATTTCCTTAACCATGGCTTTGTGACCATAAAGCTTTTTTAATTTTAATTACTTTTTTTTCTATGTTTTCTAATTATATAAACAATTGTGAGATAACGTTTGAAATGGGATGTTGTATGGACCTGAGTCTTAGAATGTTATACAGAAAATAATAATTGAAC
Organism: Pinus tabuliformis; assembly: GCA_031772625.1. Lineage (NCBI taxonomy): Eukaryota > Viridiplantae > Streptophyta > Pinopsida > Pinales > Pinaceae > Pinus > Pinus tabuliformis. The sequence continues at coordinate 876,242,924 of CM062814.1, read as the reverse complement.
AACTGTTTACCAGTATTTTCTTTGTGCTTTTATATATTATCTAGTGTTTTGTAATGAATAATAATTAAAATTCATTTCTATTTAATATATTCTAATACTCAAACTTTTTACCAGTTATTTCAATCATTCTTAGATTATGTTTTACATGTGAAATTGTATCTATTGCATTTTTTGTCACTAGTATTTGAATCTGAATACAATTCAATATGTTGATAACTATTGAGGGTTGTTGTGCTATAAAGCATTACTATTATGTTTCAGTCATCTTTATTTATGAATGCATGTAGAAAAGAGAAAATGGCACACATTAGTGTTTCATTTTACACAATTTTCATTTTGCTGGAATTAGGATAAGAGTTTCCATAATGCAGGGGAAATTGCTTGGTGTGAAAGCTCTATACAACAACATATGATCATAATATTAAATAATAATAATAATAATAATAATACATTAAAGTATGAGATTTGTTTTTCCGAAGCATTGTGAAAACGTGGCATAACTTTGTTCTACCATGGTCAATTGTAAACCAATTTCTATAAGTGATTTTCTTATAGACATATATAGTTTGTTTGCTTAAAGAAAATAAGTTTTTAAATAAGACCTACTAAACATAGAAACATGTTTTATTGTGGGAATCTTTTTGTTGTGTGAAACTCATATTAAATCTTATGTTACAAGTCATAAAAGTTACAATACTCAATTGTAAATGAGTATTTGTAAATGTTAGTTGATATGGAACAAGTTATGTGGAAGTGGTTGTGTGCGTACAGAGGCTTTCCAATGAACAAATGCATCTACGAAATAAGGTATTTATATAAATCATGCTGTATATAGAAACTTGTTTCACTGTGAGCTTTACTAATTGAATAACATTATTTTATAATAAATTTTACCAATTGCAAAAAAAACATAAAATAATAATAATGTTATAGCTGAAGTTTTCCTGGTAATTGTAATCAATGCATGAGGTGTATACTGGATATGGAAAAGAGATGGAAATGAAAATTTACATTATGTAGAAGAAAAATAAAGGGGAAGAACAATAAGCACAAAAAATAAAACACTTTCATTGTGTGGAGTGTGCTTTCACCATTTTCATAAACGGTATAAAAAAATTAACAATTCGGTACCCCTTTTCTGAAATGGACGGATCAACATGTAATCAGAAACATAAATTCTATTACCTCTACAATGACATCAATATATTAGTGCATGTCATTGTTGAAATCCCATAAACTAGCTATCATTATTATAAAATATTCACATTTAATTTGTTTCATACATGGAGTAACTGATTTCCAAATTTTGGGAATTATTTTTTAAACTATTTATACTATTTATTGGAAACATATGTTTTGTTGTTTTTTAATTTCTATTTATTTTGTAAAACAAATTTCATATCTATAATGGTAACATGTATCAGAAACGGAAAAAATGCAGAGAATTTAGCACCATGAACAATTACTCCTGTAGTGAAAAATCCTGTAGTTTGACAAATGTAATCAAATTTCCAAAACAAATTGTGCCCAGTTTCCTAAAAATCATGTTAGCATTTCTATTTCTTTCTAGCCAGAATTGTGGCGGATTTAGATTATGCCATTTATTTTTGCTGTTTATCATAAATGCATATTTTTCTATACTAAGTTGTTATATATTGGAAATTTCCTATAGAAGGGATTTCATAGACAGAGTAGTAACAAGTGGTGCTTGTTTAGCATATCATTGATCTATACCTATAGTGCATTGAAAGCATTGTTGGTTGACAAAAAAATTCAAAGTTTGTTGCAACCAAGGCTTGAAGGGGAAGAAAGAATCTATTTTCATTGGTATTATTAACTCACTTCCTTTTATTGGTCAGAGCTTTCATTAGTTGACCATGTATGAGCAATATCTGAATCTGTATGTGCGGGAGAAGAACAACAATAAGATTTGGTCTACTGGAATAACAAATGTTGCATGTATTCGAGAGGTATTTTATTTCAGTAAAATAGTTTATTTATGCATAGATAAGTTTGATTTGGAAATAAAAATAATTAGAATATCAACTAAACATACTAGTATTTCTTTGAGTTCAGAGACATTTAAGCAGATATTGAAGCTATCAATTCTGAATATGCGGTTAGATTTTTCAAATGCAAATAGTTTTCTAGTATCATGTGAAAATGGTTTTAAAATCTTACAGGAGTTCACTTTGCCAGATTCAAAGGTTCCTTCTAATCTTTCCTCTCTATATATATCTTTATTTAGAGCATCATTTAGAGAGTTTTGTTGGATGTATGTTCATTTAATGGGCCTATAAACTATTACCACTATGCCAAGTTTCATTCTCTATGTTCTCTATTACTAATATAAAAAACAAAAATCATATTCGAATGGGTTGATCTTATTTTAAATGAACTGTGTTTTCAGTTATTACATTTTTAGAAGAGGAATATGTTTTTCATGATGGTCTATATGATAGTAGCCCTCGTTTCAAGTCACACTTTGTATGAGTTTCCACATAATCCTAATTTCAGTGTTGACAAAGAACTGATGTAGATCTATTATCCCATGTTGTGGAAGAAACAACATATTTCAATTTTTTGTCTAATTCAAGATACTTTTGTAAAACAATTTATTTTCATGATAACTAGATGACAACCCCATCAAATATTTGGCAAAGCACAAGCTTTCCTCTAGGAGAAAGGGATACATGAATAAAGAGAAAATAATATGGTTATTTGAGTTTATGGGTTTCGAGGTAAACCCCTGTTTCTTCCAAAAATCATTATGGATAGGTATTTTGTTCTCGAATTCTAGAGATAATATTATAATTGGCAGGTTAAATTTGAACATAAAAACAAGAGACATTTTACTTCTTTTCCATTTACAATTGGCAGAGTAACCATGAAGAATGGAAGTAAGCTTGCAGAGTTTATGATATCTTCACATTGTTTTAATTTAAAAGAAGGTGAAGGCTCACAAGACGTTGATCCAGAAGGTTTATTTCCTGGACATCTAGGTACAATAAAATCCAAGAAGTTGTTGACAAAAGTTGCAAGTGAAAGTGAAAAGATTCATAGTGATGTAAGAAATAATGAAGGAGTAATGAATATTAGAGAAATTATTGAAGAAGCAAGTATTAGTAGTGAAACAAGACATAAACAAAAATGTGTAAAAGATGCACAATATTTTGTTTGTATATTTGAAATTGCTTTGTCTTCGTCTTCAAGTGAAAGAAAATGAAAATATACCAAAGCTACAAAGATGATTCACAACCATATATTAGTTGTCGAAGATGAAAAGAAGCCTCAATTGGAAAAATGAAAAATTCCTCTACAAACAAGAAGCATTCAAGAAGCTATCATGAGGAGATTGAAGCTCCACTACTTGATTGGGTCAGTAATGCTTTGAATGAAAAGAAGAAAATGATGAAGTAAATTGGAAAATAATTTTCTCTTTTTGATGATCATTTTGTCACTTTTCAAGATGAAAACTATAACAGAGAGAGTAAAATATTGAAAATTGAAAACATAAGGATTCATGGGTAAAAAATTATTGATACAGTAGAAACAAATCTTCATATGTCTAGAATTGCAGTCATAGATGTTTTGACATTGTATGAATCTATTAGGAATGCGCTTGCAGTGTCTATTGAGGAATGAAACATAGAGAACCTGGTACTGAAAGAAACAATAGAGATGCTGGAAAATGCTTTAAATCTGGGTCCTTTGTTAAGACTATAATCATAATATAGACTCAGAAATCCCCAATTCCCACTACTAGCACATACATTGGATCTATTAGAGCACTGCAACTGGTTAATATAGTCAAATGTCATATAATTAGTAATATATTCTAGAGATTATAAATCATTGAGCATGCATGGTAGACGGTTTCTATTCTTCTATGGTTAGCACAAAAAATCAAGTCATTTGGCAATTTTCTCACAAATAATGTTACCGATGAAAAGCCTTTCATTAACAATGAGTTGCTTGCTTTTGGTCAAAAGATTGAATTGTTGTCTAATTTTCATAAGAAAAACAAAGAAATTCAAATCGAATGAGGAAAATCATAGCTAGATAGTCCAGCATAATCAATACACTAGAAAACATTATTTCTGAATGTAAGAGAATATAGAATAGAATATGTGACATTTTTTTTATGGCCATGCAAATTGTTAAAGATCTAGATGGTCCGTGAATTATACAAAATTCTGAATTGATTATAAAAGATACACTTACATTTGAATTGGGTAAGAGAAAATGGTCAATGGTAGAGAAATTTGATGTTATAACTAATTTTACTCTAGAAGAAACTGACAAATGGGTAGTTGACTTTGTTAGTGTTAATGATAGGAAATTTGTGTTAACCACTGAGTTACAAGAGGAGGAAATGGAAATTGAAAATAAAATATTCGATAAACATGCGAAGCTAGAGATTATAATAGGACCAATGAAAAAGTTCACTCAATCTAAGTTGAAGACATTGGTTCAAGAGGCCATGCATTCGGGAGGCCAGTGATAGCCAAACAATTAGCCTATATGCTTTCACAAATTGTAAGTGTCCTTAAATCTTTGCATATTTGTGTTTTTTTACTAGTATTCAATCATCATGATTTGTTAATTTTACTAATGTCACATAGTCTATTTGTTGAATGCACTTTCTTGATTTATTTTGAAGCTCTCCTTTTTCATATTGCAGTTCATGTATTTACTTTTGGAAAATGTAAAAGCAAGTACTTAATTAGAATATTCCAAAATAGCAGAGTGAATGAGCTAATGAACTGAGCCATTGAGAATTTTCATAACTGATACAAGTGACTCGCATTGAGAATCATATTTCTTAATTCTTAGCATCTAATCTTATATGCATTTTTATTATGTTCAATTATTTCAATTATAGCTATGACGATTGAAATTTGAAACTCAATACTGTTATTGTTATTATGATTGTATTTCTTAATGTTATAGACTTATGCTTTGAGCATTTGTATTATGCTATTGATACATATATGCTAATAACATGAAACATGAGAATATTTCATTTTTCTATGAAACATAAATAATTTTCACTATCATCATATTTTTAAATTTGTTCGGAGTAGGGGTAGATCTTTTTGCAAACAAATTTTTGTGCAGAGTACATAGATTCGAATGATGAAATTATCAAAGCTTCCTCTGCACAATGCACTTAATCCATAGTTCTACCTATATGCTCATTTATGGAAATATAACTATAAAAAAGGCTTTAACTTTGCAAAGAACTCAACCTTTAATTAGTTGATTAGAAAAGTTTTTTTTTATACAAAACAAATTGATTTTACTGAAGTGTGGAAATCGTAGTTGATCTACAAAAGATGTCCATTGAAATTTGTTCTTATTCTCAAAGGCTATTACATAATTAAAGACTTCACATTTTCACACAAAGTCATATAAAATACCAAATTAATTGATTAATGTCAGTATTTGCATAACTTCCTTTGCACATGCTTCTTTTGTACTCTTCCATTGCACAACCACCTTCGAACAACTACATGCTTCCTCCACACAGTCGTGTTGTACTATGTAACAACCCCCCCCCATTTATACGAGTAATAGTTAATATTTGACATATAAATGGGGACCCTTTTAAATTTTTATCCTTTAAAAATAAATGCTAACTCTACAAATTTCCTTAAAACCCTTAGAATACAACCCTGGCTTAGAAACTTTATCACAAATCGCATTTCAAACGTTTTCCATGTGACAATTATATACATCTTAAAGAAAATCCTAAAATGCGATATGTGATAGAGCCCCCCGCTGCAATATTTCAATCAGAACACTTTAAGAACATTTGATCGCACTTCGCAAGTCGCAAATTAATAAAGCATGTCATTGTGTCACCCCTTAATAATTTGCGAAATGCGATTTTTTGCAATCACATTTGGCATTATCACCGAGCAATGCTATATTACAACATTTAAAGGTTGTGACGCACAAATAAAGCATGAAGCATGGGAATTTACTGAGCTTTAATGAATATTAAGTGGTTTCACAGAGTAATTAATGTTTAGCAGCTCGAGGAGAGGAATTGATGTTTTCAAGTTATGGCTAGTTAACGTTGAAATCCCATTCAAAATCTTCCCATGATTCAAATCATTTCAAAGAGCTTCCAGCCTCAATTTCCCTCTATTATGTGTGCTGATATATATCTTTCATTTCAGGCAAGCTTCAAAAGAGATGTCATTATGAAAGATAATGCAAAAGTAGAAAAAGTAGAGCATTTCAGAGCCTGAGGTATCAGGGATGTCACCCATATTCTCTGATACAGTTTGCAATGTTGATGGAGGAGCGAAGGCATGGGAAGTCATATACAATAGAGTTGAATATGAGAGGCCTAAGATTACTATCACCAAGGCAACATCTGACTCAATAAAACCTTTGGGGGTCCAATTCAAAGATGCTTCTTGCTCCTTCCTTCATAAAATAGGAGCAAGAGCCAAAATACTCCCACACACTGATATGATTAGATGGGTGGTGTAAAATCTCAGTATTGAAGACAAGCAATTTAGGAACTTAAAGATGGAGCTAATGGCATCATTCAAAGCTGAAGACCTGAAGCAAATGTATCATATTCCTAACCGTCAGGACATATATGAAAAATCATACCTAGCCAACTTCACAAAGAAGAATGAAGAACCCTTCAAGATGATCCAAGGCTTGAGAGTCCTAAAGAACAAATTCATATATGATAAGATGAGTATGTACCCCATTGCTTCTTTAGCAAATCCCGACAACTATGTAGCTTCTATGTTATCCAAATTATAAGGATTGCCTAATAATACCAAGTTCTCTATAGAATGGATTACTTTAATTGATGGTTTTGTCAATTCCCATATAATGAATTGGGCCACTATCCTATCTAATAACCTAGATATTGTTATTTCCGAGTATCATCAAAAGAAATCCACCTCCACAGAGAACCTTCCTCCATTTTATGTCAGTGCCTATATCATGGATGCCATCTGTTTCTGTACCAAGTTTCGAACATGGGTTGGAAATGGACTTTGCAAGACCCCTACCCTATCCATATCAGTCACAAATAGATGTGGGAATCCCATTTTGTTCAAAATTTTTATAAACTATGCCATGGTGTTATTTTACCATTACATCAATTGATTTTTAATAATAAATCCCCCAAATTTTCTAAAGAAGCTATTACAGACCTTCTCATAGTGGGCAATTATTTTGCTAAAGAATGGTTTACATATATCAGATTTTTCTGGCAGTACAATGGACCCAAATGTACTCCCTTTGTATGTCTCGGAAAACCTACTAGCAAGAGAAATAGCTCACCAGAATGTGGGTAAAGGCTTAACCAAGACCGTAAAAGATAACAAAAAGTCATTGTGGCCATCCTTTCCCATTCGGTGTGGTTATTTTTTGTTGGCAAATTTCAAGCATGCAAACAAGGAATTAGTAAGAGCAGAGAGCCTTAGGCTCCATACTCTACCAAAGAGGAAATTTGACCTAGGATACAAGGAAAACATAGGATACAGAGAATACAATGGAATCTAGCAGAAGGTCAGCAGAAAAATAGGTCATAAGTGACCTAACTAAAGATACTGGTCCTGAAATCAAAAGCAGCAATTTGGAGCAAGAATGGGACCAATTTAATAAAAGGATACAAGATACTCCTAAGACAATAGATGTCCACTAGACCACAAAATATCACACTCCACTGCAAAGTTAGAAAACTTTAGAGTCTGAGCCAATGGATGAGCAAGCGACAAGTTCACAGAATACATAAATCATTCTTGCATTGCTGACATCTGAAATTATCCTAAAGGTCATAGAAATTCCCCCCTTTAGATGTATTCTACAGCCCACTGCATAAGGCTATAGTTAGAAGACAGAGGAAAGGAAGGATAGTGGAAACACCCGAGATTCCACTAGGGAATGACCTGATGGATATAGTTTAGAGGGATATCCCTTCCAATCCAGTTGAAAATTTGACTAGACTGTCACAATTTACAAGGGCATATGCTATTGCCACCATGGATAAAGCCACTGAGGTATCTATTTTGTTAAGGGAAAGGGAAGAAATGATAGTGTAGCTTGAGCAATAACTTGAAATTGAGAAAGCAAATGTAAACCAGCAAGCCGATGAGAAAATAGCCCAATTACAGTAGAATATGGAAGTATTAAAGATAAGCCATGAAGCAAACATCTCTACGAAGAACATGAAAATCTAAGAATTGTAGCAAGCCATGGAGAAATATAAATATGTCCCTACTGTTGATGAATCCATCAAAGAGGCATTAGAGCTAAATTCCCTTCTATCAAAAAAATTTATCTATATTTCTAGAGAATGTCGCATGTCACTTCTTATCTGATTACCAGTGATCAGTTAATGGATAAGGCGATTGATCAAAGAACTAAATTTATTGATTTAAATATATTTACATTGAATGGCAAGAAATTTAAGAAGGAAGGAGGGCTAATCTGCCTGAGATTGAGGAGACACATAAGGATATTTTATTTACAGATTGGGGTGCGCAGATCAAACAGGCTAAATTGGTAATGGCAAGAGTAGTAGGAGTGGCAAAGAACATATTAAAAGTTGTAAATCATACTTTTCACATCACCAACTTGATGAAAGAAGGTAATCCAAAGGCTCTACCAGATTTGAATGACTTCGATAAAAACTAGAAGGCAAAGGTGAGAACCCAAAGGGAAGAGATCACAAGGTTATCAAAGATTGACTAGGAGGCATATTGGAAATTCCTTGTCAAGCCTCATAGCCAAATAATGACACTCAATTGTTCACTCCATTTAACACAAAGGATGTTTCCACATCTCACATATGTTATCTTTGCAAGATAGGTCAGGACACAGTTTGGGCCACCTCCTCAAGTAAACCTGATGGCTAATATATGTGATCTAAAGGAGGAGCTAGTAGACAAAAAGTTATATTTATAACCTCGGCTCATCAAATCAATTTTATTTTTAGAGTTAGTTGCTAGTTAAGAGGAAGGTTGTTTGAAATCTCTTCAAATATTTTGTATAATCTATTTTTTAAATTTAGTTAGATAGTATTTATACCCTTCTCTTGCATTTGGAGAAGGGTCCATAATTTTATCAAAAACATTTGCAAAGAATGCACTTCTGTAAGTTTTTGAATTCCTTGGTGAAATTATGGAACATGGTCATTTCTTTTGAATATCAAACTACTTTCCTTTTGTTGATGCACTATTGTATGCTTGGAGAATAATTTGATTTGAAGAAAAGAGTTGACATATGTCACTAGTTAAATGAACAGGACCTCACACATATGGTACTTTTATGTTGTATGATTAGTTATGTTTTTGTTATATTAGTGATAACATTTCATTTTCATGAATTATATTTTGAAAATGTTCTTTCTATTATGTATTAATTGCACTACTATATGATGCCTAGCTGAAATTATTTTTTTCATATAAGATCAACAGATATATGTGATATAGTTTATACATTTCTTGACTAACTATTTAGTCAAATAAATTATCTTTACATGTTATCATCTCTATTTAACAAGTGAATGATCTTTATTACCACGTACCAAACAAATATCTTTTTAGATGACATACCACATAGAATACCTGGGGTTTATATTAGATTAAGTTAGCTAGATATTTGCATGATATAATAGGTCATTGAGTTATCATTATTCTTATTTCAATTGCTTGAAAACCACCTGTTCTCATTTTAAAACCTACATTAGGAAACTGGTCCCATCATCCCCAGTCGGTGCCACCATACGAAACAAATAAGGAGTTGTCTTTAAGGTCGGGACTAGGTGGTTATCCCTCATGTTGGAGTAGCAGAAATCTGAGGCTTCAACATTTTTGTGCTAGAAGGAGGGACATTCGACTATGAATGTCATATAAATCTTAAGATCAATTGAAAAACATTCACAAGAGTCAAAAGTCCTCCACAACTTCTACTTCTTCTAGATCTCATTCAAAATCTCTAGATCAGAAATTTGAAGTTGTAGAAACATTTCCCTCATCTCCTAAAGTATTAAGACAAACACCTTCATCATATTACACTCCCAAGTCTCCCGAAGTTCACTCCTTGATACAAAAATTGGAACAGATATCCATTTATGCCAAGAAACCTAAGAAACTTGAAGCCTCTAAATAAATTGTTACTTCCTTATTACAAGAAACTGGTGTATTAACTCGATTACAAAGTGAAAGGCTCATAGTAACTCCTTTTGAGTTTTCCATTCATTCACAACATAAGAAAGTGACCACATCAAGATTTGAATCAGATACCAGCGAGAGCACTTCACTTTTCCCTCCATTTACTTCCCCATTCACTTCTACTCAATCCACCTCTTCTCAACTAACCATTTCTTCAACTAATAGTACTAGTCTAGTAGTAAGTTCTTCACCATCCATACCTACTTCTGGACCGACCTTCCCATTTTCCCAGTCTCCAACGCAATTTATGACCAATCAACCCGCTCAACCTTGGACAAATCATGGTGTTGTACTAGTTACTAATCCAAATTATCTCCCAACAAACCCAGAAAAATGGTTACCTAAGTATAATCTTGATGATGGTCTTCCTACTGAAGAACATCTAAATAACTTTATGTTATCCATGAATCTTAATGGAGTTACACATGAAGATGTTGTAATTAGACTATTTCCTTATACTTTCCGGGGATCTGGAGGATCTTGATATTTTCCCTTCCAACAGGCTCAATAAGGAACTAGGATACTTTTCAAGAAATATTTCTTGCAAAATTTGGTGATGACAGGACTATAACATCTTTAGTCAATGCTATTTCCAACCTAAAAGCAGGTTCAGACGAAAGAATCAAAGACTTCAACTCCAGATTTAACAAGTTACTAAGCAAAATCCCAGCTGCCTCTAAACTTGATGTAGATGTACAAATAGAGTGGTACATAACCTCCCTTCCCTCTAATATCACAACTTTTGTAGGTAGAGCCAATAAGGCTACCCTTGTAGAAAACATGAACGAAGCTTTGTCTGTAGAAACAATAATTATTTCCTTATAAAAGAGATCACAGATATAGGAAAGGAAATCAAAGAAAGTAACATTCAAGGATGATTCAAAAAGGAAAGCTCCAAAGGACGCTTTCGACCTTAAAGTCCTTCAGAAGGTGTTGAAGACCATATCAAATGAAATGGTCGAAATCAAGAAACAAGTTACAGAACCGTATTCTCCCAAGAAACCTTTTTTTTTCATTTAAAACAAATCCTTCTTCTACATCTCAGCCACCAAATATTATTTCTATTGTTGAATCTGATCAAGAACTAGAAGAAGACTCACCAACTAAAGAGGAAGCACAAGCTATGCCACTAACTACAAGAAGTAAAAAATCTCCTAATACATCTACAAAAATTCAGAAACAGAAAGTTGCTACTCCTGTAAAGGAGAAGATAGTAAGTAAGAAATATAAGACTACTCAAATTGATCCTATTCCATTAGATCCTATAATTGCTTCCAAAACTTTAGTAATCTCGAATACAATGGAATATAACATAGTTGAAGATATGAAAAAGATGATAGAAAATATTTCATTACATGAACTGACTAAACTCAAAAAACAACAAAAAATCTTACTCAGAGAGTTAAAAGTAGTTTCTATAGCTCCTTTACCATCCTCTGTAGTTACTGAAGTTGCTTATGATATGGGAAAACCTCCTTCATCTTCAAACAAAGTAAATCGACAGATTTAGTTCTAATAGGTGATAGATCTATTTCTCATACACTTCCATTTCTTCTTACTTATGAGATTTTCAACAGAAATGTCCATAATTGCCTTGTTGACTTAGGAGCCTCTTCAAACGTCATGCCAAGGACTGTGTCCACCAAATTGACTATTACACCTCAAAATTTGTTGTACACATAGTTCAACTGGACAAAACGAAAGTAGAGGTACTTGGAGAAATGATATCAGTTTCAATCAGGCTTTCCTCCAACCCAAAAGTTTCATAGATAATTGATATTCTAGTCGTTGATATCACTGAATTTTATGGTTTAATTCTAAATAGGGATTGGTCTGAAAAATTACATGGATATTGTGCAACTGATTGGTCTCACATGTGGTTTCCACACAATGGTAAACCTAACAAAATCAAAGTAGAGCGTGAGAAATTCATGAAGTACACAGTCATTGATCTTGCGGGAAGCAATGAGCTAGTAGCTCTCACCAATAATATCAATGGAAACTACTCAACTGAATCATTTTTGGGATCCTTCAATGCACAAAGATCTCCCTTCCCAGATAATGTTGTAGTATCTCAGATAGAAATTTTTTCACAAGCTGATGCTTCTAAGTGTATAGATCTAGTTGATAAATTTGTAGATAATTCATTATTCTGGACTCTTTATTTTGATGGTTCCAAGTCTGAAGATGGTGTAGGTGTTGAATGTATCCTAATCAACCCACAAGGAGAGAAAACCATGTTAGCATGTAGGCTTGAATTTCAATGCACTAACAATACTGCAAAATATGAAGCATTGATTCAAGGGTTATACAAAGCCATTGACCTTGATGTCAAGTATTTGCAAGTATATGTAGAATATGAAATAGTTATTAAGTAGGTAAGAAACACAATCCATTGTGTGTCTAGTCACCTCAAACATTATCAATCACTAGCCCAGAATCTTACTTCTCACTTCACTGCTTTTAACATTTCTTCAGTCCCTAGATTACAAATTCAAGTGATGATTTAATTGCCAATAAAGCATCTAAGCTTATACCTTTAGATGAATTTAGTCTAGATAGATTTTCCATAGAGTTAGTTTTCATACCATCCATTACTAATAATGTAAAAAATTGGAGAGTGTTTAATAATGATGTTGATATAATCGATTTCCTTACATAAGAAGGATCTTATGAGGAACAAATCATAGATGAACATTAACATGACTCGAAAATAAACCATAAACAAGATCAAAACCCAATTCCAAAGTCTGTAGTCAAAATGGAAGATATTTATGATTTGAAAGATAGATATAAGAAGATTACCAACTCCAAGACTCAGAGTTTTACTTTGAGATTTGAAGTGGTAAACCTAGGTACAACTGAAAAACCTCAAAATGTCAACCTAGGTCTTGGTTTATCATCCAAATAAAGGATGTCATTCATTAAGTTGTTGAAAACATATAAAGGTGTCTTTGCCTATGATTATTCAAATCTCAAGACCTATGATACCTCTGTAATTCAACATACTATATCGATGACATTTAATGAGAAACCAGTTCAACAAAAGCTCATAAAGATTCATCCAAACCTTGAAAGTCAAATCAAATCTGAGTTGAACAAACTTCTAAAAGAAAAGATAATATTTCCCGTTACACACTCAAAATGGGTATCAAATATGGTTCCTGTCAGGAAAAAGAATGGAGACATTAGGATTTGTATTGATTTTAGGAACTTAAACTGATCTTCTCAAAAGGATAAATTTCCTTTGCCTACCATCAAGTAAATATCACAATTAGTTGTAGGTTCTAAGGTAATGTATTTTCTAGATGGTTTTTTAGGGTACAATCAAACTCTTGTACATTTAGATGACATATTGAAGACAACATTCAGGACCATGTTGGGGACATATGCTTATCAGAAGATGCCTTCTAGACTTATCAATGCAGGTGCTACATTTCAACACACCATGGATATTTCTTTTAAAGGTCTGATTAATAAATTAGTTGTTATATACTTAGATGACATTACAGTCTACTCTAGGAACATAAACAATCACTTGAATGACCTAAAGCATTTTTTTGAAAGATGCAAGAAATATGGAATTTCTCTAAATCCCAAAGAGTCATACTTTGTTTTGGAATAACGCAAACACCTCAGATTCATAGTGTCCAATCAAAACACAGTTGAACGATCAAAACATAGAGCCACCTATCTCTTTTCTCAGTTCCAATTTACAAGGTGCCGAGTTAAACTACTCAGCTGTTGAGAAACAAGCTTTTGTTGTCCTCAAAACCTTGAAACATTTCAGACCTTTTCTCCTCAAAATTCATACAAAAATAGTAGTACCTCACCCTGCAATAAGGAAATTATTGATTCAAAGAGAGGTGGGAGAAAAAATAGCTAATTGGGTCACTGCACTTCAAGAGTACGATGTAGAAATTTGGCTAGGTAAAATTGTTAGGGGCCAAGGTTTTTGCACGATGTTAACTGGAGCTTCCCATTTATCAGCAGAAGAAGACCAAGGTAATGAAGTGAAAATATCATAGGTAAGCCTCAACGATGCATAATCATAATATGTTGATTTGAGGTTTTATTTAAAGAATGGATATTCTCCTGTGCATCTTAGTTACAAACCAAAGTGTGCTTTAAGGTTGAAATCAAATCAGTATGAATTAATTGATGATGTATTATTTATAAAAAACTATGGTTCAATATTATGAAGATGCCTAGAAAAACCTGAAGCTGAAAAGTTTATGCAAGAGTTACATAATGGACCAGTTGGAGGTCATTTCGGAGGAAACACGATAGCTCACAAAATCCTGCATGCAGGTTATTATTGGCCAACACTATTCAAGGATGCACGCGACTATGAAAGAAAATGAAAATCTTGTCAAACTATAGCTAGAAGAGAAAAGAAACCAACATTCCCTTTGTAGCTAGTGAATATCCAACAACCTTTGGAACAATGGGGATTAGATATAATTGGTGAGATTGTTCCGAACTCTTCCAAGTAGAATAAGTACATCCTTATAGCTATTGATTATTTCATGAAATGGGTAGAAGCTATCCCACTAAAGGTAGCTAACATAGAAACTATTATAGACTTTATTTATTAGTACATAATCACCAGGTTTGGTTTACCCAGGACTTTAATGTTTGATAATGCATCTTGTTTTTTCTGGAAATACTATGGTAGAATTTGCTTTAAAAAGAGGTTTCAAATTGAAGTATTCAAGCAACTATTATCCATAAGGTAATGGATTAGCCAAATCACCAAACAAAAAGCTTATCAAAATCATTAAGAGGACTATACACCAAAATCATAAGAATTGGCACAAAGCATTGACATTTGCTCTTTAGGCATATAGAATAACACAGAAGGTCTCAATCAGTTCTTCTGCTTTTTCTTTATTTTATGGAAAAGAAGAAGTTCTTCCCACAAACATAGCAATCCCATCTCTCGCCCTAGTGCAATTTATTAATGAATTTCCTTCCTCTTCTCTTCAATCAGGACAATTTCAGATCCTTAACCTTGAATAAGAAAGAGAAAAGGCAAAAGCTACCCATTCCCATCATCAGTAGTTAGTCAAAGCTTCTTTTGATATAACCTCTATCAGTCATAAAATTTTTGAAGTAGGTGATATTGTTTTCAAATGGAACAAAGCACATGAGGAAAAAGGTAAGCATACCAAGTTCCAAATACTCTGGCTTGGACAATTCCAAATCATTGATAAAATTGGTCAATCAACATTTCTTTTACAAGACTTGTGAGGTAAGATAGATTCCTTGCCCATTAATGGGTAGATTCTAAAAGATACTTTTCCTAGAAGACAACCTCTTCTAATTTTGTAGAATATTGTCTTTATGATTCTTAGGAAAATAAAGGTTAAAGTAGTATTTACTTTTGGCTTCTCAAAATAAAGTCCCTGATAATATTTTGATTTTTGGCTTCTATACGTAGGAAAAGTTAAAGAAATAATTAGAGCATTTGAGTATCGAAGTGTACCTTATCTCTTTGAAAAAACTTGACCTTTCTAAAAACTTTTATTCTATGAACAAACTCTTATCTTTATAAAGTATAGATGGTTCGTTATCAGTCAAGAAAAAAATCTTTAACCTAGTAAGGACTATCTACGAATGAGTATCTCAAAACTCTATTATTATCATCCAAAACTCTTAAAAAGGGCCATTGATTCACCCCATTTGATAAAATTTTCTCTTTTCGAAATGTAAATCTAAAATATGGAAAACTTAAAAGATAATAAGTCTCATTACAAGCTTTTTTACCATGATCATAAGGGAATAATTAAACTAATATTACCAAAACTGCATATCAAAACAGGGTAATAGGCAATGATCTAATCAATCAACGGACAAGGGGTCTCATCAAGAGCCAGCTTGTTCAATCTAGTTACAACCAGTGAATGGAATTGTCATTATTGGGTTACCAAGCCTAGACAACGTCTTTTAAGAAACCTAAAAAGAAATATTACATCAAAGGAAAAGACAAGGTCCAAATGAGAAAGAAAGAAAATGAATATCATTTTGAATTTTGAAAATTGCTTCGGATGGGACAATGAGTCATTGTTTGTTAAAAGATAACCCCGTCGAGCCTATGAATACCTACTGGCAACAAAGGCTCTATCTATGATAAATGAGTAAACAACAAAAAACTAATCTGTAGAACACACCTGCCATATCTCTTTAAATCTTAGTATTGACTGATGCAAACATTTGTATTTTTATCACTACAAGAGTAAAGTAGTTGAATAGATAGATTGAGTGAGTGATTATGATTCCAGAGAAATGTTGTTTAGTTTATAACTCATGTAATTATTATCCCTATAACTCTTCTAATTTTGAAAGTTTTATAAATTTCAAAAGATCAATTAGAGATAGCTGGTTCTCCCAAGTGAATCTCCAATTGTTGTACTATGTAACAACCCCCACATTTATACGAGTAATAATTAATATTTGACATATAAGTGGGAACCCTTTTAAATTTTTAGCCTTTGAAAATAAATGCGAACTCTACAAATTGCCTTAAAACCCTTAGAATACAACCCAAGATTAGAACCTTTATCGAAAATCGCATTTCGCACGTTTTCCATGTGACAATTATAAACATCTTAAAGAAAATACAGAAATATGATATGCGATAGAGCCCCCTGCTACGATATTTGGATCAGAACACTTTAATAACACGTGATCTCACTTCGAAAGTCGCAAATTAATAAAGCATGCCATTGTGTCACCCCTTAAGAATTTGCAAAATGCGATATTGTGATTTTCACTATCACATTTTGCATTATCTCTGAGCAACACTATATTAACACGTTTAAAGGTTGTGATGCACAAATAAAGTGTGAAGCATGGGAAGTTACTATGTTTTAATGAATATTAAGTGGTTTGAAAGAGTGATTAATGTTTAATAGCTCGAGGGGAGGAATTGATTTTTTAAAGTTATGGCTAGTTAATGCTGAAATCTCATTCAAAATATTCCCAAGATTCAAAGTCATTTCAAAGAGATTTCAGCCTTAATTTCCCTCTATTGTGTGCGTTGATATATCTCTTTCATTTCAGGAAATCTTCAAAAGAGATGTCATTACGAAAGGTAATGCAAAAGTAGAAAAAGCAGATCATTTGAGAGCCTAAGGTGTCATAGATTTCACCCACATTCATTGATACAATTTGTAGTGTTCATGGAGGAGCGAAGGCATGGGAAGTCATATATAATAGACTTGAAGAAGAGTGGCCTAAAATTACTATCACCAAGGCAACATGAGACTCAATAAAACTTTTGGGGGTCCAATTCAAAGATGATGCTTGCTCCTTCCTTCATAGAATAGGAGCAATATCTAAAATACTCCCATAAAATGATATGATTAGATGGGTGGTGGAAAATCTCATTATTGAAGACAGGAAATTCAATAACTCAAAGATGGAGCTAATGGGATAATTCAAAGGTAAAGACCTAAAGAAAATGTATCATCTTCCTTGCCCTTAAGACATATATGACAAATCATACCTTGCCAACTTCACATAGAAGAATGAAGAACCCTTCAATATGATCTAGGGCTGGAGAGTCCTATAGAACACATTAAAATATGATAAGATGGGTATGTACCCCATTTCTTCTTTTGAAAATCCCCACAACTATGCAACTTCTATGTTATCCAGATTATATGGATTTCCTAATAATATCAAGTTCTCTATAGAATGGATTCCTTTAATTGATGGTTGTGTCAATTCCCATATAATGTATTGGGCCACTATCTTATCTGATAACCTAGCTATTGCTATTTTCAAGTATCATTGAAAGAGATCCACCTCCACAGAGGACCCTCCTCCATTTTATTTCAGTGCCTATATCATGGATTCCATCTGTTATTGTACCAAGTTTCCAATCATGGGTTGGAAATTGACTTTACAAGACCCCTACCCTATCCATCTCAGTCACAAACAGATGTGGGAATCCCATTTTGTTCACCATTTTTATAAAATATTCGATGGTGTTATTTTACCATTGCATCAATTGATTTTTAATAAGAAAGCCCCCAGATTTTCTAAAGAAGCTGCTACAGACCTTCTCATAGTACGAAAGTATTTTGGTGAAGAATTGTTTACATATATCAGAGTTTTTGGCAGTACAACGACCCTGCAAGTACTCCATTTGTATGTCTTCGACAAGCTACTAGCAAGAGAAATATCTCACCAGACTATGGGTAAAGGCTTAACCAAGACCCTAAAAGGTAACAAAAAGTCATTGTGGCCATCCTTTCCCATTTGGTGTGGTTCTTTTTCGTTGGCAAATTTCAACCATGCAAACAAGGAATTACTAAGCCTAGAGAGCCTCAGGCTCCATACTCTGCTAAAGAGGAAATTTGACCTAGGATACAAGGAAACCACATCATACAGAGAATACAGTGGAATCCAATAGAAGGTTAGCTGAAAAACAAGTCATAAGTGACCTAACTAAAGATACCGGTCCCGAAATCAAAAGCAGCAATTTGGAGCAAGAATGGGACCAATTTAATAGAAGGCTACAAGATACTCCTAAGACAACAGATGTCCAGCAAACCATGGAATATCATACTCCATTGAAAACTCAGAAAACTTCAGAGTCTAAGCCAATGGATGAGCAAGGGACAAGTTCACAGAATACATAAATCATTCCTGCATTGCCGACATCTGAAATTATCCTAAAGGTCACAGAAATTCGCCTTTAGATGTATTCTACACCCCACTGCATAAGGATGTTGTGAGAAGACAGAGGAAAAGAAGGAGGGTGGAAACCCCGAGATCCCACTAGGGAAGGAGGTAATGGATATAGTTTGAAGGGATATTCCTCCTAATCCGGATGAAAATTTGACCAGACTGTCATAGTTTATAGGGGCATATGCTACTGCCACCATGGATAAATCCACTGAGGTATCTATTTTGTTAAGGGAAAGGGAAGAAAAGATAGCGCAGCTCGAGCAACAACTTGAAATTGAAAAATCAAATGTAAACCAACAAGACGCTGAGAAAATATCCCAATCACGACAGAATATGGAAGTATTAAAGATAAGCCATGAAGTAGACATCTCTGCGAAGAACATGAAAATCCAAGAATTGTAGGAAGCCATGGAGAAATATAAATATGTCCCTACAGTCGATGAATTCATAAAAGAGGCATTAAAGCTAAATTCCCTTCTATCAAAACAACAAGATCTATTTTTCTAGAGAATGTCACATGTCACTCCTTATCTAATTACCAGTGATTGGTTAATGGATAAGGCGATTGATAAGAGAATTGAGTTTAATGACTTAAATACAAATATCTCTGAATACATTCAATTGAAAGAAACTGAATAAGGAAGGAGAGCTAATCTTCCTAGGATTGAGGAGATACATAAGGAAATTTTATTTATAGATTGGGATGTGTGGATCAAGCAGGTTGAATTGGAAGTGGCAAGAGTAGCAGGAGTGGCAAAGAACATAGTAAAAGTAGTAAATCATACTTTTCACACCACCAACTTGACGAAAGAAGGTAACCCAAAGGGTCTGCCAAATTTGAATGACTTGGATAAGAACTGGAAGGCAAAGGTGAAAACTCAAAAGGAAGCGATCACAAAGTTATCAAATACTGACTGGGAGGCATATTGGCAATTCCTTGTCAAACCTCATAGCCAAATAATGACACTCAATTTTTCACTCCATTTAGCGCAAAGGATGTTGCCACCTCTCATAGATGTTATCTTCGTAGGACAGGTCAGGATGCAGTTTGGGGCACCTCCTCAAAAGAAATTGATGGCCGATATATGTGATCTAAAGGAGAAGCTGGCAGACAACAAGTCATCCTTATAACCTCTACTCATCAAATCGCTTTTATTTTTAGAGCTAGTTGCTAGTTAAGAAGGAGGTTGTTTGAAATATCCTCAACTATTTTGTATAATTTATTTTTGAACTTTAGTTAGATAGTAATTATACCCTTCTCATGCATTTAGAGAAGGGTCCAAAATTTTATCAGAAACATTTGCAAATAATGCACATCTGTAAGTTTGTGAATGCCTTGGTGAAATTATGGAACATATTAATTTCTTTTGAATATCAGACTACTTTCCTTTGTTGATGCACTATTGTATTCTTGGAGAATAATTTGATTTAAAGAAAGGAGCTGATCTATGTCAATAGTTAAATGAGGTTGACCTCACACATATGGTACTTTTATCTTGTATGATTAGTGATAACATTTCTTTTTCATGAATTATATTTGGAATATGTTATTTCCGTTATGTATTAATTGCACTATTGTATGATGCCTAGCTGAAAGTATTTATTTTCATATATGATCATCAGATATATGCGATATAGTTTATACATTTATTTGACTAACTATTTAGTGAAATAAATTATCTTTACATTTTATCATCTATGTTTAACATGCAAACGATCTTTATTACCACGTATCAAACAGATATATTTTTAGATCACATACCACACAGAATACCCTGGGTTTATATTAGATTACGTTACCTATAGATTTGCCTGATAGAATAGGTCATTTAGTTATTAATATTCTTATTGCAATCACTGGAAAACCAGCCATTCTCATTTTAAAACCCACATTAGGAAACTGGTCCCATCATCCCCAGTCGAAGCCACCATACCAAACCGATAAGGAGTTGTCTTTAAGGTCTGGACTAGGTGGTTATCTGCCATGTTAGAGAAGTAGAAATCTGAGGCTTCAACAAGTCGCCATTGTACAAGATTCACCTATTAGAATCCACAAGAATTGTATTGAAATTAGACTACTAGCAAACAAATCTGAACATTATACTATTAATAAGAATATGCATTAGACGTGTTGTAGTTTTGAATTTGAATAAACGTTCTCGTTTTGTCTATTAACTCAACTAGTAACAGTTTGTAGATTAAGATTAATATTTTAATGCTTTCAAAATCATAGACAAAGCTTCAAAACTTCATATTTTGTATTAATTTTGAGAATAGATATTAATTTTAATATTTCAATGCTTTCAAAATCATGATTTTATGTTTAATACTTTAATGATTTGAAATAATGTAAAGCCAGATAACCATGCAAAGTGATATTTCATATATGCTAAATTGAATTTCCAATGAAACCTTGTTGATAGTGTGAATCGCGTTACTTAGTTCATAATAAAAAAACAAAATTTAAGTACCTTTATCTTAATTATAAAGTTTGTTGAAGAGAAAAAAAAAAGTTAATGGAGCATTTCTTGTGCGAATAGATAATGTGTGGAACATGTGATAGAGATGGATGTATGGAAGTAGAAACATAACAATACGTACCTACCTACTAAGCAAACAATAAAGCAAGTGTGTAGTTAGGACAAGTCTATTAATTCAATTAATAATAGTTTCAAATGTCAATTACTGATTGAATGGAATTATTGAGTACAAAAGTAACTGTGCAGAGGTGGTTTTTCATGTGCACAACCTATGTAGAGAACAAATGCACAAATATTTTATAAATTTCTAGATTGTATATCGTATATCGTATGAATGTTTACATAGAACTAGATATATGTGGGAGAAATGAGAATATTGTTATCTTTCATTAGGCATATATTTCACTCTGTTAAGTACGTAGTATGTGTGGGAGAGAAGTTGTGTATTAGTGAATGAAATGCAAGCCTCTTCTGACATTAGATTTATGTGGCCAAATATAACATGTATGGGAGAAGTTATGTAGTTGTTGTTGTACAGAATAAGAAGTGTGTAACAAGAAATGTGGATAAAATACGAACCTCTCCATACAAATATAAAAAGATATTTGGAAATACAAATGTCATCAATAATATCATATATGATAATTTCTTACTAAAATATTATAAATAAAATATTTTAGTTGATGAAATAGATGAGACAAAAATGTGAACGAAATGTGGACCTCTCTGCACAATAAAGTTACACATCTAGATACAGTGTGTACATAAGAAGTTGTTCAGTTGTCATTGTGTAGAACATCCATGGGATGAGACACAAATGTAGATGAAATATGAACCTCTCTAGACAAATACAAAAATATATTCAGAAATATAAATATCACCAATAATATCATATACATAAATTCCTTACTAAAATATTAGCAATACAATCCTTTAGTGGAAGAAATGTGGACCTCTCCACACAATGGAGTTACGTGTCCAAATATAGCGCATATGAAAGAAGTTGTGCAATCATAATTCTATGGGGAAAGCAATGCAGAACAAGAAATGTAAACAAAATAAAAACCTCTCCGCACAAATACAAAAATATATTTGGAAATATTAATATCAATAATAATATCATATACATCAATTTCTTAGCAAAATATTAACAATAAAATCTTTTAGTAGACAAAATGTGGACCTATTTACACAATAGAGTTACATGTCCAAATATAGCACATACGAAAGAAGTTGTGCAATCTTTTTTGTGTGGAGTAAGTAGTGTGGATGAAATATGGACCTCTCCGCACAAATACAAAAAGATATTCACAAATATGAATATCACCAATAATATCGTAGACATCAACATAGATTTTAAATGACAGGTGTATAAGGAAGTTAATTTTAAACTATTAATGTTAATCTGGTATTATTATTATGTTTTGTTGCACAAAGCTTTGACTGTGCAGAACATGGGAGATGTTTGTCGATTCTCCAAAGAAATTTTCGCTTAATATTTTGTTGTGCAAAGACAATTTTATAATTCCTAGATCGTATATCGTATAAATGTTTATGAAGGAGAAGACATGTGTGAGAGAATGGTGAATATGATTATGTTTCGTTGTGCAGAGATTTTACTACACAAACTATGAACTATCTGTGGGAAAGCACTTGAGAAAGCCTGTCCAGATATAGCATGTACAGAAAAAAAGTGGATAAAATAGAGATTCCACTAAAATATTAGAAAAACATCGTATTAATCTAGCATTTACTTTGGTTCTATTGCAAAAAACAAATATGCATTGTTTAATACTATAATTATAGCAATAAAATCCTCTACTAAAATATTAGCAAGAATAACGTATAAGTCTAGTGTTTGCTTTGGTTTTATTATGAACAACAAATATACATTGTTTAATACTGAATTATTAGCAATAAAAGAATTTAGTGCCAATTGCGAAGAACTACACATTTAAATCTTTCTTTGTACAATGGACTTATTTCGCACTTCCACACAGATGCCTAATTCGAAACATACTCAGAAATATGAACATATACATTAATTACAACTAAAATATTATTAATAATGTAAGCATAAAGTATGCACTTTTAATACCAAAATACATAATAAATTGAATAGCAATAGTATGCATTATTTTCAAGTAAAATATTACCAATAATATAAGCATATGCAATATTATTGAGAAAATGTGCATTATTTAATACTAAACTATTAGCAATATAAGCCTTTTATGCTAACTATGGTGATCTGCACATTAAAAGCTCCCTTCACACAATAGAGTTCTTCTAGACTTGTGCACATATGCCTAGTTTGAAACATATTCGGAAATACGAAGATAAGCATTATTTACACTTAAAATATTGTCAATAATATCATTTCTTGTCACAATAGAAAATGGTCATAAATATCTACACATCTGCATTCTTGGTGAATGTTGCCTACATCTTAGAAATCAACAAGCACCAAACATGGGGGTCGAACTCACCGATGGCCTCTATGTGGTGCAAGCCCTTCAATTATGAGGTGAAGAAATTCCTCAACAGTACTATTAATGGCTCCATCTTCATAGCCATATTCCTTTTCTATTGAATTTGTAGAAAACCATAACGGGCCTAGCTTAGAAGTTGAGCGAGGTATTGGATTTGGGTCTTTATCTACAACTTCTAGATATCGAGAAACTAGTTCTATAGTGGTTAGATATCTATAAGTGCTTTTCTTTGGTTGAGGGCTCATGAGACTTTCAAACACTAATTAACATTTTGATTTTGTGAACAATTATCATAATTAGGAAAACATATGCCTCAATCGGCTCACATCTCAACTGCACATCGACATTCCGTGCTCCCGCACAATGAAAATGAAAAATTCACGTATTCCCACCTCCATCTAACAATGAAAAATTCACTCATGTTAATTAATGTATTCTATGAGAGATTGAAGGAGTGCAAAGCTAATGAGGATTGTAAAATAACATCATATAAGTTGATCCTTTACTAAGATATTATCAATAAAAAAGCCAAAATACTTATCAATTAATAAAACGTCCTACTAAAAGGAGCAAGGTTTTTATTGTGGGTTTGTATGGGAAATTTCTTGTGAAATACGACACAAATGAATTTGTGTGATATAAGAAGAATATGTTTTTCTATTAACGATAAAAGAAAAAAACTAGAAAACGAGTTATGTGTGAAAAAACAAAGTATGTGCTAACCATTTTACTATGCAGAGCTTTCACTGTTTTGAGATTTTATATTCAAAAATTTATTCGGTGGTAATGAAATTTAAACATGGTATTTTTGGAAGATTAAACTATTAATGTTAATTTGTTATTATTATTCATTTTCATTGTACACAATTTTGACAATGCAAAATATGAGGTGTGTATGTCAATTCATTGAATACATGCTTGTTTTAAACGCCAAGGGAAACCATTAATTATTTACTTTTACAGATAAATGTTTAATGTTCAAAAGTTCAGAAAAGAATTAATACTCTTCACAATTGGGTTATACAATTTATTCTAAACTGAAACGCTTTTTTAATGGGAAGAAAAACAAAACAAAACCACTGTGTAAATTCATCTAGTAGCATTGATTCTTTTTTCTTCTAAAGGAAAGGTAATAAATTTAAATGTCGGTAGTCCAACATTATTTTCTTTATTATTATTATTATTATTTATGTTATTTACCATTCCAACTATCTAAAGTGTCTAATACATATGTTTAATATTCATATGCTAATGTCAAAATACCACTTACTAATTTTCTTTGTGTTGTCCATGGACACATTCGTCATTTGTTCATCATGAAATATTTTTAGCATACATGTTAAAAACAAAATTCATAAGAGTTGGTTATAAATAGAATTCTCGTTTGGAGATTTTCTCAGAATTGTAGATCGTGAGCGACTATCATTTAGAACGAAACCACAAAACATGTAGCACTAGTGACAGTCCTCTTGTAATGATGTATAAAGTTTAAATACTATATGATGTGATCATTCTAAAAATGTGCGGAAAAATTACATTAATGTTATATAGTTCTTATTTTTGAAGTAATTTCGTGCTATGGAATTAGAAACTCTTATTTTTCTTATTTATGTATATTTTATCTAACTCATATTGTTATAGAAGAAAAAATGAATACAAGCATAACAAATACCATTAAGGACAATCATAACTCTTCTAAGAGGCATGTTTCTGTTTTATTTATTGTACTTTGATTATATTTTCATTACACAATGTAACTATTGTTATGGTTGTTGTTGTTTTTTTTCTGTGCTCCTCTTGCTTTTGGGCCATATTTTTTAACGTACTATAACTAAAAACATTTTTTTTTTAATTTCTAGGAAACATATAACACTTAGAGATTCAGATTCAGGACAACAATTACAAGGAAAAAAGTACTTTGAACATTTCTATAAGACTTTTGTATTTGCTAAAACTAAAATCCATCTAGTATTTTTGTACATTACTAATGAATTTTCTTTATCTTATTTTGTTTTCATTAGACAATTGTTACTTAGTTTCAATTATAGTGTTATTTTAAGTAGTGGTTTCAATGTAATATATGTGAAGAGGAAAAAGTTATCGAATTCGACTGATGTCACAATAGACATGGATGACAGTGTAGACATAGCAATGAGTAGTACCAAAAAAACCGATATTGCAATAAACAAAATAGAATCAACTGAGACTATTGAATAAATAAACACAAATATGTACTTTTGCGTAAAAATCAATTAGCTTTATATCATTTTTTTATTTTTTCCGCCTTTTTTACCGGCATTCATTTTTTTATTCTTTTCTTTTTTTCCTAAAAAAGATAAAATTATTTCAATTCAATGGTTATAATTAGGAAAAGGAATTTTGAGTCAATGTCATTGTTTTCGAAGATATCGACAAAACTATAATTGGAAAAAAAATCATGGTGTTGTATTGGTCACATATTGAACATTTTTGGACAAAACAAATAAGTCAAAATAAATATTTTGTATGAACTTAAAATATAAGAAAACATAAATGATAATAACATTTCTTGTGCCAACATCGTTAATTGAACAACATGAGTCAGTGCTTATTGCAAATGTCAGCATTTCTATTAAGTATTTTGAAATTATTCCAAATCATAAATATAATTGTGGTGATTGTGAGAAAACTATTCATCTAAATAATTTTAGCTGCGTAGAATACCTTTGTTCTGTTTATGTAGAGTACTGATTTTTTCCAAACACAACAAATACAAATCTATCACGTAATGGTAATGTCTTTCTAGTAAGAACAATCATAGATATTGTAATTTTGGGAACTTAATATGTTCTGGAAATAAAAGACGACAATGGAGAATAGGACAGAGATACAGTAGGCTTTGTTTTATTTAAATTTTTTATTGTTACAACATTCATTGAAATAGAAAACAAGTTACATATATGTAGGTTTTTATATTTCAATGTTTGGGAAAAGATTATTCATTATCTATTGTACAAATTTCATGTATTGTTTTACAAATGTTGCATATGCAACATGTTTAAGTACACGATAAAATTGTTTCAGCATGTGTTTAATTCAAATATATTTGCAACAAAATGTTTCTCCATAAATATTTCTCAAAAATATAATTAAAAAACAAGAAAACACATTCAATGTTCATTTGTGCAGTGAATGCATGGAAAAAAGTTATCAGTCTAAGAAAGTTTCTTTCCTCGCCAAGCAGAATATGAATAGTAAGCTTATAAAGAACAAAAGAACAAAATAATTTGATTTCATGTTACTAAATATATGTTTTCTATATTAATTTCACATAATTTTCAAGGATATCTAAAAACGGTTAACATATATATGATGTCATTCGAAATTGTATATGAAAAATGCAGTACTCCAATCACAATTGCTAGAACTATAAACAATACTATGCTTTATTGCACTTCCTATAAGAAGCACTCTGGCTTTCTTTATTTTCATCATCTAAATTGCATCATACATGCAATTGACAAGAATGAAAAATAGTGTGTTTTGAGGGGCATCGAACTAGAAAAAGTATTACCTACGCTACAAGAAATTTCCTACAACCAATATTGTGTAGACAAAACATATGTTATTGAAATCTTGAGCAACTTCGAAATACATGGCACATTTATGATATATCGTCAAAACGTAGTTATAATTATACACTAATTGGTTTCTTTGGTTGCATTGTTAAGAAATTCTGTAACAACATAGTGTTCATTCATTGCATTACCATACACCCTCATATCTCTTTTGTTTTACTGGACATTTGCGATCTAATTTCACATTATCAATCAATATATTATACCCATGCAAACAAGATTAGAAATCTACTCATCACAACAACAATATGATTTTTTGTACCAATGCAAATGTTACTATGAGATTGTACATAAACTTAATCCAATGAACTTTTTTTTTTTTCTTCTGGCTGTATGTTTTGTATTACACTATGTCATTTTCTTATATTTTTGTGGCCCTCATTATCTTCTTTTGCATTATTTTCTTGATTTATCAAATTTGTAAGTTATATAACTACCCAAGCTCGGTGACATTACTTTACAATAACATTCTTCTTTGCTTACACATTCAGTATCTTTTTCTTGTTTAAATGGTTATTTCATACAATATTTAAACAAATATCCAAATAACTTGTTATACAAAGCTCAAACAATTTTCTAAACCAATATAACTTATACAACATATTGTATCTATACATAGATCTATAATCTAGAATAGTTTGATATGTTTCTTTGTGCTAATTATGTCAACAGTATTACAATACATAATCTTTAGCATATGCAAAATTTCAAAATCTATTCAGCAAATATTACAAAACTTGATAACACTTTTTCTATTAATTAACCATTATTTTTGGGAATTAATGATTGTACTGATTACATTATTAGAATCAATAATTGATTCATCTATTCATGATTTTAAATAACTCTTATGATAATGTTCTTACGTTATCTAGTTCATCTTCGAGATGCCTAAGCATTTGCTGAAGTTTTAGTATTTTATGCATTAATATTAAAATATATTTTCTAAGCATTAAAATATTTTGGTTGAGCATTAAAATATCTCCGCTTCCTGAATGTACATCTTTCCTATGCCCCTACCATTGTTTCTTTCAGCCATTTCTTTGGTGTTAGTAATAGAGGAAAAAACCAATAGACAAATTATAAAGCAATACCTTAAAACATTTAACAATTTCATAACAAAATGAACATTGAAATTTTTTTTTATAGGAAACAAGCATACATATATGCATAAGAGGAAATAAGTAATATAAACCATGGATTGGCATTTAAGTTCTGAAATAACATTTAACTATTATTGATTTCAATGATAACTATTAACTACTAATTATTATCAATGCGGATAGTACTGATGTGCTTGATCTTTATTTAGAATATACATGTAAAATATGTTACTTTAAATCATGTATGTTTTACTTAAACTCCAATTTGGCAAAATGAAATTGACACGATTACATTTCATGATTAATTCTCCTTACACTCTTTATAAATTAGTGTTGACATACTATTTTATTAAAATCGTAAATCACATTCTATTTACATTAACTAAAGCTTTTCTGCCAATAATTAAAAGTCTTTTACATTACTCATCGAAGTAACACTTATCCAGTAGATTTATTATGTAGGCTTGCCATACTGTTGACCAGTTTTAACTTTGAAAAAGTAATTTCAGAACCGAGATGTCAATTCGCCACTTAATGCCTTTTTTCCTTTCTCACATTATGCAGATACTAAATGAACTATCTCATTTATGTCTCGCTGCCACTTCCAACTACCAAGAAATAATGTACAGTAATCACATAATAAAACTTATGTTATAAACATTAATTTTATACTACACAAATAACAATTATAACATGCGATACCAAATTTGATAAATGAAAATTAATAATGCACATTAGTTTTCAACTTTTTCACAAGCAAACTCAAAACTTACATATTAGTTCTCTGAAAAAATCTAAAAAGGCCTTTAATGTGAAATACAAATATTTATAGAATCAAATCTCAAAAGCTTCCTCTGCAATAGACTACCAAATAACCATAAACAAATATTGTTTTCAATGATATCAGACTGCTAATATTTGACAATATAGAGATACACATTACTTATAATTAAAATATTGCAAAAGAAAATATGGAATATTTAATACTAAAATATTAGCAATAAAAATCATTATTTATAATTAAAATATTCACAATAATATCGTATCGGTCCATCGCTTGTCTCAGTGTTATTGCAGACAATAAATATAAATTCCTTCAATGTGAAGTCCAAAGATACACATATCCGCACAATGAAAACATGAAATATTTCTCATTACAAATAACCATAAACAAAGCTTTTGCTCGATGTTCTGATCATTGATTCCATTACAAGTTCTTTGCATTCCAGAACGATCCAACCTTTGCTCAATTGAGTAGTGATATTTGGAAATATAGAAATTTGCATAATTTATAAATATTGTGAACAACAAATATGCATTATTTAATAGGAATAACATCGTACCAATAACACTATTTTAAGAACTTGATTTCAACTCGATATTTCTAAGCTCACTTCTTATTAGTGATACCTACACAACATAGTCCTCAACATTTTCATTTCCAATGTGTGAAAGTTCAATGTGCACAACTCATTGTGTCGACCTCTACACATCAATCTTCCATACAATGATTAATTTTTATAATTCTATTATATAATTAAAATTAAAATAATAAATGTATGTACAGTCGTAATGCTTGTAATGATTTACCATTAATATATATTAACTATATTAACTATAATCATTAACCACATTCTTTTGTTATAATAATAATAGACTATGCATTTGGTAGAGGCAATGAATCAAATGATTTTATAAGCATAATTGGTTAGTTGTAGAGATAGATAGATACACATCATTTATGACTAAAGTATTAACAACAATCATATAATTCAACTCCTTGATTCAGTGGTATTGCAATTATTTAATTTTAAAGTATCAAGTGCGTTGATTTTCACATTGAAAGCTTCATCCACAAAATGGAATTTCTTTGCACTTCCGCACATATGCTAATTTGAAACATTACTTACAATTGAAATTTACTTAAATAATGGTAGTATACATTATTCACAATTAAAATATTTTCAATAATATGTGCATAAACAATGCTATCATCCAAACAATGCAAACTTGAAATCTTTTTCTGCTACAAACAAAATTTCGAATCAATGAAATATGGTTTTGTACACAACTTTGTGTGCACTCCGCGCTACTTTTACTCACTTGAATACTAATATGAATTATCTATAACTAAAGTATTAGCAATAAAAATGTTTAGTTTAAAGTGTGTACCTCTGTGCTAAAAACATTTTCGCATAAGAGCATAAACAAACAGAGATTCAAAACATTATTTAGAATAAAAATATTATCAATAATATGAAAATAAAGAATTTTATCATCCGCAAAATTTTTACTTAATTGACTGCTAATATCCATTATTTATAACTAAAATATTAACAATAATATTAGCCCTTAGTGCAGCATGTGGATATTCGTACAAAGAGCACTTTTGCACAAGAAGATGTTTGAAATATACAAAATATTTGCAATAACTTCGTATATGTTAACCGTTTACTAAAATAGATATTCGCTTTGGTGGGGTATTAACATATAGCATATATAGAAAATGTTATGCAAACTAAGGAATGCAGAAAATGTTGACCTCTCCGCACAATAGAATTATGTGTCTAAATATAGCACACACAGAAGAAGTTGTGCAGTCGTCATTGTGCAGAGCAAGCAATGCAAAATAACAAATGTGGAATAAATAGAAACCTCATCGCATAAATACAAAAATGGTTACTAACTGTTCGAAAAAAAATTGTGCAGAGGCAAAAATAAAGAGGAAATGCAAGTTCGAAAAGCACTCTCAAATAAGATTTAATAACGTATATATAAGAAAATAGAGGCGGGAATAACAAGAGAATGAAAGTGCGAAAAACACTCTCAAATAAGGATCTAATAATGTATATATGAGAAAAGGTCTAGTTGTGCCAAGAAAGCTATCCAAAAACACATTGAAAGCTTCCTCTACACAATACAACTCATCTGCACTTTCGCACATATTCCTAATTATTTACAATTGAAATATTATCAATAATTGTGCTGAGTTATTTATACTATTTTATTATTGGAAAGCAAATACATCATTACTAAGAAAACACTATGCAAAAAAAATCAATTATTTTTATTTTATTTTATTATTGGAAAATGAATACATCATTACTGAGAAAATAACTAATAACTTTTGTGTGAGAAACTTTGCCTATTGTGTGAAACTTAGCTCATTATGCGAAGCTATTTGTTTTATTTTATTTTATGATTGGAAAATGAATATGTCATTACTTTATTATTGGAAAACGAATACGTCATTACTGAGAAAACAACTAATAACTTTTTTGTGAGAAACTTAGCCTACTGTGTGGAAGAAAGAAACTTAGCCTATTGTGCGGAACTTAGCTCATTGTGTAGAGCTTATAGCCGATTGTGCATAACTGATAGCCTATTTTGCATAACTTAGTTCATTGTGAAGAGCTTAGGGCCTATTATGTGGAATATAGCTCACTGTGCGGAGCTATTTTATTATTTTATTATTGGGAAAGAAATACGTCATTACCTTTATCATTGAAAAATTAATACATCATTACCAAGAAAACAAATAATAACTTTAGTGTGAGAAACTTAACCTATTGTGTGGACGTGAAAAAATTAGCCCATTATGCAGAACTTAGCTCATTGTGCAGAGCTTATAACTCATTGTGCAGAACATAGCTCATTGTGCAAAGCTTATAACCTATTGTGTGAAACTTAGTTCATTGTGCAAAACTATTTATTTTATTTTATTACTGAAAAATGAATACATCATTACCAAAAAACATTATAAAAAAATCAATTAAATAATAGTAAAAACAAAAACTATATTACATCACAAATATTACCCTTATTATTTATACATTTTACTTATATCTCTTCTATTAAAATAACTATAACATATATTTATATATCTCTTTTATTGTTATATTTATATATCTCTTTTATTACGAGAACTAAAATAACTATACTATAAAACACCTCAGCTTATTTGTATGTATTCCTCATTACAATCACCACTATAATATAAAACATTTTGACGTATTTATACATTATGGTTAGTCTGTTTTTTTTTTTTTCCTTTCCCCAAAGTGTTTGACTCATTCACATGATGATACTCACAAATTTATATTTATCTTTATTGCTTTGTTATAAGTATGATCAACATCAAAGTGATTAAAAAAAATTACAGCAA
Organism: Pinus tabuliformis; assembly: GCA_031772625.1. NCBI lineage: Eukaryota > Viridiplantae > Streptophyta > Pinopsida > Pinales > Pinaceae > Pinus > Pinus tabuliformis. The sequence continues at coordinate 876,210,153 of CM062814.1, read as the reverse complement.
ATCTATATAGCGAATTTCCTTTTGCTAATCAAAATTATACCATAAAAATTATATAAATCCTTTTATAGAATTCTCAGTATCTCATTTTACTATGACATTAGTCTTCAATAAAGAACAACATAAAGAAAACTCATTATAAAGCATTCAGTTGTTAATGTCTACACAAAAATATCTACATCATGATTCATTTTTATTTTCTTCCTTCCCAATGTGTTGACTCATTCACATATTGAAAATGTGGAATTGGAACATACACCATTGTACCATTAAAAATAAATAAAAATTACAACAAAACTATTTGATAAAAAAATATTACCCTCTATTAATCAAATTATACAATAAAAATTATCTATTCTTCTATAAAATGCTCACTATCTTACTTTACGAAGACATTAAAGTTCAATAAATATCAACATAAAAAAAATAGCTATGAGACATTCAATTATAAATTTCTACACAAAATTCAAAAACAACAAAAACATTTATCAACACAAATATTTAAAATAAAAAAAATCAAAGCATCATGACTTACTCATACAAACTATTATTATATTATCAAATATCATAATAATATAAATATAGGAAGGCACTTCCCCTTCGTTATTTACATCTTTTACTTATACCCCTCCCTTTATTATTTATACTTTTTACGTATATCTCTTAATTATATATTAATTAAAATTATACAATAAAATTGTTATTTTTTTATAAAATTCATTCTACCATGACATTGGACTTCAATAAATAGTAACATAAAAAAGTTCACTATAAACCATTCAATTATTAACATTTACAGAAAATCCACATTATGATTCTTTTTCTTTTTTTTTTTCATTTCCTTCCTTCCTCAAAGTGTTGACTCATTCACATATGGAATATAGAATATCGAATATACAACTTTGTACTTATGAAAAAAAGAAACATTACAACAAATCCATTTAATGTAAAAAGAAATTTCCCTATACTAATCAAATATATACAATAAAAATTATGTATTTTTTTTATAGAATTCTCATTATTTCACTCTACCATAACATTGGAGTTCAATAAATAGCAACATAAAAAAAACCACTATAAACATTCAATTATTGATATTGTTAGGGTCCTATAGTCTAGGAATCATAGTGTTTTCTTATCTTACTATTCCATTCTCGAGGTCTGTTTGTAAAATTTAGCCTATGAATCACAAGGTGTCATATTCTAAAGGTTTCTATATGAAAGGGTTTTTGTGTGTCATAGGCTATCATCCCCATTGTAAAGGTTCATGTCATAAAGAGGTCTTTGAATCTAAGGTTGAATTTTGTGAAAGTCTCAAGTCTAAAATTCATGAGAAGGTCATAAGGTCATAAATTAAAATGTGTAATCATGGAGGGAAAATGAATTATTGAGGGTTCAAGGGGTCATTTCATGGGGTTTTCATTCATCATAAGTCTATTAGTGGTGTTCACTTCTCATCATTGGTCTCACTAGTAAATGATATCCTCATGTCACCTCACTCTTCCTCCACTCAACCATTCATCCTCATGACATGAAACAAGGCATATGGAGGCACTAAATTCAATTTTTTTAAAGTATGCACTCATTCCCACCTCATTGCAACCCACACTCAAAGAAGTTGTGAATTGAAAGCTAGTGTTTGAAAACTTAGAAGAAAGGAGGTCGTTGTGAAAACTAAGAACAACCATTTTGGAGGTCTACAAGCATGGAGGTAAGCACTCAGAGGGTGCTACATCATCACCAGTTCATCTCAAGAACATATACACACTCATCCTTTCACATAACCATCTGCAACCATATCGACCATGGAGGCCTGCTACACTCTGCTACAAATTTGCTCTGAAATTGATTGTTTTAGTAATCATTTTCAAAATAGGTTTATGAGCAAATGGAAAATAATTTAGAAAAACTGAAAGACATTTTTTCCAAGAATGGGCCAAATAAAAAAAAACCTCCTTCCATTTCTACATAGGTGTTATTTTTTTGGAGATATGCAACTCTCTTGGAGGCCTATTTATCAAAAAATAAAATTCTGCATTTTCCTCCTGTTTCAGTCATTGTTTTTTGGCACACTTTTATAATATATGGAAGTGAATTTTTAAAAACAAAAAGAGGTTTATGTATTAAATGATCCAAACAAAAACAACCTCTCTCATTTTGTGCATAGGTAGCACGGTTTGGGAATTACAATTGTCACCTAGAGACCCATTTTCCACAATTTCTTGCTGACAAAATTCTGAATTTTTTTTGAAATTCAAATTTTGGTAGGTTGGAAGTATGTTGGGTGCTATAAGGATGAATGAGATGTTTGACTGGTCACTACAATCAGTTTGGAGCAAGATTCTCTAATACAACTTCAGAAGTTTAATTATGGTGCGCAAATAATGACTAGTTAGTTGGGAGGTCTGCAAAGGCTAAAGATGATATCTCAAAGGTTCTACACCAACACAACATCATTCCAAGCACACCCATTAGCTCATTTTTGTCCAGAATGATTTGCAACCATGTCAATCTTGAAATCCTATTTCACACTGATGCGCAAGTTTATCAGTTATGGTAATTTTTACAAATCTCTATTTTATGACCTTCTAGAAGTGTTTTAATAGTCAAATAAGCATGGATAAGTTAGTTTAGTTGATAAGTCCAGAAATGATGTTTCCAAACTTGATGTTGATGTTTATTTGATGTTTTTTAAAGTTTTAAGTCAGTGATAATTTCGATATGGTAGGTTTCTGCTTTTCTACAAATACATTGTATCTAGCCTATTTTACTCTTGTGCAGTGAATTCGACCACCTAGAGTGGTAATTTCGAATTCTTGATTCTATTTAATGATGAAAGGAGATGTAAAAGGGTTTAGTTTGAGAGTGTTTTAGAGGCTAGACTACTTTTCTGTAAGTTTTGTTGAATGAATTGAAGAAGGCAAGTGCATATTTATACAGTGATACATGTGTCTGGCTTATTGGTATCTTGTTCCTTTATTTCCATGATATGTATTATTCTTATATTTACTTATAGTTTTTAAATTTCATACAACAATTTTCTTTATGTTCATCTTTGAAATATTTCTTAGAATTCAAGAATTTCTCTCACAAATTTCAATTGATCACTATATGTGTGTTGTTTTCTTCTATGGAAAGTTGAATTCATCCTTATATGGATGCTCATGTTTTTATTTTTCCTTTTCCTCCATTCATATTGTTACCACAATGAATTTGATTGTTTACCCATAGGTCTGCCTACCGTTCCCCTATATGAATTGTACCATATCCCTAATTCATTCAGACCTATGACAGTGCTATGAATTTAAGTATCTTTTCCCTTTGCACACACCTTAAACAAATAAAAATTGAAATATCCTCTAATCATTATAACCAGCCTAAAATCTAGAACTTATTAGTCATTTATTTGATTGATCGAATAAACCTAGCAAGAGAACCCTGTCAAAGGCTAGGGGATTGGACCTTAGCCTAAAAGAGGTTTGTGGTTACCCCTGTGATCCTTTTTTCAGCCTAGAGGTTAATTACAAGGTGATAACATAGTGGCGTTGTTATCGGGGATCGAAAGGTTCCATCTTCCCTGAGATAAGATCATTAAAGTTTCAGATCTGATTTCTGATGGTGGACAAAAATCAGACACATGAAGGTTAAACCATTCACCTAGTGACTCCAATCAAATCTCAACCTGATCCAAAGAATTCATCTGCAAGGTATGCACCTATGAATCATGTTCATATTCCTAGCTTTCCAAACCACATGCCTTGTGTAGATTGGAAAACTTATTTTCCAAAATTCAGAGATTAGAAAGGAGATGATGTTGTTATTCACTTGGTTAAATTTCACATGCATGTGCGTAGACTTAAAGTTCAATTTCATGAAGACTGCCTGATGAAGATGTTCATGGCTACCTTGGAGTAAAAAGCGATATATTGGTATGAAATCTTTCCAAATTGTTTTTTATATTCTCTTAGAGATTTTATGTTGTATCTTATGATAGATATAAAGAAAATTATCGTTCCTTATTGTTGGTCTAAGACTATTGCATACATTTTGTGTTGGCATTATGATGCATGTGTTGTACCTGATTTCAACCCACTTGTAGTAGAACAACTCACTTGTATATGGTAACTAGATGAATCTACACAAGAGATATCAGATGTGACATAATGCATGACAGTCATGATGAAATGCAAGGCAGTTCAAAGGAATCAGTTCAGAAGTAATGTACAATGGCAACTCTCTCAGATGACAGTTGATAGTGTAGTAGGTTAACAGCTAAGAATTACAGATCAGACTACAAAGAATGAAGAAATAGAGGTATACGCGGGTTCATCTTGACAAAGTTGTGTATACACGCAACTTCACTAAACACAAGAAGTGTATACGTACACATGCACTTTCACAGAAGGAAAAGCACATGTATCTTGGAAAACTAAGTTTTTTGTCCGAGGTATTTGGTCCAAGGTATTTTGATCCATGGTATTGGTCCAAGGTATTTGATTTGAGGTATTAACCCTAGGTCTTTTGTAAGGTATTGGTCCTAAGTGGTTTTGATACATGGTATTGAGAAAGGCCTAAAATCATATAAGGAGGAGAAGATCGTTAGGCCAAGGTGTGCAAGTATTGAATATCTGATGAAGTGTGAGATCCAATATTTAGTTTATCGACTTATGGTGCTTTGTTTGATCTGAACCAAGGATGAACCTTAGCGGTTGATGAAGGATAAGACCTAATGATGGATCGGGATATTAATGCCTGAAATTAACTATCATTATATGGTTTGATCATGTATATTGTAGATCTGAATATTGATGCATGTGTTGTTTTGTAAATGTTATGATCTAGGTATGACTGAAGTTTGGAATAGCTGCAAAATTATAAATTAATATTTACAGACATATACGATGGTTGGCTTTGATAAAAGCATGTATACACGCTAGTTCAACACATCTAAGTAGCGTATACATTATGTAATATGATATTTGAAGTTACAGGTGGATCTGACTGTTGTTGCAGAATTCTGGGTTTTTCTTTGTGTTCTGGTGATTGTAGTTTGATGATAGTATACTGAATGTTCATATTGATTGATTGTGATTTTCTTCAGTGATGATGGGCTTTCAGTGATTCAGTTGTGGGTGATTCCGAGATTTATGATTGAGTTTCAATGATTGGTTAATGAAGATGTATTTGATGATTGTAGTGTAGTGGTGATTGATCTTGAGCTTCAATGTTGATAATGGGTCCAGTATGAAAATTGGATGAAACGAGGCCTTCATGTGTATTATTGCATACCAAGAGCATCCAGTCTGAAAATTTATGAAACTTGGTCTTAGGAGGAAGAGAGAAGGTTGTAGCCTTCTATAGGTCAATGCCTACATACTAGTAAAAATATCGGCTAGTACAAGAGCTAGGGGATTGTAGCTCCCTTCTAGTAGAAGCTAGAGAATGAGAGAAGGTAGTAACCTTCTGTAGGTAGAAACCTGCGTACTAGTATGATTCTGCACCAGTACAATGTTGTAAATAGATTTTCTTATTATTAAAAGAAGACAGAGATGACAGCAACAAGTGGATTTCACCCACAATAGGTTTCCACCTTAAATCTTAGTGTTCATGTGTGTTGCTTATGCATGATGGTTCATTTTTTTATTAACTACACATGGTTACTTTTTAATGTTTAATAAAGTACTGATGCACAGATTAAATATCAAGATATGATGAATCAAATGAATCATTAGTCTGCTGGATATACACTTGTTTCCTTAAACACGGTTGCGTGTACACATGGGTTAACTTCATTGAAGTAGCGTATATAAATTTGAGTATGAAAAGAAAAAGATTATTGACTTGACTAATACTAATTCACCCCCCCTCTGAGTATTATTTCCAACAATTGGTATCAAATCAGGTCCTTTTGTATAACCTTGATCGCTTGAAGGAGATCCGTAGAACAATGGGAGAAAAGCTAAAGAAGAAAGCGTCTCAGAAGAAGAAGACATCTCAAAGGAACTATGGCAGTGGGAGAGTCGATTGGGGATTATGTGGAAGCAACTCTTTAGATTCAAAATCACCTCAGAAGGAAGATAAACAAACAAAAGAACTATCAGGTATGAATTTTTTATCCTTTGGTGATACATTTCTCTGTCCATTTGAAGATGATGAAAGTGATAGCGAAACAACTGAATTTGTTGTTATGGGTGAGAGAGAAAGATATCAAATAGAGTCGGAATTTGAAAGGCTCACAGACAAAATTAGAGATCAGCAAGATCTATTGGACAAAAGGGAGTGTGCCTTCAAAGAAGAAGCTACCAAACTAAAAGATCAACTAGAGGAAGGAAACAAGGAAAAGGAAGATCAATGTCAAAAGTTGCAAGATGAAGTGACATCATTAAGAAATGAAGTAAATAAAAGGAGCAAAACAATCAAGAAACTCAAAGATAGATCTAGTTACTATGAAAGTCTTGAAGCTAAGATCCTCTCTCTAAAAGAAGATCTTGAAAAATCAAATAAGCAGAATTAAGAACTACTCCAAGCTCTTGAAGAACAAGAAAATGAAGTTCTTGAATTAAGGCAACAGGTGGAAGAAGGAAGAAAAGCTGAAGAAATCATGAAGAAACAGTATCTTGAAAAGGAAGAGAAATATCAGGTTGAGGTAAATATCCTAAAAGGTAAATTAGGAGAAAAGGATAAGCTTTTACGATTTCAAGATAATACTAAGAAATTGGATGATATTCTCAGTAGTCAAAGGTCTCTTGCCATCAAAATTGGTCTTCATTTTCGTGAAGATGAATCTAGCTCACAAAGTGAGGCAAGGAACTCTAATGCAAAATCTGAAATGCTCAACAAGGAGATGAGAGGTCAATCCCATCGATAACCAAGGAAAGAAATTATTCAAAGAAAATATTTTACTCCTAACTATGGAAGTGATAGTCAGTTATTTCCTCAAATGAATAATGTTGAATGTTTTATATGTCATATTCTTGGAAATGTTTTAGCAAGATGTGGAAGTAGAATGGTTCAAGATCCTCACACAGAAATATCATCAGCTTCCAGGTACTTTAAAGGATATTGTTTTTCTTGCAATATGTTTGGTCACAAAGAAATTGACTGCTATAAAAGAAATATGAAACATGTAAGATGTTATGCATGTAACAAGTTTGGACATATAGAAAAGGAATTCAAGAGATAATTTCGGGCACCTACCAAAAGGAGAAAACATCATCACACTCGAAGATATGGAAGAAGAAGGAAGTACGGTCAGAAAAATGTGGCATGACAAAGTGTACAGACATGACAGACTCAGGGGAAGCTGAAAGTATAAAGTTTCAATGTTCTAAATCTCACATGCAAGTTTCATGAAGACAAGTCACGTATATACACGAGTTCGAAGTTGCACAGTCGCATATATGTATTTTGAGAAAAATGTTGTGGGACATTCTCAGAAAAACTGATGTGATATGATTCAGACAATTATCAGTTATATTTTTTGTCGTAGATGACTACTTTTGTGGAGGTAAATCCTCTCTACGGACAGAGACGATCCCTACTAGCCCAAACCGGGTCTAGCAACAATCACACAATGCTATCACGCAACTCCCTAATTGCAAATACAAAGTGGATGGTAAGAACCTACTTGGATTCCAACGCTAATGTTCGTAGAAGAGATATTGCCCTCGTTCCTTTGCCTTGGCCGGTCACAATCCCCACGATCTCCGTGATTGGACACCTGCTCATGCAAAGAACAACATGAAAACAAGCATAAAATCTAGTAGATGCAATTATATATCAGTCACAAAAGATATAACTCAACATCAAACATAAGACAATGAGAGTGGAACCATAATGATAGTCATCTATTGTTAATAAATAACAAAGAAGAATACAACCATTGTTCTGACGTCAAATCCTCTTTTGGCTGGGTAGTCAGCTACACAAGTCTTGCAAAGCTTGTTGGGATGAGGAACAAGCCTCTTTCTCTTTGGGTGACAAGAATCTCCTTACTTAGATTTGGCCTTATGGGTGCAAAGAAGGCTCTTGCAGCTTCAAACCCTCTATCACTATGCTAGAACTAGAGCTATTGTAACTATGACTAGCTTGCTCAAGGCATAGAGGCAAGCTTTTATAGATAGAGAAGAAAGAGATAGGATCAACCACATTATTCATGGGATTGGCTTTATCAGTTGGAAACTTCCATGAAAGGTGGAAAACCACTTCCCTTCTATGGAGATTCGAAGCCAAACCATCCTAGCTCAACATAGATTCAGTTGGTGAATGGGTTGAAGAGAACCTTCGGGAGTTTGTTGGTTGAAAACTTTACTCAATTCAGTTGGCGCGAGTGCGACTCTGAGACAGAGCGCCAATAGCACGCTCTCTTTAGAGGATTTACCTCATTGGCGCGGGCAGTGAACTGTGGACCCGCGCTAATGCAAAAAGAGCTATTTTCATGGGTATTTTGCAGGAGATGTCTTCAGGGCAGATGAAGCTCATACTTAGAGGAATATGATGCAAGTGGTTTCAGGTCATGTCACTTCTCACAGGTCCCGGAATGAGTCCTCCAGTGTGCGGGTAAGGGGTAACAGGGACGGTGACAAACGGTGACAAATTGCTGTGTAACAGATGCCCCCTAAAGCATGAGGCCCGAGAGAGAGGGGGGTGAAATGCTTTACAAGAACATGCATGACTGAAAACACGGCCGTCGGAGAACCTGCGTAAAGAAGTACAACTGATATCTCAAGGATATGATGTATGTGGTATGGGCGCAGCCATCCATAAGAGAGTATATAAGAATCTAGATCCAAGGCATGGACGCAGCCATCCAAAGAGGATCGAAAAGTAGACTCAGGCATGGTTGTAGCCATCCAGTGAATGAGTCATGTAATGATCATAATAAGCCACAAATCGCAGCCTGGATTCCAATAGACAAAATCCAGGGTCTTGCGCTCCATCTCGACCTGAACAAAGTACAAGTTCAAGCATGCGAATACATGAGTTGAAGTTGAACATGCATGAACATCGTCTGATTACCAGTCAATGATGAAAACTGTTAACAGACGTGAGAGGTACCATCAATAATGACAATGGTCCTCAAGGTACTATAGGTACAATCTACGGCGTGCGAATGAGTGAGCTGGCGTCGAACACCTGTAAAATCATTCGATCGGAGGCCAATGATGAAAACCTCTCGTCAAACATGAAGAACCTGCCATCGAGGGCTCCAATGCACCGAAGGGAGTCTCTAGATCAGCTTCCTAGATAATGAGCTGAAGTCAACAGGAAGTGACCTTGATCAAAGGTGGGCCATAATGTTTCCCACATCATTGACACGAGACAGAGGAAAGATGTTGTGGTGATTCAGAATTATGTGAGGTATCAGAGGGAGGTTGTAATTCTGCAGAGGTCAACTTCTCTTGAACATATCGGCGGCACGATAGTGGACTTGGCAGTATCTGACATCAAATGAGCAGAGGTCATGGTGACAAGACAATGGGCAGATGAGAGGTCAAATAGGATCACCCAAACCCACGGAGGCTAGTGTAAAACAAGATGAGATATTCCCACCCAGACACGAATGCAGACTAGTGCCATGTTCAAGAGCGACATACTGTCGACACGACAATGATTATGGGTCCATTTTCCCCACCATTTCTGGTGAGTACCCCAGTTATTTTTAACAAGCTTGACGGGGATAGCATATGCTTGTAAGCGTCATTATGACAGAATCCGATGTCATTAAATTTTAACGAGTCTGACAAAGGAAGAACTCGACGTCTTTTCCTATTTAGAGAGTCTGAAAAGACAGCAAAAAGAAAACTCCAGGGGGGTCCTTTTTCATAAAGTTGTGTCTCCCGAGCCCAAAAAAGTATAAAACAATGCTCGAAAGAACCGCCCGACCATTACGATCGAGGAGTACTTTTCATGAGTAGTGATATCGATCTAAAAAGGTAAAAAATTGATCAACATCACGTCGTTTCATAACCATTAACAAACCTGAAATGACAAGGGTCCGACGATCTTTTCGTTTTTACACGGTCGGAAAAGGGTTTAAAGACGACTGCTTCTTATTTATGTTTAACGAGTCAAGAGGGGAAGCCCGACAATCTTTTCATTTTTAGCGAGTCAGAAAAGAGCTGAAAGATGACTCCATAGTGAATTTTTCGTGTATTTACCGAGTCCAAAAAAGTATAAAATACAACTCGTTTCACCATCGAAGTTGCAAAAAGGACCTTTCATAGCACCAAAAACAAGTGTAAAATCCATTTTCGACCAAAAATATATTAAAATATTCAAAAAAGAACTTTTAAACCCTAATTACAAGTCAAAAAGTCTATAAATATGGTGAAAATGTAAAAAAAAAAATTACTTTTACTTTTTACCTCTTGCATAGTAGTGGTGGTTCATTTGGGGAGCAAAATTCGAGCAGTGATTACCGCCAATCCGTGCAACCATTTGAGGTTCCGCCAGTTCCAGGTAAGAGGCGCTTCGCATAGCTCCATTTTCATACTCTTTTTATGCATTGTGTTCCCTGATTGAGCCTCCGCAAGGAGGATTTTAAAATTTAGGGTTGCGCCCCATTGGCGCGGGTATCCGGCACGGGTCCGCGCCAATGGGGTGATTTACCCAAAGGTGCCGCGCTATTGGCGCGACTGTTTTAGAAACAGTCGCGCCAACCGCGCGACCTAATTTTTTACTTGAATTTTTTCATCATTTTTGAAATTTGTCCGGTGTGTAAGCCTACCAGGGTTTCATTAATGATTTATTCATCCTTGTGGGTGCAGGAAACAAGCAAAAATGGTGGTGGAATGGAAAGAACGGGAGCATGATGCCGTAGATGCCTTGGCCATAGTGGATGAGGGATGCATGAATGCTTTGAGAGACTGTGGTCTCAAGAAGTTCTTCCTCACCTCTTATCTGCGAGCTCAACCGGAGCTATTAAAGTTCATAGTGGATGCTTGGGATGTCGATGACCAAGTATTTCTCTTACGGGATCAGACCTTAGAGCTGGATGTTTCTGATGTGTACTTCATTACTGGGCTATCACGGAGAGGGGCGAGCCCCATTTTGACCGGAAGCAGGCCTTCCGAGGAGAAGATAGGTGAAGTGAAGGCTCATGTGTGCCCAGAGGCACAATTTGGGAAAACAGTGCTAAGGTGGATATCGCCACCATCCATGACTTGGCTCTTAGGGTGATATTGTTCACCATCACGCATGCAGCCGGGGTACAGGTGCCCCATGAGGCAAGCAAGAATCATCTGTTACTAGCGACAGAATGCCTTAGCCCCAACATTTTTGACTGGGCTACAGCAGTGACTACAAATATCAAAAGGCAACTTACAAAGTGTAAGCACGGGGGGGTGAAACAGTTCGGGTATGGCTCGATTGTGGTGTCATTCTTCTTGGAATGATTACCCCTCTTCCAGTACCAGGGAGCTGTAGTGGCGGACCCATTTCTGTGAGAGCCTAGGATGGCTCGCTGGGCAGCATTGATGCCCAGAGGAGGAGGGGGCCAGCAGATGTCTTGGCGGCCCGAGTTCTTCATATGGCTTCGCCATCAACTGATCGTGGTAGAGGATTGGCCATACGCGGGAACCAACTTCATGGGGGACCCAGACCTCCCACTGCCAGAGGGAGAGGAGTGGGAAGAGGAGTTAGGTATGATCTTCTCTTTTTGGTATTTTATATATTTTCATTTTTTTTTTGTCAATACATGCATGTTCTGATGACAGTTGTATGTATATGTAGATATGGGCCCAGAGCGACCAGCCGGCTTGTCTCCTATAGCACGGAGGGACCAACCTGCAGCTGACCCTCAGGCAAGGGGAGCCGTGGGGGAAGAGCTGGTGCAGAATCTCGAGGGACTTACCCAAGGGATTCCAGGCTACGCTAGATTGGCAGACGTGCCCTTTGCATACCAGAGGCACACAGTGGGGGTGCCGACCCGCATCCATCGTCTGTTGAGATGCTTGGTGCATGCGGTGACGTGCTATCATGAGCACCACCACGAATAGACTCCTAGGCTTCTTTCATGCATATTTTTTGAGGGACATGTTGTCCAGGGATGTATCAGGATGAACATTTATTATTTTTTGGGTTTTGTAACGCACGCGGTGCAAACATTATGACACACACATATATATACATATGCCTATGGTTTATTATTGTGCTTTTATGTGCTTGCTTGTATGATGTTTTGATTATAAATTACGCAAATGTCTATCTAATACATGATTGGCCAATGCATCAGATAATGTGTTTAATCGTTGTGGAATATGCTGATATGTGATAAAGTCAAAATTCCTTTCTAACAATTTAACACGTAAGTACAACCTTAAAATGTGACGGTCTCTGACGGAATATCGCCCATTGAGCTGATGGACGACAAGTTGAGAGTCTAGGTTAACAAGCAATGTACGAATACCGAGATTAATTGCCTCGGCTAATAATTCAATAACAGCGCTATATTCAGCAACATTGTTTGTAGTACAGCCTAAACAGACACCTTGAAGATCTATCAACTCACCGTGACGATCGTAAATCACCCACGCCGTAGAGGACAAATTATGAGTGTTGCGGCAGGCACCATCAGCGAAACCAATGTAAGGTGCACCCGACATCTACACAAGAAGCAAAAAGACACAATAAGGGGCAATCACGCTTTCACACCAAACCGAAAACATGAAAACTCACACACACACACACGCATGTACAAATCGAAGCGCATGAATCATGCATAGTACTTTTTCAAGTACAGCCCATTGCGGGGCTTATCAAGAGGATTACCTTCGTAGTCAACTAGCTCGTACGCCCCTTTTTGCAATACTCTCTTTACAATGTAAGGGCCTAGCCACATGGGCTCGAGTTTGCCTGCCCCCAGCTTGTCATTTGCTTGGTCGTATAGTAGGACAAGGTCTCCCTCAACAAAGGAACGAGGATGAATGGTATGGTCAAAATGAGTTTTGACTCTCTTCTTTTGAGCTTCGATGGCTAGAGAGGCTAAACGACGGGTCTCGTCTAACCGTTCTAGATAAAGAAGTCGTTCCTCTACCGGAGTAGTGTTGGGAAGCAACTCGATGACTATTTTCAATGAAGGAATTTCACATTCTATAGGAAGGGTAGCCTCGAGTCCATAAACTAGTTGAAATGGGGTGAAACCGGTGGCGTCATTCACAGAGGTTCGGTAGGCCCACAGGGCGGGAAACAACATCAGATGCCAATTAGACTTATGCATGTCAACAATACGTTGAAGCATCGTAACCAAAATCTTGTTAATGGCTTCAACCTGGCCGTTAGACTAAGGATAGTACGGGGTCGAACTATCATGCCGTAAGCCTAGTTGGGTTGTCAGTTCAGTCATCATGTGATTACGGAAGTGCTTTCCGTGATCTGTGACGATGGTCTGTTGAACTCCGAACCGCGTAATAACATGATTGAACAAAAACTGCGCCGCTGTATGACCGTCCTCAGTTAATGTGGGCATCGCCTTGGCCCATTTTGTAAAGTAATCGACGGCAATGATAATAAACCCATGCCCCCCGGCCGAGCGAGGCTTACAGGTTGTATAATTAATGCCCCATTTTGCAAAATGGCCTACGGTCACTACAGGGTGCAGCGGGGCCGGTGGCGCACGCATCTTCCACTGGTATATCTGGCATGCATGACATGAGCGGATAGCAAGAATGCAATCCTTAAAAATGGAGGGCCAGAAATAACCAATGCGAAGGATTTTTTGAGCTGTGGCATATCCGGACATGTGGCCACCACAAGCGCGAGAGTGGCAGTCATTCAGGACTCTCTCAGCTTCCTCGAGGGTAAGACATCGTCGAAGAACGGAGTCAACGCCGAGGCGGTACAGGGTGTCCCCTATGATCCGATAGGGTTGAGATTGATGGCGGATCCGCCGCCGAGCATCTTTGGATACAGCGGGGCGGAAAGAGGATGTTTGTAAATAAACAATAATATCCCTGTACCAGGGATCAAGGGTGCTGATCAGAAAAAGAGTTTCGTCCGGGATATGATCCTCTGAAAGAGAGGGTGCAGAAGGAGATGGCAAAGAACAGAGTAATTCAGCAAAGACCAGAGACTTCTTAGACTTGGCAGCAGTAAATTCCAAGTCAAACTCTTGGAGGATTACGATCCATTTTGAGTATTTGCCCCCCAGAAACTGATGTGACAAAATGTACGTCATCGGGTTGCAGTCAGAAATCACGGTCATGGTGCGCAACAGGATATAATGCCGGAAATGTTGGACAGCGCATACAGCGGCCAATGCCAACTTCTCAACATAAGCGTAGTGAGCTTCCGTATCCAGGAGGTTGCAGCTGAGGTAATAGATAACATGCTCATTGCCGTCATCATCATCCTGCACTAGAACCATGCCGATAGTGGTATCAGTGGCGGCCAGATAGAGAGTATAATCACGATGGTAGTTCGGAGGTCTCAATAATGGAGCGGAAACAAGGAGACCCTTGAGACGCTCGAAAGACTCCTGAGCAGTAGCATCCCAATGAAAGGGTGTGTCTCGCTTTAGTAACCGTGTAAAACCCTTAGCCACCTCAGCATAATTCGGAATGAATCGTCTGAGGAAATTTTCTTTGCCCTGCAAGCTCTGCAACTGCTGCAAAGAAGCAGGGGGAGGAAGATTCAGAATGGCCTCAACTTTGAGGGGATCTAGACGGATGCCTTCTCGGGAGACGATAAACCCGAGTAGTCGGCCTGATTCAACGCAGAAGACACATTTATGAGGATTGAGCCTAATACGGTAGTGTCGACAACGGAGAAAAATTTCGCGAAGATGGGAAGGATGGTCCTGACGCTTGACTGAATGAGTTGGAAGATCATCCAGGTATGGCTGTACAATGTGACGAATGTCATGAAAGGCATAGGACATTGCACGTTGGAAGGTAGCGGCGGTATTCTTTAAACCGAAAGGGAGCTTCTTATAGGCAAAAGTGCCCCAAGGACAGATAAAAGTCGTCTTATGTTGATAAGCGGGCACAATGTTGATCTAGTTATAACCAGAAAAACCGTCCATAAAAGAGTAAATTTCGCTTCCTGCACACTCATCAATGAGCTGATCAATGAAGGGTGTAGGGAAGTTATCCTTAGGACAGGCACGATTGATATCACAGTAATCAACACAGACTCAAATAGTGCCCTGCTTTTTGTTCACTGGGACTATATTAGAAACCCAATCCGTCAGTGGAACTACAGTATGTGGATGTTATTTAGAAGTGTTTTGATCCTCACAAGTTGTTGATAACTTGATGTATATCTGATTGATGATGATGCCTTGATACTTCTTACTGATATATGCAATGATTAGATCTGACAGTGAATAGGTGGAATAGGTTCATGGGGAGAATATTCGATTCTTCTAACAAAGCATTGTTGGCATTATGTTTAGAATTATTTAACACTTAATGAATGATGATGATGCTTATGTGGCTAAAGTGTTTAATCAATACATCTTGCTATGTCACGGTTATGAGTTGCCCATGATGAAATCTCAGATGATAATTGTATTGATTGGGGTTACATAATTGTTATTCAGATTAGATTTATTTTTGATGATGTATACAGTACATATATGTTTCTTACATGGTGATATTCATAAGTACAAGGAGAAGTACAAAGCTTGAGTACACAACTTCATTATTTGATGATAAGCCACTCCTTTCTTTTATGCTAGTGTCATCATGCCTTGAAAGATGCATATGGTGTAGTTATGATTCAGGATTCCTATAGTTCTCACATCGTTGAGGATTGTTGTTGTTAATGATATCAAGAAATCTTGACAAATGACCATGAGCTCATGATTTACTAGATACATATTGCTATATCTTTGATGGATATACAGTATGTTGGATACAAGGATGATTACTTAAGTTGCATATTTATAAATATTGTTGGTTGGCTAAGAGAATAGTGTTATTGCAGGTCACATGAAGACATAGCTATTTGAAGACATGGATATTCGAAGACATGGCTTGCCTAGACACATAATGATGATGAGTTCTTACCTAATGATGATAGGTTGATACTCACATATGTTGATTATCATGGTTGATGCTTGTCAAATATGGGATGTTCCTTAGTGATGACACATGGCAGATATATTAAAGGTTCTTGTGAAAGATCATAATGTGATGACTATGGTGTTTTCACATATGATATGGTGTGAATGATTTTTTGTTACTGCTTGGAGATATGACATATGCTGAGTTGATTCATGGAAGGTTATGATAAGGCTATTCTACTAAGGAAACGAAGTAAGTTGATCTTAATGAGATCAAGAGGATGAGTTGATATCTATATGCAGACATACTTTGTCACAAGTTGATGATATTTACACTGTCATATCTTGGGAACTAGCGATGGACATATACATGTTTCTGGTCTGGATGATGTTGATAGATGCTTATGGAGCATATCATAAATGGTGTATGATAGTTGTTGATGACTATCATGGTCTTGTTCAGATATTTGGTCTTTGTTATAAATTTCATGTATATCATTCAATGTAAAGGTCATATAAATACCCACGATGTAATAATTTGTCTCTACCTATTGTAGTCTTTTGATGAGTCCTTTTTGATAATATGATGTAATTTGTAACCCCACTATGCATGGGAGGATGAGTCAAATTCACTATATCCCCACTTGGCTAGGAGATTGATATTTGTATGAGTCTTTGATGATAAGAAGGTCAAAGTCACTTAGTCAAGTGATATATTCATGTTATTCTTTTGGAAAATATTTCCAGACTCTGCATGTGCTCAGGGGGAGCATGGATGATATAGTGCATCTTAGCATGTACAAAGGGGGAGTTTAATCAGAAAATTCAACATGTGCTTAGGGGGAGCATGATTAATGTTTATATTTAGCTATTCAGATATGAAAGTATTCTTTTTGGTCAGCCCTTTGCCCTTGATGTTAAAGGGGGAGAGTATTTTGGTGTTTCTTGTTATCTCTAACAGTTTCTACAGCTTGCGGTAATCAACACCAACATGGTTGCCATCAAGTCCAAAGGGGGATATTGTAGACATTATGATGCATGTGTTGTACTTGATGGCAACCCACTAGTAGCAGAACAACTCACTTGTATATGGTAACTAGATGAATCTATAGAAGAGATATCAAATGTGACAGAATGCATGACAACTGTGACAAAATGCAGGGCAGTTCAAAGGAATCAGTTAAGAAGTAATGTAAAATGGAAACTCTCTCAGATGATAGTTCACAGTGTATCAAGTTAACAACAAAGAATTACATATCAAACTATAAAGAATGAAGAAACGGAGGTATACGCAAGCTCATATTGACAAATTTGTGTATACATGCAGGTTCACTAAACACAAGTAGTATATACATACACACTCACTTTCATAGAATGAAAAACATGTATATGTTGGAAAACTAAGTTTTTGGTCCGAGGTATTTGGTCCAAGGTATTTTGATCCATGGTATTGGTCCAAGGTATTTGGTCTGACCCTAGGTATTTGGTCCAAGGTATTGGTCCTAAGTGGTTTTGATCCATGGTATTGATAAAGGCCTAAAACTATATAAGGATGAGAATATCATTAGGCCAAGGCGTTCAAGTATTGAATATCTGATGAAGTGTGAGATCCAGTATGCAAGTTATCGGCTTATGGTTCTTTGTTTGATCTGAACCAAGGATGAACCTTAGCGGTTGATGAGGGATAAGATCTAATGATGGATCAGGATATTAAAGCTTGAAATGAATTATCATTATATGGTTTGATCATGTATAGTCTAGATCTGAATATTGACGCATGTGTTGTTCTGTAAATGTTATGATCTAGGTATGACTGAAGTCTGGAATAGTTGCAAAATTATGAATTAATATTTACATATATATATATACGTTGGTTGGCTTTGATAAAAGCACGTATACAGACTATTTCAACACATCTAAGTAGCATATACATTATGTAATATGATATTTGAAATTACAAGTGGATCTAACTGTTGTTGTAGAGTTCTGGGTTCTGCTCTATGTTTTGGTGACTGTAGTTTGATGACAGTATACTGAATGTTCGTATTGATTGATTGTGATTTGGTTCAGTGATGATGGGCTTTCAGTGATTCAGTTGTGGGTGATTCAGATATTTATGATTGAGTTTCAATTATTGGTTAATGCATATGTATTTGATGGTTGTAGTGCAGTCGTGATTGATCTTGAGCTTCAATGTTGATAATGGGTTCAATATGAAAATTGGATGAAACGAGACCTTCATGTGTATTATTGTGTACCAGGAGCATCCAGTCTAAAAATTTATGAAACGTGGTCCCTGGAGGAAGACAGAAGGTTGTATCCTTCTGTAGGTTGGTGCCTACGTACTAGTAAACATATTGGCTAATACAAGTGCTAGGGGGTTGTAGCTCCCTTCCAGTAGAAGCTAGAAAATGACAGAAGGTAGTAACCTTCTGCAGGTAGAAGCTTACGTATTGGTACGAGTCTGCACCAGTACAACATTGTAAATGGATTTTCTTATTATTAAAAGAAGACAGAGATGATAGCAGCAGGTGGTTTTCACCCACATTGGGGTTCCACCTTAAATCTTGGTGTTCATGTCTGTTGCTTATGTGTGATGGTTCATTCTATTATTAAATGCACATGGTTACTGTTTAATGTTTAATAAAGTACTGATGAATAGATTAAAGATCAACATATGATCAATTAAATGAATCATTAGTTTACTGGATATACGATTGTTTCATTAAACACAGTTGTGTGTACATGCGGGTTACCTTCATTGAAGTAGCATATATAAATTTGAGTATGAAAAGAAAAATATTATTGACTTGACTAATACTAATTCAGCCCCCCTCTCAGTATTATTTCCAATATTTTGAACAATTTATTCAACATTTGGAAAGTTTTTATGAAGATGATCAATTTATGGATGATGAGATTATAGAAGCTTTTCATGAGAATCCTTTTCAATATCAAGAGGAAATAGAAGAGGTTTGTTGCCATGATATTCAGGTGGATTTCCATAAAGCAATAGTTTCTCCAAGGGTTGAAAATGAAATAGATCAACATCCTGATGCAGAAAGTTATGATTTGTCTCCTGAGTTTGAAGAAAATTTGCAGCAGTCTTGTCAGTTTTTAAGTGATCAGGAGGAAGAACTAGTAGAGTTTAGCAGCCTTGATACACAAGAACATTTCCAACAAACAATGTTTTCTTCCGTGACTGAAGACCAATCAGATTTGCATGATGAAAGCCATGTTTCATCTCATGATTTTAATGATGATTTGCAGCAAGATTTCAGTTTTCATGTGACCAAAACAGGGATGAAGATAGTGTTTCAAATTTTCCTTCATGTCATTCCTTTGTTGAATTTTTCTCTCATGAAAATGTCTACGAAAATCATATTTATGAAATTGTTTGCATGGAAAATTTAGGAGTGAACTAGTCCTTGTTGGTAGCTTCTTAGGTATGTAGAAGGATCATGTGCAAGAACATGTTTCTCTTCACTCCTTTGAAAGTCAAAATGAACTATATGTTGATATTTTTTAGAGTTATTTTGAAACTAAAAACATAGAACAACCAACAGTTATAGATGGAGCTTCCATTTTTCCTTGTGTTCATCAACAAGAAGGACATATTCATGATTTTTGGGATTATTTTGCATTTCTGTTGCAAAAATCAGAGAATGAGAAATGTGCAGTATTCTTGAAATTAGTCAGTGGATTTAGCTTCTCAAAATGGAGAAATTTTGAATTTGGGTTCAAATTTCATGTTGTTGGGTCATCTCTCAGATTTTTCTTTCTGTCTGAACCGAATGAAAGTGGAAATAAATCAAGTAATTATTGGCTTGATTGTTTACATTGGAGGGATCATTTCATATGACTATATATATATATATATATATATATATATATATATCTTCAATAGGTGTGGACAACTATCATCAACGTTTGAAGCCTGAGGAGAAGGCCCTAAGACTTTGGTGATGTGTTGTCAAATTTCTTATTTCCTTTAAATTTTTCAGCTTTGTAATTAGTCAGACAGTTGAGTCAATTTATTTTTTGACTCCATTGCCCAATGGTTAGGCTACTAGTCTGCAGTGTTCTTGACACCTCACTAGGAGGATTCCATCCCCATTGGAGCCAATGTTAGGGTCCTATCTCTAGGAATCATAGTGTTTTCTTATCTTACTATTCCATTCTCGACATCTAGTTGTAAACTTTAGCCTATGAGTGATAAGGTGTCATAGTCTAAATATTTCTATATCAAAGGCATTGTTTGTGTCACAGGCTATCATCCCCATTGTAAAGGTTCATGTCATAAAGAGGTCTTTGAATCTAAGGTTGAATTTTGTGAAAGTCTCAACTCTAAAATTCATGACAAGGTCATATGGTCATAAATTCAAATATGTAATCATGGAGGGAAAATTAATTATTGAGGGTTCAAGGGATCAATTCATGGGGATTAGGGGTCTTCACTTCTCATCATTGGTCTCATTAGTAAAGGATATCCCTATGTCACCTCACTCTTACTCCACTCAACCACTCATCCTCATGACATGAAACAAGGCATATGGAGGCATTAAATTCAAAAATTTTAAAAACCTACACTTATTCCCACATCATTGCTACTTGTGCTCAAAGAAGTTTTGAATTGAAATCTAGTGTTTGAAAACTCAGAAGAAAGGAGGTTGTTGCACAAACTAAGAACAACCATTTTGGAGGTTCGCAAGCATGGAGGGAAGCACTCAGAGGGTGCTACATCATCACCAGGTCATCTCAATCACATATACGCACTCATAATTGTATAGAACCATATCAACCATGGAGGTTTGCTACACTCTACTACGAATTTTCTCCGAAATTGACTGTTTATGCCATCATTTTCAAAAGAGGTTTCTGACCAAATGGAAAATAATTTAGAAAAAATGAAATACATTTTTCCAAGAATAGACCAAATAAAAAAAACCTCCTTTTGTTTATTCACAGGTGTTATGGTTTTGGAGATATGTAATTCTCTTGGAGGTTTATTTTTCAAAAAATAATTTTTTGCATTTTCCTCCTATTTCAACCATTATGTTATGGCACACCTTTCTAATAGATGGAAGTAAATTTTTGAAAACTAAAATACTTTTATTTCTAACATGGGCCAAAGAACAAAAACCTCTCTCACTTTGTGCACAGGTAGCATGGTTTGGGAATTACATGTGTCACTTGGAGACCTATTTTCCATAATTTCTTGTTGACATAATTTTGATTTTTTTTTTTTAATTCGATTTGTAAATTTGAATTTTGGTAGGTTGGAAGTATTTTGGGTGCTATAAGGATGAATGATATGTTTTACTGGTCACTACAATTAGTTTGGAGCAGGAGCTACTAATACAACTTCAGAATTTCAATTTTGTTGTGCAAGTGTTGCGGAAATGGTGAGCAGTCAGTTGGGAGGTCTGCAAAGGCTAAAGATGATATCTCAAAGGTTTTACACCAAAAAAAAATCATTCCAGGCACCCATTAGCCAAGTTTTGTCCAGAATTATCTATAACCATTTCAAGCTTGAAAGTCTACTTTACACTGTTGCGTAAGTTTATCAGTTATGGCTATTTTTACAAATCCCTATTTTAGGACCTTCTAGAAGTGTTTTGATAGTTAAATAAGAATGGATAAGTTATTTTAGTTGATAATTCCATACATGATGTTTCCAAACTTGACGTCGATGTTTATTTGATGTTTTTTAAAGTTTTAAGTCAGTGATGATTTCAATATGGTAGGTTTCTTCTTTTCTACAAATACATTGTTTTAGCCTGTTTTACTCTTGTGCAATGAATTCAACCACCTAGAGTGGTAATTTCAAATTCCTTTTACATAGTAATTTGTCACAGACCCCACATTCCCTGATCCCAGACACTGCTAGTCCATGTTATTTACATCTACCTTGTGTCATGTTGAAATTATGTGTCAATGTCTTCCTTGTCATCCCAGGAAGAATACCTCAGTTCACTACTCCTAGAGCAGAACCCTTTTTACCTATGTTTTTGGGTCATCGCAAGTCAGCAATTGTTCCACTCGCAAAGATGACCAAGATTGAACTAGCCCTAGTGACGTCTCCACTCTGTCTCCGTGTTGTACTTGTGACGATCTACTTTTGGAAAGTTTTTTAAACAAATCGTCGAAGCTTCAAAGTGTAACAGCTTCATGGGTGGTCCTAGGGTTGGTTGTTGGATCGGATGAGCTCACCTCTCTCCTTTGGGATGGTTGTTCCACCTTCTGTGCAACCGCTCAAAGGGATAAGCTCTTTCTCCCATCTCTTATGGAAGCTCATCCTCCTATAAATACTTCCTCCATAGCTTCAAATAGTTTTTGTAGCTTCAGAGTTCAAGAGTTCAATAGTAAAAGTAGAGAGTTTTGCTAGACTATGGAAGTAGCCTCTTATGTAACCTAGCTTGGGATAGTTTTAAGTGGAGTTGGCTTAATTGTAAGAGTGTTATAGCATAAAATTTTTTGGGTGAGAGAGAGTGTTATTCGTCCTTTTGGGAGACAGTTCACGAGTGAATGCTTGGGGGGACATGCTGATAGGACCCTTCAAGGAGGCTTACGATGTCAAGGCTTGGTTGTAAGTTTTACTTCAGTTTATAATAATACAAATCAATGGCTTATTTCCTATATCTTATGTCAAATTGCATATTGATATCTTGAAGCTCCTTGACTCTTTAAGTAGATCATTTTTGTTGTATTCTATTATGTTCATGATTGTTCTCTATATGTTTTTTTCAGGTACACGTGATTAGAAGAACGAGAGTTGGAGCAACAAAACAGGGACTTCATTGAATTATGATTTGAAGGTAGGCCTTCATGACATTAACTTTCTAAGTAAATTGCTTGGGTATTTTATTTGTTGTGACTAGACCGACTTTAGGGCTAGAGCGATTCCCTCTATCTATAGAGGGAACTTGCCTACATCACAAGTTGGTAACCATACTGGGGACCTTTGTCTTTTGTCTCTTGATTTCATTTTGTTTTTCTTGTTTATTGTCTCCTTTACTTTCAAGATGAATTCCTCATGTTATGGGTTGTTTGACTACTCCTGGGAGTCTTCCCTCTTGTCATAAGTGATAGGTATGGGCTTCCATTAGCTGGATTTTGAATGTTTTCCTTTGATTTAGGGTCGTCACAGTTTATTTTATGACAGTTGTGAAGATAGTCATGTCTTCTCTATCTGATTAGTTGTGCCTTCCATTGTTTGGCGCGATTAAATCACCTCACATTCACAAAGAGCTCTGAAATTAGCTCGATGTTGTTAACTGGTGTACTTCGGCAATGATGTTGCAAAGTGGCTAGTTAAGGAGGTGCGATGTTTCATTGTCGGTGCATGTTGTCAGTTTTATTCTCATGAAGATTCCTATAGGTTTCAGTTTTGAAGTTTTGTTTGCTGATTGGTCAGTGTGTCCTATCCTTTTGAGCTTGTCTTCTGCCTATTTACTGTGTGTCAAATTGTTGATTGCTAGAATATTGGGCTCTGGGTTTCATTCCCTTGAAACTTCTCCTTTTGAACTAAGTGACCTGTTTACCATAGGGTTTCTTGAAACATTAGCTTTTCTTGCGTTACTTGTTCATTTGGACCTTTGAGCTGTGTTTGGAACGCCCCCTTACTTTATTTGAGGCTTTTCCTTATTGACTATTCTTTCATCTTCCTAATTGGTACGTGATGTTTGGTTATCAAACTTGTAAGTCTTGTTTGTTTCATTTCCTTTTATCACTTTGGTATAGATCACATTGCTTCCCAGTCAGTTAGAACGGTTTCAAAGTTTTGCAGGAAGAAACATATTCTTTGTTTTGACTCTTTGATTAGCTTTTGAGTGGAATGTTTCTCTTTACTTATTGAATGATTTCACTTGGAAAGGACTTAAAACTAGCATTCTTAATTAGATTGCTTGCAAGTTAGTGAAAGATAGCAGCATAACTCTTTCTTGTTGATTGGTTTTCTTACGAGATAATGAAAAGTACCATTCTTGCATTTGATTTCTTGTTGATTTGCTTGCTTCGAAATTAACTTTTCACATTTCTTTAGTTAGTTTTTTATTGAAAAGGAATGGTTTCTTTTCTCATTTAGTTGCATTTTAGGAGTTTTTAAAGATACATTCGGTAGATCCTTGGGACGGAAACCTAATTCAATATCAACTGTCAAAATTTATTGAATTAACCTAAGGAAGCATTGAAACTTAATGCTCATATCTAGAAGTCTGGGCTAGAGATGTGTTCCGATGACTTTAAACCTAGTGGTTGTTGTTTTCACTAAGGTTGGTTCATTCCTCCTTTTGTGATTCGATAAGTACTAGTACGGACTTGTGCTCCCTGTACCATCATGCATATGATGGGAGACCCCACTAGGTTGCAATCTTGTTCTCCATATGAAACTGAGTCGGCCGCCTTGCAAACGTGATACATCGAACATAACATTCAGAGAGATTTCCTACTCGCACTTCTTGGTTTTCCGGGAGGTATTCTGCAATTCATGCTTGCCTAGTAAACCTTTTGCCTAGAGTTCTAGAGCAGTCACTTTCGTTCCTTTTCGACTCTCTAAAAGTAAAAGGATCATATGAACACTTGTCCTTTTGAGCTCATTTCCAATCAAAAGTGATAGAGTCACCTTTCATCCTTTTCTTGACTCTTAAAACATGAAAAGGAAAAGTTTTGTTTCAGTGTTATAAAATTAACTTCCCATGAAATATTCCTGTTAAAAGTTATCTTCCTTAGTAATTCTTTAGGGCCGACTCCAATGGCAACACTTCCAGAGTCTACCAGTCAAGAATTCCTCTCGGAAGGGAATCTTAGACCTTTTCCTTCTTTTGGAAACGCTGATGCTCATTATATGGAAACGTTGTCCCTTCCTGGGTTAAACATTGGTTTACCTGTCTTGTTATTTTTTACCTCAGCGATCCCAAGTGTCTCAACTCCTGCCCCACTGTCTCCTTCATTCGAATCACAACATGATGATTCTAAGGTTGACCCCTCGCCTTCATCCCCTATTTCTTCACCTCCCTCTTCTACTTCGCCTGGTGAAAGTTTCAAATCTAGTAATCAGGAGGCTCAAAAGAAGAAGGAGATGAAGAAGAAGAAGTCAGCTAAGAAAGGGGTTGATCGTGAATTTGTTACTCCAAATGCACCTCCCGTCGATAAACCTTCTAATCCTCCACGGAAGGTCAAATTCTCTTGCAAGATGTATAAGGGTGACCATCTCCTCTGAGACTATCCTGGGATTCCCAGAGTCTTAGAAGTATGGTCTCAAAATCTGGATCAACCATCCTCATCAACCTTCGAAGATCATGTCAATGCTACACTTTTGGCTAGCGATGCTAAGAAGAAAGGGAAGATTAGGTTTCCCTATAGGTTATGTGAAGGAGAACATATTCTTCACCTTTGTCCTCTTATGGATAAAGCTTCCAAGGTTTTGGAAGACCTTGTAGCCTCTCAACCCCAACTCCCTATTGGTTATCAGAGGCTTTTTTCTAACCCTCCCTCGGTTGGTAAATATTTTGACTTGGAATCATCTCTTGCTCATCCTGCTCTTCCTAAGCCTGACTCTCTTGTGTCTGTTCCTGACCAACCATTGGTAGGAGAGAGTGTCAACTTGGTTTCGCCACTAGTTGTTCACTCTGTTCTAGAAGAGAGTGTTGATCATACTGCTCATGTTCTTCTCGTCTCCTCGGATTCTCATGAATCGAAGAATGACCCTCCCATCCTAGTTGTTCAAGAGAGTCCTTCCTTTATTCCCGCAAAGTGTGAGGGCAATCATATATTCCTCCCACCAAGTAGTTATGTCGTTTCTTTCGATTGGAGTCACTTGACTGCTTATCGCCTCCCATCTTATGTGCCTTTCCAGATCATCGTACAAGCCTATCATATGGTTGTACCTGGCACTATATTAGATGAAGGTGCGTCTATTAGCATCATGTCTTCGACTACTTGGAAAGATTTGGGCTCCCCACAGCTTGTGCCCGTCACCCATAATCTATTGGCTTTCAACGATGGAACTAGTCAACCCTTAGGTATCCTTCGTTAGTTTCCTATTACTTTGGGAGGAAAGCCCATCTATATAGGTGTGATGGTAGTCGAAGGTCTGTTAGATTTCAATATCCTCCTTGGATGTGACTATGATTATGTCATGGGAGCTCTTGTTTCTTCACTTTTCCGTGTGGTTCGTTTTCCAAACGAAGGAAGAATTGTGACTATTGATCAATTGTCTTTCATTGGTCTAGAAGTGCCTCCTTTTCAACCATCATCTCCTATCATATCTTGTTTGCAAGTAGTACCTTCCCCACCACAGATCAATTAAGTGGCTACCCATTCCGTCTCCACATCTTCTGATGATCCCACAGATGGTATAGTACATTATGTAGTGGGGCCATAGGAACCCGATCTATTTTTAGTACCAAATGACATGTATTCCTCTTGGAGCATGGTTCTTCCATCTAGTGAGGATCTCTGGGGAGCCATGTTCTCATATGGTCCATGAACAGATGTGAAGAGGATGGTTCCTTTTCTTGAGTCAACCTTATTAAAAAATGAATCAAGATGTTTGAGGATAGTTCTTGGTCTTATGTCAACCTCATTAAAAAATGAAACAAGAGATGTGAGCATAGTTTTGTCTTATGTCAAGCTCGTTAAAAAATGAAACAAGAGTCATGATCATAATTTTTGTCTTGTGTCAAGCTCGTTAAAAAATGAAACAAGGGTTTTGAGGATAGTTCTTTTACTCTGTCAACCTCACTAAAAAAAGGAAACAACCTCCTTTTGCAAATCGATTCTTTGATTAAGATCTCGTAAAATCCCAGTCGAGTCTTTGCAAGATCTCGAAAGTGAACCTTCATTCCATCCACCTAGTTGAATGAAATGAAGCTTGGGGAGCATGTACCTCAATTGAGTCATTATGCTGGGGGGCATGCTAGCTTATAGCAAGCATAGTTTTTTCGTTTCAATCTTGTGTCAACATGAAACCGAATCCAAGCAGAGTTCTCCACGGTTCAGGCTTGTGTAAAAATGAACCGATGCCCCATTTATGTCTCATGATCATCGTTTTTACGCTGGATGAGCCTTGGTTGTTTCATTCCATTAACACCATCTATTTGGTCGATCATATGTTTGGCTTGGTGTGTAAACTTTTTTCGCTTATTGTGTCCTTTTTCTTCTTATGCAGATGTCTATTGCACCTTATTTTGGTTTCATTGATGGTGCCTATCACAGTACTCGGAATCTTTCCTCTGTGGCACGGGTTATCTATGATCCCCACGGTGAGTTGGTAGATCTTCAAGGTGTTTGTCTAAGATGTACTAAGAACAATGTCACTGAATATATTGCAGTGATTGAGCTATTGACTAAGGCTATTGCCCTTAATATTCGTGCTTTGATCGTAAATCTAGATTCATAGCTTGTTGTTCTCCAGCTCAACGGGCGTTATTACGCCAGAAATCCTCAATTTTAAGGTTGTATTTATGTGTTCATTTACTGGAAAGGAATTTTGATTTCATTACATATCAACATATTCTTAGAAGACTAAATACATTAACAAATGCATTGGAAAATCATTTTTTAGATAGACATTTGCGGAATTTGTAAAAGTAAACATTGAGACATAATAAGTTGATACATCAAAATGTAGGTATATATATATATATATATATATATATATATATATATATATATATATATATATATATATATATATATATATATATATATATATATATATATATATATATATATATATATATATATATATATATATATATCTATATCTATATATATATATATATATATATAGATATATACATCATGTGTTGAACATTGTAGTGCTCAAAAAATATGTGTTCACATTGTAGACATTTGCGGAATTTGTAAAAGTAAACATTGAGACATAATAAGTTGATACATCAAAACATAGGTATATATATATATATATATATATATATATATATATATATATATATATATATATATATATATATATACATCATGTGTTGAACATTGTAGTGCTCAAAAAATATGTGTTCAAATTACATCGTGTGACAACATGTCTCTCAAAACTGCAGAAAATAAACCTAGGGATCTAATCTGTGTGATGCTCTCTATAGCACACCACTGCTCAAACAACATGTCTAAGGAGTCAGTGGATCCTGTTCGACACCCATGCTGTGTGTCGTTGGTACTGTCTAGGGACATCCTTGAATCTCGTGTAATCTGGAATCCCCTCTGTCAAGCCCTCTAGGTCACGAGCGATCTCATCCTCCACATCTCCGCTAGGAGGGAGCATCTCGAACTCCCTCTTGACTCTCCGAGCAATGGGAGACAAACCTGCAGGTCTTTCAAGTCCAACATCTGTAAGATTGAAACATAATGATGAGGACATATATATAAAAAAAATAATAACAAAAAATTACAAAACTCTTTAAAAATAAAAAATGAGTTTGTTACCTCTATCATCCCAGTGTTCCCCAAGAGGGAGTACTAGGTCTGGATCACCTCTGAAGTTAGTCCTGACATATGGCTAATCCTCTACAACAACGAGTTGGCGATCTAGCCACTCGAAGAACTTCGGTCTCCACGACATCTGTCAATCACCGCCTCCTTGAGGCATTAGTATAGCCCAGCGAGTGATTCGTGGTTCATGTGGTGGTGGCCTAGGCACTACCACTTCCTGCCTCTGAAAGATTGGAATTCGTTCTAGGATGAACGGTATGAGGATCGAACCATACCCAAACTATTTGGTATCACCTCGTTGGCATTTTGTCAATTGCCTTTTGAGGTTGTCTGATACCGCCTCTGCCCAATTGAATACAGTGGGGTTTAAGCAGTCGGCGGCCAGCCGGAGTTGAGTCTTGGTGGCCTCATGCAGGGCCTGCGAACCAGCTACTCTAGTGATGGTGGAAAGGAGGACTTGTAGTGACAAGTCAATTGTTGTTGCAATCTTTAGTTTGCCTCCGTTGTCTGATTTCTGGGCCTCCAGACACATTCTCCTGATGAGCATGTCCATGGTCTCTCCTGTGATTCGAGTACCTATCATTTGGGGCCTTTCTCCCCTTCATGATAACCCTGTCAATAAATAGATATTGGTGGCATTGATTTCTAATTCTTGTCCCCGGATGTTGAATCTCCCTTCATTTGGATCCCATGCTCCAACAAGGTACTGGAGTAGATCGGGTTGTGCTCTTAGGCACGACACCATGAAGAACTTTAGGAGCCCGCAATTCCTGAGCACATCCAAACAATTTGGATCCCCCATGGCCAACTCATCATCGTTGCTATGTTCCTGCTCTTTCCATTCGATCACCATGATTTTCTCCCTGTAAACACACAAATATGTAATTGTAAGTGTCATAATTGTGCTTAAAACCTCTTTAAATTGCTTAAAGTTTGAGGAATTTTGGTTCTCAGCACTCGTCGCACCTGTTTCTAAAATAGATACGACGAGCTGAAACCCGTGGTTTGAAAAAATTTTGGCTCTTCGCAACTATTTGGTGTACAATCATGACGAGCTCATTTTCCCTCCATTGGAAAATTCGGCTCTTCGAGGTCCCGAGCTGGGAACTTGCAATGACCACCGCGGAAATTTCCATCCCAAAATCCTCCTAAAATATGGCTAAAAACGTAAAAAACGAGATAAATTGTCTCTAAAATGCAGGGTACAAGATATGGTCCCTACCTGCAATGGATGGATTCGCAAATAAGCTTTTGAAATTCCTCCAATCGATCGCCAAAATCACAATGCACAAGGGTAATTTTTTTCCACTCCAAGGTAGAAGTAAAAAGTGAATTGTTTTTTACCAATTGACCCTTTTATAAGCTCTTCTTGGCAAATTAGGGTTTTAGGTTAAGGTTTTAGGTCTCTTTTTGCATATTTTATGCGAATTTACATCAAAAACAGATCTTACACTTGCTTTTTGTGCAATGACAGGTTCCAAATACTCTGGTGATGGTGGTTTATGAGTTGTATTTTATAATTTTTCACACTCGGTAAGAACAAGAAAAAAATTCCCTTTTGGAGTCATCTTTAAGCTCTTTTCTGACTCTCGAAACATGAAAATATTACCGAGCTCTTGTCGCTTTGAACTCATTAAAGGCTATGAAGCAACATCTACCTAGTATAAGTTTACCCCTTTTATGAACTCGGATAGATTACTTAGGAAAAAGGTACATGTTGATCTATCATGGCCAATAGGTTCCCTTGGGTATTGTTTTCTACCTTTTCGGATTCAAGAGACAAATTTATGAAAAGGGACTTTTGGAGTTTTCTTTTCCATGTATTTTTCAAACTCTCTAAATATGAAAAAGACTCCGAGTTTTACCTATGTCAGACTCATTAAACCCTGAAAACATTGGACTTGTCATCATGACGAGACCGAGCTTCTCCTTCCTAGGGCTTGTTTAAAATTACTAGTTTGGATTTGTTCGAAGGACAAACTTATATTACAAGCATATGTTATCCCCTTCAAGCTTTTGTTTTCAAAATAATTGTGAAACTCGCTAGAAATGGTGGTGGAATATTTGGAAGTATTCCGTTGGTTGTGTTAATTATTACAGCAGCTTTTCACTCTTGAACATTAACACTCCTTCTGCTTCGTGTCGGGTTGAGATATCCTCACTTTATCGTTGGCCTTCCAGGTTTTTGTTTATCCATTTCGCCTTAGTCCATTTGATCCTTACTGCATCATCATGACCTTTGATCCTTTGGTACCAAAATTCTGCCAAACTCCAGAGTCGTGTCACCGATATGTACAAGAGCTTAATCCTTCTACAGTTTGTATCCTTGTACACCTTCCTCAGATTCTCTGTCTCATCCACATTCATCTTTTTCCTTTGTCGATGATGTGGGAAACATTATGGCCCTCCTTCGATCGATCGCTTCCTATCGACTTCAACTCATTATCTGGGAAGTTGATCTAGAGACTCCTTTCTGATACCTTGGAGCTTGCATGCCTTAATGGAAAGTTCTTCACATTCGACGATAGGCTTTCATTATTGGCCTTCGATCGGGTGATTTCACGAGTGTTCAACTTCAGATCATTCTTCACACTTCGTGGATTGTACTAATAGTACCTTGAGAACCATTGACATTACTGGTGGTCTCTCTCATGTTTGTTAACAGTTTACATCATTGACCAGTAATCAAGAAATTTTCTATTATTCTCGACTTCAACACATCTATTCACATATTAGAATTCATACCATAATCGGGTTGGGATTCAAGACCCTGGTCTCAGATTACACCAGTCCAAGTTGCACGGATTGATTCATGATTGTATACATGACTCTTTTGATTGGATGGCCATGACCATACATGAGTCTTTCATATGGTCCTTCTGACTGGATGGATGTGTCCATACCACAGATCATTTATGTTTATCTTATAGATGGTTGCACCCATGGCTTATGCATATGTATTTCCTTTCACTATGTACTCATGTATCAGAGATATCAGTTGTACTTGCATTTGTAGGTTCTTCGTGATGGTGTTATGTTTCAGTTATGGATTCATAAAGAATTTCACCCCTCCCACTCTCTCGGCCTTAATGCTTTAGAGGGCATCTCTTGCATAGTAATTTGTCACTGACCCCGCATTCCCTGATCCCGGACACTGTCGGTTCATGTTATTGATGTCTACCTTGTGTCATGTTGCAAATTATGTGTCAATGTCTTCCTTGTCATCTCAGGAAGAATACCTTAGTTCACTACTCATGGAGCAGACCCTTTTTTACCTATGTTTTTGGGTCGTCGCGAGTCAGCAGTTGTTCCACCCACAAAGATGGCCAAAATTGAACTATCCCTAGTGACATCTTCGCTCTGTCTCTGTGTTGCACTTGCGACGAGCTACTTTTGGCAAGTTTTTTAAATAACTCGTCAAAGCTTCAAATTGTAACAACTTCATGGGTTGTCCTAGGGTTGGTTGTTGGATCAAATGAGCTCGCCTCTCTCCTTTGGGATTGTTGTTCCACCTTTTGTGCAACCTCTCAAAGGGATAAGCTCTTTCACCCATCTCTCATGGAATCTCCTCCTCCTATAAATACTTCCTCCATAGCTTCAAATAGTTTTTGTAGCTTCAGAGTTCATGAGTTCAATAGTAAAAGTAGAGAGTTTTGCTAGAGTGTGGAAGTAGCCTCTTATGTAACTTAGCTTGGGATAGTTTTGAGTTGAGTTGGCTTGATTGTAACAGTGTTCTATCATCAACCTTTTTGGGTGAGAGAGAGAGAGAGAGTTATTCGTCCTTTTGGGAGACAGTTCATTAGTGAATGCTTGCAGAGACATGCTGATAGGACCCTTCAAGGAGACTTACGACATCAAGGCTTGGTTGTAAGTTTTACTTCAGTTTATATTAATACAAATCAATGGCTTATTTCCTATATCTTATGTCGAATTGTGTATTGATCACTTGAAGCTCCTTGACTCTTTAAGTAGATCTTTTTTTTCGTATTCTATTAAGTTCATGGTTGTTCTCTATATGTTGTTTTTAGGTACAAGTGATTAGAAGAATGAGAGTTGGAGCAACACAACAGGGACTTCATCAAACAACGGTTTGAAGGTAGGCCTTCATGACATCGACTTTCTAAGGAAATTTGCTTTGGTATTGTCTTTGCTATGACTAGACCCACTCTAGGGCTAGAGGGGTTGCCTCTATCCACAAAGGGAAGTTGCCTGCACCACAATTCCTAATTCTATTTAAGGATGAAAGGAGATGCAAAAGGGTTCAGGTTGAGAGTGTTTTAGAGGCTATACTACTTTTCTGTAAGTTTTGTTGAATGAATTGAAGAAAGTAGATGCATATTTATACAATGGTACATGTGTTTGGCTTATTGGTATCTTGTTCCTCTGGTTTCATGATATGTATTATTCTCAGATCTTCTTATAGTTTTTAAATTTCATACAACAATTTTCTTCTTGTTCATCTTTGAAATATTTCTTAGAATTCAAGAATTGCTCTGACAAATTTCAGCTAATCAATATATGTGTGTTTTTTTCTTCTATGGCAAGTTGAATTTGTCCTTGTATGGATGCTCAGGTTGTCATTTTTCCTTTTCCTCCCATTCAAATTGTTACTACAACGAATTTGATTATTTACCCATAGGTCTACTTACCTTGCCCCTATGTGAATTGCACCATATCCCTAATTCATTCAGACCTATAACAATGCTATGACTTAAAGTAGTTCTGCCCTCTACGTCCACCTTAAACAAATAAAAATCAAAACATCCTCCGATCATCATAACCAGCCTAAAATCTAGACCATGTCAGTCATTTAGTTGATTGATAGAAGAAAACTAGCGAGAGGGTCCTTTGAAAGGCTAGGGGACTAGACCTTAGCCTAAAAGAGGTTTGTGGTTACCCCTGTGATCCTTTTTTCAGCCTAAAGGTTAATTACAAGGTGATAACAGATATCTACACAAAATTGAAGAATAACACAATTATTCATCAACATAATTAATTATAATACACAAAATTTAAGAATAGCACAATCATTCATCTAACATACTTAATTATAATTAACAAACTCGCTTATGAAATAAAATCATCATTACATATGATCTATAAACTTTTATTATATTTTGAAAAAACCATAATAACATAACTATCGAAAAGCACTTCCTCCCTTAATATTATTTACATCTTTTAATTATATCCCTTCCCTTTATTATTAATATCTATATCCCATAACATAAAATACTTTAACTTAATTATATCGGGAACTTCTATTACCCTAGCTAAAATAACTATAATATAAAACACTTTAACTTAACCTATTTATACTCTTTAATTTCCACACTATGATTCTTTATTTGTCTTTATCTTTAATTTCCACACCACGATTATTTTTATTTGTCTTTCCTAAATGTGGTTGACTCATTCTTATGAGGATCCTTTTCACAAATGCAGGTTTATCTCTATTGCTTTTATATAATTGTGATGAACATGAAAGTAATAAAATTAATTTGATACTCTATTGCCAGTTGACTCATTCATATGAGGGTACATATGAGGGTACTCGTTTCTCTCGCAGTTGTCTATAACTCGATCTTTTGAAAGTCTTTCCGACTGGTTTTTCCCGCCGAAATCCGGCAGGAATTTATTGGAATGGCAAGTTTGATAGCTAGTTTCTGCACAATGAAAGCGTTCCAGGGGTTTTTGAGGGTGCTGAATCCAAATATGCAGTTAAAAAACCATTTTAACTGCAACAAATCAAGATTTAACCTCAATTTCTTCCGTCGGATTCCATCACCGGAATCTCCAAAAAATCACATTATAGACAACTCCGTTTCTCTCTAGTGCTTCTTTATAATTATGACGAACATCAAAAATTATAAATTTAATTTGATGCATGCATATCCTATTTGCCTTTTTATAATTATGATCAACATCAAAGCAATAAAATTAATTTGGTGCAATGTTTATCAATGTTACCTCTTTATAATTATGTCATCAACATCAAAGTGATAAAATTAAATGGGTAAATTAAATGGGTGTGACAGAATGGAAGTTAAGATTCCTCCCTATTATATGGGGTCAATATTAGTTTTTAGTGAATATTAAATTTTTGGTAGGTTTCAAGATTACAAAGCTACACATAAAAATACAACGGAGATACTTCAGCATTTGTCAACTTAGCCATTTAAAATTAAGAAAACGTTATGGATTTGCATGCTTATGCAACATGCAATTCTTTTAACGAGTCAGCCATCGTGTTTTGAGAATTTCAGTGCATTATTGATTTTGAGCGGACAGCCCTGCGAAAGATCTGCGGTTAACGAGGACCGAGGCTCCATGATTTTGTTATATATTATGGTAAGGAGGGCCACGGTATCACGCCCTGCGAAAGATCTGCGGTTAACGAGGACCGAGGCTCCATGATTTTGTTATATATTATGGTAAGGAGGGCCACGGTATCACGCCCTGCGAAAGATCTGCGGTTAACGAGGACCGAGGCTCCATGATTTTGTTATATATTATGGTAAGGAGGGCCACGGTATCACGCACTCCAACGTTCGATTATCACTCGGAACCTCTGCCCCAAAAGAAATTCCGAGATGGCGTCCCTTTCTTCCCAATCGAATGGCACCGTTTGCCCCCCAGTTACAGTAAAGCATACGAAGCTCTTCATCAATGGAGAGTTTGTAGATTCAGTTTCAGGTATTTAATTTCTTGATCCATTGCACAGTATTTTAAAGTCAAATCAAGATTTGTGTTTAGATCTTTAGGGCTGATTTATTTGTATTGTTGCAGGGAAAAAGTTCGAGACTTTGGATCCTCGAACAGGGGAAGTGATAGCGAGCGTATCAGAGGCCAGGCAAGAAGATGTGGATTTGGCTGTAAAAGCCGCTCGCGCAGCATTTGATCACGGGCCATGGCCTCGCATGTCTGGCTATGTAATAATTGTTATTAATACTGTTCAACTTTTGCTGCATTATGTTGCTTTCTGGTTTCTTTTCTGCGTTTTTTTCTCTTTTCCCTTTCTTTATCAATATTGTTCATCTTTTGCTATATTCTGTTGTTTTCTGGTTTCTTTTCTGCATTTTTCCTCTTTTCCCCTTTCTTTCTTTTAATGGATTAGCTTGCTGCCGGTTCAGCAAAGAGGGTGCATTCTTCACAAGTTCGCAGATCTGGTGTTGCAACACAGTGAGCAGCTCGCAGTTCTTGAAACTTTCGACAATGGGAAGCCACTGGATATGGCTCGGATGATGGATTTACCTTCCTGTATCCAGATTCTACGATATAATGCTGGTGAAATATCCTGAATTAAAACCTATGAACTTATTTGTGTGTTTGTTTTTTTCTAAGTTGGGAAGCCCTGAGCTTAACTGAATTGTGACAATATTTTAGGATCATTTAACTGGATCTATGAATATGTGCAGGATCAGCTGACAAGATCCATGGACTAACGTTGAAGATGAGTGGACCTTATCAGGCCTATACTTTGCATGAGCCCATCGGAGTTGTTGGTCAGATTATACCCTGGAACTTTCCATTGCTGATGTTTTTCGCTAAGGTCGCTCCTGCATTGGCCTGCGGATGTACAGTGGTTATCAAATCTGCAGAGCAGACTCCCTTAACTGCACTTTATTGTGCACAATTAGCCAGCGAGGTATTTATATTATCATTTTAATAGGGTCAAGATATTGCAGATCCAATCCAATAACTGTTTAATCGGAGGTGGTCTCTCCATAATTTGTAATTGCAGGCAGGAATACCCCCTGGGGCTCTTAATGTGCTCTCTGGCTTTGGTGAAACTGCTGGTGCTGCCATGAGCAGCCACATGGATATTGATAAGGTAAGCTGATACATTGATGGCAAATGCTATAATTTTTTCATTTAGGGATCATTGGTTCATTGAAATGAATACGGTGAAAGAGTATGAAGGGTTTGTAACTCCGTGTTGGATTGTACTCAGATATCATTTACAGGGTCAACTCAAGTTGGGCGACTTATTATGGAGGCTGCTGCAAAGAGCAACTTGAAGCCTGTGACATTAGAATTGGGTGGAAAATCCCCTCTCATTGTTATGGAGGACGCTGATATTGATGAAGCTGTGGATATTGCCCATCTAGCAGTATTTACCAACATGGTGACTATACAAACCAGATGCCTTATAAAAAAATATACTAGATTGAGCAAATGGTATTGCATTGCATCAAGTATGTTGTTTTGATATTTCTGTGATCAAATTTTTGCAGGGGCAAGTCTGCTTGGCAGGTTCAAGGGTGTTTGTTCAAGAAAGCATTTATGATGAATTTGTGAAGAAAGCAGTGGAAAGAGCAAAGAAGCAAGTGGTCGGAGACCCTTTTAAGTCCGGGGTCCATCAAGGCCCTCAGGTAAGCGATGCATGCACCTTTCTCACAGATTGCACTGTCTCAGATAGCATTGACAATTCTATGAAAATGTGTAGAAACATGCAGTACACTTCAGTGGTGCTCTCACCT
Source organism: Pinus tabuliformis (assembly GCA_031772625.1). Lineage (NCBI taxonomy): Eukaryota > Viridiplantae > Streptophyta > Pinopsida > Pinales > Pinaceae > Pinus > Pinus tabuliformis. The sequence goes on along the minus strand of CM062814.1, from coordinate 876,173,217 downwards.
TTCTTAGCTACTTGAGAAGCCCATCCACTAAGAGACCTAGCAGATAAAGATTAAACGTTGATGGAATATTATGTAGTTTTCTTCTTTTTCTAATATAGATTCTAGAATATTATGCTGAGTAATTTAAGAGAGTGTAACTTGCTCCCACTTTAAAATAGTTTTCTTAGTAAATTTGATGGACATTCAATTTTAGGTAAAAGAACTAGTTTGTATTTTATTTTATTGTAGTTTATTTTTATAATAAATTATTAATTTGACCAAATACTTTTATGTGTTTTTTTTTTAAATTTTCATAAATTAATATATTAATGTGACTTTTTATTATAATATTATACAATATTTAAAACCATATATTTTTAGTATTTTTATAAAAATATATATTTTATTCTATTTTGACTATAAATTATTAATTTGACTTTTTATTATAATATTAAAACAAAATTATATTTTTAGATATTTTTATAAAAAGATATAGTCACTAGGATGTTGTTTTCTGTAAAATTTTAATTGTAATGTTAAAATGGTAGAAATATTTATAAAATTTAGAAAGGAAATTTATCACTTCAACATTTTAAATACTAAGACGTTAAAAGCATAAAATATTAAAAATATAAAGACATTAAAAATTAAATTATAGATTCACAAAATGTAAAAAAGAAAAATATATTTGAAAATATTTTATAAAGATATAGAATTTAGTGTTAATTGAAGTGATTTTAGATGGTTAAATAGAATGGGTGCTATAATTATCATTTAGATTTAAATTTTTGATAATAATATGATGAGTTATAATATTTTGATAAATATTATTATAAAAATTCCACGCTTATGAATATTATTATATTATTTTAGTACGAAATTTTTTTTTTTTTAAATATATAATTTATTCAATAAATTTGTCAAAATAAATATATTATTTATAATAAATATTATATGATTCATATGTTTTTCCTTTAATTATATTATTTATAATAAATATTATATGATTCATATGTTTTTCCTTTAATTTTAACTTAATTGTGAATTTAAAGTATGAAAACATCTAATTACAAAATTTATTGTCAATTTTGTTTTTATTTTGTTATTGGTTTTTTAATATAAAAATTTAAATTAAATTAAAAATCATAAAAATAAATTATTATATTATATTATATTTATATTTTAGGAAAGTTATATAGATTTTTATAGATATTATCGTTATTATATTTCATTTTCTTTTCATTACACAAAAGAATTACACATGAAAATAAAAAATAAAAAAATCTTAATCCTTTAAAAAAAAAAAAACATTATCTAAAGAAAACAGTCATGATACGCCATTGAATTATTATTAATAATAATATGATTTGAAATGTTCAGGTATAGATGTTCGACGCTGAACCGTCGATGTTCGGATATACTTTTATTAAATTAAAAAAAAAAAAGTCAGTGGCGTGATTTCATATACGCGCTTTGGCTTGGAATAAGAACACAAATAGAGTATCTCATCTTCTGCCAATTCTCTCTCTTAATAATTATTAACTTATTTCCATGTCTATGTCTATATTCTATGTAGGATGGTTATGGAATAAATTATAGTAACTTTATGGAGGACCACTTGGCAAAGTAATTTATTTTCTGAGTGGGATAACTTTGGACAGCCTGTACTTACTTCTTATAAGAAGTTTAAATATTTTTATTGGGTGTATTTTATGGTTTTGAAATATGACACTTACACGATTGATTTTATATGTGATGGTTTTTATTTTTTCTTTTCAGATCGACAAGTTGCAATTTGAAAAAGTGCTGAAATATATTCAATATGGAAAAGACGAAGGAGCTAATTTAGTGACTGGAGGTGGCTGTTTAGGTGGTCCAGGATTTTATATTGAAACTACAATATTCTCTGATGTTCAGGTGGGTGACTTGAATTTAATTTATATTCCATTAATATTTATATAAAAATATTATATTATAAATATATTTTTATATTATGAATATATTTTCAAGATATTTATTATTTTAAAATATTTTGCAGGATGATATGAAGATTGCACAAGATGAAATCTTTGGACCAGTGATGTCTATTTTGAAATTCAAGTAAGAATTTAGAATATTTTCATTTTTACTAATAAATAAATATAAATAAAATAATTTACAATTTTGCTTTTTTTTTTTTTATAGGTTTAAATTGAAAGAAAAAATGTTATTAATCTGTATAAATAATTATTAATTTATATAAAAGTTTATAATATTTTTATTTTTATTAATTTTTTTAAAATAATTAATATATAGTATAGTATATATCTGTAATTTTGAAATTAATAAAGTTATTGATTTGTGTAATGCAGGACTATAGATGAAGCAATAGAAAGAGGAAATAAAACAATTTACGGGTTGGGCGCTGGAATTGTTACTAAAAACATAGATGTGGCTAATAGATTTACTAGATCTTTGCGTGTTGGATCGGTATGGATCAATTGTTACCTTATAGGTAGTCCAGATTGTCCAATGGGAGGATACAAGATGAGCGGAATCGGGAGAGAATATGGATCTACTGGTCTTGAAAATTATTTACAAGTCAAATGCGTCATTACTCCACTTCAAGAATCTCCTTGGTTATAAGAGTTTCTTATGAATTTTTATGTTATTTTATATTATTGTGTGGTATACAACTATTACAATTTTAAACTTATTTCTGATTTTAAATAAATTTTAAAAATTACATGTTTTTATTGTTTTACTCTTTTTTTTTTCTTATTGAAAATTTCTATGTAACTTATACATTTTTAATTTTATAATTTCACTGGTTGTATTTATATTTCAAAAAAATATATAATTTATTTTTATAAATGTATTAATCATATTTTAATGTTTGTGTATTTCAAAACTATATGTGAGCTTTGTTTATTCTCTATTTGAGTGCATTCAACCATAACTAGCATCAACATTCAAAAGCATGACAACTCTTTTACTACGATAGCATTCTTCAATGGAAAGGAAATATACTGAATAAAATCCAATTCCATGATGCTAAGTGCCATTTCTATGTGTGCCCATTTACTCATTTAAGAAAACAGTAAGAATGTCCATGGTTATACAATCAGAAGTGGATTTGAATTTATTGTTGTGAGCACGAGGTTTGTAAACATGTATGTAAAATGTGTAGGGTGATAACATCCACCATAAATTGTCTTAAACAATGCCTAAATGAAATATTATATCATGGAATGCAAACATTGTGTTACATTGCTTTGCACATATTCCTTTGCTTGATGAATGGAGTCTTGAGGTTGGTGTCACACCTATAACCATCACTATTTTATCAAATGTCTATTATTTTCCTTTAACAATGGTAATTACAATATGTTTATATATTTATACATAGATCGTATTGGACAACATGGGATGAAAAACATGGAGTATAATCATGGGAATATCAAAATAAATGCTAAAATTGGTGATACTGAGATTATTGGTGAAATGAATTTAGGCCTATTACCATTCTTATAGTGATTTTACATATCCCATGCTTTCATAACTATGTGAGAATATTTTCCCACCAACCTTTCGCATCCACCCAATGATTGGTTTAAAAATTTAAAGGAGAAATGTCGCTTTATTTAAGGAATATGGTGGAAAAAGGAAGACTTCTAAGGGTCACACTTGGTAATGCAATTACCAAGATAGGTGACATTTTCCCATTCCCTTTAGTGGAATCATTGTAGAATTTCCCCCTATAAATCACCTGATAATACAATATACTAAAGCAAAATACTAGATCTACTTCTACAATCAAACTTTGCAGAAGCTTAATCAATTTGAGCTAGATCTATCAGAACACATATAACAAAGAAGAAGAAATCATACACATGAAACACAGAAGAATACTCTGGGGAAAACCTCAGCTAAAAACCCCAATCTCTGTATTATCATACAACTGGAAATATGTCTGAATTACACATTGAAGCTTTAGCTCACAAGCTATCCAGCTCTCAGTACAATCCCTCTGTTGCTCATAGACAGTTAAAGGCTTCTCACAAACCTTCTCCTCTGCCCTCCAAGCCTCCTATTCCCTTGTGCAGTCTCTCCTGGGGTCCAATGCTGCCACCTGTGTGAATTCACCTCTCACACAACTCACCAAACTCAGAAATAACTACACAATCTTGAAGGAGATAATTCATTCTGCACAGATGAGTTTCCTATATAGGAAAAATCCTATAACTGATAGTACATTGTCCCTTCCTCTGATCTCAACTGGGTCTCTGACTGAACTGACATGCATGAGTTATTTATGAGAGAATATTGAGTTATCTAAATTGCAGCAGTTACATGCATGCATGCATTAACTAACTGAAATCACAATTAATTCCAAAAACTATTGGAACTAATCTAACTAGACTTAACTCAATTAATTGGGCTAACTAATTACAACTCAGAGTACAACTCATCTTGATCTCCTTTAATCAAGGGATAACTTCCTCAACCAATGGAGAAATTGTCGCATGTCTTCAAATAGACTTCATGTTTGATTTTCTTCAACTAATTAACTCAAGATGAATTAATTAATTATTTTTCAAAGAACTACTAAGATCAAATTCAAATTTAATTCTCAATTTTAGTTCAGGGACTAACTAAAATTGGAATATATCCCGAAATGTTATTTATAACAATGTTATTTCTAGCATTTCCATTTTTTCATTCCTTGTTGCTATATCCAACACTGGTATCTAAGATGCTATTTGTAGCATTTCTATTTTATCATTCCTTGTTGCTATATCCAACACTAGTACCTGAAATTCTATTTATAGAAATTCTATTTATAGCATTTCTATTTTCAACATTTCTTGTTGCTATTTTCAACACTCCCTCTCAACAAGAAAGGCATTCAACTCGAACCCAATCCTGAACCTTTGGAATGTTTTGCATGCAACACTTCTCCCTAGTGTTGTTGCTCCAACAACTCTAGAAACAAAAAATATCCAACCTCAATCAGAATGATGCCTCTGTCATCAAAGTCTTTGACTGTTATTGCCTCTGTCAACTGAAAAGTATGCACCTCTGTGCTCTTCAGTATCTAACTACTCTAGCCTCCATCACTTTGATCTCTGACTGTGTCAATCACATGGATTCCTATTGCTGCATCTGTGTTGTTGTTAGTCCTATCTCCCATCATACATCCGCACTGCACCTTCTTTCAACATGTTGCATCGTGTTTCCCACTACTGCACTACAACTCAGTTACTGAGAAGTAAGTAACTAATCTCCCAACTGACCTCCCTATTGGGCTAGAAACACACTCTGGTGCTGAAACTCCCTCTACCGCTCCATCTACATCTGTCTCTACCCACTCAGCCAGTCCTGCTACTCCTCGTCGGGGCTCCCATAGCAAGGTCTAATCAAAGAGGTTGGGTACCTCAATGATCATGCCCCTATTCTAGCCTTCTTGGGACTATCATTCCACATTGCCCCACCTCCTACCTAGAGGTATGGATGCATGTGATCCTTCTGCCCACTTGGCTTGAAAGTTCACCCTAATGGAGGTCTCTGCACGAGTGGATTCCTCTACTCGATCTCCTCTTGGCTTCTCCAATTGTGGCTGCTCCACAACCTCGTGAAGCTGCTTCACCATCTGTGGCTCCTCCACAATTGTATGAGACTTTTTCTGGTGTTGCATGTTGAAAGGTAATGTACTCTCCTTCTCAACCACCAAGTCTCCAACATTTGCCTTGCTCCTCAAGGCTTTGCATGCATCTTCAACCTCAAGAGCATATAGGTTCTTGAATTGTGAACCGATCTGCTTCACTTGTATCAGGGTGATGTGTCTAAGGAAAAGCTTTCCCTTACTGAAGACTACATCATAGCCTTTGTCTTCCAGCATCGCGATCGATACCAAGTTCTTCTTCAGTCCTAGCGCATACTTCACATTTGTCAAGGTAATGCGAGCTCCATGCTCCCTTTAAAAAGAAACTATGCCCACACCTGAAACACTATACTTTTCATCATTACCCATCGCGATGAGTAATGAGGGTGAAATCCAACTCGAATTGTGAGGCCAATGCCTCACCTTCATATCCTTCCTTGGATCCCATCTTGGATTTCTTCAATGGACAATTTGTTGCAAAATGGCCTACCTCATGACAATGAAAGCATCACACTTTCGATTTGTCAAACTTCTTCCCACTATGGGAAGAACTCGATTTGGGATGAGAATCCTTCTCCTTCCCTTTCTTTTCCTTACTCACTAAGGCACAATTTTCTTCATTCTCCTTGGATGAAGAACCATCTCTGGTGCTTCTTCTTCTCTCCTCCTGCATCATATTTGACCAAAGTCATTCCCAATCTGGCGGTTTCTCTCTTCCATTAACCGAGTCTTGGTAGCTATGCCAGCTCTTAGGAAGACTGAGGAGCGCAAGACTCACGATGTCATGATCAGCTGTCATGATCCCTATACTTCCAAGCTCATCCCTACAGGTGGTGAGCTTGTTTAGATATGTACAGATCCTGTCACCATTTTCACACTTGATTTTCTGAAGCTTGTCTTTCAGCACCAGCTTCCTCTGATCGTTGTTGTTCTGATATAGATCCTTCAGTATTTTCCACATTAAAAATGATGTCTCCTTCTGTTATAGACATTTTTGTGCCTTACAGCATTGAGCATGAAATTTCCATAAACTAAGGGATCCAAAGTCCCTAAACATGTTGTTCCTACCCCCTAGAGGAACAAGGCTAACAAAACACAGCAATTCACAGAAGTTCTCCACCAAAAACTGCTCAAAACAAGTCAATTCAGGATCATTTCAGTGGCTACACTAGCTGTTTGCGCTGAATGTCAAAGCCAACACTCGCTACCTGCGTTGAATGTCAACTAGAACAAAGGCTACCTGTGCTGAACGAGAGTGGACAAGTGGCAGGCTCATTTCTCAAGGTGTCAAAACCCAGGAAGCTTCCAAAATGACACTTTCCTCAGGGAATTCGACTGGTGATGAGTAAGAGGTTCCAAATCTCCAAGTGGAAGCAAGAACCTCCAAGTGGACTCAAGAACTAACAGAGGGAGAGGACACTAGTCAGATCTCAAGCTGACTCATCCTCTCTCCAAACATCTATATATGGATCTCTCCTCCATGAGATCTACAGGCTGGAATTTGATTATTGCAAAGAATTGTTGTTGGTTCGAGACTGGAATCATTGGGTGCTTAATGCTTTGAAGGGGCTGAAGATAGGAATTCCATTTGCTGGGAAGGAGATGCTGGATTGGAGCCCTCTGGGTTGTATCTCTTCCTAAACCTTGTTATTCATTAATAAAGCTATCTTGGTTTCTCCTATATGTTGATGTATTTTGATGCATGAATGTATTAGTGTATTTGGTTTATTTCTAATCCTAAACTAGTTATGAATGTGAACATCTGTCTTTGTGTAGTGTTCTTCTCTTGTCGCAAGTAGCTATTCTCTTGTGATCTTGCAGGAAGTTGTAGCTGGATAAGCAAGAAGGCAAGTAGCTGTGAACACCCAAAGAGAAGGGAGATTGGATCGAGGGACAAACGGAAGACACCGGTAAGTCTATTGATCTCTCTTCTTTCATATTTCATAAAGGAAGAAACCAGTATAGCTGTACTCGTTTGTTGCTAAGGCACTGTCACACCTTAGGTGGATAGGATCGTCCTGCATAGGAATTTTTCCCCACAACAAATTGGCGACTCCGCTGGGGAGATTTGTTTAGTCATTTTATTTGTGTTTCTATCATTGTTTCTTTCATAGACTTGACAACAACAATCGAACTGCATCTTTCCCGGATGCAAAGTAGAAAGTTGCTGCTTTGATCCAATTGCTGGACTTGTCTATGATCTGAACAATGGATTCACAAATTATTTGATGATCCTTGTGTTAGATCTTAGTAGCCTCTCAAAGCATCCCTTTGATTACACCTTGCTTGTTGCTTTTATTTTTCCTGAAACAGTTGATTAAGTAGCAAACTGTGACCCAGAACCTGAGGGAAACGAGAGTTTCTCCTTCAGCGCAGACCCAGTGAAGGGATTCTGCATTTCAACGTAGGTCCCGTGAAGGCTACCTGCGCTGAATGTCAAAACCCCTGTGTTGAGGTTGCGCTGAACCCGTTTGTCCTTGTGCAGCTGGGGTTCTTTGCTCTGTTTTTCCTTGTTTTGATCTCTGATTTTTGTGGCCTGTAACCAGCATAGGTACCAGTCTGAAAACTCCTTTTCTCTGCTTACATTCCGCCTCCTTTTGTACAAAAAGACTGTGAGTGTTTTTATGTGTTTGTGGCGTCATTTACAATTTTCCTTTGCATGAGTGAAATAGTCATCCTGTAGCCCTTGATTCAGATCTGTTGATTGTGATCTTAGGAGAGAGTTCAGTGGCTGTTTGCAGATTGATTATACATTTGCTTTTGCTTATTGGTTTGAGTTTGTCTCTTTTAAGTGTTAAAACAAGTATTCATTTCGAAAATCGTTAAGTGTTGTAATCTCTTCTATCTTCTCTGATTTCAAAAAAGTAAACTTGTTTGTATTGATCATTTAAAAGAAAATTCAAAGTTGTACAAAAAGCTTTCTTTGTAGGCATCAATACTAAGAAAGCGGAAAACAAACACCTGCATTGTGCATTTGCATTTGATAGTTTGCATGTTGGATTTAGGAAAAGTGCATTAGAGTGTGCTGATTGATCTTTGAGAAAAGATGGTGTCTTTCTTTTCCCTTAGTAGCTAGGATTTTCAAAGTTGAAAAGATATAAAGCTTTCTTATCATCTTTAGACTGCATTTAGGAATTTGTATCATACATCTCGTGGTGAACCTTGAAAGGCAAACTTTAAAAAGATCAACCTAGAGTTCTAGGCTAGAGACGTGTTCCAGCGTCGTTAAGCCTGGTGACTGTCGATCTCGTAGAAGGTGGGTGATTCCTCCTGAGGGACGATAGCGCCAGTATAGATTGTGCTCCCAAGTACCGTCGCGTATATATTGGGAGACCCCTATAGGCATAAAACCTTTATCCTTAGGAAGCCATGTCGGCCGCCCTACTGATCGCAATGCACTGAACACAGCATTCAGGAAGATCGACCGCCCGTACCCTAAAAAGTATTCTGCGGTTTTTCGAAAAGTTTGGCATACCCTCTGCCTAGAACTCCAGAGCAGTTCCTTTTGGCCTTTTTCAGACTCTATAACAGAAAAAGTCCATCTGAGCATTTGTCACTTCGGGCTCGTTAAAACATCGAAGGAGACTAGAGTCATCTTTAGCTTTTTCTCGACTCTTTAAAAGTGAAAAAGCAAGTTGTGTCTAAAAGTTTCTAAAAAATTCATTTAATTCGAAAACACACTTTCCCCTTTTGTATTTTGGTTGATCGAGTAATCCGCAATCGTGGAAGAAAGTCAATTGAAACCCCGTCGTTCGCGGAGGCTTACAAGTCAACCGTCTTTGTCTCCGGAATCAAAAATAGTACGGACACAGTGAACTCGTTTAACCGGTTCGAAATCTCCTATCAATGTTAGAACAAGTGTTCCGACAACATCTGAGATTCCGGTTACTCCAAACATTTCTGGAAACCCTGCCTCTATAGAAGAAGTTCAACAGCCACAGAGGGACAGTAACACTGATCTTAGTCTGGGGGCAAATACTTGTGCTATTGAACCAGTGCCATCTGTAACCGGTTCAGAGAGTCTTGCTACTCAAACAACTGTCGTTGTCGATTCAACCCCTTCTTCGGCACCAGAAATATTTTACGGACCTGACGGTCTTCCTCTTCCACTGGGTTTGATTGTGATAGAGGAAATTGCAGAGGATCCGCAAGCAAGTACTCCAACCCATTTTGGAGTCGGGGTCACTCTATTTCCTTCATCAGAAGTTAATCCACCACAAGTGGAAGTTCCTGTAGAATCACTAGGCAATCTATTGGATAGAATCAAAATGTCTGAACAACCGTCAACATCTAGGACTATGTCGAACGACACAGCGACAGCAGAAGCCCCTGCCGTCACTCCGACAATGTTTGCCGGCATACCATCTGTCCCGACTAGCTCACAACCGCTAGAAGGAGTCCACCAAGGGACTATTTCGACAGCGTGGTCCATTCCAGTTTGTTCATCCGGAATAATATCCGGCAACTCTTATGTTGAGACTCGCCAGATTGATCCATATGGAGGCCAATTTGGGCAATCTAGTCCCTAAGGACAAACAATCCCCTTGAGTTCCGGATTGCTACTGTATGGGGGGCAGTATGCCCTTTCATTACCCCCTCCGGGAGGGTATCCATATGGGAGTTCACAATAGTATTCAGGTTATACTGGAATTACATCGAGTGGTTGGGTACCTATGCTACCTCAACAACCAAGGGTTGTATATTCTATGCAACAGTGTGTACCTATGTCGAACATCCCAACCACACCGGCTATTGTAACAATGTCACAAGTTCAAGCGATGCCTGTGGTATGTCAACCTCATATTTCTCAGGTTGTAATGCAACAGCCCCTTGACCCTGGGTCACAACCACAATCGCCAACTGGTGGGGCGACACAGGTCCAAACGGGTACAATTACCCCACACCTTGGTCCAAAAGTTAGTGTAGCACAACAGAACATGGCTTCACAACCGTGGCTAGTGCAATACCAACAACCACAATTCCAACAAGTGTACCAAGGTTCTGAGCAGCAGATCTTTGCGAACAGTGGACAACCGTATATTCAAAACGGTCAAAACCAACCGCTTTATAGTGGTTAAGTCCACCAACCGTATCAGTCGTACCAACATCAATTACATTATGCTGGTATGCAAAGGCCCACTGCTCAAGCGATTCCATCGTACCCTGGTTATGCTTCACCTAACTTGAATCAACAGTTACCATTTGTGGCAACTTTAGAGTTACCCGATTTACACCGGCTAACCAACGATCCGATTGCTTATGCCCCTTCGTGGCCAGCGATTCCTCACAAACTTCCATCTGACATTCCTAAATTCAATGGAAATCCAGGTGAAGACCCATCGAATCATGTGATGACTTTTCATCTATGGTGTTCCTCAAACACCTTAAATGATGATTCGATAAGGTTTCGCCTTTTCCAGAGGACATTAACGGGTCCAGCGGAAAAATGGTATATTTAGTTACCAAGAGCCTCGTTCGGCAATTTTAGCTCCCTAGCCACGACTTTCTTAACCCATTTTCAATTACCAATAAGGTATGAAACGGGAACAGAAATATTAACCAACTTCAAGCAGACAACTGCCACTCATATATCCAATCATATACATGAGTGGCGTCGTCGTCGTAGGATGGTGAAAACATACATTCCCGATCAGCTGTTGGCTGAATGGTTTATAAAATCGTTACTTCCTGCTATAACAGAAGATGTGGCAAAGGGGGGAGTCGGAACAGAGGAGCAAGTTATTGCTCGTGCGCAGTATCTAGACTTAGTTTATACTCAGTCTAGCACGCTCTACGACAAAATACCTGACGCCCCTAGACCGGAATTCTCAATTCCTCCTCCTCCTAAATCAAATAGTGACTCTCATGCCGGCGATGGTGTGATTGGCACGGCAAACGCGAAATCGACAAAGGCTTCATCTAAGAAAACCCGTAAGAATTCGGATCAAAATGCAAAAGAAGAAATTCTTGCTTCGGAAGTAAATGTCGTATCAGCAGATAAAGGCAAAGAAACCAAACAACCAGGGAGCAAGAAGAAGCAAAACAAGGGGAAAAAGAAGAAACAGGGTGAGTCATCCCCTGAAAAAACTTCTTCAAACCCTCCTGGAAATAGGAAATATCCATGTCAAATATGTGATGAGGAGGATCATTGGACAAGGGATTGTCCCTATAAAGCTGAGCTTAAAAGGTTCTTCAAAAGTTCGCAAACCTCAGCTGTGTTAACTGATCCATTTCCCAATCCAGGCCAAAATCTGGTTGATAGTGGAAATGCTTCCCCGTCGCAAGTTCTTATGTTGTCGGTTTCAAAACAGCAGAATGATGCTTTGATTTCGACAAGGAACAAAGGTTATGGGAATCCGCAGCTGTCGAACGACAAAGGTAAAGATCAACCAAGTAGTTCGACAACAACTTCGACAGAAGTTGTACCACCCATCATTCCTGAATTAACAATAAAACCGCCAAAGGGAGTAGTACACAAGTCGACATTTAATTCTCGCGCCAGAGCGGCGCAGCATTATAACATAGTGGAAGATTTGGCCCAATCACCATCTGCTATGTCGACTCTTGAAGTACTACAAAAATGGCCCATCCCAAAGGCCAGCTTTGTTATCGGCTATTGGTGGGGTTGATCCTAAGGATTCCAATCTTGTATCTTTTGATCACAAAGGATACGATCCTCAGTTACCAGCTCAACTAGCTTTCCTTATTCAAGTGAAAGCCCTCAACAAAACTGTTCACCGAACAATTATTGATGAGGGGGCATCTACATGTATTATGTCGATGAATTGCTGGAAAACTTTAGGATCTCCAACCTTGTCGCGATATTCGACGACATTAAAATCTTTCGACGGAAGGACTTATACCCCGTACGGTATCCTTAATAACTTGAAGGTTGAACTGGGAGGAAAAACAGTAGAAAAAGATGTTGAAGTCATCGATGGGAATCTTGACTACAACATCCTACTGGGAAGACCATGGATCTATGCCATGGCAGCTGTTGTGTCGACTTATTTTAGGAAGATCGCATTCCAATTTGAAGGAGGGATTACGATCGTCGACCAACAAAACTTCCTCCCTAATGGTTCACAAGTTACAGGAAGCATTCCCATGATCCTACTGAAAGACCCCACATTAATCGGAAATTTCGCACTTCCACCTCCATTCTATATGGGAGAAGTAGCATTCGTAAGAGCCTGCAACATGATATCTTCCAAGAAGATCTCAGAAGGCGATGTCGAAATGGATCATGCAATGGTTTTGCCCCCAAGCCCTATAGAAATATTGTAGCAATCAATGTTTCGAGCATGGGAGGCGAACCCAAATCAACGCTCATCAAGCGTTTGGGTAGATAGTTCTATAGAATATGGTACCCCATTAGGTCCTTGGTCGAAAGTACATGGGACTGACGAAGGAATTCTACAATCAATGTTGATTGAGGAGGCACCATGGAATGATTGCCACCATCATTCCCTTCTTCCGGAATATGAAGAAGATACTCAACATGACCTTTATCACCCTTCAGTTTTTGAATTCCTATCAAACACTGTAAATACGGTGGATTCCGAGCGAAACTTATCCAATATTGAAGAGACTATAACCATAAATATCTCGACTAAAACAAATGTTGTAGAGAATATTTATGTCGGCAAAGGTTGTTCCCCTTCAGAACTGGAAATATACAATGCTCTTTTTCGCGAATTCAGAGATGTCTTTGCTTGGTCATATGTGTTGTGGGGGAAAGTATCCAACTCGGAATGACCCTAACCCACTCTAAGGGTGACAGTTCCTTAGCAACAGCTGAAAGCAAAGCTATCTAAACTTTCTTCTTTATGACATGCAAGAGATAAAGGAAGAGATCCACTTACCGATGTCTTGCGCAAATGGTCGATCCAATCTCCTCTGTTTGCCGCTTGCTCCTAGCTCCAAGTCTTTTCACGGGCCCAGCTACACGAGATCCTGCAAATAAGACAAGAAAAGGAAACTACAAGAAGCATGCATTCATAATCGATTCAAGGATTAGCATAAATCAAATACGCAAGTAAGACAATACACCATTGAAACACATGCGAATAGAAGAACCTCAAATGCTTTATTAATATATGGAAGTAAGGTTCAGGCGGTGATACAACCATGAAAGGTCTAATCCAGCATCACCTTCCCGACGGAGAGAAATCTCTTCTTCACCTCCCTCAAGCAATCACCCAATACTCTCAACTGTAAACCAACAACAATTCTTTGCACCGAATTCCGCCCTCCAGATCCCATGGGATGAGATCCTTATATAGAGTTTTGGAGTGAAGATAATTCAGCTTGATGTGTGACTTGTTGTCCTCTTCAACTCCAGTTGTTCTTCAGTCCTTCACTCGGAGTTTCTACCTTCCACTTGGAGTTTTAGAAGCTCTTAACTCATCATTAGGCGAATCTTTTGATCCAAGTGTCATTTTGGAAGCTTCCTGGGCACTGGCACATTGAGAAAAGATTCCTCCACATGTCAAAGTACGCCCAGCGCAGGTAGCCTTTGTTGCACTTGCTATGCAGCGCAGGTACACCACAGAGCTTTTGACTTTCAGCGCAGATGCCTAGTGGAGCAGCTTCTTTGATCCAAAATTGACCTGTTTTTGAGTGTTTTTCAGTGGAGAACTGATTTGCAGTGCTGTGGTTTGCTGACCTTGTTCCTCTAAGGGTAAGAACAACATGTTTAGGTGTTGTGGGGAAAAGTATCCGACGCGGATGACCCTATCCCTACTCTAAAGGTGACAGTCTTTAGCAACAACTGAAAGTAAAGCTTTGATGTTTTCCTTTATGAAAGTACAGAGAGAAGGAAGAAAAGATTAACCAACCTGGTGTCTTTCGCTTAGTCAATTCTTGTCCTCTCTCTTTGTCTCTTGTTCCCAGCTCCTTGCTCTCTTTGCCGGTCCAGCTACACACAGATCCTACACGAACAAGAGAGGAAACTACAAGATACAAGTACTCATAACTGATGCATGGATTAGAGTGAATCAAATATACATGTAAATACAATACATCAATGCAATACAAGTATATAGGAGAACATGCAAAACTTTATTGATAGAAGTAACAGGGTTCTGAGAAGGTTACAACCAATGATGGCTCCAATCCAGCAGCACCTCCCCAGTAGCAAGAACTCTCCTCTTCACCTCTAGTAAAACAATCACCCAATAGCTCTAACTGTAAACCAACAGCACCTCCTTGCTTTACACAAAATTCCAGCCTCCTTAGACCTCATAGAAGAGCTCTATATATAGGAGAGAAGAAGAGAGGATGAGTCAGCTTGAGGCTGGCATAGAGCTGACTAGTGTCCTCTCCCTCTTCAGTTAATCTTCAGTTCTTGAGTCCACTTGGAGATCCTTGCTTACACATGGTGATCAAGTACCTCTTACTCATCACAGGGCGAATCTCATGAACCAAGTGTCAGTTTGGAAGCTTCCTGGGCAGTTGACACCTTGCAGAATGACTGTGCCACTTGGCCAATCTCGCCCAGCGCAGGTAGCCTTCATTAGATTTGACTTCCAGCGCAGGTACAAGGAGGAGCAGTTGCATTCCAGCGCAGATGCTCAGTGGAGCAGTTGACATGATCCAAAATTAGCCTGTTTTGAAGTGTTTTCAGGTGGAGAACTGATTGGAAGTGCTGTTGTTTGATGACCTTGTTCTTTTAGGGGTAAGAACAACATGTTTAGGGACTGAGGATCCCTGTAATTATTGACATTTCATGCTCCATGTCGCGAGGCACAAAAATGTCTATAACAGTTGCCCCCTAAAGTATGAGGCCGTTTATCGGGTGAAATGCTTTATCTAGAGGGTCCGAAGTTCATTCCAGTGCTGAGGAGGCGCCCTGTAATACAATACAATACAATACATTATTTTTCATTCTATTTTCATGATCTAGCTGAGGCGGGCATTCCCATGCTCAGCTTTTATAAATACATTTTGGTACATATGACAGACGATCGTCTGAAGGTAGACTGATAATTTTCTGCTGAAATTTATCATCCTTTGAATAGGATGATCATCTGCTGCAATGATGTACATGGCAAATGCTTTTATATTTCCCGAATATATATCGCAGCCCGGATGGATGAAACTAGATCCGGGGTCTTCAAACTCGTTCGATCTTCACTCTAAGTACAAGTCGATCCATGTGAGAATTGCGCTGAAGTCGAACATGGAAAGACATCGCTTGATTACCGGTCAATAATGAAAACCGTTAACAAGCGCGAGAGGAATCACCAATAATGACGATGACCCTCAAGGTACTGCAGTACAATTCACGTGGCGTGAATAAAGGACTTGGCGTCGAACGCCACGCAAAATCTTCTGGTCGAAGGTCATTGATGTATACCTGTCGCCAGAAGTGAGAAACTTGCCATTGAGGCATGCAAGCTTCAAAGTACTGATGGGGGTGTTCCTAGATCAACTTCTTGGATAATGAGCTGAAGTCGACAAGAAGCGATCCGTCAAAGGAGGGCCTTAATGAATCCCACATCAATGACACGGAACGGAGCTAATGATTTTAGTGAAGGTGAAAACAAACTGTGACATATGATTCAGGGTGGCGATCATGAATGGATGAAGGATAATGTATGGCAGTGGATGGGACATGGTTGACACTTTCAGAATGACCCCTCTTGAACATATAACGACACTGATGCGATGGATCGGTAGCATTACCCCAAATGTGGATGGTTTGGCGAGGACCATGGCGATGAGACCGGTGAATGAAACAACCCAACCCGATGTGGTACGGAGGAAAAGTGTCATGTTCAAGAGTGACTTGCTACCATTAAACTTTGATGTTCTCCCAATTTTTCCCCAGTCATTTCTGACCAGTACCTCTTTATTTTTGTCAAGCTTGAGGAGGATAACATATGCTTGTTCTATAACCTGCCCTTCGGGCAAGCCTATCGCTATGTTTTAACGAGCCTAGCGATAGGGAAACTCGTTCTCGTCTAAAGACAAGTTTGTCGCTATTTAATCATTTTAACGAGTCTAACGACAAGGACAACTCGGTCCTTTTCATTTTTAGAGAGTCTGAAAAGGTACAGAAAGTCAACTCCATGATTCCTTTTTCGTCAGCTAATCCCTTAAGTCCGAAAAAGTATAAAACAATACAGAAGGGATGGCTGTTCGGTTCTTTTAACGAGCCGAACAAGACAAGCGCTCGATCCTTTTGTGCAATAATCCCTCGGGTCCAAAAAGATTAAAATCTAGAGGAGGGATAGCGTTCCGGTTATTTAACGAGCTGGAAGGCCAAAACTCGGCAAACTTTTCATATTTTACGAGTCAGTGAAAAGAGCTCAAAGAAGACTCGTCTTTTGAGGAACGAGTGATAAACAGGGATAGCAGCAGATTCCAGGTACAGGTTGGAATTTTCCAATCACGGCAGTGTCACAGGGATGGCTAGGTGAAATCACTCTTCGCAGCTGTTTCTCAAAAGAGGTAAACACACAAATGGAAGTGAATGATCGGCCAAATGAACAGTGGAGGTGATGGATGAAAACACGATCAAGGTTCTTATGGCTGATGGATTTACAATCTCAAAAGGTTATTTACCGGGATAGGTTCATTTTTTCCATGAGCTTGAACTCTGGGGGAAACTTTTGCTCACACTTTTCTATTTTTTAACGAGCATAAATTCAGTCATAAAACTGCTCGAATTTTGCGTTTATTTTTTAACGAGCATGAACTATATGCTAAAACTGCTCGATATACCAGTCATAATAAGAACGCCTCCTATGAGATAACTATTTTTTAAGGAGCTTTATCTCATAAAGCTATGCTCCAATTTTGGCAAATTTTACCTTTGCCCCACAGGCTTTCTTCATGCAAGGTCGGAAACGGCTAATCCTACGAGTTTAAAGGGTTAGACCTACAGGTTTAAAGGGAGGACCTAAAAATTTAAAAAAATAAATAGTCGTCCCTTGCTTGCATTCCAAAAGTTTGCATGCCCCCAGGTATAGGACATAATTTCGAGGCTGCCCCTTTATCAACGAGGTTTGCCTCTTCCTTATTATCCGAAGAGGGTTCTATTCGCTGCCGCAAATCAATCTCTTTCTTCGGCGGTGTCTATCATTGGGTTGTCCAAAGATGGTTACCCTCTGTCACAACAATATAGTCCCCTACTTTGTAGGCTGCCCCTGCTTATCCTTCAAAACATATGTTTTAATGGGCGAGGCTTGAATTCAAAGATGGTTACCATTCGTTGCGATAAGGGAATTCCTACTTGGGCATTGCCCACTTTTTTTAGACAAAGGTGAATGACTCTTTTGCCAAACACATAACTTTAACAAAAGAACACTATTCCAGAACAACCCCACTTCCTTCCACGGACGGGGTACGGACTAGTCATATTCTTCTGCGGAAATTCTCCCTTATACCCGGGGTTTCTTCTGCCCGAAGCAGACCAGGGTGCATGCCCCCTGGGTCCTAGTCTTTCTTTCCGAATCACTCGCGCTCATCGGGAAGGAGGACTGGGGGTGGAGGCGTATCTTGAGTGAACAGACCATTTAGGATTGGTATTTGACTATTTGCGATGCGAGATCCCGGAAATGAAAGTTGGTCTACGAGCTTGACCATCCTTCCTTCGTGTGGAAAACACATTACTCTAAAGAGTGAGGAGACTATCGCTCCCATGCAATAAATATAGTCGCGTCCAAGGAGTAGGTTATAATCCAAGGGTCCTTGGACGACCATCACGTTTATATTAACGGTCTTCCCTTTCAATGTAACAGGTACATTGGGGAGGATTCCTAATGGTCGACTGGTTCCTTTATCAAAACCTGAGAGATTTCTCAACTCAGGTAAAAGCGCTGGGGAACCCAGTGCTTTCCAAGCAATAGAGGAAAGGATACTCACAGACGCCCCTTCATCAATGATAGTACCAGCCATAATCATTCTATAGATCTGGACAATGATTCTGAATGGTATACTGGCAGGTAACCGGGGTCTGCCTAGTTGATTCCAATCAAAGGATACAACCAGGTTGCTTGGTGGTGGGACCGAATATACGGCCGGATATGACTCTGATGATGTTCCTTCCTGCAATAAAGGAATGGGCGCATTGCCCTGACGCTCATCGGAGTCGGTGCTGATGAAAAGAACCTGGATGGTGTCATCCTTATTCTCTTCAGTGAGGGTGTCGCATGAAGATGACTCTTCGGCGACGGTGTCATTTGAAGACGGGTCTTCAATGACGGAGTCATTGGACGATAGAACCTCTGAAGGAAGAACCGGGTCAACTGCCGTTTCGACCTTTAGACTTTCGTCTGGTCTGGATTCAGTAGGTTCATTCTCAATGACCGACACTTCAGCTGACCACTTGAGCGGGTCAACTGGATTTTCAACTATCGAGGGATTAGGCGCGAGTTTTTGATATCCAGGAGGAAGTCGCAACGGTGAAACCGGGCAACCTTCCAAAACTCTCTTGGCCTCATCTAAGAATGGACATTTGTGGATGGCATGATTGCCTTCACACAATAGACAGGGTGATCTTGGTCCCCTTCTTCGTCCTTCACTCTCGCTAGTTGACGGAATGCAATCAACATGACAATCAGAGGTTGATGCTACCGGATTGTGCAACCTTGGGGACCAGTCCCTTAGTATCCGGGGAATACAAGGACAATCACGATGGAAGTGGATCCCTTTGCAAATGACACATGGCGATTTAGGCCCGGTCGGTGCAGTGTGTGGGTTTTTGTCAGCTTTCTTCTGCTTGCCCCCAGTCGCCTTCGCCAGAGGCTCCTTCTGCTTCTTTTCTCTCTTCTTCTTTTCCTTCTTCTCCTTGGGAGGCTGACTTTTGCCAGCTCTACCTTGCGAAGATGAAGGATCAGAGGAAGTATTATAAGAAGTGGAAGGCTGGTGGGTAGTTCTAGATTGTTCTGACTGTTGATTCGACTGCTCAGGATTAGTGGCGATCTGGACTACATTAGTTGAAAAGAGCCATACAGGGAGGCCGATTGTCAATCCTGGAAGTGACAATGTAGCCATATGAGGCGCACCAACATCTCCCCAAGAGGAGAAGGGATTTGGACTTCCGCCAAGGTTACTTCCTTGGTTGGTGGGCTCCATACTTTTCAACTGAAAGATCAACGTGGGAATAACAGGTGATTATGTTCCGCTTAAAATAAATTTTATTAACGACGCTTTTAGACACAAACTTGCTTTTTCATGTTTTAAGAGTCGAGAAAAAGCTAAAGATGACTCTAGTCGCCTTCGATGTATTAACGAGCCCGAAGTGACAAATGCTCGGTTGGACTTTTTCAGTTATAGAGTTTGAAAAAGGCCAAAAGAAACTGCTCTGGAGATCTAGGCAGAGGGTGTGCCAAACCTTTCGCGAAACCACAGAATACGTTTTACGGTACGGGTGGTCGATCTTCGTGAATGCTGTGTTCACTGCATCGCGATCAGTAGGGCGGCCGACACGGTTTCCTAAGGATAAAGGATAAAAGCCTATAGGGGTCTCCCAATATACGCGACGGTACGCGGGAGCACAAGTCCGTGTTAGTGCCACCGACTCTCAGGAGGAATCACCCACCTTCGTAGAGATCGACAGTCACTATGTTTAACGACGCCGGAACACGTCTCTACCTAGACCTCTAGATGTTTGCGTTATGTTACAAAGCGTTGTTATGTAAATTGAGTTTATTTTAATGTTGATCTTGCTTAACAGTTTGCCTTTCAGGGTCGCCACGAGATGTATATATACAACTTCCTATATGCAATCTAAGATGAGAAGCAAATCTTTTCAATCTTTCAACTTTGAAAACCTTAATCTACTAAGGGAAAAGAAAGACACAACTTTTTCCACAGATCATAGAACACACACTAAAATGCACATTTTCCTAAATCGTCAAGCACACAGTCAAATGCAAAATGCACAATGCATGTATTTCTTTTCGTTATCCTTAATGTTGATGTAAGACAAAAAGGAAACTGTTGTATAATTTTGAATCTAATTTCAAGTAGAAATAAACAAGCTTGTCCAATAATCAAAAAGACACCTTATGATCGACTTGTTTAAACACAGGAAATGTATAGATCCAAACCATAAAATGAAAAACAAACAAACTCAAACAGCCATGAACAGTAATAAAACTAGCTCTTCAGATCACAAAGACACTTTTACAGTTCAGGATCTAAGAGGCCACAGCTATACTGGTTCGCTTTTCACAATGGGAAACTGTAACTGAAACAAGAAATACTGAAAGAACATTCACAGTTTCATCACAAAACTGAGGCGGAATAATGTCAAGGAGAATGGTTTACAGCAAGTACAATGACCAGCAAGCAATCAGCAAAAATTCAGTGAAAACAGGGCTCAGACACAAAGGGAAACCTCAGCAAGACACTGGCTAACTGGACCAGCGCAGGCTCTGGTCTGTCAGTTTGATTCTCAGCGCAGTTCCCGAAGGGAGTACCTGCGCTGGAATGCAGACTGCCAGTGGACAGCTGCACTGAGACACGAGAGTTGCGTTTACAAGGAATTCCGGGTCATAAAAAGCTCAAAAATGCACTGTTTTTGCTGAAATAAAAAGCTATAGGTCAAGTACAGGCTAAGGGATGATCAAGAGGATGAAAAGCTATCACAAAGAGTAAAGAGTCTTTTGTAGATAAACTCTTCAAATCTTGAATTTGCTCAGCAAATGAGCAAGAGTAGCAGTCCCTCTACTTCGCTTTTGATATAGTCAAAAGCTTTTCGATTTGGTACTCTTTTCTTCAAGAAATGAATAGCAAAATACTACAAACACCAACAAGATACTAGGCTCCCCAGCGGAGTCGCCAGTTTTTTGTGGGGAAAAGTATCCGACGTGGATGACCCTATCCCTACTCTAAAGGTGACAGTCTTTAGCAACAACTGAAAGTAAAGCTTTGATGTTTTCCTTTATGAAAGTACAGAGAGAAGGAAGAAAAGATTAACCAACCTGGTGTCTTTCGCTTAGTCGATTCTTGTCCTCTCTCTTTGTCTCTTGTTCCCAGCTCCTTGCTCTCTTTGCCGGTCCAGCTACACACAGATCCTGCACGAACAAGAGAGGAAACTACAAGATACAAGTACTCATAACTGATGCATGGATTAGAGTGAATCAAATATACATGTAAATACAATACATCAATGCAATACAAGTATATAGGAGAACATGCAAAACTTTATTGATAGAAGTAACAGGGTTCTGAGAAGGTTACAACCAATGATGGCTCCAATCCAGCAGCACCTCCCCAGCAGCAAGAACTCTCCTCTTCACCTCTAGTAAAACAATCACCCAATAGCTCTAACTGTAAACCAACAGCACCTCCTTGCTTTACACAAAATTCCAGCCTCCTTAGACCTCATAGAAGAGCTCTATATATAGGAGAGAAGAAGAGAGGATGAGTCAGCTTGAGGCTGGCATAGAGCTGACTAGTGTCCTCTCCCTCTTCAGTTAATCTTCAGTTCTTGAGTCCACTTGGAGATCCTTGCTTACACATGGTGATCAAGTACCTCTTACTCATCACAGGGCAAATCTCATGAACCAAGTGTCAGTTTGGAAGCTTCCTGGGCAGTTGACACCTTGCAGAATGACTGTGCCACTTGGCCAATATCGCCCAGCGCAGGTAGCCTTCATTAGATTTGACTTGCAGCGCAGGTACAAGGAGGAGCAGTTGCATTCCAGCGCAGATGCTCAGTGGAGCAGCTGACATGATCCAAAATTAGCCTGTTTTGAAGTGTTTTCAGGTGGAGAACTGATTGGAAGTGCTGTTGTTTGATGACCTTGTTCTTTTAGGGGTAAGAACAACATGTTTAGGGACTGAGGATCCCTGTAATTATTGACATTTCATGCTCCATGTCGCGAGGCACAAAAATGTCTATAACATTAGGGACTTTGGATCCCTTAGATTATTGACATTTCATGCTCTATGCTGTAAGGCACAAAAATGTCTATAACAGTTGCCCCCTAAAGTATGAGGTCGTTTATCGGGTGAAATGCTTTATTAGGAGGATCCGAAGTTCATTCAATTGTCGGGAGGTGACCTGTAACAAAATACAATACAATACATTATCTTTTCATACTTTCTTTTCATGATCTAGCTAATGCGGGCATTTCCCATGCTCAGCTTTATAAATACATTTGTTGTACATAAACCGACGATCGTCTGATAATAGACTGATAATTCTCTGCTTTTAATTATCATCCTTGTAGTAGGATGATCATCTGCTGCACATGTCTATGTTTTTATCTCCTGAATATATATCGCAGCCCGGATGGATGAAACTAGATCCGGGGTCTTCAAACTTGTCCGATCTTCACTTTAGTACAAGTCGATCCATGTGAGAATTTCTTGAAGTCGAACATGGAAAGACATCGCTTGATTACCAGTCAATAATGTAAACTGTTAACAAGCGCGAGAGGAATCACCGATAATGATGATGACCCTCAAGGTACTGCAGCACAATTCACGTGGTGTGAATATAGGATCTGACGTCGAACACCATGCAAAGTCTCTCGGTCGAAGGTCATTAATGTATACCTATCGCCGAAAGTGAGAAACTTGCCATTGAGGCATGCAAGCTTCAAAGTACTGAGGCGGTGTTCCTAGACCAACTTCTTGGATAATGAGCTGATGTCGACAAGAAGTGATCCGTCAAAGGAGGGCCTTAATGAATCCCACATCAGTGACACGGAACGGAGCTAGTGATGATGGTGAAAACGATCTGTGAAATATGATTCAGGGTGGCGGTCATGGAAGGATGAAAGATGATGTACGGTAGTGGATGGGACCGGTTGACACTTTCTGAATGACATCTCTTGAACATATAACGACACTGATGTGATGGATCGGTAGCATTACCCCATGTATGGATGGTATGGCGAGACCATGGTGAAGGGACCGGTGAATGATAATAACCCAACCCGATATTTATGGAGGCAAAAGTGTCATGTTCAAGAGCGACTTGCTACCATTAAGCTTTGAGGTTCTCCCAATTTTTCCCCAGTCATTTCTGACCAGTACCTCTTTATTTTTGTCAAGCTTGAGGAGGATAACATATGCTTGTTCTATAACCTGCCCTTCGGGCAAGCCTATCGCTGTGTTTTAACGAGCCTAGCGATAGGGAAACTCGTTCTCGTCTAAAGACAAGTTTGTCGCTATCTAATATTTTTAACGAGCCCAGCGACAAAGACAACTCGGTCCTTTTCATTTTTAGAGAGTCTGAAAAGTGTACATAAAGTAGACTCCAGGGGTCCTTTTTCGTCATCTAATCCCTTAAGTCCGAAAAAGTATAAAACAATACAGAAGGGATGAATGTTCGATAGCTTTATCGAGCCGAACTAGACAAGCGCTCGATCTTTTTGTGTAATAATCCCTCAGGTCCAAAAAGATTAAAATCTAGAGGAGGGATAGCTCTTCCGGTCCTTTTAACGAGCTGGGAGGCCAAAACTCGGCAAACTTTTCATTTTTTACGAGTCAGTGAAAAGAGCTCAAAGAAGACTCGTATTTTGAGGAACGAGTGATAAACAGGGATAGCAGCAGATTCCAGGTACAGGTTGGAATTTTCCAATCACGGCAGTATTACAAGGATGGCTAGGTGGGATCACTCTTCGCAGCTGTTCCTCAAAATAGGTAAACAATCAAGTGGATGTGAATGATCGGCCAAATGAATAGTGGAGGTGATGGTGCAAAAACATGACCAAGGCTTTTATGGCTGATGAATTTACGGTCTCAAATGATTATTTACCGGTTCATTTTTTCTGAATGAGCTTGAACTCTGGGGGAAGCTTGCTCACATGCTTATGTTTATTTTTTAACGAGCATGAAGTCCGCGTTAAAACTGCTCGGATCTTGCGTTTACTTTTTTAACGAGCATGAACTTTGCCAAAACTGCTCGTTTTTACCAGTCATAAAGTAGCAAGGTCTCATGGAAGATCGCTATTTTTTAAAGAGCTTCATCTCCCTATGTATTGCTCCATATCCTCTCTTTATGCAAGCTGGGTATCGGCCTATCCTACGGGTTAGAGGGGTTAGTCCTACCTAAAACTAAAAAGCCGCCCGTGCTTGCATTCCAAGAGGTTTGCATGCCCCCAGGTGTAAGTCTAATTTCAAGGTCGCCTCTACTTTTCCGTTAAAAACCTTTGTTTTTAACAGGTGAGGCTTACCTCTTTCAGGTTACCCAAAGATTGTTCTGCTAATTCTTTTAAACAGAAACTTTCTTCGGCGATGTCTATCATTAGGTTACACAAAGATGGTTACAATTTGTTGCAGCAAGAGAATCCCTTTCTTTGGAGGCTGCCCCTACTTATCCTCTAAAACATTTGTTTTAATGGGTGAGGCTTGCCTTTTACCCAAAGATGGTTACTACTTGCTGCCGCAAATGGATCCCCTTCTTTGGCAGAGCCTACTTATTTAGACAAAGGTGAATGACGACGCTCCGCCACACACTTAACTTTAACAAAAGAATCTTTTTCCAGAACAACCCCATTCCTAACTGCCCCTTCTTCTGCATGAGAGCTCTTGCCGGCCCTTCTGTTTTACGAAGATGAAGGGGGGGACGGGGTACGGACTAGTCATATTCTCCCGCGGAAATTCTACTTTACGCCCAAGGTTTCTTCTGCCTCCAGAGCAGACCAGGATGCATGCCCCCTGGGTTCCGGCCCTACTTTCCCGAATCACTCGCACTCATCAGGAAGAAGAACTGGAGGGAGAGACCTTTCTTGATCAAATAGACCATTCAGGATAGGTATGTGACTATTTGCGATGCGTGATCCCGGAAATGAAAGTTTGTCTACGAGCTTGACCATCCTTCCTTCGTATGGAAAACACATTATTCGAAAGAGTGAGGAGACTATTGCTTCCATGCAATATATGTAGTCTCGTCCAAGGAGTAGGTTATAATCCAAGGGTCCTTGGACGACCATCAAATTCATCTTGACAGCCTTCCCTTTCAGTGTAATAGGCATATTAGGTAGAATCCCTAATGGTCGACTGGTTCCTTTATCAAAACCCGAGAGATTCTTTATCTCGGGCAAAAGCACTGGGCAACCCAGTGCTTTCCAAGCAATAGAGGACAGGATACTCACAGATGCCCCTTCATCAATGATAGTTCCAGCCATCACCATTTTGTATATTTGGACTATAATTCTAAATGGTATACTGGCCGGTAACCGGGGTCTGCCTAGTTGGTTCCAATCAAAGGACACAACTAGGTTGCTTGGTGGTGGGACCGAATATACGGTCGGGTATGACCCTGACGATGCTCCTTCCTGCGATAAAGGAGTGGGCACATTGCCCTGATGTTCGTCAGAATCGGTGTTGATGAAAAGAATCTGGACGGTGTCATCCTTACTCTCTTCGGTAGGGGTGTCAGCTGAAGATGAATCCTCAGTGACTGTGGTATTTGAAGATGAAACTTCTGAAGGGAGAACCGGGTCAATTGCCGTTTCGACCTTTGGACTTTCGTCCGGTCCGGATTCAGTAGGTTCACTTTCAGTGACTGACACTTCAGCTGGCCCTATGAGCGGGGCAGCTGTATTTTCGACCAACGAAGGACTTGGCGCGAGTTTTTGGTATCCAGGAGGAAGTAGCAATGGTGCAACCGGTTGATCTTCCAAAACTCTCTTTGCTTCGTCTAAAAAGGGACAACGGCGAAGGGTGTGATTGTCTTCACACAGTTCGCAGGGGAATCTCATTCCCCTTTGTCGTCTAGGACCTTTACTTTCATTGGTCGACGGTAAGCATTCAACCTGGTTGTTAGAGGTTGACGCTTTCGAACTGTGCAAACGAGGGGACCAGTCCCTTAGTATCCGGGGAATACTGGGACAATCATGGTGGAGGTGGCATCCTCTACATATGACACATGGCGATTTGGGCCCGGTCCGTGCTGTGTGTGGATTTTCGTTAGATGCCTTTTGCTTGCCCCCAGGCGCCTTTGGCTCCTTCTGCTTCTTTTCTTTCTTCTTCTTTTCCTTCTTCTTTTCTATGGGAGCTGCGCTTTTGGCGGCTTGGCCTTTCGAAGAAGAAGGATCGGAGGAAGGCTCATAAGAAGTGGAAGGCTGGAGGGTATCTCTAGACTTGTCTAACTGTCGACTCGACTGTTCAGGAACCGTGGTGGTCTGAACTACAGCGGTTGAGAATAGCCAAACTGGCAGGCCAATTGTCAGTCCTGGAAGCGACAATGTGGCCATGTGGGGCGCACCAACTTCTCCCCAAGAGGAGAAAGGGCTAGGGGTCCCATCATGTGGAATCCCTTGGTTGGTGCGTTCCATGTTCTCAACCTGAAGATCAATGTAGGAATAAGGGGTGATTATGTTCCGTTTAGAATGAATTTTATATGACGATGCTTTTAGACACAACTTGCTTTTTCACTTTTTAAGAGTCGAGAAAAAGCTAAAGATGACTCTAGTCTCCTTCGATGTATTAACGAGCCCGAAGTGACAAATGCTCGGATGGAATTTTTCAGTTATAGAGTTTGAAAAAGGCCAAAAGAAACTACTCTGGAGTTCTAGGCAGAGGGTGTGCCAAACCTTTCGCGAAACCACATAATACGTTTTACGGTATGAGTGGTCGATCTTCGTGAATGTTGTGTTCACTGCATCGCGATCAGTAGGGCGGCCGACATGGCTTCCTATGGATAAAGGCTTTGTTCCTATAGGGTCCCCCAATATACGCGACGGTACGCGGGGGCACAAGTCCGTATTAGTGCTATCGTCCCTCAGGAGGAATCACCCACCTTCGTAGAGATCGACAGTCACTATGTTTAACGACGCCGGTTCACGTCTCTACCTAGACCTCTACTGTGTTTCGTTATGTTTCAAAGCGTTGTTAGATAAATTCAGTTCTTTTTAGGTTGATCTTGCTTAGCAGTTTGCCTTTATGGATCACCACGTGATGTATGATACAACTCCTAAATGCAGTCTAAGAATGATAAGCAAGCTTTTTTCAATTCTTTCAACTTATGAAAATCTTAACTGCTGAAGGAAAAGAAAGACATCATCTTTTCAAACAGATCATAGAGCACACACTGATGCACTTTTCCTAAATCGACATGCAAACTGTCAAAATGCACATCCACAATGCAAGTATTTCTTTTCTTCTTCCTTAATGTTGATGTATTACAAAAAGGAAGCTGTTGTATAATTTCGAATTCAATTTCAAGCGAAAGCAAACAAGTTTTGTCCAATAATCAAAAGAACACCTTAAGATTCACTCGTTTCAACACAAGAAATACTAAAATTCGAACCATATAACGAAAGCAAATGCTCAAGCAACTATGAACAGCAATAAACTAGCTCTTAGAATCACAACGACACTTTCTCATAGGTCTAGATCCAAGAGGTCATAGCAAGACTAGTTCACTTTCACTATGGGAAACTGTGAATGACAACAAGAAATACAATAAGAACAATCACGGTTTCTTCATACAACTGAGGGGGGATGAAGGCAAAGAAAAGTAGTTTCAGCTGGGTATACAGGTTGACAACAGGCTGCAAAAAAAATACTGAAAACTGGGCAACAGACAGTGGGGAATCCCAGTTGCACAAGGCAAAACTGGATCAGCGCAGGTGCTGCACTGTCAATCTGAGATGCAGCGCAGGTAGCCCCTTCGGGACCTGTGTTGCAGTGTAGGTAGCCTTTGCTGCAGCTGCACT
Organism: Pinus tabuliformis; assembly: GCA_031772625.1. Taxonomy (NCBI): domain Eukaryota; kingdom Viridiplantae; phylum Streptophyta; class Pinopsida; order Pinales; family Pinaceae; genus Pinus; species Pinus tabuliformis. The sequence continues at coordinate 876,144,960 of CM062814.1, read as the reverse complement.
GAAGAGACAACTCTCGTCTCTCTCAGATTCCGGGTCACAGTTTGCTCAAAAATCAATGGTTTTTGGCCAAATCAGAGGCTGTCAGTCAAGTATACACTAGAGGATGATTAAAGGAAGATGAACACTATCACAAAGAGCTAAAAAGAGTCCTTGTGGATCAGCTCTTCAAATCATAAACATGCCCAGCACTGGGCTAGAGTAGCTGCCCTCTACTTTGCATTCGGAGGATTCGAATGCAGTTCGATTCAGTACTCCCTTTGTTTAAGAAATGAATAGCAAGAAACACAAGCTACCAACAAGACACGGTCCGCAGCGAAGTCGCCAGTCTGTTGTGGGGGAAAGTATCCAACTCGGAATGACCCTAACCCACTCTAAGGGTGACAGTTCCTTAGCAACAGCTGAAAGCAAAGCTATCTAAACTTTCTTCTTTATGACATGCAAGAGATAAAGGAAGAGATCCACTTACCGATGTCTTGCGCAAATGGTCGATCCAATCTCCTCTGTTTGCCGCTTGCGCCCAGCTCCAAGTCTTTTCACGGGCCCAGCTACACGAGATCCTGCAAATAAGACAAGAAAAGGAAACTACAAGAAGCATGCATTCGTAATCGATTCAAGGATTAGCATAAATCAAATACGCAAGTAAGACAATACACCATTGAAACACATGTGAATAGAAGAACCTCAAATGCTTTATTAATATATGGAAGTAAGGTTCAGGCGGTGATACAACCATGAAAGGTCTAATCCAGCATCACCTTCCCGACGGAGAGAAATCTCTTCTTCACCTCCCTCAAGCAATCACCCAATACTCTCAACTGTAAACCAACAGCAATTATTTGCACCGAATTCCGCCCTCCAGATCCCATGGGATGAGATCCTTATATAGAGTTTTGGAGTGAAGATAAGTCAGCTTGATGTGTGACTTGTTGTCCTCTTCAACTCCAGTTGTTCTTCAGTCCTTCACTCGGAGTTTCTACCTTCCACTTGGAGTTTTAGAAGCTCTTAACTCATCATTAGGCGAATCTTCTGATCCAAGTGTCATTTTGGAAGCTTCCTGGGCACTGGCACATTGAGAAAAGATTCCTCCACATGTCAAAGTACGCCCAACGCAGGTAGCCTTTGTTGCACTTGCTATGCAGCGCAGGTACACCACAGAGCTTTTGACTTTCAGCGCAGATGCCTAGTGGAGCAGCTGCTTTGATCCAAAATTGACCTGTTTTTGAGTGTTTTTCAGTGGAGAACTGATTTGCAGTGCTGTGGTTTGCTGACCTTGTTCCTCTAAGGGTAAGAACAACATGTTTAGGGACTTTGGATCCCTTAGATTATTGACATTTCATGCTCTATGCTGTAAGGCACAAAAATGTCTATAACAATATGATGAAATGCCGGGCATTGACTCGAGTCGTTGAACATGAAATTAAGATGTATCCTGATGTCAAACCAGTAAGACAACGGCTTTGGCAGGTGCACCCCAAGAAAGCCGCTGCCATTAAAGCAGAAGTTGAAAAGCTCCTCCATGCTGGTTTCATCTACCCGGTTCCTCTAACCGATTGGGTATCGAATATTGTCCCTGTTATGAAGAAACAAGGGACAATCAAAGTGTGTGTCGATTATAGGGATGTAAACCAAGCTTGTCCGAAGGACAACTACCCTACCCCCTTCATCGACCAGATAATTGATGAATGCACCGGATGTGAAATCTTTTCATTCATGGATGGGTTTTTCGGGTATAATCAAATAAATATCCGCCCATAGGACCAGTCAAAGACTGCATTCATCTGTCCATGGGGCACATTTGCTTATCGAAAATTACCCTTTGGTTTAAAGAACGCAGGGGCGACGTTTCAGAGGGTAATTAATTATGCCTTCCATGACATCAAGAACATCGTTCAACCTTATCTCGACGACCTTCTGGCTCATTCGCGAAAACGGACTGATCATCAGCAGCATTTAAGAGCGATATTTCTACTTTGCCGACACTACAAGATAAGACTCAATCCACACAAATGTGTGTTTTGCGTCGGTTCTGGTCGTTTACTTGGCTTTATAGTCTCTAAGGATGGGATTCATCTCGACCCTTGCAAGGTTCAGGCAATCATTAATTTGCCTCCACCTTCAAATTTGCTTCAGATTCAGAAACTCCAAGGGAAAGCAAACTTTCTGAGGAGGTTCATTCCAAATTACGCAGAACTTGCTGAAGGTTATACTCGTCTTTTGAAAAAGGATGTACCTTTTGTCTGGGATCAGGTGGCGCAAGCTTCCTTTGATGCTCTGAAAGATTCTCTAGTAAAAGCATCATTAATGTATGCCCCGGACTATCAAAAACATTTTAACCTGTATCTGGCTGCAGCGGATACGACCATTGCAATGGTTTTAGTTCAAGAAGTCAATGGAATTGAACATCCTATATATTATTTAAGTAAAAACTTGAATGATACAGAAAGAAAATATTCTTACGTTGAAAAGCTAGCACTCGTTGCTGTTCAAGCGATACAAAGATTTTAACATTATGTCCTCTTTCGGAAAACTACCATTCTATCAGATTGCAACCCCATGACTTATATATTGTCGCGACAGTTGCTGGGGGGCAAATATTCAAAATGGATAGCGATCCTTCAAGAGTTTGATCTGGAATTTGTAAAATCCAAATCAAAGAAAGCTTTAGTTTTCGCAGAATTATTGTGCGATCTCCCATCGTCGTCCAACGATGAAACATCAGAAGAGTCAATCGTGGACGAAAGTTTGTTTCTGATATCTGCAAGCAATGAGTGGTATGGAGATAAAATAATTTATCTCCAAACCCAAAAATTCAGGCCTGACACCTCTCACTCAGAACAGAAACTTATACAATACCAAGCGAAAGACTACATGATCGTCGGTGATACGCTTTACCGTCGTGGTATCGATACAGTTCTGAGGAGGTGTCTCACCCATGAAGAGGCCGAAAAAGCCCTGAATGAGTGTCATTCAGGAGCGTGTGGGGGGCATCAATCCGGATATGCTACAGCACAGAAAATCTTAAGAGCAGGATACTTCTGGCCAACAATGTTCAAAGATTGCATAACCGCAGTCAGAAGTTGCCATGCTTGTCAAATTTTCGATAGCAAAACCAGAAGACCACCCGCACCTTTACAGCCAATAGTTGTTGTTGGGCCTTTCGCCAAGTGGGGCATCGATTTCATGCAATGTAACCCCACCTCGACCGGGGGGCATGGGTATATTATAGTCGCTGTTGACTATTTTACCAAATGGGCCGAGGCGATGCCTACATTAGATAACACTGGTGAAACAACTGCCCTTTTCTTTTTCAATCATGTAGTCGCCAGGTTTGGCATACCACAGGCTATAGTTACAGATCATGGATTACATTTTCGCAATCACATGATGGTCGAATTAGCTGCCAAGCTAGGGCTATCTCACGACAGCTCTACCCCGTATTATCTGCAAGCCAACGGACAAGTTGAAGCAATCAACAAGGTCCTGAAGCGTATATTGCAAAGGATGATCGGGGTTCATAAAAGAAGGTGGCACCTAATCCTGTACTCAGCCTTGTGGGCTTACCGAACATCGGTAAAGAACGCGACCAGGTTCACACCTTTCCAACTGGTGTATGGCCTGGAAGCAGTCTTGCCAATCCAGTGTGAAATTTCGTCGCTTAAACTCGCAATTGACCTCCTCCCCGGAACTTCGGAAGAAGAGGCTCGTTTCTTGGAATTAATCCAATTGGATGAAACCCGTCGTGACCCCGCTTTGGCTAACGAAGCCCATAAGAAACAAGTCAAGGCGCAGTTCGACAAAAATGTCAAACCCCGTGTCTTCTCAGAAGGTGACTTGGTATTGCTTTATGACCAAGAATCCGATAAGTTGGGAGCAGGTAAATTTAATTCTTTATGGATGGGCCCCTATACTGTTAGACGAGTGTTAGCAAAAGGAGCCTACGATTTAATGGATTATGACAGAATTCCACTGGCGCAACCCCGTAATGGGTTGTACCTCAAGCGTTACTATGCTTAAATAGTAACCTGTATGCTTTTGTTGTATTTTGTTTTCGCTAAAGTGTTTGTTTTGGTCGAGTGATCCACCTTTTTACATTTATTGCAGATGTCAAACCTTCTGGAGACATGTGTTGGATATGCCGACGGAGCGAGTCATAGTTCACGGAACCTATCCTCTGCAGCCTGGGCCATTTTTTATCCAAGCGGCAAGTTAGTAAGTTTCAGAGGTGTATGTATTGGGCAATCAACGAATAACATCGCTGAGTATAGCGCGTTGATAGAACTACTCTCTGATGCCATCACCCATGGTATACGCCGACTAATTGTCAGGCTAGACTCACAACTCGTAATACTGCAACTCAATGGTATATATTCCGTTCGCAATCCAGCTACTTATCGCATGTTCCTAAGGGTTAAGATTTTGGAAAGACAGTTTGATTCAATTCAATACCAGCATATTTCCAGAAACTTAAACACATTAACCGACTCATTAGCAAACTATGTGTTTGATAGACATTTGCGACATTTATAAAAAGAGGCACATCATCAATGTTGTACATATGGATCATATAACTCAACCAGAATAAAACTCGAAAATAAAAATATATATATGTAAGCTGTTTATCGTTCATACATAATGTTTTGTAACCAAGAAAAAAATCGGTCATATGACCAAAAACCTCAAAATGCTAGGGGGCACCCTAGCCTAGTGATGCTCATGATAGCACGTCACGGCCTCTGCAATCATGCGCAAGAGATGAGTCCATCGTCTAGGCACACCAGTAGTATGCCGCTGCAACTGTAAAGGCAACTCATCAATCCTCACATCAGGAATGCCGAGAGTAAGGCTCTCAACCTTCTCTTGCACAGCTGTAAGGGTCTCGGCTACGTCAAGGTCGCGGAGGATAACTCTCCCAACAGTCTCCCCTGCTGGGGCAGCAACTGGCGCTCTCGGGCGAACTGCTGGATGAACAGGACCAACATCTGCATGCACACACGAGTTTGATTAAAGTCTTGATGGAATAAAGAACAAGGATATTATAAATAAGAGCAGTAAACAATAATATGGTCGAAGATTTTACCAATAGCGCCCCACTGTTCGCCATCCGGCAGTACCAAGTCCGGATCACCTCGGAAATCCATACCAACATATGGATACTCAGAATAGACCATCTCCTGGCGCTTGAACCACCTGAAGAAGGTATCAGTGAAAGAAATCTGAGATTGACCGGCATGCCTAGACATGTGATCAACCCATCTCTGCATGCGTGGCTCGGTAGGAGAAGGCAAGTCGAGTGCAATATACTGAGGCTGCATCAGTGGTATTTTCTCCAAGGCAAAGGCAGTCAGAATAGAACCAAATCCAAAGTTCTTCAGCTTCCCGTCCTTTACCTTGTTCAACTGAATTTTCATCTGAAGAAGTACTGCATCACACCAGTTGAATACTTTCGGTTGGAGACACTCCAAGGCGTGCTTCACATAAGATCTATTGGCAACATGTAGAGATGCGCTACCGGCCATCCTACCAATAGTATACAGAATGGACCTGAGAGACCTGTCAGTAATCTCACAGATAACAACCTTGTCGTCTCTGCTCGGATGGGATCCCTCCCTGCAATACTAGCGGACATAATCCCTCACGGAGTCATTCCCTCGGGCCGAACCAAACAAAGAAATGGGGGCACCCCGCCTCGACAAACCAGTCAAGAAGTAAATGTCTACCACGGTCAAAGGGATGGATTTGCTCCGGGTCTGAAATACTTGGTTAATAGGATTCTAAGCATCAAGCATATACTGCAGTAAAGAGATCTGTGCTCTCATACTAGAGATATGGAAGAACTTCAGCAGGCCGCAGTTCCGCAGCGCGTTCACCGTGATAGGGTCATGGAGGGCAATCATGTCCTCCTCTTCATGTTCTCGTTCTCGCCATGTGAGGGTCATTTTTCTCAAAAGTCCCTGCAAAACAAACAAGAGAAAGAGTAAGATCCTGGATTTGATGAAAAACTGGCAAAATTTCATCAAAAACTGTGCAATAGAACTGCTTTTCTATGATCAACGCAATTGGCAAGTGTCCTACCTATGTTGAAGGTCAAACTGCCTTCAGGCAGCTTGACATTCAACGCAGGTTTCGAACGGATTGCTTGCACTGATGGCAGAGCGCCCTAGCAAAACCCCAGGGGCTCATGGGAACAGGAAAACAGGCACAGAATGGAAAAAGGAAACCATGAAAAGAAAGAGCTAGAGTGTAGCTCCTACCTTGTCCAGACGGTGCCGAAAATTGTCCACAGAATCTCCCGGAATCAGCTGGTGAAAATCAAGGGGGAAGAGGCACCTCCAAAGCTCCAACAAACCAAGTTCAAATGAAATGGTAAAATGAGAGGTAAAAACACCTTTTAATTGCTTTTTTACGTAGTTCAAAGCAAAATATTAGGGTTCTAATCTCATTTTCATGCAAATATTATTCATTTCTAACCAGTTTAATGCAGCAATTGAGGATACAGTACTATCTTTGAAAAGGGCAAAGCTAGTCATGGTAAAAATCAAAGATTTGACCATATAGCATCGAGCAGTCTTAGCATAAAGTTCATGCTCGTTAAAAAATAAACGCAAGATCCGAGAAGTTTTAGCGCATAGTTCATGCTCGTTAAAAAATAAACATAAGATCGAGTAAGTGTTTCAATCCGCGTTTAAGCTCGTTAAAAAATGAACTATCCCAGTAAATAACCACTGTGAATGTAATATAATCAGCCGTTAAAGCCTTGGTCGTGTTTGCACCGTCACCTCCACTTTTCATTTGGCCGATCGTTCACCTCCATATGATTGTTTACCCATTTTGAGGAACAGCTGCGAAGAGTGATTACACCTAGCCATCCTTGTGACACTGCCATGATTGGAAAATTCCAACCTGTACCTGGAATCAGCTGTTATCCCTGTTTATCACTCGTTCCTCAAAAGACGAGTCTTCTTTAAGCTCTTTTCAACTGACTCGTAAAATATGAAAAGATTGCCGAGTTTTGGCCTTCCAGCTCGTTAAAGCGACCGGAATAGCTATCCCTCCTCTAGATTTTAATATTTTTGGACCTAAGGGATTATTGCACAAAAAGATCGAGCGATTGTTTTATTCGGCTCGTTAAAACTATCGAAAACTCATCCCTTCTGTATTGTTTTATACTTTTTCAGACTTAAGGGATTAGATGACGAAAAAGAAATTTTGGAGTTGAATTTATGTACCTTTTCAGACTCTCTAAAAATGAAAAGGACCGAGTTATCCTTGTCGTTAGACTCGTTAAAATCATTAAATAGCAACAAACTTGTCTTTAGACGAGAACGAGTTTCACTATCGCTAGGCTCGTTAAAACATAGCGATGGGCTTGCCCGAAGGGCAGGTTATAGAACAAGCATATGTTATCCTCCTCAAGCTTGACAAAAATAAAGAGGTACTGGTCAGTAATGACTGGGGAAAAATTGGGAGAAACTAAAGAAAACTTTGATGGTAGCAAGTCGCTCTTGAACATGACACTTTTCCTCCGTACCACAATCGGGTTGGGTTGTTTCATTCACCGGTCACATCCATGGTCCCACCATACCATCCATATTTGGGGTAATGCTACCGATCCATCGTATCAGTGTCGCCATATGTTCAAGAGAAGTCGTTCAGAAAGAGTCAACCGTGTCCCATCCACTACCATACATTATCCTTCATCCTTTCATGACCGCCACCCTGAATCATATGTCACAGATCGTTTTCACCTCTATTAAAATCATTAGCTCCGTTCGGTGTCACTGATGTGGGATTCATTAAGGCCCTCCTTTGACGGATCGCTTCTTGTCGACATCAGCTCATTATCCAAGAAGTTGATCTAGGAACAACCCCTTCAGTACTTTGAAGCTTGCATGCCACAATGGCAAGTTTCTCACTTCCGGCGACAGGTATACATCAATGACCTTCGACCGAAATATTTTGCGTGGTGTTCGACGCCAAGTCCTTTATTCACACCACGTGAATTGTACTGCAGTACCTTGAGGGTCATTATCATTATCGGTGATTCCTCTCGCGCTTGTTAACGGTTTACATCATTGACCGGTAATCAAGCGATGTCTTTCCATGTTCGACTTCAGAACAATTCTCACATGGATCGACTTGTACTTAGAGTGAAGATCGAATGAGTTTGAAGACCCCGGATCTAGTTTCATCCATCTGGGCTGCGATATATATTCAGGAAAGATAAAGACATTGACATGTACATCATTGCAGCAGATAACCATCCTACTCAAAGGATGATAATTTCATCAAAATTATCAGTCTATCATCAGACGATTGTCTGTTCTATGTACAGAAAAATGAATTTATAAATCTGAGCATGGGAATGCCCGCCTCAGCTAGATCATGAAAGCAGTATGGAAAATAATGTATTGTATTACAGGTCTCCTCCCAGCATTGGATGAACTTCGGATCCCCCTGATAAAGCATTTCGCCCGATAAACAACCTCATACTTTACGGGGCAACTGTTATAGACATTTTTGTGCCTTACAGTATTGAGCATGAAATGTCCATAAACTAAGGGATCCAAAGTCCCTAAACATGTTGTTCCTACCCCTAGAGGAACAAGGCTAACAAACCACAGCAATTCACAGAAGTTCTCCACCAAAAATTGCTCAAAACAAGTCAATTCAGGATCATTTCAATGGCTACACTAGCTGTTTGCGCTGAATGTCAAAGCCAACACTGGCTACCTGCGTTGAATGTCAACTGGAACAAAGGCTACCTGCGCTGAACGAGAGTGGACAAGTGGCAGGCTCATTTCTCAGGGTGTCAAAACCCAGGAAGCTTCCAAAATGATACTTGCCTCAGGGAATTCGACTGGTGATGAGTAAGAGGTTCCAAATCTCCAAGTGGAAGCAAGAACCTCCAAGTGGACTCAAGAACTGACAGAGGGAGAGGACACTAGTCAGATCTCAAGCTGACTCATCCTCTCTCCAAACATCTATATATGAATCTCTCCTCCATGAGATCTACAGGCTGGAATTTGGTTATTGAAAAGAATTGTTGTTGGTTTGAGACTGGAATCATTGGGTGCTTAATGCTTTGAAGGGGCTGAAGATAGGAATTCCATTTGCTGGGAAGGAGATGCTGGATTGGAGCCCTCTGGTTTGTATCTCTTCCTGAACCTTGTTATTCATTAATAAAGCTATCTTGGTTTCTCCTATATGCTGATGTATTTTGATGTATGAATGTATTAGTGTATTTGGTTTATTTCTAATCCTAAACTAGTTATGAATGTGAACATATGTCTTTGTGTAGTGTTCTTCTCTTGTCGCAAGTAGCTGTTCTCTTGTGATCTTGCAGGAAGTTGTAGCTGGATAAGCAAGAAGGCAAGTAGCTGTGAACACCCAAAGAGAAGGGAGATTGGATCGAGGGACAAACGGAAGACACCGGTAAGTCTATTGATCTCTCTTCTTTCATATTTCATAAAGGAAGAAACCAGTATAGCTGTACTCGTTTGTTGCTAAGGCACTGTCACACCTTAGGTGGATAGGATCGTACTGCATAGGCATTTTTCCCCACAACACCTTCCCATGGATACTTGAGACTATGTGGTCTCGAACTCCCTCCAGAAGGATTCTCCTTGCTCTAGCCACACATTTCTTCCATTCCACCAATTTTGTAGCATTAGCTACTACAAGCTTGGGGACTTCTTGATCAATGAAGTCCTTTCAACGGTTGTCCTCTAATAATGCTTCCATGCGATCCTTCCAGGCTATATAATTCGAGCTTCCATCAAGAGCATACTCGAGCCTTAAATCGTTAAACACCATTGGTGAAACTTGAGATGTGATAAGAATTCGAACTCAATAATCAACAACTTGAAACCTTGAAATTCTCCCTTCTTTGTATACTATTCATCGCTTCTGATCACCTTTGCTCTGACACCATGTAGAATTTCCCATTGTCGATCACCTGATAATAAAAAATACTAAAACAAAATACTAGATCTACTTCTAAATCAAACTTTGCGGAAGCTTAATCAATTTGAGCTAGATCAATCAAAACACATATAATAGAAAAGAAGAAATCATACACATGAAACATAGAAGAATGCTCTGGGGAAAGCCTCAGCTAAAAACTTCGATCTCTGTATTATCATACAAGAGGAAATATGTCCATATTACACAAAGCTTTAGCTCACAAGCTATCCAACTCTTAGTACAATCCCTCTGGTGCTCATAGGCAGTGAAAGGCTTCTCACAAACCTTATCCTCTGCCCTCCAAGCCTCCCATTTCCTTGTGCAGTTTCTCCTGGGGTCCAATGCTGCCACCTATGTGAATTCACCTCTCACACAACTCACCAAAATCAGAAATAAATGCGTAATCCTGAAGGAGATAATTCCTTCTGCATGGATGAGTTTCCTATATAGGAAAAAGTTTCCAACTAATAGTACACTGTCCCTTCCTTTGATCTCAACTGGGTCTCTCACTGAACTGACATGCATGAGTTATTTATAGGAGAATATTCAGTTATCTAAAGTGCGACAGTTACATGCATGCATGCATTAACTAACTGAACTCACAATTAATTCCACAAACTTTTGGAACTAATCTATCTGGACTTAACTCAGTTAACTGAGCTAACTAATTACAACTCAAAGTACAAATCATCCTGATCTCTTTTAATCAAGGGATAACTTCCTCAATCAATGGAGAAACTGTTGCATGTCTTCGCATAGACTTCATGTTTTATTTTCTCCAACTAATTAACTCAATATGAATTAATTAATTATTTTTCAAACAACTGCTAAGATCAAATTCGAATTTTAATTCTCAATTTTAGTTCAGGGACTAACTAAAATTGAAATCTATCTCGAAATGTTATTTATAGCAATGTTATTTTTAGCATTTCCATTTCTTCATTCCTTGTTGCTATATCCAACACTGGTACCTAAGATGCTATTTATAGCAATGTTATTTATAGAATTTGTATTTTATCATTCCTTGTTGCTATATCCAACATAGGTAACTGAAATGCTATGTATAGAATTTCTATTTTTAGCATTTATTGTTGCCATTTTAAACTCTCCCTCTCAATAAGAAAGGCATTCAACTCGAACTCGATCCTGAACCTTTGGACTATTCTGCATGCAACACTTCTCCCTAGTGTTGTTGCCCCAACAACTCTAGAAACAAAAAATATCCAACCTGAATTAAAATAATTCCTTTGCCATCAAAGTCTTTGACTGTTATTGCCTCTGTCGGCTGAAAACTCTGCACCTTTGTGCTCTTCAGTATCTGACTGCTCTAGCCTCTGTCACTTTGATCTCTGACTACATTAATTACACTGATTCCTACTGCTACATCCATGCTACTGCTAGTCCTATATTCTAGCATGCATCTGCACTGCACCTCCTCTCATCATGTTGCATCGTGCTGCCCATTGCTACATTGCAACTCAGTTACTGAGAAGTAAGTAACTGATCTCCCAAATGACCTCCCTGTTGGGCTAGAAACACACTCTCATGCTGAAACCCCTTTTGCCACTCCATCTACATCTTCCTCTATGCACTTAGCCAGTCTTGCTACTCCTCGTCAGGGCTCCCGTAGCAAGGTCTATTCAAAGAGGTTGTGTACCTTAATGATCCTGCCCCTATTCCAGCCTTCTTGGGACTGTCACTCCACATAGCCCCACCTCCTACCTGGAAGTTTGGATGCATGTGATCCCTCTGCCCAATTGGCTAAAATGTCCCCCTACTGGAGGTATCTGCATGAGTGGATGCCTCGACTCGATCTCCTCTTAGCTTCTCCAGTTGTGGCTTCTCCACAACCTCCTGAAGTTGCTTCCCTAATTGTGGCTCCTCCACAATTGTTTGGGATTTCTTTTGGTGATGCATGTTGAGAGGTAATGTACTCTCCCTCTCAACCACCAAGTCTCCAACATTTTCCTTGCTCCTCAAGGCTTTGCATGCATCTTGAACCTCAAGAGCATATAGGTTCTTGACTCGTGAATTGATCTGCTTCACTTATCTCGTGGTGATGTGTCTAAGGAAAACCTTTCCCTTATTGAAGACTACATCATAGCCTTTGTCTTCCAGCATCGCGATCGATACCAAGTTCTTCTTCAGTCTTGGCACATACTTCACATCTGTCAAGGTAATGCAAGCTCCATGCTCCCTCTGAAAAGAAACTGTGCTCACACCTGAAACACTATGCTTTTCATTATTACCCATTGCTATGAGTATCTCAAGATATTTCTCCTCCAAGGTACTAAACAAACTCTTATTGACGGTCATGTGGAATGAGACTCCACTGTCAAGAAACCAACCATAACACATCATCTATGAAACCATGCATGCAATGAGGGTGAAATTTCCCAGATTGAATAATATGGATTCTATATCTGACTCCAAAAATACTGCATAAGGATCTTGAAATTCAGGTGCACTGGGACTTAGCCCATCCAAAGGATTACTTTGCTTCTCCTCATACCATGAATGCAAAATTTCATCTGAGTTTTGTGACGAGACTCTACTGAAAATGACAAAGAAACCTACTACCAGATCAAGTTTGTATCAATACTTTTTTCAAGTTCACAGTTAGCTAATGGAGAAGGACTTTGACTACAAACATCATCCAACACATCAGTGGTTAGATCGTGAAAAACTTGAAAAGACTGTTGCAACCCATTTTCTATTGTTTCCAATGAGATTGCATGATTTTATATAGGCTTCTCATTTGAAGAAATACTATGCAAAATTCCCTTCAAAAACTAAAATGATTCAAAACATAATGGTACGGAATCATCTTACATCAATTGATCATATGTTCCAGCTTCCATGTCTTCATCTGCAACCTAACATTAAATGGCATTCGGGGCTGCAAATCTAGATATGGGAAGTCTTGAACAAGGATTTCGTTTCCCTCTAGATGGTCCAGATCAAAACTTATTAGCTGTCGATTTCTGATTGCACAAAAGTTGTCTCTAATGAACTGAAATGATGTAAAACAAAAAAGCAAAGATCCTTCACTTACTTTAAAATTTTCTGCACTTTCCTCATTTCCATAGCTGATATGCATCGGCTGATCACTGAGCTGCTAAAAGTGAACTTCCTCCTTCCACAAAACATCTGTTGTTTTGTTTGCAAGACTAGCTTCTGTTTGGAGAACATAATCATCATCATACTGATCAAACTTAGGGAAATCATCAATATAAAACACATCATCAAGCATACATGTTAGATCAATAGATCTCTCTTCTACAAGTTGATCTATTAAACAATCATTATCAGATCTATGACAACTAGGATAAGAAAGGAAATGTTTTGGATCAACCACTTATTTTTCTTCAATAAACGAGCCATGGTCTTGAAAATCATACTCATTCCTTGTGGTGATCTTCTGCATCATCTCTTCGACTGCACTTACCAAAATGTCGAGCTTTACCTCTAAAGATGTCGATTCCTCTGGATCTATGTTCTTCCTCTCTTCTTCCTTCAACTTTGCCCTTCTAATCAGTAGATTAGTCTCTACATCTATTGCATTGTTTTGCATCTCTTCAAGTGTTGCAAGGTTCCGTTCTCTCAGCTGAAACTCCATTTTCGGATCAAAGGCTTTTAGATAATGCAAGATAGTTGAATCAAGAGGAGGTCTTATATTAAGAGGCATTGAACAATAAGCTTGGTTAAATCTAGCAGAAAATTGTTGTATTGTCTCCCCTAGCAGTCTTGTAAGCTGGTTATACTCTTCTAGATTCAAGAAAGGGTTTTTTTTGACCACCCACTTGTCGAGGAAAATTTTGATGAATTGCTAGAAATATGAGATGCTCGCATCAAGCAGAGTTTTGAACCAACTATTGACTTTGCATTGCAAAGAAAGAGAAAAAATACTAATACTGAAATCCTTTTCATTAACTTCAAAAAGGTCAAGAAAAGACTCAAAATTCAGTACATGTCTCTCAGCAGTGATGTTGTCACATTCACCATCAAATCTTGGTAGATATAGGTAATGATTTTTAGAGAAAGCATGGGATATAGGAGGTAAAATCAGAGGCTTGTATCTATCTGGAATTTTACAATGTATAGGAGTATATACAAAAGTTGTAGATTCAGTCTTGGTCTCTTTAGGCTTATTAATTTGAATATGATCATCATAAGATTCAGAATAAGGGTCTACATCAGGATCAAAGACATACGAATAATTTGTTTTCACAATCTTTAAAGGCAAAGAATCAAATACAGGTCTAGGATATTTTCTCAAATAAAATATACTTCGTAAAGCCTTCTTGACATTCTCGAGGAAAGAGAAGAAATACTTTATAACAAAGAACATAATGTATTGGATGAAATTCCAACTTGAATACCTGATCTTCCATATTTTCCTTTAATGCTTTTGCTGGTCGAGTTCATCCTCCAATGGAGTCCTTGGATTTGATCTTGAAAATGATTTAGAGTCACCAGGTGAATGATTTCAGCCTTCCGGTGTCTGATCATTGTTCACCATCAACAAACAAATCTAAACTTGATACATTTTATTGAGGAACGTAAAACTACATTCCCCAGTATGGTTGCCACTATGTTATCTCTTGGATTGAACCTCAGGCTAAAGGAAGGCAATGCCAAGGTAACCACAAACCATGCTTAGCCAAGTAGCTAGCACTACTAGGCTGGGATAGGGCTTTCTTGGTAAGGATCTCAGCCAAGATGACTGGATCAGGAAAATGATATTAGGCTAGGTATAGCAGCACAAGGTTTGATTTGATTTTGAAACGGTTTTGCTGGATCACAAGGAGCCAGACAGTTAGGGCTAGGGAATTAGGTAAAAATTGCAGGGTGTTCAATGGGGCAAGTTGTTGGCATTATGATACAGGTTTTTTCCTTGATGGAAACTCACCCAGAGGTATGATACAGGTGGCAACTCAATCAGATGACAGATCATAATACAGCAGGTCAAGGGAGAGGTATACGCAGGTTAATCTTGATGAAAGAGCATATACACGTGGGTGAGAAGAACAAAAGGCACATATACGTACACATGCAGGTTCACAGAAGGAAATGCGTGTACATGTTAGAAAACCAAGTTTTGGTCTGGGGTATTTGGTCCATGGTATTTGGTCCGAAGTGTTGATCCCAGGTATTGGGTCCAAGGTATTGGTTCAACATGGTTTTGGACCATGGTATTGAGGGAAGCCTAAACCTATATAACTAGAAGATCATTAGGCCAAGGGGAGGTGTGCAAGTGATGAATATTTGATGAAGTGTGAGATCTAGTATGCTGGTTATGGGTTTGTGATGTTGTGCTTGAGCTGAATCAAGGATGCACCTATGTTGTTGATGATGGATGATGGATCGAGATCATAAGGCTTGGAATGTATTATCATTATGTGGTTTTATTATGGATAGACTAGATCTGAATTATTGACACATGTTTTATTGTATGAGTGTTATGATCTAGGTATGACTGATGTCTTCAACATCTGCAAAGTTATGAGTAAGTATTTGCAGATCTGTACGCAGGTTGGCTTTGGTAAAAGCGCGTGTGTACGCTGGTTTGATTCTTCATAGTCACGTATACATTATGAGATATGATATTTGAAGTTGCAGTTGGATCTGGTTATTATTGCAGAGTTCTTTTGTCTGTTCTTTGTTCTGGTTTCAATGGTTCAGTATTGGGTGATTCAGAGATTGATGATGCAGGTATAAGTTGATGATTGTATTGTAGTGGTGATTGTTTTGCATTTATGGATCTAGTATGAAAATGTATGAAACGTGGTCCCTAGAGGATCGTAGAGTTCAGTAGGTTGGCGCATACGTACTGGTAAACATATCGGCCAGTACAAGAGCCAGGGGGTTGTATCTCCCTTCCAGGAGTAGCTGGAAAACGAGTGAATGTTGGATCCTTCAGTAGGCCGGTGCCTACGTACTAGTAAATGGATCGGCTAGTACAAGAGCTAAGAAGGTTGTAGCCTTCTTCAGGTAGAAGCCTGCGTACTGGTATAAGACTGCACCAGTACTATTGTAAAAAGAAGTTTCTTATTAAAGGAAGATAGAGACGAATTGCAGCAGGTGGTTTTCACCCACATTGGGTTTCCACCTTATATCATGGTGTTCATGTGTGTTTCTTATGTGTGATGATCTGTTTTGTTATACTGCTTCTGGTTACTATTCATATGGTTAATAATGTTCTGATGCATTCATTAAGGATCAAATCATTGAATCATAAGTTTACTTGATATATGCTTGTTGCATTACAGACAGTTGTGTATACACGTAGTTTGTCTTAACTGAAGTAGCGTATATGAATCTGAGTATGAAAATGAAAAAGTCATATCGATTTGATAACACTGATTCATCCCCCGCCTCTCAGTATTATTTGCAACACAAGGTAGGTATAAGCCTTAGCACTCAAGGGCTTGATGGGTGAGGTGTTCTAAGACTATTGAGAAGCTAGGAAGAGCATGTGATTACCACGGATCCTTCCTAGACTGTAGAATACATATAATGGTGAATATTTCCCCAAATTAGAGTTGTGATGTTATGAATTCTTCCTATCAACTTGAAAACATTCACTTAGAAGCAATGAAATAATTAATGAAGTACACAAAAAATATTAACATATGATTAGAAGAGAAGAAACTAAACTAAACATCATACCACATGGATCCCAAAGAAATAGCTGCAATTTTTATTAATCTCCTGCTAAACTGCTACAAAATGATGTACAATCAAGGCATAAGCATCCAGCTAAGTCCAACCCTTTACAATGAGAAAGAAGAAGAAGATATAAGCATTGATTCAACCTCCTCCCATCCTTAGGGATTGAATCACTAAGATGAGGAGTTAATCTAACCAATACTGAACAAAAAACTGGAATCTAGGCATGCTAACAACTTGCCTCTAAAAGTGAGGAAACTAATTCATTTGTGCTCAAAATGACTTTTAATCTAATGAATCTACCCTCTACTACTAATTATCCATAATATTTACAAGTCAATTCATAGTTTACATCAGTAAAACATCCTCCATGAGAGAAAATCCAAGATCACAGTCAAAACACAGTGAAATGGCAATCCTGTGCAAAAATTTGTCCTATGCGCAGCGCCACTCGTCCAATGCACAACGCCCCTTTTAGGTACCTTTTGGAGGCTTTCCCAGCATCCCAATTGAGCTCAAGATAGTTTATTGGAAATATATTCAAATCTACTTTCCAAAACACCTAGAATTTCATCATTTGAAGCTCATTTGACCCCTCAAAAGTTGATTCTCCCCAGACTGATTCTGTGTGTCCAAAAAATGGCAAAAATGTCATTTTTAGAGTGTTTTTTTACTTTTTGGTGGACCATTTCTGCCCCAAAAACTTAGTAAATCCATAGGGTGCATGTACTCATCACTCTGAATCCAAAAATGCAAGCCATTTGTCCATTGGGTATGCCTAGGAAAAGCGCAACGCCACCGTTGAGCCAAATTTTCTGTGTGTGCAATTTCCAAAATTTGTAAAAAACAAAATCTCCTCGAAACCTGACCAAAATTGGTGAGTCGCACCGTCATCAAGCATATTGATGAGCCAAGGAAGCTTCAGCAAGAAACCTAAGCCCATCCTCCTCTTTTTTTCCCTTTAGAGCTCGCCTTAAACTAGCTTTCATCTGTTTGACCCTCATATTGCAAATTTTGAGACTGTCCACTCATAGAAAAGGGATGAAGGAAGTGAGAAAGAGTGATTAGGAATAAGGTAATCGGATATGACCTTGTGAGTTGTCTGGTGCACTAGAAAATGAAGGGGAGGGTATGAATAATGAAAATGAGGGAGAAGGGCTTGGGTCCTTTTTTGAAGAATAGCTTGTGGGATGAAGGATCAAGGGGTATAAAATGTTATGGAGTGATATAGGGGAGGGTTTTAGGGCTTTAGTGATAGGTGGTGGGAGAAATAATGGGGGTTATGTTTTCTAGGGTGTAATTGAGAAATAATCTAGGGTTTCTCTTTTGCCAATATAAGGTACCTTCAAACACTTCAATTGTTATTCAATGATGAGGTATAGTGAGGACACTTACTTGCTTGAGGGATGAGAGGGTGATTTTGGACTTTTTAAAGAGGTTGGAGGCTCCGTTGGCCCTTGCTTCTCAACATGTAGTGCCTGCTACAAGCGTAGAGCACTGTCCTAAATGCGCAGTGCAGCTTGTACGTGCTGTGCCACCTCTTGAACGGGAAACACCACTTAAATCCAAATTTTGACTGCCTTCCATATGCCCAAATTGAGTTTTGAATAGCTCGTTGGAAATATTATCTAGTCCACTTTTGAGAACATCTTGAGTTTTTGAATTTGGAGCTTATTTTCCCTGTCAAAAGCTCAATCTCCCAATACTAGTAAAAATGTTCAAAATGAGGCTGCCAAAATGAAAAGTGTTGTTTCAGTCAACTTTTGGATGTCTTCCTCAACTCAAAATTGAGTTAACAATATCTCATTGGAAAGCTCTCTATGTCTAGTTATCATTTGACACGTCAAGAAAGTCATTTGGTCACTCCAACTAGAAGAAATCATGATTTTCCGAAGGTCACTCCAGAAGTGCATCAACTCTCATAAGGAAAATGATGTTTCAGACATTTCTCCCAAACCATGACACCTGCATAAAAGTGGAAGGAGGTTTTCCTTCATGGGTCTATGGTGGAAAAAATCCTCTCTCACGTTTATCAAATTCATATTTTATTTCTCAAAAACATCATTTGAATAAAACCTATCCTGATGTGTGGAACAGGGATTTATAGAAATGAAGGGGAATGAAGGGGATGAGGGGATTCTAATCTCTTGAGAAAATTTTGGGAAGTAGGTATCGATGTTAGGAAGCAAAGGAAAGTGGAATTTCAAGTATTGAGTGAGGGGAAGGGGTCCAAAAGGGAAAATCACAAGCCTAACCTAGAAAAGTGTCAAATTGTAGCAATAGGCTAGGGTTTGTGGGAAAATGATGAATTTGAGGGATATCAGTGATGGGAAGTGTTTAAGAAGGTATATTAAGGATAGGGGAAGGTGTACGAGCATCTGGATACAAGTTTTTGTTGATGATTTCAAAACCCTAGGAGAGGGAAATGAGCCTTACCTAAGTACAACTCAAGCATAGACAAGGTGTAAAATAGTCCATTGGAAATTGAAATAATGATGAAAACTCTTTGAATGATGGTACACTCAGACGAATGGTGACATGGACCAATACTTGGAAAACTGAGGAAGGAGTGAAAACAATCCTAGACCTAATACATGGTGACCAAAGTTTACTCGAAGATTCACTCAAATGACAGGATTTGACTTTGACACCGTAAGACCATGTTTGATCACTGATGGAAGGCTACAAAGACGGACACTAACATTGGTTCCATTGGGGATGGTAGCTCCTTGGAGGTGCCAAGAGCACTATAGACCAAATAGCCTTATCCATTAGGCATGGAGTAAAAAAAAAAACTCAATCTGAAATACATGACTGAATACTGATGACTCAAAGACACAAACTGACTTTTACTCAACTAAAAACTAACTCAATACAAAAACACAACTGACAAACTAGAAAAGATTCTCAAAATGGAGCTTATTCAATAAAACCTACTCTAACTGTTCCATACATCACCTGATCAAGTGAAAAGAAACAACCAATGCAACCAAGCAAGAATTCTAGCTGCTGTTTGAATTCTCCGCAAGTGCTTGTTTATGAGTAATAATAGAGAACTACTGAAATGTAACTCCCATGAAAACTTGTAAACAGATCCATATTTTACCAAATTGAATAATATGGATTCTCTATCTAACTCCAAAACTAATGCATAAGGATATTGAAATTCATGTGCATTGCGACTTAGCCCATCCAATGGATTACTTTGCTTCTCCTCATACCATGAATGCAAACTTTCATCTGAGCTTTGTGATGAGACTCCTGCTAAAAATGACAAAGAAACTGGCTATCAGATCAAGTTTGTATCAATACTTTTTTCAAGCTCATAGTTAGCTAATGGAGAAGGACTTTGACTACAGACATCATCCAACACATCAGCTATTGGATTGTGAAAAACTTGAAAAGAGTATTGCAACCCATTTTCTATTAGTTCCAATGAGATTGCATGATTTTCTACAGGTTTCTCATTTGAAGATATGCTATGAAAAATTCCCTTCAAAAACTGAAATGATTCAAAACATAATGGTACAAAATCATCTTTCATCATTTGATCATATGTTCCAGCTTCCAAGTCTTCATCTGCAACCTGACATTCAATGGCATTCAGGGGCTGCAAATCTAGATATGGGAAGTCTTGAACAAGGATTTCATTGCCCTCTAGATGGTCAAGATCAAAAATTATCGATGGTTGATCTCTGATTGCATGAAAGTTGTCTCTAATGAACTGAAACGAAGTAAAACAAAAAGGAAAAGATCATTCACTTACTTCAAATTTTTTTGCACTTTCCTCCTCACTTCCATAGCTGATATGCATCGACTGATCACCGAGCTGCTAAAAGTGGAATTCCTCCTTCCACAAACCATCTATTGTTTTGTCTGCAAGACTAGGTTCTGTTTGGAGACCATAATCATCATCATACTAATCAAACATAGTGAAATCATCAGTATAAAACACATCATCAAGCATACATGTTAGATCAACAGATATTTCTTTTGTAAGTTGATCTATAAAACAATCATTATCAGATCTAGTACAATTGGGATAAGAAAGGAAATGTTTTGGATCAGCCACTTGTTTCTCTTCAATCAGTGAGCCATGTTCTTGAAAATCATACTCATTCCTTGTGGTGATATTTTTCACCATCTATTCCACCGCACTTACCAAAATGTCTAGCTTTACCTCTAAAGATGTTGATTCCTCTGGATCTATGTTCTTCCTCTCTTCTTCCTTCAACTTTTCCCTTTTGATGAATAGATTAGCCTCTACATCTACTGCGATGTTCTACATCTCTTCAAGTGTTGCAAGGTTCCTTTCTCTCAGCTGAAACTCCATTTTTGGATCAAAGGCTTCTCAATAATGCAAGAGAGTTGAATCAGGAGGAGGTTTTATATTAAGAGGCATCAAACAATAAGCTTGGTTAAATATGGCAGAAATTTGTTGTATTGTCTCCCCTGGTAGTCTTGTCAGTTGGTTATACTCTTTGAGAATCAAGAAAGGGTTTTGTTTTACCACCCACTTGTCGAGGAAAATTTTGACAAACCACTGGAAATCTGAGATGCTCGCATCAGGTAGGGTTTTGAACCAACTCTTGACTTTGCCTTGCAAAGGAAGAGCAAAAAACCTAACGCTGACTTCCTCTTCATCAACTTCAAAAAGGTCAAGAAAAGACTCAAAATTCAGTACATGTCTTTTAGCAGTGATGTTGTCACATTTACCATCAAATCTTGGTAGGTATAGGTAATGGTTTTTAGGGAAAGCATGGGATATAGGACGTAAAATCATAGGCTTTTATCTATCTGGAATTTTACAAGGTGTAGGAGTATATAAAAAAGTTGTAGAATTAGTCTTGGTCTCTTTAGGCTCATCAGTTTGAAGATGGTCATCATAAGATTCAGAATAAGGGTCTAGATCAAGATCAAAGGTGTATGAAGAATTTTCTTTCACAATCTTTAAAGGGAAAGAATCAAATGCAGGTCTAGGATCTTTTCATAAATACAATATACTTCGTAAATCCTTCTCGACATTATCGGGAAAAGAGAAGAAATAATTTATAACAAATAACATAATGTCTTGGATGAAATTCCAACTTGAATACCTGATCTTTCCATATTGCCCTTTCATGTTTCTGCTGGTCGGGTTCATCCTCCAGTGAATCCATGGATTTGATCATGAAACTGATTTAGAGTCACCAGGTGAATGATTTCAGCCTTCTGGTGTCTAATCGTTGTCCACCATCAACAACCAAATCTAATCTTGATACATTTTGCTAAGGAACATAAAACTGCGTTCCCCAGTATGGTCGCCACTATGTTATTACCTAGATTGAAACTCAGGCTGAAGGAAGACAATACTGGGTAATCACAAACCACGGTTAGCCAAGTAGATATCCCTACTAGGTCGGGAGAGGGCTCTCTCTGTAAGGATCTCATCTAAGATGACTAGATCAGGAAAAGGATATTAGGCTAGGTATAGTAGCACAAGGTTTGATTTGATTTTGAAAAGGTTTTGCTGGATTGGGAGGAGCAAGATAGTTAGGGCTAGGGAATTAGGTCAAAATTGCAGGGTGTTCAATGGGGCGAGGTAGGTATAAGGCTTAGCACTATAGGGATTGATGGGTGAGGTGTTTTAAGACTGGTGAGAAGCTAGGAAGAGCATGTGATTACCATCAATCCTTCCTAGACTATAGAAAACATATAATGGTGAATATTTCCCCAAAGCAGAGTAGCGATGTTATGAATTCTGCCTATCAACCAGAAAAAATTAAATTAGAAGAAATGAAATGATTAATGAAGTACAAAAAACATATTAACATATGATCACAAGAGAATAGGCTGAACTAAACTTCGCACCACATGGATCCCAAAGAAATAGCTACAATTTTTAGTAATCTCCTGCTAAACTGCTACAAAATGATTTACAATCAAGGAATAAGCATGCAATTGAGTCCAACCCTTTAAAATGAGAAAGAAGAAGAATATATAGGCATTGATTCAACCTCCTCCCATCCTTAGGGGTCGAATCCATAAGATGAGGAGCTAATCTAACCAACACAGAACAAGAAACTGGAACCTAGGCATCCTAACAACTTGCCTCTAAAAGTGAGGAAATTGATTCATTTGTGCTCAAAATGACTTTTAATCTAATGAATATACCCTCTACTACTAGTTTTCCATCATATTTACAAGTCAAGTAATCATTTACATCAGTAAAACATCCTCCATGAGAGAGAATGCAAGATCACAGTCAAAACACAGTGAAATGGCAATCCTGTGCAAAATTTGTCCTATGCATAGCACCATTGGTCCAATGCACAGTGCCACTTTTAGGTCCCTTTTGGAGGCCTTCCCGGCATCCAAATTGAGCCCATGATAGATCATTAGAAATATATTCAAGTCTACTTTCCAAAACACCTAGAATTTCTTTATTGCAAGCTCATTTGACCCCTCAAAAGTGGATTCTCCCAAGACTTCTTCTGTGTGCCCCAAAAGTGGCAGAAAGGTCATTTTTAGGGTGTTTTT
This sequence comes from Pinus tabuliformis, assembly GCA_031772625.1. Classification (NCBI taxonomy): domain Eukaryota; kingdom Viridiplantae; phylum Streptophyta; class Pinopsida; order Pinales; family Pinaceae; genus Pinus; species Pinus tabuliformis. The sequence continues at coordinate 876,121,806 of CM062814.1, read as the reverse complement.
TGACTTTTCGGTGGACCAGTTATACCCCAAAAACTTAGTAAATCCATAGGGTGTATGTAATCATTGCTCTGAATCCAAAAATGCAAGCCATATGTTCATTGGGTGCCCCTAGGAAAAGCATAGTGCCACCGTTGAGCCAAATTTTCTGCCAACGGGTTAATTATGTGGCCTCTCACTGTTTGCTCATCTTCCTTTGATTTAGTTCCGGTAAATGACATGGAAAACTCTATGGGATTACTTGAACACGATGTTCTTATCCCTTTTGAGTCCCTTGATATGTGTTCCTTCCAAAGAACTATTCTTCCTTCTGATGAAGACCTCTTGGAAGCCATGATCAAGGTGTGTCCATTGACATGTATTTCTTCCAATTGGAAGCCATGATCAAGAAATTGTGAGGAAATTTCCTTTTACTGTGTCAACCTCGTTAAAAAATGAATCAGTGTGTACGAGGATAGTTTGTTCCTCTCTCAACCTCGTTAAAAAATGAAATTGGATATTACGAGGATAGTTTTTTCCTGTATCAACCTCGTTAAAAAATGAAACAGGCTAGTATGAGGATAGTTCTTTTACTGAGTCAACCTCATTAAAAAATGAATCAGCTAGATTTTAGGATATGTAGGTAGATTGTAGAAACAAGGGTTTCGAGGATAGTTCCTGTTACTGAGTCAACCTCGTTAAAAAATGAATCAGGTATGAGGATAGTTCTTTTCCTGTGTCAACCTCGTTAAAAAATGAATCAGGAGCGAGGATAGTTTTTTCCTGTACCAACCTCGTTAAAAAATGAAATAGGTTGCATCGAGGACAGTTCCTTTTACTGTGTCGACCTCGTTAAAAAATGAATCGGTGAGTCTGAGGATGGTTCTTTTCCTGTGTCAACCTCGTTAAAAAAATGAATCAGTTGGTAAGAGGATAGTTCCTGTTACTGAGTCGACCTCATTAAACAATGAATCAGTGAGTATGAGGATAGTTCTTTTCCTGTGTCAACCTCACTAAAAAATGAAACAACTCCCTCGAGTCTTTCCAAGATTTCGAAAGTAAACCTTCATTTCATCCACCTGGTTGAATGCAATGAAGCTTGGGGGGCATGTACCTTGACTTGCGTCATTATGATGGGGGCATGCGAACTTCTTGAGCATAGTTCCTTGTCTTGTGTCAAGCTCGTTAAAAATGAAACAAGGGCAGGTTAAGTAGGTAGATTGTAGAGCGTAGTCATGAGCATAGTTCCTTGTCTTGTGTCAAGCTCATTAAAAAATGAAACAAGGATTTTAGAGCATAGTTCCTTGTCTTGTGTCAAGCTCGTTAAAAGAAGAAACAAGGAGTCATGAGCATAGTTCCTTGTCTTGTGTCAAGCTCATTAAAAAATGAATCAAGGTTTTTAGAGTAAAGTTTTTGTTAGGTAGATTGTAGAGAGTAGTTATGAGCATAGTTCCTTGTCTTGTGTCAAGCTCACTAAAAAATGAAACAACTCCCACAAGTCTTTCCAAGATCTTGAAAGTAAAGCTTCATTCCATCCACCTTATTGAATGCAATGAAGCTTGGGGGGCATGTACCTCGTTTTGCATCATTGTGCTGGGGGCATGCGAACTTATAACAAGCATAGTTTTGTTTCAAGCTTGCGTAAACATGAAACTGAATCCGAGCATAGTTCTTTTCCTGTGTCAAGCTCGTTAAAAAATGAAACAAATCCTCCTCTACTTGAGTCGAGAGTTTGACTAGATCTCATAAATATTAAGTTGTATATTTAGGTTAGTTATTTCAGTGTTTTGCATAATTTTATTAAGGTTTTAGGTCGAGTCTTTCAAACGATCTCGTACATGAACCTTCATTCCATTCAGCTTGTACTTAGTTGAATGAAATGAAGCTGGGGGACATGCGCTCTAGCAGTTATGCTTAAGGGGCATCAAGCATAGTTTTCCTCTGTTTCAAGCTTGTGTAAAAATGAAACAATCAAGCACAGTTTTCTCTCTGTTTCAAGGTTGTGTAAAAATGAAACTACTTTGAAGCATAGTTTTTCTCTGTTTCAAGCTTTTGTAAAAATAAAACCTATCTCGAGTCAATTTCAGTTATTTTCAAGACTCGTTAAACTCATGAAAATACCGAGATTATTTTTCTATCTTTCATTCTCATAAAACAAATGAAAATGCCGAGTTCTTTCCGTCATTTCCTGCCCGTAAATTAAATTGAAAGTTGGCCATATGAGTACATTTTTATCATTTTTTCGAACTCTTTAAAACTTACGAAAAAATGAAAACCATGAGTATATTTTTATCATCTTTTCGAACTCGTTAAAACTTACGAAAAAGTGAAACCTTAGAGTTCTCTTTTAAAGCCCTTTTCAGACTCTCAAAATATGAAAAGATTGCCGAGTTTTTCTTTTAAACTCGTTAAAACGGAATTAAAAGACGGTCCACTTATAGCTCTTTTCCGGCCGTAAAAACACGAAAAGATTGCCAGATTTTTGTCGTTTCAAATTCGATATTGGTTATAAAACGACGTGTCGTTGATCGCTTTTTTACTTTTTCGGGTCAGTGACACTAATAACGAAAAGTAATCCTTGGTCGTAAAGATCAAGCGGTTCTCTCAAGTATTATTTTATACTTTTTCGGGCTTGGGAGACACAAATTTACGAAAAAGTTCAACCCTGGAGTCTTCTTAAGTTTCTCAGACTCTCTAAAATTGAAAAACGCCGAGTTTCTCCTATACTGGACTCGTTAAAATTTCACAGTAAAGGACCTGTTCGATTACAAACAGGAACAGAGCACTCCTTTTTAGGGTTCGAATCTAAACTAAGTTGGACTCATCTGAAGGATGAGCTTATAATCAAGCATATGTTATCCTCCTCAAGCTTGTAAAAAATAAAGAGGTACTTGCCAGAAATGGTGGGGGAAAAGAGAGAAAAATGAGCCTATTTGTTATCCTTTGTCTCAGAAGAAACCTTATCACCACTCTTGAACATGACACTTTTTATTCACCTGGGTTGGGAAATCCTTTGCCTAACAGTTGATCAAACTACATTGAAAATCTTCAAACAGGTTCCGGGTATTAACTATTGGGTCAATTGTCACCAAACCATCTGTCGTGTCGTTATGTGTTCAAGAGGTCACTGCAAATAAACCATTCATCTGCAAAATACCCGTCATCCATCTCGACCATCCCTGAGTCAGTCCTTACAGCTACATTTCTTCAACTTGATCTATGATTTCGTGTTGTGGGCTTGCCTGCAACGGGTCACTTTCTATCGACATCAGCACATTATCTAGAAATATGACCTAGAAATCGTCAGTACCTTGAAATCTGCATGCATCAATGGCAGGTTTCTCGCCTTTGACGACGGTTTACATCATTGAATTTCGATCGAAGGATTCCGTGAAATGTTCGACATCAACTCATTCATTCACATCTCATGGATTGTACTGGGTACTTTGAGAACCATTGACATCACTAGTGGTCTCTCTCACACTTGTTAATAGTTTACATCATCGACTGGTAATCAAGTGGTTTCTACCATGTTCGACATCAACTCATTTATTCGCATGGATAGAATCGTACCTTTTCGGGAAGTAGAAATGAAGACCCTGGATCTAGTTTCCACCATCCAGGCTGCGAGGAGTTTTTTATTCATTGTACAGTAGACTAATCATAAACAGATGGTTGCATCCATACTATGTCTACAAGAGTCTATGATTATGATGTATTGCGAAATCATTCCTATATCAGAGCAGTAGTTAGTTTGTTAGTTAAAGTTTTCAATCTGGGTATGGGAATGCCTACCTCAGTGATGATATGATCTTATATATGTATTTTGTGTTGAATATTTGCAGGTTTCGACTGGGCTCTCCACAAGATAATCCTTGAAATGATAAAGTGCTTCACCCTTCCTAGATGATATGAAACCCTAATCTACTACAGGCTTCGCACTTTAGGGGGCAATCTGTTACACTAAAATTTGTCACCATGACTATTTGCAGTTAGTATGGCTCCATCAACTATCATACTATCCTTGGAAAGTCTTATACCTCTGCTCTTCATGTCAAACTCCAGGAAAGAGAGAAAGTCTTTAAAAATCTATATAAACTCTGGGTACGCAGTTTCTCTTAGCCTTAACTGTGTGTACGCACCTCAAGTTCACATTCCCTACGTACTTGTACGCTCTGTCTGTAAAGGGGTGGGTGCATACCCCTGTAAAGGTCAAAAGGCGCGAGTTTTACTTCAAAAAAGTTACTTGTGGTCGATTCTAGAGCATTCTAGAAGTTTGTTTGACGTGTATTGAGCGCCTCCAGATGGTTCATGTATCCCTATGAAAGAGGAACTTATCCCATCAAGAGGGGAGCTATCCCATTCAAAGAGGGGCTTATCCCATTGATGGTGGACCTGATTAACTTCCTCTAAAGCACTATAAATACAGGCATTGGGCCAGAGGGAGGATAGGTTGAAAGCTGAACATTCCTAAGGGTAGATGCTGCTGGAATTAGGACTCCCTTATAGAGCTTGAGAGGAGAGATTCCCATCCTTTCTTAGCTTCATTTGGAAGTGGGTGAGCTGATCAAAGTAAAGGAGAACTATTGCTGGACCCTAGGAGGGACCTGCACAACACCAAGGCTTAGGTTGTAATGGTTTCTTTTGTTTCAACTTAATACAATTAAGCTCATTTTTCTCAACAGATTGTTATACATGATTTGTTTCATATACTCCTTGGTATGTATGATGAATATGTTTTATTTTATGAGTTATTCAGGTGCTATGTAATCTTTTGCTTGTTAGTGAATACAGGTTTCGAAGAGAAGGAGGAGCTCATCTGGATCGGCGAGGCTGGAGCGCTACAAAGCATTGGACTAAAGGTATGTTATAAACACCTGATTACTTGTATTCTAAATGCATAGTTAGGGAAAGATAGTGTTTAATTGTCTTGTTTGTCACTAGAAAGCCTTAGCTTCTAGGGAGGTCGGTTTTGTCCGCAAAATTGACTCTTTGCCCATGACAGGGTGTAATTGAAGAATAATCTAGGGTTTCTCTTTTGCCAATGTAAATTACCTTCAAACACTTCAATTGCTATTCAATGATGAGGTATAGTGAGGACACTTGCTTGAGAGATGAGAGGGTGCTTTTGGACTTTTTATAGAAGCTAGAGGCTCCTTTGGCCCTTGCTTCTCAATGTGCAGAACTTGCTACACGTGTGTAGCGCTTGATACAAGCATGCAACGCCCTCCTAAGTGTGCAGCACAGTGTTATTTTACACTACCAGAATCACCCTATGCATAGCGCTCAGACTGTACGCGCAACGCCTCCTCTTGAACGCGTAGCGCCACTTCATTCCAACTTTAAACTACCTTTCCAGTGCCTAAATTGAGCGTGGGATAGTTCTTTGGAATTCTTGTCGAGTCTTCTTTCTATAACATCTTGAATTTTTCAGTTTGGAGCTTATTTTCCCTGTCAAAATCGCAATCTCCCAAGGCTGGTAAAAATGTGTAGAATGAGGCTGCCAAAATGCAGAGTGATGTTTCAGTCAATGTTTGGAGGTCTTCCTCATCCCCAAATTTATCTCATGATATCTCATTGGAAATCCCTCTGTGTCTAGTTTCATTTGACTCATCAAGAAAGTCATTTGGTCACTCCAGCTACGATAAAGCTTGATTTTCCCAAGGTCACTCCAAATGTGCATTAACTCTCCTGAGACAAATGATGTTTTGGACATTTCTCCCAAACCATGAGACCTCTGTAAAAACTAGAGGTTGTTCTTCTTGGGTCTATGGTGGACAAAAACCTCTCTCACTTTTGTCAAATTCATCTTTTCTTGCTCAGAAATATCATTTGAATAAAACCTATCCCGATTTGTGGAACAGGGGATTTCTAGAAATGAAGGGAAATGAAAGGACTGAGGAGCTTCTAATTTCTTGATAAAATTTTGGGAAGTAGGGACAGATGTTAGGAAGCAGGGGAAAGTGAAATTTCAAGGATTGAGTGAAGGGAAGGGGTCCAAAATGGAAAAACATAGGCCTATCTGAGAAAACTATCAAATTGTAGTAGTAGGCTAGGTTTTTTGGAAAAATGATGAATTTGAGGGATATCAGTGATGAGAAGTGTTTAAGAAGGTATATTAAGGATAAGGGAAGGTGTATGAGCATCTGGATACAAGTTTTTGTTGATGATTTGACCATCCAAGAAAAATTCCTTCAAAACCCTAGGAGAGGGAAATAAGCCTTACCTAAGCACAACTGAAGCACAAACAAGGTGTAAAATGACCCATTGGAACTTGAAATAATGATGAAAAATCTTTGAATGATGGTACACTCAGCCGAATGGTGACATGGGCCAATACTTGGAAAACATAGGAAGGAGTGAAAACAATCCTAGAACTAATACCTAGTGACTAAATTTTACTCGAAGATTCACTGAAATGACAAAATTTGACTTTGACACCCTAAGACCACTTTGTAAGAGCATTTTTTGATCGCTGGTGGAAGGCTGCAGAGATTGACACCAATAGGTAAAACATCTGAAGTGATAAACTCTAATATAATGAAAAATTTACTTAAAATCAGGTACTAGGATGTAATGACAATCATGTGTACTAAATGTTCAAATGCCAATATCATTTATGTCAATGGATTTGTTAGATTGCTATAATTGATAAGGTGTTAGATGGAATCAATGTGTTGGCATTGAGGTCAAAGTTATGCAGTGATGTGGTGTGTTTCATGTTAAATTGGAGTTGGAGCCTTGACAAGACCCAAAGGGGGAGTTATATATTTGAAGGCATTTCTACCTTAGGAGATTAGACGAAATGCTCTTGGAAATGATGCAGTTGGATAGTGTTGGGAAATATATTTCTAACGGTATGCTAAAGTATAGAAAATAACCCCTGGATCAAATAAGCCAAAGTTTGCAAGCCAAAAGGGCTAAAGGTTCAAGCCAAAATTGGTGATAGTTTTGTTGGTCTCCAAAACTAGCGGTAGTTTGGAGTTTCCCTAAAATTGGTGGATAAACTAGCAACATTGTGAGCATTAGGTGGCACAGAGGTGGACCAATCAGATTCTTGAGAGAGACAACACATGGGTCCACCAAAGACACATCACCCTAGAGGATCGACCTCGATACTTTCCAAGTGCACCCAAGTTTAAAATTGTTGGGGACAATACTACTGGAAGTATGTGGCATGTAAGTGGTAGAATGAGCCACGTGGGCACAAAGGTGGACCAATGGAAAGCTCAATAAATATGACACATGGTCCCACATGGGACACCTAACCCCGTTGATTTAACCTTGATGGTTTAAAAAGGGGGCACAAATTTTATTTCTAGGGTAACAAGTTCAAGGAAATGGGAAAATTATCATCTACTACTTCCATAATTCATGTCTTGGACTAAGGCAATTGATAGCATGGACCAACCATTGGATGAAACTTGGTGAATTATTATTTTGTGATCTAGATGACATGGATCATAGGTGGCAACCAAGGTGGTTGAATGATATCACCATGATGTATGAAACTCAAGTATTTGGGATGATGACACCATGATGTTAACATCTAAATTCTCTAAGACATGTGGCACACTAGGACGATAACACATGAATGTAGTGGCTAGTCACGCAGTGACACATCACCCCTAACATTATTTCTTAAAAGTTCCTAAGGGGAATCAAGCTTAAATTTCCAGGGTGATGAGCCGTCATGACAATGCCACAAGTGTAGTGGTAGAGAACCACAATAGTTCATTAGTGCAAGTCATCAGATTAGGGTATCCCATAGGACACATCATCCCAAGGATTTTCTCATTGGTGTAGGAATAAAGCAAGGGACCTAGTCGGACATGGTGGAAAGGGCACACTAATCCCGAGAGATTTTGGATTGGTATAATTCATTAGAGTGAGGACCCCAAAAGGAACATCACCTCAATGGTTATACCTCAGAATTTATTTAAGGAACACCATAAGAAATAATTGGGGATAAATAATTCACGACAAAGAATTTGATAGAATTTAATGTTTTTGTCAAGTGACCAAAGGAGGGCCTAGGGATTAGTTATGTGGTGTTTTCAAGTGTTAAGTGAGATAGGGCCCACACTGATTTAAAGTATTGATTCAAAAAGGTTGGAGACATATTGTAACACTAAAAATTTAGGTCTAACATGGATTGAATGAATTGGCAACCGACTTAGTACTTGTGGACATGAATGGGTTGGTAGTTGTTTAACATAGAAAGCACCATATTTGGCAGTTATGCAATTTATGGAGTTCACTATATCTAGAGTTAAACAACATGAATGGCTCGATGGAAATTTCAACACTATGTGTTATATTTGGTGGTTTCATTAAATATGGTAATTAACCAGAGGCAGAGTTGTAGTTAATGCAATTATCCATAATATGGAAATGCATATTGCAAGGACCATGATTTTCAAAGGTAGAAATTGACTCCAGAACAACAATAGAGGCATAGAATTGAACTTCTTGGCTCAAAAAGATCAAGCCATACCTAAGTGTCCCTTACGCCATGAAGAGTTAAATGATAACCTGAATAGGAATGGAGACTTTTTCCACAATATGGTGAACCATCCCTCATCATAATATTTGTACAATAAATCAATTTTCAAGCGTGGGATTCCATTCCAAATAATTTATGAATGTTTATGGCATGTTCAGAAGACCTTGCAGTGTCATACTATGTTATGAAACCATCTCAAGAAAAGATAGAACAGATAGATCAACGCCTTAGAATTCAGCCTCTTCGAGGGGGCAACCTCCTTTACATTACATAAATGAACAATTCTTGGATGATTCAAATGACAAAACCTCCTTTCTATATATAAGAGTCTAAGGAGTCACAATATAATCCAGCTGACCTAACAATAATAATATATAGCCACAAAAATAACAATAGAGGGATTCTATGGGGCATAATAATAACAATATGGGGGCAATAGGGGCACAACAATATTAATAAGGGGTATAACTACAATAGTAACGGGGTAATCACTAGTATTATAGGGACCCAACATGCCCCTCTCCTTCAAAAAAAGTGTTGTCCTCAACGCTTGAGTAGTTCTGGATACTTTTGCATAAAATTCTCATCCTCCCATGTGGAATCTTCAGCGGATAAGTTCTTCCACTTGATAAGATACTCTAAAATTGATCGATTTCGTAGTTGTCGAGTTCCAATATAATTTTTCCTTCCTCGTCAAGTTCTGGCAATATTGTTTGAACTGGGAGCTTGTCGCCTATAACCTTCTTTAAACATGAAACATGGAAAACTAGGTGCAATCGAGAAGTTGCAGGAAGCTCCAATTTGTATGCCATAGTACCAATCTTTTGCAACACCTTGTACGGACCATAATACTTTGGTGATAATTTATTATCCTTCTTTTCTTGCTTGAGGGACATTTTCTTATATGGTTGTAGCCGTAGGAATACCCAATCACCTACATTAAAACTTCTTTCACTGCGATGTTGATCTGCCTGTTGTTTCATTCTATTATGTGCTAACACGAGGTTATCCTTTGAGAGTTGGAGGACTTGTTGTTGATGTTCGATGTGATGTTCCACTGCCTGAACCTTAGAATTTTCTCTTAAATATGATGTGATAGATGGTGGTTGATACCCATAAAGTGCCATAAATGGGGTCATTTTTGTTGTTGTATGGAAGGAAGTGTTATCCCACCATTCAGCCAAAGGCAACCATTTGACCCATTGTGTCTGTTTATCAGATACAAAGCAACGAAGATATCCTTCCAAACATTTGTTTACTATCTCAATTTTCCCATAAGATTGAGGATGATAAGATGAGCTAGGAGCTAACTGAGTACCAAGACAAGAAAATAATTCCGTCCAAAAATTTCCAGTGAAAATGGGATCTCTGTCACTTACAATAATCTTTGGGTTTCCATGTAGCTTTTGAATTGTTTCCATAAATGCAGTAGAAGCTGTACTAGCTTTAAATGGACGTGATAATGCACAAAAGTGTGCATACTTGGTAAGTTTGTCAACTACCACCATGATGACACTCTTTCCCTCAGACTTGGGTAAACCTGTGATAAAATCCTTTGAAACCTCTTCCCAACGTTGGCTTGGAATGGATAAAGGTTGTAATAGACCTGGTGTCTTAATTATTTCAACCTTATTTTGTTGGCAAACCAAACATTCCACCACAAAATTTTGAATATCTGATTTAAGGCCATCCCAAAAAAATTCCTTCTTAACCCTGTGGTAAGTTTTTAAAAATCCTAAGTGCCCTCCTAAGGGAGAAGTGTGCAATTCCATAAGAATCTTTTGTTTTAGCTGGGAATTCTTACAGAGGTATAAGCAATCTTTCCACCATAACGAATCATTTTTCCAGCTAAATGTATCAGACGTACTGGAATCTTGTTGTAACTTTCGAATAAGTGCCCACACTTCTTCGTCATTCTTCCATTCCTCCCTTGCTTCGTTTATCCAATCTGGTTGGATAATAGAAATGGCGCACAAAAATGCTTCCACATCCTCATCCTTTCTTGAGAGTGCATCTGCCACCACATTTTGCTTCCCTTTTTTGTAGATGATTTCAAAGTCATAACCTAACATCTTTGTGACCCACTTTTGTTGCTCTTCAGAGGATAATCTTTGTTCTAAAAAGTATTTAAGGCTATCATGATCCGTTTTTACCTTGAAGTGTATTCCCATTAGGTAGGGTTGCCATTTCTTAAGTGCATGGAGTATTGCCAACATTTCCTTCTCATAAATTGCTTTGCTTAAAAACTTTCCCTTGATTGGACGACTTTCAAAAGCAATAGGTCTTTCATCTTGCATTATAAAAGCACCAATTCCATTTCCTGAAGCATCACATTCCATAATAAAGGTTTTTTTGAAGTCCGGTGTAGCTAAGACCAGTGCTTGGCACATTGCCTCTTTAAGATGTTCAAAGGCCTTTGTTGCTTCTGGAATCCATGAAAATGCATCTTTCTTCAATAATTTTGTTAGAGGTGCTGCTATTCTCTCATAATTATTAACAAACTTGCGATAATACCCTGTCAACCCGAGAAATCCTCGCAGATGCTTTATAGATGTGGGGATTTTCCATTCCTTAATGGCTTTAATTTTGCTAGGGTCTACCTTAATGCCTTCATGAGATACAATATGACCTAGATATTCCACCTCCTGGACTCCAAAGAAACATTTGGATCTTTTTTGCATATAATTATTTCTCCTCCAATAGTTGTAGCACCCTGTCAACATGTTCAACATGATCCTTCCAAGACTTGCTGTAGATTAGTATATCATCAAAAAATACTAACACAAATTTTCTAAGGAATGGTTTCAAAATTAAATTAATCAAACCTTGAAATGTTGAAGGTGCATTGGTAAGGCCAAAAGGCATGACCAAAAATTCATAATGACCCTCATGAGTTCTAAATGCTGTTTTCGGAATGTCTTCAGTCTTCATTCTGATTTGATGATATCCTGAACGAAGATCCAACTTGGTGAAATAAATTGATCCATGCAATTCAGCCAGTAATTCATCAATGACAAGAATGGGGAACTTATCTTTAATAGTGAGCTTGTTGAGCTCCCTATAATCCGGACACATGCGCCATGATCCATCCTTCTTGTGCACCAATACTACTGGAGCAGAGAAAGAACTTTGACTCGGTTGAATTATACCAGCCTCTAGCATTTCTGCAACCATATGTTCAATTTCACTCTTTTGGACATAGGGATATCTGTACGGCCTGATGTTTGTAGGAACACTTCCTGGAATCAGATGAATAGTATGATCATGATCACACATAGGTGGGAGACCTTTGGGAGTCTCAAATACCTTGGAATGATTTTCCAAGAGTTTTTGGAGATCTGGAGAAATAGATGATTCCAATGTGGAAACATCTAGTGAACATAATTGTGCAATTACACCTCTTTGCTCCTTTTTTAGAAGCTTTGTCATACCATTAGAGCTGATTATCTTTCCTGGTTTCCCTGCAATACCCCTTAATTCAACTTCCTTTCCTTCCGTAGAAAATTTGATGAAAATTTCTTGAAAATTAAAAGCTATTGTACCCAAGATTGTAGCCATTGGACTCCTAGTACAACATCAGCACCTCCCATTGGAATGGAAAGAATTGAGCTAGTTAATACATATTCTCCCATGGATAGCTTGATATTATGGCACTTCCAGAGCAATTTATTTTTCCTCCATTTGCAATCATCACTTTAAACTCTGGTGCTGGATATAGGAAGAAATTCAATTCTTTTGCTACCTTACAATGAATAAAATTGTGGGTGCTTCTTGAATCAATCAACACTATTACCTTTTTCTTCTTGATTTGTCCTTCTATCTTGATGGTTTGAGGAGTGGTAATTCCTGCCAATGCATTACAAGATATGGTCAGATTTATTTGTTCTTCATCTAGGCTTTGTTCCTGGAGTATATCCTCTTATTTTGACCTTTCTTTCTCCTTTTCTTCTTCCTCTTCACAATCTATGTAGAATAATTTATTCTCAGCACACTTATGACCTTTAGTGTACTTGCTATCACAACTGTAACAAAGCCCTTTTGCTCTTTTTTCTTCCAATTGTTGTGGTGTCAACCTTATAGGTTGTGGAAGACTCGAGGCAACAACACTTCCATCTTTATAGTTGTGAGTGGTATGCTTCCTGGTTGCCATAATTTTGCTTTCCATTTTTCTTGCTAACCTGAATGCCTTCTCTAATGAATCCGGTTCCCAAAGGCGAACATCATGTTGGATATTATCCTTTAAAGACCCTATGAACACATCAATCCTATGCTCCTCTGGAATATCTTTTACCCTTATGTTCAATTTTTGGAACTCCTCTATGTGCTCCATTATTGAACCCATTTCTTTGAGACCTATCAGTTGGCTAAAAAAAGTGTTGCTTTTTGTATCCTCATAATGCGCTATCAATTCTTCCGTAAAAATTGCCCAAGTGGTAAATTGTTTATGAGAGCAAAGCCATTGATACCATACAAACTGATTTGGTTCCAAATATAAAGTTTCCATATGTACCTTTTGTGTGTTTTGCACATTATTGAGATCGAAGAATTGCTCCATCTGTAATATCCATGTGGCGGGATCCTTGCTATCAAACTTCCTCATATCAATTTTTGGAACATGGTGAGTCTTCGATCCAACATTAGAGTCTATGGAATCATGATTAACATTTCTTTTGTTCTCATCATGAGTTTCCTTTAGTACCCTTTCACCCTTAGTGACCATTTCTTGTAGAAACTTATTCATATTTATCTTCAATTCTTCCATCTTATCATCCATGCCATCAATTTTAACGTCCATGCCATTCACCTTAGCTTCCATGCCATCCATCTTAGATTCTACACCTTTCTTTAAACAATCCATCTTAGCTTCTACACCTTTCTTTAAACCATCCATCTTAGCTTCTACATCTTTCTTTAAACCATCCATCTTAGATTCTGTTCCTTTTTGTGCAAGGGACAGTTGTTGCACTTGGTCTTGTAATTTTGATATATCATGTTGCACTTCTTCCTCTTCTTCATGAGTCATGCTAGAGCTTTCAGGTTCCTTACTAGGTGTTTGCATTTTCTTTTCTTGGGGCATCAGTTACTGATAATAATGCTCTACTATGCCCTTTGAAATCCTTCAAAATAAATTTTCAAACCAAGCTTAAGCAAAAATTTAAGAAAATCTACACACCTTTTTTCACTTCGTAGGAGCTCGAAATTTCCTCTGATGTATCTATTTACTTTCCAATCATCTAGTTCTGAATTTTGGAGCTGTAGTAGCCCTCTGTGTCCTCTTTCCAATGCCACAAGTTTGACCAAAATTAGATTCTCCAAGGAAGAGTTATGTGAAATCTCCCACAGTGACTTGCTTATAGACTAGTTCAGTAGAGTGAACTTGTACGACATGCCACGAGTCACTATTTTGACCTTTGGATCTGAAACATGCATATAAGAAACTACAGTCCGTCCTCTTTCTGTACCTTCTTACGAAATTTCAATCCGATCCCCAGAGAGAAAGTTATGATGATTTTCCCTAGCTCACCTGTTTTGAATGTAGTTCAGGAGTCTGCAAAAAGACCAACTTCCTCAGAGCATATCTCCGCAAATATCACGCTAAAAGAGCGTGATTTCTTCTCAAATGGGTTTTTCTTGCGACTTCTGAAACTTCACAGAAAAAAGTTATAGCGAACATGCACGATGACCTGTTTGGAGCAGCGAAACCCTAGAATCCAAAGCTCTGATACCAAATGTTATGAAACCAGCTCAAGGAAAGATAGAACAGATAGATCAACGCCTTAGAATTCAGCCTCTTCAAGGGGGCAACCTCCTTTACATTACATAAATGAACAATTCTTGGATGATTCAAATGAAAAAACCTCCTTTCTATATATAGGAGTCTAAGGAGTCACAATATAATCCAGCCGACCTAACAATAATAATATAAAGCCACAAAAATAACAATAGAGGGATTCTATGGAGCACAGTAATAACAATATGGGGGCAATAGGGGCACAACAATATTAATAAGGGGTATAACTACAATAGTAATGGGGTAATCACTAGTATTATAGGGACCCAACATACTAGTTGGTAATGGAGACCATACTTAGGTAGTGAATGTGATAGTCAACCATGCTAGAATGACTACTTTGGAGAGTTAGGAGTTGATAGTTCTGACACTGATCCCTATGTAACAAATGAGTACAACTGAGGATTTCAATTATTTAGGTGGGGGAATGGAACAAAATTGAGTGTGGAGAGCTATGTGTGAGAGTGCACTGTTGAGAAAGGCTAAGATATGCGATGGAATAACCAAGGTCATGAGTTGGTATGAAGAGCGTATGAGAGCTGATATTTGAGTATATGCTCCTGAAGAGTGAGTTATGTATGATCATGATGTTGTAGAAGAGAAGGAAGAGAGAAATTTAGTTGTGTAAAATAGTATGCTTCTAAGGATAATAGAGGACCAAGAGTTGGAAAATAAAAGGATCCAAAATCAGGTAGAGTGAGAGCTAATAACGTAGAGTATTAATTCCTTATGGACTGTGGGTTGGAGCCTATAAAGTAGGGAGTTGGTGCTTTTATAGGTTGGTGCCTCTTGCAAGTAGATTCTTCCAATAAATCAAAGAAGTTGGTGCTTATGGTAATATAATTAGGTGTCTATAGAAGAGGGAGTCGTTGCTTCCTAATGGTGGGTTCTACTGAAAAATATAAGTGATTTGGTGCTTCTTGTGAACGGTTTCTCACAAATACATATGATGTAAATAGAGTAGGACCTGATATTTTACATCATAATACAAGGAAATATTTGGTGGTTTTTCTCCCATAAGGGTTTCGACATTAAACCTTTGTGTCTCATGTGTATGGTGCTTATGGTTTATGTATGTTCATGTGTTTATTTCTATTGTTGCTACAAGTTATGTTGCTGATGGGTCACATGAATTATTTCCAAGATTAAATGAAAATAGAAATTAACCTAATACTCATCACCTCCCTCTCAAAATTAACATTGTTTCAAACAATTTGTATCAAAGTTGGTTCCTTCAAGGAAAACTTAACCACTTCAAGGTAGATCAAAAGGAAACATGGCTAATAATATTTAGCTAACAACATAAGGAGTACCATTTTTTAATGGAGAAAATTATGTGTTGTGGAAGTTTAGAATGGAAGCTTATTTAATGCTACATGATTTGGAGGCATGGTTATATATAGTGAATGGAGTAAAGAATGATAAAGATAGTGAAGCAGGAATGATTATCTTGAAGGGACTGTTAGATTCATACTCCAAAAAAGTGAGTAATTTCAAGTCTACTAGAGAAATGTGGGACATGCTCCATTGTATGTATGGAGGTAAGAGAAATGAGGCTCAAGAGAATGTTGATGTACCTTATTACTCAAGTATTGAACCTTAAATCATAGAATTTGTTGTTAGGGATAAAGATAAGAAAAGAAGAAGGAAAAAGAAGAAGGCATCTCAAAGAAACGATGCTCAAAATATTGAAGAACTTATTCCCAAGGTGTAGGATCCTAAACTTCACACCGAAGGTGAAGAAGAAGATTCAAAAGAAATTCCATGTAGTTCAGAAGGTAAGTTATTATGTTGTTTCAAATGTAAAAAAATAGGTCAATTATCTTATAGATGTTCACAAGCATTTTTTGAAGAGAAAAAAACACCAAAATGTTAAACAACAATAAAGGCAAGATGGTATTTCCTAAGGAGAAATAACAATGATAAAAAATATGAATGGTCAGAAGAGGCAGAAAAAACATAGAACTTCTCAAGGTGGAAATTCAAAAAACCACAACGAGATAATGAAGAACCAACAAAATTACTTTATCCCTCAAGAACATGGTCATCAAATGAGAAACCTTCCTAGGTATGGAAGTTGGTTCCATGGTCACTATTTTTCTTGCAACAATTATGGGAATAAATCCATAGAATGTAAATGGAATGCAAGAAAGAAAGATATGTTGAGTAGCTATAATCCAAGAATGCATGAGATGCCTTGGAATAAGTATGTTGGAAGCAATATAGTTTTTTACAAGAATGTTTTCAAGTATAGTAATCATTTTCCCCATTCCTAAGCCATATTGAATGCTACAATTGTGGCAATTTTAGGCACAAGGAAGAAAATTACAAGCATAGTAGGGAAAAGCATGCTTCTCAAACTATATGTTGCAATTCAACCTTTGAAGATGAAAATAAATAATAGAGAAAAGGAATGTGATTTTGTCTTCAGCGCTTTGTATAAAGGTGACATGCTAAAAATAGAAGAAATAAATCATAAAAGGTCTTATTTTTCAGTTAAGAAAAATCAGAAGAGAATAAACAAGAATTATCCTCTTAACCTCGTGGTAGACCCTCTAGAAGTATTGGTTGTATTAAGAATAATATTTAGGCAAGAAAGAGCAATGATATCCCATGTAATTCTTCCTTAAAAATAGAAGGGAAAAAGTAGGAAGAAGAATTGGGTGAAGAAAGAGGAAAGAAAGGAGAAGCTCCTTCTAACTATGTGTAGTGAAGATAAATCCAAAAGAAGGGTAAATAAGAAGTTGGAAAGCAATGTTCCTATCAGAACCCAGCCTATGAAGATTTGGAAGAAAAAGGAGAATAATATACTTAGGGGAGTATATCCTCATTTTCTCTTCATTAAAAGAAGAGAAGGGCTTCAAGTGAAGCCAAATAAATCAAAAGTGGGAATCAAGAAAGATTAGATAGAAAGGTGCATCTAGATGCTAGAGGTAATATTGAGTCCCCTTGCTGATTCAAACAATGAACTTGTTTATTTCAAATGTATCATCATTACAAGAGAGAGTAAAATGTAGCAATCATGGTGCCAGAGGGAGTACACAAGAACATTTTATGTTGTGAGAAGAAGAGGAGTTGCCACATAACTGTGTAGTAATACAGAACTGTGGAGTAATAAGAGGCACAAAATTAAATGAGGTCTACAGAATTAGTCCCTAAGCAAAAGCAAGAAGTCAAATGTAGGAGATCAAAGAAAATAAGAGAGCATTCGATCAAAGGGAGTTGCTTTATGAAAAGAATCATGCATCATCCATTAGTCTCAAGAAGAGTGATTTCTCAGGAAATGAAAGGTTTGCATCTTATATGAAGTACCCTTCTTTTATTTAAGTAAAAAAATTTATTACACCAAACAATATGGAGTTAATGTAAACAAGTGGTTTCATTACAAAAAAATTTGAGGTCTAAAATGGGCCTCCTAAGGAATATTATAAAATAATAGTGGTAATAATAAAATAATATTAGATTACATCATCAAATTTTAGAGGGAAAAAGAAAAAACTACTTTTTTCAACTTGTATTTTCAACTTATCTCCCAACAGTCTTATTCAAATATCGAGCAGGAGAACTATTTGGATGAAAAATTTAACTCATCCAAGGAGAACCCATGCTTCATAATTTAAATGGACCCTGCTAAATGAAAAATGAGAAATACATGAAAAGCATGATTGCAATCATGTTTTTCATGTAGTTTTCATTTTTCGTGTAGTGGGGTCCATCGAAAATATGTAACATAGGTAATCCTTGGTTGAGGGATTAAATTTTTCATCCAATGAGTGCTCCCACTCGAAATTTGAGTAAAACCTTAGTAAGATAAGTTGAAAAATTAGTTTTTTAATCTTTTTATCATTTTACATTTTTATTCCAAAAATGGCGAATCGTCCCCTATGGTTGACTACATCATATTGAATCCTATTGGTTCTTATAAAGTTGATTTTGGTTGTACATTTTTGTTTTGAGGCCCATTTTTTACCTCAAAATTTCTCTAATGGCTTAGCATGTTCCTTGGTTATCATTTGGGATTGCTATGTCAAGTGGTATCCTTTGGCTTAGTTTGAGTGACCTTTTATACAAATGAACATCTATTTTTGAGGAGAATTCGTGGGAGTTTTTGATCTGATTTAGAATATTAGTTTGTAGTTCTAAGATCTTCCTCGGATTATAAACAAAATTATTTCATTGTGCTTAAGGATTCATCAATTTTTGCGAGTAAAATGAAGAGTTTTTATGTTAATTTTATGAGTAATTTAACATAAACCAGAAATTGAACAACAACATAAACATATACTAAACATCATCAAAAACACATTACAAAAAGAAAATGATAAATGAGTTCACCCCTCCTATGCTACGTCTACTTGGTCCAGCTTCCAATGGCTTGTGCCTCTCTATTATGCTCAAAAGTGTAAAAAATTGTGTTTACAATGCTCAAATGCTTCTGAAACCTACTCCCATCGATCCAAAATACTCAAAAATGGCTATCTGGCCTGTTTTTGCATCTAATTTGGTGGAAAACTAAATAATTTATGACTTCTCCTTGTCCTCACACTATTCATTCCAGAAATTGCTCCAAACCTGACAAGATCCTACAAATTAGCTCAGAAAATATACTAACTGGGTGAAAATTTCACCTGGTGGTGGGCCATATTCTTTTGGCCAACTATTTTATCACAAAACATAATCAATGGAGTCTTATGGGCTTATGGTCTATGATGAAGGTGGGTGATGTGAGATTTGCGATATGGTGGAACCAACGGGAGTATTAACAAGAACCTAAAGTCACATCGCATCCACGATCCCTTTCACATTTCGCAATCAACAGATAACATAATGAGGGTCTTATGAATGCGGGACCTACCTTGTTGCGATTTGTGATTGCAATGTCACATCACAACCCAAACCTGTCAGACTCGATTCTATAGTGTCATGCAATATGAGATGTGTGATTGCATATCAACTCTGATCCCGTCGGGGGCTGATTCTGTAACATCTCCCTTCATTGATGTGTGATTGTGATTTTCACATCACACCCTGGCTTGCTCTGGGGCTAATTCATAATGCCAAACCGACTCCAATATGCAATTTTTGAAATGTGGGAACCAATGGCGGCCTTCCACTTGGCGCTTCCCGATTCGACGATGAAACCTACCATGTGACCAAGTCAAACCTAAATTTTGATTTGCTCTAACTTCTGCATATGGGCTTAGATTTGAGTGTCATTCACACTATTGGAATCAGAAGGACAAGATCTTTGATCTAAATCTAATTTTATCAATATTCTGACACTTTGATTTTTGAGCACCTGATCACTCCTCCCCACTGGAAGTCTTTTGGACCCCAAAAGATCACTTTCAATTGACCAACAGGTGAGGGTTAAGTTCCCTTACCTTTCCAATCTCGATCCATTGATCACTAAATTGGAACTTGTGATCTACATGATTCTTGTCGTGCCTTTCTGTGTACTTTCCTTTAACCTTTTCAAGTTGTTCTTGCACTATTTGATGCACCATTTGGAGTCGTTCAATGAGCTCTTTGGCCTTGTCCATGTTACTATTATTAGCAACATCCTTCTTACCAAGATGATACAATACATTATGATGAAAATGGTAAACAAATTCCTCCACTTGATTCCTTTGACTCAATCTTGAATATACATCTTGAAAGTATGTATTTTTTTGAATATAAATTTCATGTAAAACAAAGTGATGCTTGAGGAAAATAGACTATAGTTATACAAACTATAGGCCTAGAAAGTACATCAACAAACTTGTTGAATATACCTTTCTTATACATTTTTACCGAGTGGAATAGTAGAAGAAAACTCATCCAATGGAACTGCATTTGTCGTTGCAACTTAAACACTTTATCATCGAAAATTTCTAAATTAAAAGAAATGGGCTTACCACATTACAAATAGACTGCACCCATGGCATAGTCACATACAACAACCTAAAACTTAAATCATTGTCTCAAGTCTAGAAGTGTAAGTATTGGAGTTGTACTGATCTTTTGTTTTAAAGTATAAAATGCCTCTCGTTTTTTGCCTCCCCACTGGAAGACATTTTGCACAATTGCTAAGGAATGCAAATGAACTACAATAGAGAAAAATTAACAAAATTTATCCTCCAACATTGGGTTTCTCCCAAAAAACCTCTTATCCAAATGAATATCTTGAGCCTTCCTGTGTAAATTATAAGCAAAGAAAAGGCATATGTAGCTTCATGGGATGTATGATTCCTTCACCTGTGTCTACTGGAATGGAGTCAATACCACTACAGACTATTAAAACTTCAATCTTGGATAGGTCTAGCTTCATCTCACCTTCTCTATGTCCCACGCAAACTACCAAAAATCCTTTGGGAACCTAAGCATGCTTGGAAGAACTAATTTCATGGCTAAGTACATCAAGGAAGTTTTATTCAACATATACTTTGACATCTTCAGAAACAAATGTTCTTGACATACGACATTAAGTATTTTTTTCTCACACATGACATGTTCACAATGAAACTTTCTGAAAATGAAAATGTCATCCAAGTAGACTATCATGTCTATAAATGACTTCAACACATATTTATTCATATGCGTAAAAGTAGTAGGAGTATGGAAAAGACCAAAAAGCATAATAAACAATTCAAACAAACCTTGCCTGGTTTTGAATGTTGTCTTGCCTATATCTCCTTCAACAACTCTACTTTGATGAAAACCACTTCTGTAATCACATTCAAGGAAATGCTTACCATTCTTCTCGGGTGCCAAAACAAGAGGTGTACCACACGATAAAGGAGTAGGCCGAATGATCCTTTTATTCAACAATCCCTACATTTTTGACTAAATTTCTATGATTTCCATCGCTGACATCCTATACATGCCAATGTTACGAAGAGGACAATCTTGTTGCAGCTATATCTTGTGTTGGATTCCTCTCTTGGGAGGTAATCCCTTTGGTTCCTAAAACATTTCATCATATTGGTTAACTACACCAACCAATTTAGATTTCAAATTCGAATCACAACCTTTAAAAGCTTCATCATCAACATCATTTTTAGGTTTGATCATGAGAAGCACAAAATTCTTGCTCAAATTCAGCAGTCTTTTCATCCGCGCTATATTAACAAGCGAAAGATTTGTTTTCTTGCTGTGAGCTCTCACAATATATTCTACTCCATTTTTGAATAAATGATATTTATTTTCATTTAGATGGAATATATCTTTTTTTCATAAAGGTACGGGCTGCCCAAAATGATGCCACAGATATCTAATGGCACAACGTCAAGCTCCACTTCATCTATGAATTTTGCAGTGATTGAAAATTTGGTTTACACCTTCTCGTAACCTACAATTGCGCATTGTCACATACCCATCCAAGCGGATACGGTTTACGATGTGGAATAGTTTCCAGATTTAAAGTCTTGACAATGTTTTCTGAGATAACATTGGCTTGAGAGCCACTATCAAACATCATATCAATCTTATTATGTTTCGATATCACCCTTATGTGAAACAGTTCTATTCTCCTCTTTTCATTTGGAGTTTCATTACGTGAGTTTGAAGAAGTAGCGCTGGCAATGGATTCCTTTCCTTGAAACCACATGGCTGTGATTTTTGTTTCAGCACCTGATTCAAATCCCAAATCCTCTTCATGAGTGATTGCAACTGTATTTTCTTTTCCTATGTTGTTGAATTTCTTTGGCTTCATTTTGGCATGAAGCTTCCAATAGTGAGCTTCATTGTGACCCTCTCTAGAACAACGTTTACAGATTGTTTTCTCTCATTCCTTTTTAATGGATGCATTTTTATTTCCCTTGAAACTCTTTCCTTTCTCTTTACCCTCAAATGAATTTTTACTACCTTCTTTTGGGGTGTTTCCCCTCTTGCCTCAAGATGAGTGTCTTGCACACACACATCATCTAGATTATTAGGATTAAACATTAAGATAGTATGGCTAAGGTAACTGTGTAAACCCCCTATGTAATTCAACAAAGTGTCTTATGACTGCAAATATACACCTAACATCAGAGACATTTTTCTGAATTCTTCGGTGTAATCTTACACATTTTGACCTTTAAGTTGTCTAAATTTCTGGAAATTCATGATGGCTTTCGACATATAATATAGAGGGTAGAATTGTCTTTTAATTGCAGTAATGAAATCATTCCAATAAATTGAGATCTTACTATTTTTTTTTATCTCCTCTTATGTCTTTGATTCCCACCATACAAGTGTTTCACCTTACATTCTCAAGGAAGCTAACTGAATATTTATGTCATCCTCTTGAAGGTTTTGAATCCTACAATAGAATTCCAACTCACGAATCAAATTATCAAGATTTTCTGCATTCACTTCACCATTATACATGGACAACCCGAATTTCACATCAAGTTTTGAAAAATGTGATTTACTAGTTCTTTTTGAAGAATGATGATGAGTATGAGTAAGGGTTGTATTAGTGGAAGAGTGTGAATATGCTTGTGAAGAAGAATATGAAGAAGATGGGGAGAGGGTGGACATTTGTCTCCATTCTCATTAACTCCTCTTCCATTACCTCCTCTTGATGAGCCTCCTCCGTTGGGAGGTTTGGAACTTTCTCCTTGCAGCCTGCTATTCCTCTCTTAATAGAGTACCTTCACCATCTCATTCATATCAAAGAAAGCATTTCTGAAGGTCTTCTCATCTTCTGTCATGTTTTTAGGTTCTTCTTCATGAGACATGATCTCTGGAGTCTCGACTGTAGCTTGAGGCTGACCTGGTGTTGGAGATTGTGGCAACCTTGCTCTTCTTCCCCTTGACATAACTTCAGGGCTTCCAACCAACTTTCCTTCACCTCTTTCGAATCTTATGTTAGAAAATTATAAATTACAGAGCAATGAAACACATAGAATATAGTAGAAATATAAACATAGAAAATGCATAAAACCAAAGAGACACAGATATACATGGTTCACCTAGTCTAGGCTATGTCCACCCCGAACAACCAGCCCTTCCTTTTTATTATCCAGCAAAATGAAGAGACACAACCTACAACAGATCCGCTTTAATATCCTCTGTTTTCTCTCACAGTCTCGCCTCTATGTTTCTCGCTTAGAGAATACACATCTATATCACAGCCTCAATACAATGCCATCATACAAAGAGAGGGGTTTCCTTCTAGGGTAAAAAGACCCTAAACTAAACATAAGTTCTACCATCAGATCATCTACCTAATGAACAGCCTAGATTGACTAGAAATTGCTATACTTTTAAAAGGCAATTTTACATATGTTTTTAGCTTATGGGGCACTGCCCCCGAAAACCCCACCAAGCGACTGCTAGCCACCAGACCCCCCAACCAGGGGGATCAGCCCCCCTCACCTCCCTGCAGGGGGGACAAGTTCCCCCCTCACCCCCCCGCATGGAGGGGTGTACAAACTTCCTGGGGTATATATCCGGCTGAAACAAAGACCTCTAAATAATCATGCTCCACACCCAACAATCTCCCACTTGTAGAATGATTATAGCAACTCCACCACTACTTCGTTTGCTGGTCAAAGACTCCTCTTTGGACCTGGATATTTCTCATCTTCATCGTCATCCTTGAAGACCAATTGAAACTAAGCATATTCTTAGTTTCTCCCTGGTTACAACTTTTGTTAGCATATCTGTTATAGAAATTTGTGTGCCTTACAGCTCTAAGCATGAAATGTCCATAATCCAAGGGATCCAAAGTCCCTAAAAGTGTTGTTCCTACCCCTAAAGGAACAAGGTCAACCAATGACAGCTTCTCCCAGAAGTTCTCCACCAGAAACTGCTCAAAACTAGTCAAATCAGGATCAATTCAGAAGCTCCACTAGCTGCCTGCGTTGCAAAGCACCCAAATACACTGTCTAGGTGCATTGCAATGCACTTGAATGCACTACCCAGGTGCGTTGAGCGGGAAATGACAAGTGGCAGAGTCATTCAACGAGGTGGAGAGACAATGGAAGCTTCCAGAATCTTCTCCAATGACACTTGCCTCATTGAATTCGACCAAGTGATGAGCAAGAGGCTCTCAGTCTCCAAGTGGAAGCAAGAACTAATAGAGAGAAGCCACAAGTCAAAACATAAGCTGAATCATCCTCTCTGCTTACATCTATATATGGATCCCTCATCCCAGAGATCCAGAGGCTGGAATTTTGTACTTTGCAGAGAATTGTTGTTGGTTTGAGATTGAGATTAGTGCATTGGGTGATTTATGCTTTGTTGGAGGTGAGGAAGGGATTCCTTTGCTGGGAGGTAGATGCTAGATCGGGACTCACTTGGTTGTATCTCCTCTTGGACTTTCTTATCATATCATTAAAACTATTTGAGTTTCTCCTACATGCTGTGTATCAATGATGTTTTGTTATATTTGCATGTTTAGCTTAATCTGATCCTAAGATTTTTATGAATGTAAATCTATATCTTCGTGTAGTTTCTCTCTTCTGTGATCTTGCAGTAATTCAGTGAAGCTGGGCCGGTAAGGGAGCAGGGAGCTGGGAGCTATTGAAGAGAGGAGCGATTGGATCAACAAACTAGCGCAAGACACAGGTTAGTTTATCCTTCCTCTTCGTTTACATTTCATAAAGAAGAATACTCAAGTAGTTTTTTCCTTGTTTGTTGCTAAGGCACTGTCACACCTTAGAGTGGGATAGGGGCGTTCTGAATAGATACTTTTCCCAACAACAGAATGGCGACTCCGCTGGGGATCATATCTAGTTAGTTTATTTGTGTTTATATTTTTGTTCTTCTCATAAACTTAGGAGTGGCGAATCGAACTGCATTTGCCATTTACAAATGCAAAGTAGAGATCTGCTACTCTAGTCCATTCACTGGGCCTGTTTATGATCTGAACAGCTGATCCACAAATGCTCTAACTGCCCTTTGTGATAGCTCTTAGTCCTCCTTTAAATCATCCCTCTAATTGTACCTTACTGATAGCTTTTATCCGGCCAAAAACCATAGATTAAATTGCAAACCGTGACCCAGAACCCAGAGAAAATTCTCGTTTTTGCTTTAGCGCAGGCTCTGTGAAGAGGTTCTGCATTTCAACACAGGTCCCGAGAGGTCTACCTGCGCTGCAATTCAGTTTCTCTGTGCAACAGGTGCACTAATCAACCTTTGCCCTGTGCAGCTGTGGTTCTTTGCTTCATTTTGTTCAGTTTTATCTCTGATTTTTGCAGCCTGTTATCAATGTGTGTACCTATCTGAAAACCCCTTTTCTTTGCCTTAATTCCGCCTCAGTTGTATAAAAGAAACCATATTTTTTTTTGTGTATTTGTTACATCATTTGCAGTTTCCCATTACAAAAGTAAACTAGTCATACTGTCGCCCTTAGATCTAGACCTGTCGTAAGTGTCGTTTTGATCTTAAGAGTAAGTGTGTTTGCTGTTGACAGTTGATTGCTCTTTTAATTTTTTCTTTTGGTTTGAATTTGTGAATTTCTAGTGTCGAAACAAGTGTTTACTTCAAAATCATAAAGTGTCGTAATCGTCTTTTTGATTTCAAAAAGAAACTTGTTTGTGTTTTCACTTGAAATCAAATTCAAATTTGTACAACAACTTTCTTTTTAGGCATCAATATTAAGAAAGTGAAAACAAATACATGCACAAGTGCATTTTCATTTTGATAGTTTGTATCGTTTGATTTAGGAAAAAGTGCATTTACAGTGTGCTCTTTGCTCTTTGAGAAAAGATTGTGTCTTCCTTTTTCCCTTGTAGCTAGGATTTTCATTGTTGAAAAGAGATAAAAGCTTGCTTATCATCTTTAGACTGCATTTAGGAATTATATCTACATCTCGTGGTGATCCAAAAAGGCAAACATCTAAGAAAGATCAACCTAAAATAAATTGAATGAACTTAACAACGCTTTGTAACTTAACGCACAACATAGTGGTCTAGGCTAGAGACGTGTTCTGGCGTCGTAAAGCCTGGTAACTGTTGTCCTCACTGTTGGTTGGGTGATTCCTCCACTGTGAGACGATAAGTGCCAGTACGGATTGTGCTCCCACGTACCGTCAAGTATATATTGGGAGACCCCTATAGGCATAAAACCTTTATCCATAGGAAGCCATGTCGGCCACCCTACTGATCGCAATGCACTGAACACAGCATTTGGGAAGATTGACCGCCCGTACCTTAAAAAGTATTCTGCGGTTTTGCGATTGGTTTGGCACACCCTCTACCTAGATCTCAAGAGCAGTCCCTTTCGTCCCTTTTCAGACTCCTTAACGGAAAAGGTCCATTTGAGCACTTGTCACTTCAGGCTCATTAAAAATCGAAGGAGACTAGAGTCATCTTTTGTTTTTTATCGACTCTTAAAAACTGAAAAAACAAGTTGTGTCTAAAGCGTCTAAAATTCATTTAATTCGGAAACATATTTCCCTTTTTGTATTTTAGTTGATCGTGTAATCCGCAATCGTGGAAGAAAGTCAATTGAAACCCCGTCGTTCGCGGAGGCTTACGAGTCAACCATCTTTGTCTCCAGAATCGAAAACAGTACGGGCAAAACAAAATCGTTTAACCGGTTCGAAATCTCCTATTAAATTTAGAACAAGTGTTCCAACAACATCCGAGATTCTGGTTACTCCAAACATTTCTGGAAACCCTGCCTCTACAGAAGAAGTTCAACAACCACAGGGGGACAATGATACTGATCCTAGTTTGAGAGCAAACACTTGTGTTACTGAACCAGTTCCATCTGCAACCGGTTCGGAAAGTCTTGCTCCTCAAACATCTGTCGCTGTCGATTCAACCCCTTCTTTGGCACCAGAAATATTTTACGGACCTGACGGTCTTCCCCTTCTGCCTGGTTTGATTGTGATAGAGGAAATTGTAGAAGATCCGCAAGCAAGTACTCCAACACATTTTGGAGTCGGGGTCACTCTATTTCCTTCGGCATCAGAAGTTAGTCTACCACCAGTGGAAGTTCCTGTAGAATCGCTAGGTAATATTTTGGATAGACTCAAAATGTCTGAACAACCGTCAACATCTAGGACTGTGTCGACTGACACAGCGACAGTTGAACTCCCTACCGTCACTCCGACAATGTTTGCCGGCGTACCATCTGTCCCGACTAGCTCACAACCGCTAGAAGGAGTCCATCCAGGGGCTATTTCGACAGTATGGTCCGTTCCTATTTGTTCCTCCGGAATAATATCCGGCAACTCTTATGTTGAGACTCGCCAAATTGATCCATTTGGACGTCAATTTGGGCAATCCAGTCCCCAAGGGCAGACAATCCCCTTGAGTTCTAGATTACCACCGTATGGGGGGCAGTATGCCCTTTCATTACCCCCTCCGGGAGGATATCCATACGGGAGTTCACAACAGTATTCAGGTTATACTGGAGTTAGGTCAAGTGGTTGGGTACCTATACTACCCCAACAACCAAGGGTTGTGTATTCTATGAAACAATGTGTACCTATGTCGAACATCCCGACTACACCGGCTATTGTGACAGTGTCACAAGTTCAAACGTTGCCTGTTGTATGTCAACCTCAGATTTCTCAGGTTGTAATGCAACAGCCCCTTGACCCTATGACTCAACCACAATCGCCGACTGGTGGGGTGACAGAGGTCCAAACGAGTACAATTACCCCACACCTTGGTCCAACAGTTAGTATAGCGCAACAGAACATGGCTTCACAACCGTGGCTGGTGCAATACTAGCAACCACAATTCCAACAAGTATACCAAGGTTCTGAGTAGCAGATCTTTGCGAACAGTGGACAGCCGTACATTCAAAACGGTCAAAATCAACCACTTTACAATGGTCATGTCCACCAACCGTATCAGTCGTACCAACATCAACTACATTATGTTGGTATGCAAAGGCCAATTGCTCAGGAAATTCCATCATATCCTGGGTATGCTTCACCTAACCTGAATCAATAGTTACCATTCGTAGAAACTTTAGACTTACCTGATTTACACCGGTTAACAAACGATCCAATTGCTTACGCCCCTTGGTGGCCAGCGATCCCTCATAAACTTCCATAAGATATTCCTAAATTTAATGGAAATCCAGGTGAAGATCCATCGAATCACGTGATGACATTTCATCTATGGTGTTCATCAAACACCCTAAACGATGATTCGATAAGGCTTCGCCTTTTTCAGAGGACGTTAACGGGTCCAGCGGCAAAATGGTATATTGAATTGCCTAGAGCTTCGTTCGACAACTTCAGTACCTTAGCCATGACTTTCTTAACCCATTTTCAATTACCGATAAGGTATGAAATGGGAACGGAACTCCTAACCAACTTCAAACAGACAACGGCCACTCACATATCTGATCATATACATGAGTGGCGACGTCGTCGTAGGATGGTAAAAATGTACGTTCCCGATCAGCTATTAGCTGAATGGTTTATCAAATCCTTACTTCCTACAGTCACGGAAGATGTGGCAAAGGGGGGAGTCGTAATGGAAGAGCAAGTCATCGCTCGTGCGCAATATCTGGACTTGGTCTATACTCAGTCTGGCATGCTCTACGACAAAATACCTGACGCCCCTACACCGGAATTCTCAATTCCTCCTCCTCCTAAATCAAACAATGACTCTCACGCCGGCGATGGTGTGATTGGCACGACAAATGCGAAATCGACAAAGGCTACGTCCAAGAAAGCCTGTAAGATTTCAGATCAAAATGCAAAAGACGAAATTCTTGCTTCGGAAGTAAATGCCGTATCGACAGATAAGGGCAAAGAAACCAAGCAACCAGGAAGAAAGAAGAAACAAGGCAAAGGGAAGAAGAAGAAACAGGATGAGTCATCTCCTGAAAAACCTTCTTCAAACCCTCCTGGAAATAGGAAACCAAAAAATCCTTGCTACATATGCGATGAGGATCATTGGACTGCAGATTGTCCATACAAAGCTGAGCTTAAGAAATTCTTTAAAAGTTCAAAAACCTCAGTTGTGTTGACTGATCCGTTTCCAAATCCAGGACAAAATCTGGTTGATAGTGGAAATGCTTCCCCGTCTCAAGTGTTAATGTTGTCAATTTCGAAACAGCAGAATGATGCTTTGATTTCGACAAGGAACAAAGATTACGGAATCCGCAGCTGTCGAACGACAAGGATAAAGATCAACCAAGTAGTTCGACAACAACTTCGACAGAAGTTGTACCACCCATCATTCCTGAATTAACAATAAAACCGCCAAAGGGAGTAGTACACAAGTCGACGTTTAATCCCCGCGCTAGAGTGGCGCAGCATTATAACATAGTGGAATATTTGGCCCAATCGCCATCCGCTATGTCGACTCTTGAGGTGCTACAAAATTGCCCATCCCAAAGGCAGGCTTTGTTATCAGCCATTGGTGGGGTTGATCCTAAGGATTCCAATCTTGTATCCTTTGACCACAAAGGATACGATCCTCAGTTACCAGCCCAACTAGCTTTCCTTATTCAAGTGAAAGCCCTCAACAAAATTGTTCATCGAAAAATTATTGATGAGGGGGCATCTACATGTATTATGTCGATGAGTTGCTGGAAAAATTTAGGATCTCCAACCTTGTCGCGATCTTCGACGACGTTAAAAGCATTTGATGGAAGGTCATATACCCCGTACGGTATCCTAAATAACTTGAAAGTAGAACTAGGGGGAAAAACAATAGAAATAGATGTTGAAGTCATCTATGGGAATCTTGATTACAACATCCTACTAGGAAGACCATGGATATATGCCATGGCAGCTGTTGTGTTGACCTATTTTAGAAAGATTTCATTTCCCTTTCGGGGGGGATTACAATCGTCGACCAACAAAATTTCCTCCCCAATGGCTCACAAGTTACAGGAAGCATTCCCATGATCTATGGAAGCCGCCATTCGCTTCAGAATATCGGAGTAGGCCTACTAAAAGATCCTATACTAATGGGAACTTTCGCTCTTCCACCTCCAATCAATCTGGCGGAAGTAGCATCGATAGGAACCTGTAATATGATATCTTCCACAAAGATTTCAGAAAACGATATCAACATGGATCATGCAATGGTTTTGCCCCCAAGCCCAATAGAAGTATTATAGAAATCAATGTTTCTAGCATGGGAGGCAAACCCGAATCAACGCTCATCAAGCGTTTGGGTAGATAGGTCTAGAGAATATGGTACCCTTTCAGATCCTTGGTCGCGAGTGCATGGAACCGACGAAGAAATTGTACAATCAATGTTGATTGAAGGGGCACCATGGAATGATTGCCACCATCGTTCCCTTCTTCCGGATTATGGAGAAGATACTCAAGATGACCTTTATCATCCTTCAGTTTTTGAATTCCTTTCAAACACTGCAAATATGGTGGATTCTGAGCGAAACTTATCGAACATTGAAGAGACTATAGCCATAAATATCTCGACTAAAACAGATGTTGTAGAGAATATATATGTTGGCAAATGTTGTTCTCCTTCAGAACTAGAAATATATAATGCTCTTTTTCGCGAATTCAGAGATGTCTTTGCTTGGTCATACAGTGAAATGCCAGGCATCGACTCGAGTATCGTTGAACACGAAATTAAGATGTATCCAGATGTCAAACCGGTAAGACAACGGCTCAGGTAGGTGCACCCTAAGAAAGCCGCTGCCATTAAGGCAGAAGTTGAAAAACTTCTCCATGCTGGTTTCATCTACCCGGTTCCTCTAACCGATTGGGTATCGAATATTGTCCCTGTCATGAAGAAACAAGGGACAATTAGAGTGTGTGTCGATTATAGGGATGTAAATCAAGCTTGTCCAAAAGACAACTACCCTACACCCTTCATCGACCAGATAATTGACGAATGCGCCAGATGCGAAATCTTTTCATTCATGGATGGATTTTCCGGGTATAATCAAATAAATATCCGCCCACAGGACCAGTCAAAGACTGCATTCATTTGTCTGTGGGGCACATTCGCATATCGAAAATTACCCTTTGGTTTAAAGAATGCAGGGGCGACATTTCAGAGGGAAATGAATTATGCCTTCCATGACATCAAAAACATCGTTCAACCATATCTCGACGACCTTCCGGCTCATTCGTGAAAGCGGGTTGATCATCCGCAGCATTTAAGAGCAATATTTCTACATTGCCGACACTACAAGATACGACTCAATCCACACAAATGTGTATTTT
Source organism: Pinus tabuliformis (assembly GCA_031772625.1). Lineage (NCBI taxonomy): Eukaryota > Viridiplantae > Streptophyta > Pinopsida > Pinales > Pinaceae > Pinus > Pinus tabuliformis. The sequence continues at coordinate 876,090,435 of CM062814.1, read as the reverse complement.
GCGTCAGTTTTGGTCATTTACTTGGCTTTGTAGTCTCCAAGGATGGGATTCGTCTCGACCCGTGTAAGGTCCAGGCAATCATAAATTTGCCTCCACCTTCAAATTTGCTTTAGATTCAGAAACTCCAAGTGAAAGCAAACTTTTTGAGGAGGTTCATTCCAAATTATGCCGAAATTGCTAAAGGTTATACATGTCTTTTGAGAAAGGAGGTACCCTTCGTATGGGATCAGGTTGCGCAAGCTTCCTTTGATGCTTTGAAAGATTCCTTAATGAAAGAATCATTAATGTACGCCCCCGATTATCAAAAAGATTTTAACCTCTATCTGGCTGCAACAGATACAACCATTGCAATGGTTTTAGTTCAAGAAGTCGATGGAATTGAACACCCTATATATTATTTAAGTAAAAACTTAAATGATACAGAAAGTAAATATTCTTATGTTGAAAAACTAGCGCTTGCAGCTGTTTAAGCGATACAAAGATTTCGACACTATGTCCTCTTTCGAAAAACTACCATTCGTCATATTACAACCCCATGACTTATATATTGTCGCGACAGTTGCTGGGGGGCAAATATTCAAAATGGATAGCAATCCTTCAAGAGTTTGATCTGGAATTTGTAAAATCCAAGTCAAAGAAAGCTCTAGTTTTTGCAGAATTATTATGCGATCTCCCATCGTCGTCCAACGATGAAACATCAGAAGAATCAATCGTGGATGAGAATTTGTTTCTGATATCTACAAGCAATGAGTGGTATGGAGATATAATAATTTATCTCCAAACCCAAAAGTTTAGGCCTAACACCTCTCACTCTGAACAAAAACGTATACGATACCAAGCAAAAGACTACATGATCGTCGGTGATACACTTTACCGTCGTGGTATCGATACAGTTCTGAGAAGGTGCCTCACCCATGAGGAGGCCGAAAAAGCCCTGAATGAGTGTCATTCAGGCGCGTGTGGAGGGCATCAATCTGGATATGCTACAGCACAAAAAATATTACGAGCAGGATACTTCTGGCCAACCATGTTCAAAGATTGCATAACAATAGTCAGAAGTTGCCATGCTTGTCAAATTTTTGATAGCAAAACCAGAAGACCACCCGCACCTCTACAGCCAATAGTTGCTGTTGGGCCATTCGCCAAATGGGGCATCGATTTCATGACATGTAACCCCACCTCGACCGGGGGGCATGGGTATATCATAGTCGCAGTTGACTATTTTACCAAATGGGCCGAGGCGATGCCTACATTAGATAACACTGGTGAAACAACTGCCCTTTTCTTTTTCAATCATGTAGTCGCCAGATTCGGCGTACCACAGGCTATAGTCACGGATCATGGATCACATTTTCGCAATCACATGATGCTCGAATTAGCTGCCAAACAAGGATTGTCTCACGACAGCTCTACTCTGTATTATCCGCAAGCCAACGGACAAGTTGAAGCGATCAACAAGGTCCTGAAGCACATGTTGCAAAGGATGATCGGAGTTCACAAGAGAAGGTGGCACCTAATCCTGTACTCAGCCTTGTGGGCTTACCGAACATCGGTAAGTAATGCGACTGGGTTCACACCCTTCCAACTGGTATATGGCCTGGAAGCAGTCCTACCAGTCCAGTGCGAAATCTCGTCTCTTAAACTCGCAATCGATCTCCTCCCCGGAACTTCAGAAGAAGAGGCTCGTTTCTTGGAATTAATCCAATTGGATGAAATCCGTCGTGATGCCGCTTTGGCTAACGAAGCCAATAAGAAATGAGTCATGGCGCAATTCGACAAAAATTTCAAACCCCGTGTCTTCTCAGAAGGCGACTTGGTCTTGCTTTATGACCAAGAATCTGACAAATTGGGAGTAGGTAAATTTAAGTCTGTATGGATGGGCCCCTATATTGTTAAACGAGTGTTAGAAAAAGGAACCTACGAGTTAATGGATTATGACGGAATTCCACTGGCGCAACCTTGTAATGGGTTGTACCTCAAGCGTTACTATGCTTAAATAGTGACCAATATGCTTTTTTTGTATTTTTTTTTCGCTAAAGTGTTCGTTTTGGTCGAGTAATCCACCTTTTTACATTTATTGTAGATGTCAAACCCTTTGGAGACATGTGTTGGATATGCCGACGGAGCGAGTCGTAGTTCGCGGAACCTGTCCTCCGCAGCCTGGGTCATTTTTGATCCAAGCGGCGAGTTAGTAAGTTTCAGAGGGGTATGTATTGGTCAGTCAACAAATAACATCGCTGAGTATAGCGCGTTGATAGAACTTCTCTCTGATTCCATCACCCATGGTATACGACGACTAATCATCAGGCTAGTGTCCGAAACCCAACTATTTATCGCATGTTCCTAAGGGTTAAGATTTTGGAAAGACAATTTGATTTTATTCAATACCAACATATTTCCAGAAACTTAAACACATTAACCGACTCATTAGAAAACTATGTGTTAGATAGACATTTGCAACATTTGTAAAAAGAAACACATCATCAATGTTTTACATGTGGATCATATAGCTCAACCAGAATAAAACCCGAAAATCAAAATATATATATATAGCTGTTTATGGTTTACATATAATGTTCTGTAACCAAGACAAAATCGGTCACATGACCCAAAAACTCAAAATGCTAGGGGGCACCCTAGTCTAATGATGCTCATGATAGCAAGTCACAGCCTGTGCGATCATGCGTAAGAGACGAGTCCATCATCCAGGCACACCAGTAGTATGCCGCTGTAACTGTAAAGGTAGCTCGTCGATCCTCACATCTGGGATACCGAGAGTAAGGCTCTCAACCTGATCCTACACAGCTGTGAGAGTCTCGGCCACATCAAGGTCACGGAGAATAACCCTCCCAGCAGCTTCTCCTGCTGGGGCAGCAGCTGGCACTCTCAAATGGGCTACTGGACGAACAGGACCAACATCTGCATGTACACATGAGTTTGATTAAAAGTCTTGATAGAATAAAGCACAAGGACATTATAAATAAAAACAGTAAACAGTGATATGGTCAAAGATTTTACCAATAGCACCCCACTGCTCGCCATCCGGCAGTACTAAATCCGGATCACCCCGGAAGTCCATGCCAGCATATGGATACTCGGCATAAGCCATCTCCTGCCAATCAAACCACCTGAAGAAGGTATCAGAAAACGAAATCTGAGACTGACCAGCATGCCTAGACATATGGTCAACCCATCTCTACATACGTGGTTCAGTAGGAGGAGGTATGTCGAGTGCAATGTACTGCAACTGCATCAGTGGTATCTTCTCCAAGGCAAAGGCGGTCAAAATAGAACCGAACCCAAAGTTCTTCAACCTCCCGTCCTTTATCTTGGTCAACTGACTCTTCATCACAAGAAGTACTGCATCACACCAGTTGAATATTTTCGGTTGAAGGCATTCCAAGGCATGCTGCATATAGGATCTGTTGGCTACATGAAGAGACGCACTCCCGGCCATCCTACCAAAAGTAAACAGGATAGACCTAAGGGACCTGTCAGCGACATCTCGAATGATGATCTTGCAGTCTTTACTCGGCTAAGATCCTTCCCTCCAATACTGGCGGACATAATCTCTCACAGAGTCACTCCCTCGGGCCGAACCTGAAAAAGAAATGGGGGCACCCCGCCTCGACAAGCCAGTCAAGAAGTAAATGTCTACTGCGGTCAAGGGGATAGATTTGCCCCTAATCTGGAAAACTTGATTGATAGGATCCCAAGCATCGAGAAAATACTATAGTAGGTTGATCTGCTATCTCATGCTAGAGATGCGGAAGAACTTCAGCAAACCACAGTTCCGCAGCGCGTTCACTGTCACAAGATCATGTAGGGAAATCATGTCCTCTTCTTCATGTTCTCGTTCTCGCCATGTAAGGGTCATTTTGCTCCAATATCTCTGCAAAAACAAACAAGAGAGGAGATTAAATCCTAATTTTTATGAGAAACAGGGAAAAATTCCATTACAAACTGTGCAACAACTTTCCTTTCTGCGCCCAATGCACCTACACATGGGTTATGGGTGCGTTGAATGTCAAGTTACCTTCATGATGACCCACATTCAGTGCAGGTTTCGATATGCCCAGGGTGCGTTGATGGTAGAACGCACCCATCAAACCCCAGGGGCTCAGAAAAGCAGAGAATGAAGCACAGAATGCAGAAAGGAAACCATGAAATGAAAGAGCTCAGGTTTAGCTCCTACCTGGTCCAGACGGCGCCGAGAATCGTCCACAGAATCTCCCGAAATCAACTGATGAAAATCAAGGGGCAAGAGGCACCTCCAAAGCTCCAACAAACCAAGTTAAAATGAAATGGTAAAATGAGAGGTAAAAACACTTTTTAATTACTTTTTACGTAGTTCAAAGTAAAATATTAGCATTTTAATCTCATTTCCAAGCAAATGTTGTCCATTTCTAACTAGTTTGATGTAGCAATTGAAGATACAGTACTATCTTTGAAAAGCAAAGCTATTTATGGTAAAAAATCAAAACAAGACCATCTTATCGAGCAGTTTTAGCACATAGTTCATGCTCGTTAAGAAATAAACATAAGATCGAGCAAGTGTTTCAACCCGCGTGTAAGCTCGTTAAAGAATGAACTATCCTCCGGTAAATAACCACCGTGAATGTAACATTATCAGCCATTAAAGCCTTGGTCGTGTTTGCACCGTCACCTCCACTTTTCCATTGGCCGATCATTCACCTCCATATGATTGTTTACCCATTTTGAGGAACAGCTGCAAAGAGTGATTTCACTAGCCATCCTTGTGACACTGCCGTGCTTGGAAAATTCCAACCCTTACCTGGAATCAACTGCTACCCATTTTATCACTCGTTCCTCAAAAGATGAGTCTTCTTTAAGCTCTTTTCATTTGACTCGTAAAATATGAAAAGATTGCCGAGTTTTGGCCTTCCAGCTCGTTAAAGCGACAGGAAGAGATATCCCTCCTCTAGATTTTAATCTTTTTGGACCTGAGGGATTATTGCACAAAAAGATCGAGCGCTTGTTTTGTTCGGCTCATTAAAACTATCGAAAATTCATCCCTTCTATATTGTTTTATAATTTTTCAGACTTAAGGGATTAGATGACGAAAAAGGACTTCCGGAGTTACCTTTGTTGGCATTATGAGACAAGTGTTGTCCTTGATGGCAAATCACACTGATGACAAATCATAGTGCATAAGGATAGCAGCAAGGAATTGATGATCAGACTATAAGAAGAAGAGAAAATTCATATACGTAGGTTCATTAAGCCCAAGTCGTGCATACACGCAGGTTTGCTATATACCAAGTCGTGTATACGTAGGTACGCTATATACCAAGTAGGGTATACACGCAGGTTCATGAATGGAAAAGAGCGTACGTGTCAGAAAGCTTACTTTTGGTCCATGGTAGTTAGTCCTCGGTACTTGAGCCTATGTTTTTGGACCAAAGTATCTCGACAGACATGTTGATCCCTAGTATTGAGTTGATGGTATTGTTTTACTATGGTTTTGGGCCGTGGTATTATGAAAGGCCTAAACCTATATAAGGAGAAGATCATTAGGCCAAAGGTAGTGAGTGAGGAATGAATATCTGATGAAGTGGGAGATCCAAATGCTGGCTATGGGTTGGTGATCTGAACCATGGTTTCACTCATGTGGAGGATGATGAACTATGGAACGGGATCTCAAGGTTATATGGTTTGACTGTGGATAGACTAGATCTATTGACGCATGTTTATTGTTATGATCTGGGTATGTTTTGATGTCTGATATACCTGTGGAATTATAAGTTAGGATTTGCAGATCTGTACGTAGGTTGTCTTTGGCAAAAGAGCGTATACACGCAGGTTGGGTTTGTCCAGGTAGCGTATACAATGTGAAGTATGATATTTGAAGATGAAGTTGGATCTGGTTACTGTTATGTTGTCTATGTTGTTGACAGGGTTTCAGTGATTCAGTATTGGGTGATTCAGAGATTGATGATGCAGGTTGTTTTATGGATCCAGTATGAAAATGTATGAAACCTGGTCCCGGGAAGATCGTAGAGTTCAGTAGGCTAGCACCTACGTACTGGTAAACATCTCAGTCAGTACAAGAGCCAGGGGGTTGTAACTCCCTTCCAGGAGTAGCTGGAGAACGAGTAAAGGTTTGGGCATTCTGTAGGCAGGCACCTACGTACTAGTAAATGGATCGGCTAGTACAAGAGCTAAGAGGGTTGTAGCCCTCTGCAGGTTGTAGCCTTCGTGCTGGTAAAGGACTGCACCTGTATATTGTAAAATAAGTTTCTTATTAAAGGAAGATAGAAACAAATTGCAGCAGGTGGTTTTCACCCACATTGGGTTTCCACCTTATATCATGGTGTTCATGTGTGTGGCTTTTGTGTGATGATCTGTTCTGTTATACTACACCTGTTTACTTTTAATATGGTTAATAATGTCCTGATGCATTTACTAAAGATAAACTAACTGAATCATAAGAATTCTGGCTATACGCTGGTTGCTTTAGACATAGTAGCGTGTACACGTTGTTTCACCTAACTGAAGTAGCGTATATGTTTATGAGTATTGAAAAAGTTTTATTGATCTGATAATACTGATTCACCCCCCCTCTCAGTATTATTTCCAACAATTGGCATCAGAGCAGGTCCTTTGATAGAAGCTTTATCGCTTGAAGGAGATCTGTGGAACAATGGGAAAGAAGCTTAAGAAGAAAGCTCATAAGAAGAAGAAAACATCTCAGAAGGACTATGACAATGGGAGAATCGATTGGGGATTAGGTATAAGAAGCTCTTCAGATTCAGAATCAGATTCAGAACCATTATCAGGTATGAATGTGTTATCCTCTGATGTTCCAGCTATATTTCCTTGTGAAAGAGATGGAAGTGATAGTGAAACTGCTGAACTTGCTCTTATGGGTGAACAAGAAAGATATCAAATAGAAGCAGAATTTAAAAGGCTGACAGACAAAATTAGAGATCAACAAGATCTATTGAGCAAAATGGAATGTGACTTCAAAGAAGAAGCTACCAAACTAAAGGCCCAACTTGAAGAAGGAAACAAGGTAAGAAAACTACTCAAGGACAAGGAAGCCCAATGTCAAAAATTGCAGCATGAAGTGACATCATTAAGAAAAGAAGTCAACGAAAGAAGCACAACCATCAAGAAGCTCAAAGATAGATCCAGCTACTATGAAAATATTGAAGCTACAATCCTCTCACTAAAGGGAGATCTTGAAGAATCAAGAAAGCAGAATGAAGATCTACATCAAGCAATTGAAAAACAAGACAATGAAGTCATCAACTTAAAATCCCAGCTGGAATGTGCCTTCCAAGTTCGTCAAATGCAGCAGGATCTGAATGAAGAACAAGAAAAGGAGATTCTTAAACTAAGGGAACAAATGGAAGAAGGAAGAAAAGTTGAAGAAGATTTGAAAAAGAAATCTCTTGAAAAGGAAGAACAGCTTCAGGATGAGGTAAATATCTTGAAAGGTAAAATAGAAGAAAAGGATAAGCTTTTATGATTTCAAGATAGCTCTAAAGTCTTGGATGATATTCTTAGTAGTCAAAGATCTCCTGCTATAAAGACTGGTCGTGGTTTCCATGAATCTATTGAAGGTCAATCTAGTTCACAAGGTGAGGCAAGGAACTCTAAAGAGAAATCTAAAGTGATCAATGAAGAAATGAAAGATCCATCTCATCATCAACCAAGGAAAGAGATTCTTCAAAGAAAATCTTTTACTTCTCCTATGAATAATGTTGAATGTTATGTATGTCATAATCTTGGACATGTTGCAGCCAGATGTGGAAGAAGAAGAGTTCAAGACTATCATGCAGAAAGATCATCACATTCAAGGTACTTTAATGGATATTGATTTTCTTGCAATATGTTTGGCCACAAAGCTGCTGATTGCTATAAGAGGAATATGAAACATGTAAGATGCTATGCATGTAACAAGTTTGGTCATAAAGCAAGAAATTGCAGGAACAAAGCTCATGATAGGAAGAAATCATCAACATACTTGAAGATATGGAAGAAGAAGGAAGTTTAGTCAGAAAGATGTGGCACAACACAGGGTACTCAGCATAGCACAAACATAACAGACTCAGGGGGAGCTGAAGGTGTAAAACTTCAGTGTTCTAATTCTCATACGCAAGTTTAATGAAGGAAAGTCGCGTATATACGCGAGTTATACACTGCAAAGTCGCGTATATGCCAGTATGTGGAAAAGCAATAGGGACAGGCTCAGAAAAAGGGTCTGATATGGTTCAATCCAGTATCTGCTCTATTGGTTAACAGTTACAGTCTGCTGAGAATGTCTAGAAATGACTTGATACTTGTAAGATGCTAGAAGTGTTTTAATCCTAACTTGATGATGATGATGTCTTGATGCTTACTACTGATGTATGCATGTTCAGATCTAACAGCAAACAGATGGCACAGTTTGAGGGGGAGAATATGCCTTTAATATTGCATTGTTGGCATTATGGATTAATATTCCTTGATGATGTTACTTATATGGATAAATGATATATCTTGCTATGATGTGGTTGTGAGTAGTCCATGATAAAATCTCATATGATTCTTGGGGTTTCATAGTTGATGTCCAGATCATATTTATGGTTGACTCATTGATGATTCATTTATGGTGCTTACATGGTGATCTTCATAAGGATAAGGAGAAGTACAAAGCTTGAATACACATCTTCCTCACTTGATGATGAGTCACTCATATGTTGTTATCATCATATGCATAAAGATCATACAGTTATGATGCAGGCACTCATGGGGATAAGGATTGTTGTTGTTGATGATATCAAGAAGTTTTGAGCTCAAGATACATAGTTCTGATACATGGATGACTTCTCAAAGTCACTTTGTTGGAGACATGATGATGAGTTCATATCTATATGATGATAGGTTGATACTTACATATGTTGGTTGATGCAGATGTTCCCAAGTAATGATATTTGGATCATGTAGAGCTTGATGAAATGGCTATGGTGGTTTCACACATGATATAATGTGAATGACTCTGAATTTTGGTCAAAGGGATGAATTGATGCAGACATACCTTGTTATAGGTTGATGACTTATTCTCTACTGGACATTTACAGGTTGCTGATATGGAAATTTGTGTACGTGAGTTGGATAAGGACTATCCGCGTATATACGCTTGTTTATGTAGATACAGTCGCGTATATGATAATTTGAAGGAAATCAGTGGGTCAAACTCAGAATGAGAAGATTCTGATATGGGTCTAATAGAGACCATCTGGCACAGGTTTAGGGGGAGCAGATTAACATCTAATAATGCATTGTTGGCTTTTGGTTCTAGTTCACAGATGTTGCTGGTTTCAGGTGGAACAGAGGTAGATGGAGAACAGAAGGAGAACATGATTGCTAATATATACAGTGATTGACAGATGCTGCTGATATTTGTTATTGATGATTTGCATAGTCTTGATATTTCATCTCTATGTCATATATCTCTTTTAAGTGGAATCTCTTTCATGGTGTCAAGGTCATGTAACGGCCTATATTGGTTTCCCCACTATGCCTGGGATGAAGATGTAATGTAATTGGTTGTCATATGTAAACTTCTGATGTATCCCCACTTAGTTGGGAGGTTGATCCCCGCTTGGTTGGGTGAAGGATGTATGTATGAGTCTTTGGTGTTAGGAAGCTCACTTATGATGTATAGAGTTGTGTTCTTTCGTGTAGAACTTCTTTTTGCAGATCTTGCCTTCAGTCAGGAAGAGCATGTACAACACACTTCAGTAGTACAGAGACTTGGCATGGACAGATTGGTACACTTTGGCATATACAAAGGGGGAGCACATTTGGAGATTTCAGTAGGTACTCAGGGGGAGTATGGACAGTAGAATGTTTATCAAGGAAAGAGAATATCTTGGTCCACCCTTTGCCCTTGATGTCAAAGGGGGAGAGTGATTTGGTGTTGTTGCCATCAAGTCCAAAGGGGGAGATTGTTGGCATTATGAGACAAGTGTTGTACTTGATGGCAACCCTCTCATAGAAGAACATCTCAATTACATATAACTAGATCAATCTACAGATGATGACTATATGCATGGGATGCAGGACAGCTCAAAGGAACAAGAAGATCAAGTTCTAAGTGTGACAAGTTAGCTTTGCCATCAAGTCCAAAGGGGGAGATTGTTGGCATTATGAGATAAGTGTTGTCCTTGATGGAAAATCACACTGATGACAAATCATAGTGCAGAAGGATAGCAGCAAGGAATTGATGATCAGACTATAAGAAGAAGAGAAAATTCATATACGCAGGTTCATTAAGCCCAAGTCGCGTATACACACAGGTTCGCTATATACCAAGTCGCGTATATGCAGGTTCGCTATATACCAAGTAGGGTATACACGTAGGTTCATGAATGGAAAAGAGCGTACGTGTCGGAAAGCTTATTTTTGGTCCGTGGTAGTTAGTCCTCGGTACTTGGGCCTATGTTTTTGGACCAAAGTATCTCGACAGACGTGTTGATCCCTAGTATTGAGTTGATGGTATTGTTTTACTATGGTTTTGGACCATGGTATTATGAAAGGCCTAAACCTATATAAGGAGAAGATCATTAGGCCAAAGGTAGTGAGTGAGGAATGAATATCTGATGAAGTGGGAGATCTAAATGCTGGTTATGGGTTGGTGATCTGAACCATGGTTTCACTCATGTGGAGGATGATGAACTATGGAACGGGATCTCAAGGCTTGGAATGATCATCTTTATATGGTTTGACTGTGGATAGACTAGATCTATTGACACATGTTTATTGTTGTGATCTGGGTATGTTTTGATGTCTGATATACCTACGGAATTATAAGTTAGGATTTGCAGATCTGTACGCAGGTTGTCTTTGGCAAAAGAGCGTATACACGCAGGTTGGGTTTGTCCAAGTAGCGTATACAATGTGAAGTATGATATTTTAAGATGAAGTTGGATCTGGTTACTGTTATGTTGTCTATGTTGTTGACAGGGTTTCAGTGATTCAGTATTGGGTGATTCAGAGATTGATGATGCAGGTTGTTTTATGGATCCAGTATGAAAATGTATGAAACGTGGTCCCGGGAAGATTGTAGAGTTCAGTAGGCTAGCACCTACGTACTGGTAAACATATCAGCCAGTACAAGAGCCAGGGGGTTGTAGCTCCCTTCCAGGAGCAGCTGGAGAACGAGTAAAGGTTGGGGAATTCTGTAGGCAGGCACCTACGTACTAGTAAATGGATCGGCTAGTACAAGAGCTAAGAGGGTTGTAGTCCTCTGCAGGTTGTAGCCTGCGTGCTGGTAAAGGACTGCACCAGTACATTGTAAAAGAAGTTTCTTATTAAAGGAAGAAAGAAACAAATTGCAGCAGGTGGTTTTCACCCACATTGGGTTTCCACCTTATATCATGGTGTTCATGTGTGTGGCTTTTGTGTGATGATCTGTTCTGTTATACTGCACCTGTTTACTTTTAATATGGTTAATAATGTCCTGATGCATTTACTGAAGATAAACTAACGGAATCATAAGAATTCTGGTTATACGCTGGTTGCTTTAGACACAGTAGCGTGTACACGCTGTTTCACCTAACTGAAGTAGCGTATATGTTTCTGAGTATTGAAAAAGTTTTATTGATCTGATAATACTGATTCACCCCCCCTCTCAGTATTATTTCCAACAACCTTTACGTTCCTTTTCAGACTCCCTAAAAAGGAAAAGGATCGAGTTATCTTTGTCGTTAAACTCGTTAAAAAGATTAATAGCGACAAACTTGTCTTTAGACGAGAACGAGTTTCGCTATCGCTAGGCTCATTAAAACATAGCGAGGGGTTTGCCCGAAGGGAAAATTATAGAACAAGCATATGTTATCCTCCTCAAGCTTGAAAAAAATAAAGAGGTACTGGTCAGCAATGACTGGGGAAAAATTGGGAAGAAACTCAAAGAACCTTTATTGGTAGCAAGTCGCTCTTGAACATGACACTTCCGCTCCGTGCCTGATTCGGGTTGGGTTGTTTCATTCACCAGTCACATCACCATGGTCTCGCCATACCATCAACCTTTGGGGTAAATGCTACCAATCCATCATATAAGTGTCGCTGATATGTTCAAGAGAAGTCATCCAGAGAAGTCACCCATGTCCCATCCACTGCCATACATTATACTTCATTCTTTCATGACTGCCACCCTGAACCATATATCATCAGATCGTTTTCACCTCCATCAAAATCATTTGCTCCATTCCGTGTCATTGATGTGGGATTCATCAAGGCCCTCCTTTGACGGATCGCTTCTTGTCGACATCAGCTCATTATCCAAGAAGTTGATCTAGGAACACCCCCTTCAGTACTTTGAAGCTTGCATGCCTCAATGGCAAGTTTCTCACTTCCGGTGACAGGTATACATCAATGACCTTCGACCGAAAGATTTTGCGTGGTGTTCGACGCCAAGTCCTTTATTCACACCACGTGAATTGTACTGCAGTACCTTGAGGGTCATTATCATTATCGGTGATTCCTCTCGCGCTTGTTAATAGTTTACATCATTGACTGGTAATCAAGCGATGTGCTTCCATGTTCGACTTCAAAACATTTCTCACATGGATCGACTTGTACTTAGAGTGAAGATCAGACGAGATTGAAGACCCCGGATATAGTTTCATCCATCCAGGCTGCGATATATATTCAGGAAAAAATAAAGACATTGACATGTACAACACTGCAGAACAGATAATCATCCTACCAAAAGGATGATGATTTCATCAGAATCATCAGTCTACCATCAGACGATTGTCTCTCCTATGTACATAAAAAATGAATTTATAAAGCTGAGCATGGGAATGCCCGCCTCAGCTAGATCATGAAAACAGTATGAAAATAATGTATTGTATTGTATCTTATTACAGGTCTCCTCCCAGCATTGAAAGAACTTCAGATCCTCCTAATAAAGCATTTCACCTGATAAACGGCCTCATACTTTAGGGGTGTTATAGACATTTTTGTGCCTTACAGCATGAAGCATGAAATGTCAATAATCTAAGGGATCCAAAGTCCCTAAACATGTTGTTCCTACCCCTAGAGGAAGAAGGTCAGCAAACCACAGCACCGAATATCAGTTCTCCACCTGAAAACACTAAAAAACAAGCTAATTCCGGATCATGTCAACTGCTTCACTGAGCATCTGCGCTGAACGTCAACTGCTCCACTGTGTACCTGTGCTGAATGTCAAATGCAAAGAAGGCTACCTGTGCTGGGCGAGTTTGGCCAAGTGGCACAGTCATTCCTCAAGGTGTCAATGCCCAGGAAGCTTCCAAAATGACACTTGGATCAGGGAATTCGACTGGTGATGAGTAAGAGGGTCTAGATCTCCAAGTGGAAGCAAGAACCTCCAAGTGGACTCAAGAACTAAAGAATAACTGAAGTGGGAGAGGACACTAGTCAGCTTCATGCCAGCTACAAGCTGACTCATCCTTTCTCCAAAACTCCTATATATAGAGCTCTCTCATGAGGTCTAGGGAGGCTGGAATCTTGTGAATGTAAGGAAGTGTTGTTGGTTTGAGTATAGAACTATTGGGTGATTTGCTTTGAAGGAGGTGAAGAGGAGATTTCTTTCTGCTGGGAGGTGATGCTGGATTGGGCCTTTTATGGTTGTATTGCTTCCTGAACTTTACTTCTTCTATTAATAAAGCATTTGAGGTTCTTCTATATGCATGTGTCTCAATGGTGTATTGCTATACTTGTGTATTTGATTTATTCTAATCCTTGAATCAATTATGAATGTATGCTTCTTGTAGTTTCCCTCTCTTGCCATTTTGCAGGATCTTGGTGTAGCTGGGCCAGTGAAAGAGCAAGGAGCTGGGAGCGAGCAGCAAAGAGAGAAGATTGGATCAATCATTAGCGGAAGACATCGGTTAGTGGATCTCTTTCTCCCCTCTCTTACATCTCATAAAGAAGTAATCTCAAATAGCTTTGCTTTGATTTTTGTTGAGGTACTATCACCCTTAGAGTGGGATAGGGTCATTCCGTATTGGATACTTTTCCCAACAACAAATTGGCGACTTCGCTGGGGATCGCATCTTGTTGGTTGTTTGTGTTTTTTTCTATTCATTTCATAAACACAGGGAGTACCGAATCGAACTGCATTTGGCTCTTTCAAATGAAAAGTAGAGGGCAGCTACTCTAGCTCAGTTTCTGGGCATGTTTATGATTTGAAGAGCTGATCCACAAGGAATCTGAACAGCTCTTAGTGATAGCTTTTCATATTCCTTTTCATCCTCTAGTGTGTACTTGATTGATAGCTTCTGATTTGGCCAAAAACTGTGAATTTTTGAGCAATCTGTGACCCGGAAACTGAGAGAAACGAAAGTTTATCTCTTCAGTGCAGGCACTGTGAAGGTAGTCTGCAAACTACCAGTGTACTACCTGCGCTGAAGGTCAAACTGCCAGTGTACTACCTGCGCTGAACCAGTTTTGCCTAGTGCTACTAGGGTTCCCTCCTGTTTATTTCCCTGTTTTCATCCTTGTTTTTGCTGCCTGTTATCAATCAATGTACCTATCTGAAACCACCTTTCCTTACCACTATTCCACCTCGGTTGTATAAAGAAACTGTATTTGTTCTTTGTGTATTTTTTATATCATTTACAGTTTCCCGTAACGAAAGTGAACTAGCCTTGCTGTGGCCTCTTAGATCTAGACCTGTGATAAGTGTCGTTTTGATCTTAAAAGTTAGTTTGTTTGTTATTCATAGCTGATTGAGCTTTTGCTTTCGTCATATGGTTTGAATTTATATATTTCTAGTGTCGAAACAAGTAAATCTTAAGGTGTCTTTTGATTTTGGACAAGCTTGTTTGCTTTCACTTGAAATTGAATTCAAAGTTATACAACAACTTTCTTTTTGTATTGCACCAACATTAAGAAAGAGAAAAGAAATACCTGCATTGTGCATGTACATTTTGACAGTTTGCATGTTGATTTAGGGAAAAGTGCATTAGTGTGTGCTCTATGATCTGTGTGAAAAGATGATGTCTTTCTTTTCCCTCAGTAGTTAAGATTTTCAAAGTTGAGAGATTGAAAAGCTTGCTTATCATCTTAGACTGCATTTAGGAGTGTTACTATACATCTCGTGGTGATCCATAAAGGCAAACTGCTAAACAAGATCAACCTTAAATAAATTGAATTTACATAACAATGCATTGAAACATAATGCAAACACATAGAGGTCTAAGCTAGAGACGTGTTCCGGCGTCGTTAAACGTGATATCTTAGCGTTGAGTGGTTGGGTGATTCCTCCACGGTGAAGCGATAAGTATCAATACGGACTTGTGCTCCCACGTACCATCGCGTATATATTGCGAGACCCCTATAGGAACAAAGCCTTTATCCATAGGAAGTCGTGTCGGCCACCCTACTGATCGCAATGCAGTGAACACAGCATTCACGAAGATCGACCACTCGTACCGTAAAACGTATTTTGTGGTTTTGCGAAAAGTTTGGCACACCCTCTGCCTAGAACTCCAGAGTAGTTTCTTTTGGCCTTTTTCAAACTCTATAACTTAAAAAGTCCATCCGAGCATTTGTCACTTTGGGCTCGTTAAAACATCGAAGGAGACTAGAGTCATCTTTAGCTTTTTCTCGACTCTTAAAAAGTGAAAAAGCAAGTTGTGTCTAAAGCGTCGTTATAAAATTTATTTTAAACGGAACACAATCACCTCCTATTCCTGCATTGATCTGTAGGTTGAGAACATGGAACGCCCCAACCAAGGAATTCCACATGATGGAAATCCTAGTCCTTTCTCCTCTTGGGGAGAAGTTGGTGCGCCCCACATGGCCACATTGTCGCTTCCAGGACTGACAATTGGCCTGCCAATTTGGCTATTCTCAACTAATGTAGTTCAGAACACCATGGTTCCTGAACAGTCGAGTCAACAGTTAGATCAGTAGAGCTGCCCACCAGCCTTCAACTTCATATAACTCTTCCTCCAATCCTTCATCTTCGCAAGGTAGAGCCGGCAAAAGCCAAGCTCCCATGGAGAAGAAGGAGAAGAAGAAGAAAGAGAAGAAGAAGAAGGAGCCTAAGGCGACTGGGGGCAAGCAAAAGACATCTGACAAAAATCCACACACAGCACAGACCGGGCCTAAATCGCCATGTGTCATATGTAGAGGAGACCACTTCCATAGAGATTGTCCCTGTATTCCCCGGATACTAAGGGACTGGTCCCCTCGGTTGCACAATTCGGGAGCATCAACCTCTGATAGCCATGTTGAATGCTTACCGTCAACCAACAAAAGTGAAGGTTCAAGACAAAGAGGGGGAGCAAGATCCCCCTGCAGACTGTGTGAAGGCGATCACGCCATCCACCATTGTCCTTTCTTAGACGAAGCGAAGAGAGTTTTGGAAGATCGTCCGGTTTCACCGTTGAGACTTCCTCCTGGATACAAAAAACTCGTGCCAAGTCCTTCGTTGGTTGAAAATATAGCTGGCCCGCTCAAGTGGTCAGCTGAAGCGTCAGTCATTGAAAATGAACCTACTGAATCCAGACCGGACGAAAGTCCAAAGGTCGAAACGACAGTTGACCAGGTTCTTCCTTCAGAGGTTTCATCCTCAAATGACACCGTCACTGAAGATTCATCTTCAAATGACACCCTCATTGAAGAGAATAAGGATGACACCATCCAGATTCTTTTCATCAACACCGACTCTGATGAGCGTCAGGGCAATGCGCCCATTCCTTTATCGCAGGAAGGAACATCGTCAGGGTCATATCCGGCCATGTATTCGGTCCCACCACCAAGCAACCTGGTTGTATCCTTTGATTGGAATCAACTAGGCAGACCCCGGTTGCCAGCCAGTGTACCATTCAAAATCATAGTCCAAATTTATAGAATGGTAATGGCTGGCACTATCATTGATGAAGGGGCATCTGTGAGTATCCTTTCCTCTGTTGCTTGGAAAGAACTGGGTTCCCCGGCGCTTTTGCCTGAGATAAGAAATCTCTCGGGTTTTGATAAAGGAACCAGTCGACCATTAGGGATCCTCCCCAATGTGCCTGTTACATTAAAAGGGAAGACCGTTCAAATGAATGTGATGGTCGTTCAACGACCCTTGGATTATAACCTACTCCTTGGAAGAGACTATATATATTGCATGGGAGCTATAGTCTCCTCACTCTTTAGAGTTATGTGTTTTCCACACGAAGGAAGAATGGTCAAGCTCGTAGACCAACTTTCATTTCCGGGATCACGCATCGCAAATAGTCACATACCAACCCTGAATGGTCTATTCAATCAAGAAATGTCTCCACCCCCAGTCCTCCTTCCCGATGAGTGCGAGTGATTCGGAAAGATGGGACTGGAACCCAGGGGGCATGCATCCTAGTCTGCTTCAGGTAGAAAGAACCCTGGGTATAAGGTAGAATTTCCGCGAGAGAATATGACTAGTCCGTACCCCGTCCGTGGATGGAAGAGGGGTTGTTCTGGAATAGGATTATTTTGTCAAGGTTACGCGTTTGACAACAGTCATTCACCCCTCTCTATTTCGGTAGACAATGCCGAGGAAATGTTTTGTTTGAAAGATTAACGAAACAATCTTTGGGTAACCAGAAAGAGGCAAGCCTCCCTCAATAACACCAATGTTTTGTCTTCAAGTAGTGTTCTTCTCTTGTCGCAAGTAGCTGCTCTCTTGTCGCAAGTAGCTGTTCTCTTGCGATCTTGCGAAAGATATGTTAAAAGTTGGGCTGACGAGAAGACAAGTATCGCGTAAGACCCGTTAAAAATAACGAGAAGACAAGTATCGTTAACATTAGACTGGCAAGACGACAAGTAGCTGTGAACACCCAAAGAAAAGCAGAGGTGGGGGAGAGGAGGGGCAGCCTTGAAATTGTATTTTATACCTGGGGGCATGCAAACCTTTTGGAGTGCAAGCAAAGAGCGGTTGTTTATCTGTTTTTTGGATTAGTTGTTTCCGAACTTGCATAAAGAAAGGATGAGATGGAGTAAAGCTTAGTGAAGATGAAACTCCTTAAAAAATAGAGATCTCACAGGGGACATTTCTTATCTTATGACTGGTATATCGAGCAGTTTTAGCATAAAGTTCATGCTCGTTAAAAAATAAACGCAAGATTCGAGAAGTTTTAACGCGGTCTTCATGCTCATTAAAAAATAAATAAAAGCAGTGAGCAATGTTTCCCCAGAGTTTAAGCTCATTTTTAAATAAAAAATGAACCTATTCCGTTAAATAACCTCTGTGATCGTAAATTCATCAGCCATAAAAACCTTGGTCGTGTTTTGCACCTGCCACCTCCACCGTCATTTGGCCGATCGTTCACCTCCATATGATTGTTTACCCATTTTGAGGAACAACTGCGAAGAGTGATTTCACCTAGCCATCCTTGTGACACTGCCGTGATTGGAAATTTCCAACCTGTACCTGGAATCTGCTGCTATCTCTGTTTATCACTCGTTCCTCAAAAGACGAGTCTTCTTTGAGCTCTTTTCAACTGACTCGTAAAATATGAAAAGATTGCCGAGTTTTGGCCTTCCAGCTCGTTAAAAGGACCGGAAGAGCTATCCCTCCTCTAGATTTTAATCTTTTTGGACCTGAGGGATTATTGCACAAAAAGGTCGAGCGCTTGTTTTATTCGGCTCGTTAAAGTTATCGAAAATCCATCCCTTCTGTATTGTTTTAAACTTTTTCGGACTTAAGGGATTAGATGACGAAAAAGGAATTTTGGAGTCAACTTTCTGTACCTTTTCAGACTCTCTAAAAATGAAAAGGACCGAGTTTTCCTTGTTGTTAGACTCGTTAAAATGATTAAATAGCGACAAACTTGTCTTTAGACGAGAACGAGTTTCCCTATCGCTAAGCTCGTTAAAACATAGCGATGGGCTTGCCCGAAGGGCAGGTTATAGAACAAGCATATGTTATCCTCCTCAAGCTTGACAAAAATAAAGAGGTACTGGTCAGAAATGACTAGGGAAAAATTGGGAGAACCTCAAAGCTTTAATGGTAGCAAGTCGCTCTTGAACATGACACTTTTACTCCGTATCACATCGGGTTGGGTTGTTTCATTCACCGGTCTCATCACCATGGTCTTCGCCAAACCATCCACATTTGGGGTAATGCTACCGATCCATCGCATCAGTGTCGTTATATGTTCAAGAGATGTTGTTCAGAAAGAGTCAACCGTGTCCCATCCACTGCCATAGATTATCCTTCATCCACCCATGATCGCCACCCTGAACCATATATCACATATTGTTTTTACCTCCATTAAAATCATTAGCTCCGTTCCGTGTCACTGATGTGGGATTCATTAAGGCCCTCCTTTGACGGATCGCTTCTTGTCGACTTCAGCTCATTATCCAAGAAGTTGATCTAGGAACACCCCCCTCAGTACTTTGAATCTTGCATGCCTCAATGGCAAGTTTCTCACTTCCGGCGACAGGTATACATCAATGACCTTCGACCAGAAGATTTTGAGTGGTGTTCGACGCCAAGTCCTATATTCACACCACGTGAATTGTACTGCAGTACCTTGAAGGTCATTATCATTATTGGTGATTCCTCTCGCGCTTGTTAACGTTTTACATCATTGACCGGTAATCAAGCGATGTCTTTCCATGTTCGACTTCAACACAATTCTCACATGGATCGACTTGTACTTAGAGTGAAGATCGAACGAGTTTGAAGACCCCGGATCTAGTTTCATCCATCCGGGCTGCGATATATATTCAGGAAATATAAAGACATTTGACATGTACATCATGGCAGCAGATGATCATCCTACTCAAAGGATGATAATTTCAGCAGAGTCTGTTCTATGTACCAAAATGAATTTATAAAGCTGAGCATGGGAATGCCCGCCTCAGCTAGATCATGAAAGCAGAATGAAAAATAATGTATTGTATTGTATTTTATTACAGGTCACCTCTCAACGATTGAATGAACTTCGGATCCTCCTGATAAAGAATTTCACCCGATAAACGACCTCATACTTTAGGGGGCAACTGTTATAGACATTTTTGTGCCTTACAGCATGAAGCATGAAATGTCAATAATCTAAGGGATCCAAAGTCCCTAAACATGTTGTTCCTACCCCTATAGGAACAAGGTCAGCAAACCACAGCACTGAATATGAGTTCTCCACCTGAAAACACTCAAAAACAAGCTAATTCCGGATCATGTCAACTGCTCCACTGAGCATCTGCGCTGAATGTCAACTGCTCCACTGTGTACCTGCGCTGAATGTCAACTGCAAAGAAGGCTACCTGCGCTGGGCGAGTTTGGCCAAGTGGCACAGTCATTCCTCAAGGTGTCAATGCCCAGGAAGCTTCCAAAATGACACTTGGATCAGGGAATTCGACTGGTGATGAGTAAGAGGGTCTAGATCTCCAAGTGGAAGCAAGAACCTCCAAGTGGACTCAAGATCTGAAGAATAACTGAAGTGGGAGAGGACACTAGTCAGCTTCATGCCAGCTACAAGCTGACTCATCCTTTCTCCAAAACTCCTATATATAGAGCTCTCTCATGAGGTCTAGGGAGGCTGGAATCTTGTGAATGTAAGGAAGTGCTGTTGGTTTGAGTATAGAACTATTGGGTGATTTGCTTTGAAGGAGGTGAAGAGGAGATTTCTTTCTGCTGGGAGGTGATGCTGGATTGGGCCTTTTATGGTTGTATTGCTTCCTGAACTTTACTTCTTCTATTAATAAAGCATTTGAGGTTCTTCTATATGCATGTGTCTCAATGGTGTATTGCTATACTTGTGTATTTGATTTATTCTAATCCTTGAATCAATTATGAATGTATGCTTCTTGTAGTTTCCCTCTCTTGCCATTTTGCAGGATCTTGGTGTAGCTGGGCCAGTGAAAGAGCAAGGAGCTGGGAGCGAGCAGCAAAGAGAGAAAATTGGATCAATCATTAGCGGAAGACATCGGTTAGTGGATCTCTTTCTCCCCTCTCTTACATCTCATAAAGAAGTAATCTCAAATAGCTTTGCTTTGATTGTTGCTGAGGTACTATCACCCTTAGAGTGGGATAGGGTCATTCCGTATTGGATACTTTTCCCAACAACAAGGGGGCAACTATTATAGACATTTTTGTGCCTTACATCTCTAAGCATGAAATGTCCATAATCCAAGGGATCCAAAGTCCCTAAAAGTTTTTTTCTTGCCCCTAAAGGAACAAGGTCAACCAATGACAGCTTCTCCCAGAAGTTCACCACCAGAAACTGCTCAAAACTAGTCAAATCAGGATCAATTCAGAAGCTCCACTAGTTGCCTGCGTTGCAAAGAACCCAAATACACTGTCTAGGTGTGTTGCAACGCACTTGAATGCACTACCCAGGTGCGTTGAGTGGGAAATGACAAGTGGCAGAGTCATTCAACGAGGTGGAGAGACAATGGAAGCTTCCAGAATATTCTCCAATGACACTTACCTCACTGAATTCGACCAAGTGATGAGTAAGAGGCTCTCAGTCTCCAAGTGCAAGCAAGAACTGACAGAGAGAAGCCACAAGTCAAAACATAAGCTGACTCATCCTCTCTGCTTACATCTATATATGGATCCCTCATCCTAGAGATCCAGAGGCTGGAATTTTGTACTTTGCAGAGAATTGTTGTTGGTTTGAGATTGAGATTAGTGCATTGGGTGATTTATGCTTTGTTGGAGGTGAGGAAGGGATTCCTTTGCTGGGAGGTAGATGTTGGATCGGGACTCACTTGGTTGTATCTCCTCTTGGACTTTCTTATCATATCATTAAAACTATTTGAGTTTCTCCTACATGTTGTGTATCAATGATGTTTTGTTATATTTACATGTTTAGCTTAATCTGATCCTAAGCTTTTTATGAATGTAAATCTATATCTTCGTGTAGTTTCTCTCTTCTGTGATCTTGCAGGAATTCGGTGAAGCTGGGCCGGTAAGGGAGCAGGGAGATGGGAGCTATTGAAGAGAGGAGCGATTGGATCAACAAACTAGCGCAAGACACAGGTTAGTTTATCCTTCCTCTTCGTTTACATTTCATAAAGAAGAATACTCAAGTAGTTTTTTCCTTGTTTGTTGCTAAGGCACTGTCACACCTTAGAGTGGGATAGGGGCGTTCTGAATAGATACTTTTCCCAACAACAATATCTGCAAGATTCTAGCTAGTGTGTATCTTTTCCAGCTTCAACTCTCCATCTTCCAACACTAATCATATGAAATGGCACTTGAGTTATATGTGTTTAGTCCTGGAATGAAATGTTGAGTTCTTTGCAATATGAATGGAACTTTGGCTATCATTGTATAACATGCCCATATCACGCTTCTTTGGACCTGGCTATTTCTCATCTTCATCGTCATCCTTGAAGACCAATTGAAACTAAGCATATTCTTAGTTTCTCCCTGGTTACAACTTTTGTTATCATATTTGCAGGATTCTGGCTAGTGTGTATATTTTCCAGCTTCAACTCTCCATCTTCCAACACTGATCGTATGAAATGGTACTTGAGTTGTATGTGTTTAGTCCTGGAATGAAATGTTGAGTTATTTTCAAGATGAATGGCACTTTGGCTATCACTATATAATGTGCCCATATCATGCTTCTTACCCAATTCATCCATAAACCTTTGTAACCAAATCATTTCTTTACTAGCCTCTATAGAAAAAACATACTCTGCTTCTATTGTTGAAAGTGCAGCAACACTTTGGATTTTTGAAACCCAACTGACAGCTGTTCCACCTACAGTAAATACATATTCTGTAGTGCCCCTCCTATTATCTCTGTCACCTACCATATCTGCATCAACATATCCCTGTAGAGAAATGTTTGAACCACCAAAGCATAATGCTAGATTTGTGGTACCTTTCAAATGTCTGAGAATCCATTTCACAGCCATCCAATGTTCCTTTCCTGGATTGTTCATGTACCTGCTTACAACTCCCACTACATGTGCAATATTAGGCCTTGTGCAGACCATTGCATACATTAAGCTTCCAACTGATGATGCATATGGAACTTTAGACATATAATCCATGTCTTCTTGGGTCTTTGGGCACATTTCCTTACTAAGTTTGAAATGGCTAGCAAAAGGTATACTAACTAGTTTTGCATTGTGCATATTAAATCTTTTCAACACCTTTTGTATGTACTCATTCCGAGACAATGTTAATTTGTGATTTTTCCTTTCTTTCGTTATTCTCATACCAAGGATTTGTTTTGCAGCTCCCAAATCCTTCATTGCAAATGAATTTCCCAATTTCCTTTTGAGCACATTTATTTCCTGCATGTTATACCCTGCAACAAGAATGTCATCCACATACAATAAAAGTATAATATAGCTGCCATTATTTTGATTTTTTAGATAAACAAAATGATCAAAGTGACATCTGTTAGGTTCCTATACCAATAGGTGTCATATTTCATGATTGACTATTAAAAATGCCAAATATGATCATCCTTTCCATGCTGCAAAGGTTCAATATTTCCTAAAAATCAAAAATTTTAACAATGTAAAGAGGGTATGCCCTAAAATAAATATCAAAAGGAAAAAAGAATGAATTGGTCAGGAAAGAAAGAAAATGAACCCCAAAGGAAAGACCAGAAAAGTGTGCTAGTTCAAAATGCCACTACTATCCTATTTTTTGCAAAGAAGTTCAAATTATGCAATCAGTGACTTCTCTCACAATTGATGGATGGCCAAACAGTTTAACCTTGGCCAGTCCATGTTTAAATTTCTTGTTTTAGAATTAGAGAATAAGATCTCTCCAAACAGTTCAAGCTTGGCAGATCAGTAGTTAGGTAGAGAAGCAAGGGTGCTCAACAGTGAAATCTGAGCCCCTGGAAGAGATAAGGGCAGACTTAGATAGGAGGGCAGTTAAAAGAAAAGAAGAGAGTAAGGGTTTTCTAGTTCAAATGCACCCAATCAAAAGGAATAAAAAATGTTAGGTGTATTAGGCTGGGTAGGCAGTTTTGATGTTGTAGAAGCAGGTTTGTGAGCAATTTTGTCTTTTGAATATGATCTATCTTATGGATATTACAAGTGCCATAGCAAGGTGGCTGCAAAACAGTTGAAGCATGACTAATTTCCCCTCTCATTCCTCCAAAAACATTTACTAACATCCCCTCAAGGACATTGAGATCTGCTCAGTGTTCCTAGTTCCCTTCATTTCATGAAAAATACTAAGTGAGATTCTGGTTTTACTTAAGAGAACTAAGCCACATTTCTTGTGTAAAAATGTTCTTCTTCTATTATACTAAGCTTCCCAAGTTCACCACTTGGATCCCTTTTATTCCCTAAGCATAAGTTTACCTCTTTAACTTAGTGTCTTGTTTAAACCTACCTTTCATATTAACCTACTAACACTATTTTATAGCTCCTACATAATGTTTTCCCCACCCCTATTATATAAATAAATAATAAATCCCAACAAAAACCTTAAATACCCCACTCCCGGCTACACTATAGGCCATATGTTATAATACACTCTGAGTCAAAAGGTGTATGCGAAACCCTTTGAATAATCCATGGCCCGTTGTTTAAAAGGAATTAATCAACATTTGGTTGATTAATTAACCTAACCCACCGGACAGCCCATAACAAATACACCACCAAACATTACAAAAACATTGAAAATTACAGTGGGACCCCGTGGCATAGCCCTCTGCCTATTTTATATGCTGCCAGCCGTCCGATCATAGTCCATAGATCCGATGCCCCACATGTATATCCCAAGCCCTTATGTGCTGAACGATAGCGTCCGGGGGATGGGAAGTATTGTCGCCATACAGAAGACACGTGGCAGGTGCCAGGTGTGATCGCTGCGCCCCCTCCAATACTACCATGGCAAAAAGGTAGTGTGGGGGCCAAACCGATTACCGCCTATGCCCCCTCCCTGTTGTCGTCACCCTCTCGTCATTCGACACATCGTCCACCACCCCGCCTCTGCATCATCCACCGTGTCACCCGCCAAGTCACTGCCAAGTCAGCCTCTGTACCCCCGCTATATGACAAAATCATTGCGTCATGCTAACGTCACCCGACCGAAGTGCGCCAAAACCCGCCAAAACCAATTTTTTTGTCAAAATGGCATGAAAAGGTCATTTCTGTCCATTTCTGTATGTTTGTTCTATGTGACGTATTCATGCGATTTTCGACCAAAATAGTTATTTTACTGCAAGGTTCGCCACCCAGCTAAATCCAACCTGTAAACCAGTCTTCAAGCTCAGCCCGCCACCTACATTTTGCGCAGGGAACTCATAAAAGCAGGTATTTACCTACATTTCATTCCCGAACTCCATTTTTCTTAAAAATTCTCTGCAAAAATTTTCCTGATGAACCAAAATTTCGATTAAAAACCATGCTGCCTTTAAAACCTATGCACTATAACCACTATTCTGCCCTTTTTTCCGAGAAATTCCTCAAAATCTATCTCCCTCTGTAATTTTTCCCATTTAGCTAAAATTCAAGCTCATTTCGGCCTGTAATTCACGCAGAAAGGACCCAAAAGTACTGTTGTGCCTACTATTGTTGTATAAAACCAAATTAAAAATTAAAAATCACAGAAGATTGAAAAATGGAGGCTCCGGTGGCCCTCAATGTTGCTCCCATTAATGCACCTCACAAGGAGCTAGAATGGTTGCCCTTAGCCGATAAGGACTTCCAAATACAAGACTTAATGGGTATCAAAGACCATCTGCAAAGATTTTGTGAAATTAGAAACAGTTACCTGAACAAAACTGATCTTTATGGGATATGGGAGTCCAATCTGTCCATATACTATCTTCCATCAGTTAATGTATTTCCAGATATAATCCGCTTATGCTATGCCAACTATGAGCCTACTCAAAGAGTAGTCATGTCTCCAAATGACTGTCCATTTCTATATCACTCCTGACTCAATAATTGAGATGTTGCACTTCAAACCTAGTCAGCCTCTAACTCCTCTGTCCATGAAATATTTGCTGGACCAAGGCTCCAAACTGTCCACTGCAGAAATAGGTCGGATTGCCAATTTATTCATGAGCCCAAACTCCCAGCCCAGAGATGCACCTCCTTTTCACCATGTATATTTCAATAAAGCTGGCAAATCTGTTATTGATATGATATCCTACGTTCTGGGTTTTAGAACAAGTGAGTATGTTGATGAGACCATTTTAGCTCTGATGTCCATATTTATTCCAGGACACCCTCCCACTATCAAATTTGACCTTGCTACCTTCATTAGCAACAAAATCCATGAACAATTCATGAGCCTAAAGAGGGAAGGAGTCTTCAAGTATACAACATATATATATAATCTGTTCTTGTACTATCAAACAGATAGTTTTCAGTTCCCTGTCAGGAAATTCGATGCAAAAGGGGAAAGCAGATATGTGATATTTTGGACCTCAGTCTTCCATCTAGTACATAATTCTCCTTATACTTATTGTGAGTTCATTGATATATTTATATATCCAGTCTCATATCTGCTAATGACAAGTCCCCCTCCCAGACTCTCAGGTGACATGAAGAAAATTTTGCAGCTATCCAAAAGCTATAAAATAGGTGACTGGTACTTTTACCAGAATCACACTAATATCAAAATATATGGCTGTGAGTTATGTCCCTATAAGCTGCCAAAGTATGTGCCTATGAGACTGTTTGCTCTTGAATACTTTAGGCAATCTATTAGCTCAGATTTGACTCATTTTTATGCTGCCAAGACAAAAGGTTCAACTGAAGCTAAGAAACCAATTAGGCCCCTTCATTATTAACAAAAAGGAAGGGTGGAAAGATGCTGAAAAGATATTAGGTGAGAAACTCAAACTAAAAAGGAGTTTTTGGTGGTTACCCTATGACCCAAATGGATTCATCCGTGATAGAAAGATAAAAAATAGGCTATCAGACTATGACCATTGTAGAATCCCTGATTTAGAATAGTATGCTAATCAAGATGAATGGGTATAGGGCACATTGGTAGAACAGATTACTAAGGAAGAGAAAGTGGAGCAGGTAATGAAAAACCTTGAAAAAACTCTTGACCTGGACTCTTTTGGACAGGTCTCTTTCAAATTGCCTCAACACATTGGAGCGGGCACATCATCTGCTACAACTTCACAACAACCTACCCAAGAAAGTACTCCACCTGCAGGGACATCCAAAGGCAAAGAAGTGTTGCATTCAGAGCAACAAGAAATGACAGATCAGCCAACATCATCAAAGCAGCAAGACCAAGGTAAAATTCTTCCTGCCCAGACCAAGGCACCAGAGATACCAGCATTGCAAACTCCTCTTAATGAGGAGAAGGGAAGAAAAAGGGACTGAGCAGAGGCCACACCCATAAGTGGGCCAGCAGAGCAGCCAGAAGAAAAGAGGTAGAGAGTGGATCCCCTACCTGAAGAGGAAGTTATAGAGGAGATCATTGAAAGTCCAAGAAGCGAGAGGGCAGCCATCCCACTAACTTCCCCAGTGATAGAATCATCTACCAGTTCTCATGGGCAGAAATTGGGAAAATAGTCTAGTGTGGAAATTTCCTCAGCACGACCACAAAGCAAACAAAGTTCTGATATTAAGAGGACATTCATGGACATCAAAGCACAAAATGAGCCAATAAGGCTGCAGCTTTATGATCAATTTCTCAAAATAACCCCTGCCAAAGAGCAGAGATTGATGTCTGCATATGATATTAAGGAAGGGAAAATGATCTTGAGTCACTTCAAGCCCAGAGTGTAGCAGCCACAGTCAACTACCGATTTTATTAGAACAAATCTAGAGGCTCTTTCCAAAGACATTCACCCTTTGGACCAGATTGAGTTGCACAAGCAAACTGGTGAAATGGTCTATTCCACTTTGGCAGACAAAGCCATACTAGCTAAACAATTGTAGAATTCATTAAATAATACATCGGCCCAACTAGAGTTGGAAAAGGCATCCTCTTTGCCCAAGGACAACAGGATAAAGTCTTTGGAAGAAATCATCATTGAGATGGGACGTAATCCCAAGGATCCCAAGGGAATAAAATCACTAATAAAGAAAAAAGAGGATGACATGGCTGCCCTCAAGAAACAGTTAAAGTTGCCAATTACTATGCATCTGCAAACCACAGAGATAGTGAAAGAAAAATAAGAAGAAGACATGATGGAGTTGCTAATAAAAATGAATCAAAGGCTAAGTGAAACCGAGCAGGCTTTGGAGAAATCATTACAGGAAAAACATGGAGTGTCAACCTCCCAACCATCTCAAACAGCTCCAAGAGTTACAATTGGTCCTCCTACTGCAACAACAGTAGTCCCTCCCACTGCCCCAGCATCGACAGTAGGTACTTCAACAACAACAGCACCAGGCAGCAGCACTACCATGACTACTGAAGAACTGATAAAGGTTATGGAGGATCTAAGATTCCAACTGTCAGAATTAAAGGATGCTAAAGAGAAATTGGCCAAGTTGGAAATTAGTTATGATAAATCTAAAATGAAAGTGGCAGAAAAAACAAGGGAGGTAAAAGCATTGGAAAATAAAGTAAAGGCATTCGAAAAGGACCTCTTATTAGACAAACCTCTGGCAGAAATTAGGAGCATTCTATGGGCCAACATTGGCCAATCCATCAGTGATATATGGAAATCAATACAGATAATTCATGAGCAGATTGATTTGATGACAGTAGCTCAAGAAGAAATTCAAAGGGTTGGCGATTCATTGGGACACATGCCCAAACAGGGCAATAGGCTAATACAGTTTTTGAATACCCACACCAAAGAACAGCTGGAAAAATTGGATATCAGGGATAGGACAAGCACTATTTTAATAATTAAAAGGGTTCTGACCATGAGGAATTTCATAAAAAATCTGGAAAGGAAGTGCCAGGAAATGCAAATGGAGATAAATGCTTTCACACAGAAGTTTACAACTTTGGAGGAAAAGGGTCTGCCCAGTTTTTTAACTGATGACTATAGACTAATGACACGTGCAGCCTATGTACACAGGTTAAATACATATGCAGATAGCCAAGCCACAACATCATCAAGTTCTGCAGGAGAGAAGGCACTCCCATCTCGATAGAGCCTGTATGACAATTTAGAAAATCTGTTTTTTATTGAACATGAAGTGAGGCATCTTTTCACATTCTAGCCTACTTTCTTTAGGTACACGGATGCTGATGAAAATCTGATTAAAATTCACAGACACCAGTTACCAGATGACCAGTGGTGGCAGAGTATGCTGGAAATTCTATAGGCAGATATAAAAGTTTTGTTTTCCCAGAAAGCTACAGATGTTATAAAGTGAAGGAAAGAGCAGATAAGAAATCGCGCTGGGCAGTCAATCAAAGTGCAATCAAAGCACCCAGGAAAGCAACGCCAACAACGCGGAAGTTCACTAAAAGTATCCATCAGCCGACTCGCTAAGCAAGTAGTCAATGCATCTCACCAACAAAATGGCCAGCGCAACATTTCTTACTTCTACATTCATTTCTCTCTATTCCCAAGAGCATTTGCTCCTTCTGTAGAGTAGGTGAATGAAGTTATTACAAGATATTATCTCCTTTTGAGATATTTTGTAAACTTTTTTATACAGATACCTCCCCAATCTAAGTATTAGGGGTTGCTGAATATCATTCTGGAACTGTGCTATAAATTTGAGAACTCTTCTGAATAAAGATTGTTGGAATGCTTTGCTGATGAACTTGCTGGTTGTGGAATTAATGGCAGAAGAATATGTTGCAGAATTCTTGAATCATCTCGTGGACCAATAAGTCTTTTTAACTCTTGTTTTACTGTTTCTATGTTTTATATATCATTTACATATCATACTCTAAATTTCAGGGAAAAATAATAGCTCAGAACTTACTTGACTATACTCTGTGTTCAATTCCTGTTATTTTTATGTTTTCTTCAGAATTAGCATATGCAAGAATTCTTTACTACTCCTATTTCCGTAGTTCTTGCACCTTGAATATAACCAACGAATTCTTAAATGCTCCCCGGTAATATTCATATGCTTTCCCTCTGTTAGCATGATGAAAGATTCTTGATTGCCTTTCATCCCCTGACTCCATTTTGCCTGATTCCAGCTTGAAAGTTGTTCCATGATTAATTATCTTGCTCTGTAGTCCCTCCTTTTGTCAAAGAAACTATATCCAATAGTTCACCTTCATTGACTCCATTAACCCAATGGTATGAACTTCTCATACTTTGCAGCGATGTTCTATCGAATGTCACCATCCAAAAATCAAACAACTACCTGCACTTCATAACTAGCCTAACATATAGCAAAATAAAGCTAAATCATAAAGAGAGAGCCCTCTCTAGCTGCAGATTGGCTAGAATCTGCATCTAAAGGATTGGTTAGTGGTTACCTCGACCGTATTCCCTTTTCTCACAGCTTTTGGGGAAAAACCTGAGTGATAACATCATTGGCGACTCCATTGGGGATTGAATGACTGTGCTTGTTACTGCTGTCTATTTTCTAAAGCTACAGATGGAACCTGAAGTTAGCCAGGTAGCCTTTGAAACTTTTTTTGCTATGCAATTACAGGAGTAAATAAAAGCTGCTTCAGTCTATCTCCAGTCTACCTTTAGGCTTTAAAACAGCTGTCTCAAAAATTAGATCAGTTTCCTTTTTTATTTCAAAAGGTTTTCAAGAAATTTCAAATCTCTCACAATTCATAATTTCTTAGAAAGATATTGTCAAAAGTAGTGTTTTTCAAATACTTCCAGAAAATACCAAAAACAAATTTAGAATCTGGCTCCAAAGAAGAAAAACCGTTACACTAGATCAAATCCAGATCCGAATCCTCCAGCTATTTTTGAAAATCCTAACTTGATCTCTAAGAACCTTAGAAGACAAGAAAGTCTAGAAAATTCTATTGATTTAAACCTTGATATACTTCAGCAAAACCTTACCAAATCTGAGCTTACTCCCAGAAAAGCAGCAGTCCTTTCTACTGTTGCCGCATCTTCTTCTAGTTCACCATCATCCCTCCAAAGCATCTTTTCCACTCCCCCATCCACAACACGTATCTCAGCTGTTATCCCTGTGCTTCCAGTTGTCCCATTTATATCTGTTAATATGGAAAACCGATATTCTCCTCTGCAGTTGCCTGCAAATCCAGGCGCTATGCCTCAAGATTATCAAAGAAAAATCACCTATTTTGATGGTACTGGCACCTACATAGCACAACAACATACTAAGAAAATGATGGATTACTTTGAAAATTATGAAATTGATGATAATGATGTTAGAATGAAAATTTATGTTCAAAGTTTAACCGGTGATGTAAGGACTTGGTTTAGAGCAATCCCTGTAAACACAATTGCTGATCTAGATGCCCTTTACCAAACTTTTTTAAACATATGGGAAAATACGAAGGACCCATTACACATCCTATCAAAATATGAAAGCCTGAAAAGGGGATCACAAGAAACTGTCTAAGACTATTGTGCTAGATTCAATAATGTATACAATGCTATTCCTTAGAAACTTAGACCTCCACCAGACTTGGCCTTGATCAAATTCCCTGATGGATTTGATTCTGACATGGCATATCAGCTAAGGGAAAGAGCTCCTCCAAGCTTAGAGGACATGTAGAGCATATCTATTAGTGTAGAGGCCAATCTGATCTCTAAAAGAGCATGAGCTAGAGCTGAAAGAAGGACTCCCTTCAAAGAAGAGCCTTCTGCATTTGAGCAAAAACTAGACGCAATTATCAAAGGAATGGATAGATTGGGTGATAGAGTGGAAACCATTGAAAGGAAATCCTCTTGGGAAGGTCAACCAAGTAACACTGCAAGAAATCCAAACTTCAGGAAAACCCAAAATCCTAACACCGGTAAGGCTGGTCCTGACCAAAGCATCAAACCTCCTTTTCAAGAAAACTATGTTGAAGCTTCAACCTCTAGTGAGCCAACAAAGGATACTCAAATCAACCTAATGGGTATAAACTGTGAACAACAAATCTTTTTAACCCAGGATGACCAAGAAGCTCATACTTTCAATCAATTTCAAACCAAATCCGGAGAATCATTTGATTTTAGAGAGGGATATGATGCAGATGTCTAGGAGGTTCATAAACAATATAAACTGAGAAGGAGAACGGTAGATATTCCTGAACCCAGCAAACAAAAAGATATGAAGCAACCTTAAAAAGCAAAGGATAAAACCTCCCCTACAGAACTCCCTGCTAAAACAGACCTCAACCTAAAAGATCCCACGGTTGAGGACATATCAGACTTACAGCCATCAAATAATCAGCCATCTACCTCCTTCCCTCCAAAAGAAA
The DNA here is from genome assembly GCA_031772625.1 of Pinus tabuliformis. Lineage (NCBI taxonomy): Eukaryota > Viridiplantae > Streptophyta > Pinopsida > Pinales > Pinaceae > Pinus > Pinus tabuliformis. Next base: position 876,058,226 of record CM062814.1, on the reverse strand, counting down.
ATGAAAACAGCTCTCCTGAAAGTGACTTTAAAGTAGATGCAGTTCATAACAGTACTCCTGATAGAGAAAAAACCACTTAAAACACAACAGAAAAGGAAAACCTTGCTGCCCGGAATGAAAAAATTCAAGTGGAAATACCTTTCAACCTAGAAACTGAAATAGGCAAGTTGAAAATAGCCATTCCACTGTCCGAATTGGCTAAACATGAGGTCTATAGAGAAAAAATCAGCAGGTCACTTCAAATATCAGAGAATAGAGATGCAGTCAATGTCTTAGATGACCAACCAGAATTGATTTTTGGCCCTGAGGTCAATGGTAAATTAGTATATGGAGGGGTTCTTCCATTCTAAGTAAGTTTAAACATTCATGACAAGGTACTCCACAATGCAATGTTTGATTCGGGAGCTTCCCATAATCTGATGCCTAAGTCTGTGATGGAAAAATTGGACTTAGATATCACAAGGCCATATAAAGACTTGTTTTCATTTGATTCTAGCCAGGTCAGGTGTCTAGGCCTAATCAAAGATTTGTGTGTATCTGTAGTATAGTACCATGCCAAGACTATTTTAATGGATGTGGTGGTAGTTGATATCCCACCAAAGTATGGAATGCTTTTGTCCAGATCTTGGGGTGCGAAGCTCCAAGGATCTTTGCAGCTAGACATGTCCTATGCCACCATTTCAGTCTTTGGCCAGCCAAAGAGACTATACCAGGAAACTTTGATGAAATATGTGGTAAGCAGTCAAGACAAACCCCAAAATTTCCCCATTTATTCCATGCATTCTGATATGGATTCTTTCATCTTATACAACGCGGAAATGTGTCCCAAAACTGATCACAAGCTCCTAAAATCAGCACAAGAAAGAAGCATAAATGAATAACCCACTGCTCAAGATTTAGAAATTGTTGAAATAAGTGATGCAAAAAACACATGAGGCAAGCCATATGAGTTACAAAATCCAAATCTGCCCACTAAGATAGTTTCTAAAACTCCTCATGGTAGCTGTAGTCAAGAAACCCTATGGTACCTAGAATTTGATGGATCGGTGAATAAACTAGGAGCAGGGGCAGGGATTTGGATACATAACATGCAAAATGATCATGCTGAAGGACATTCTTATAGGCTAAATTTTAGATGTACAAAAAATATGGCCGAATATGAAGCCCTTCTGCTAGGACTCAAACTGATTAAAAATCTAGGGGCAGCTAGGATTTCAATTTTGGGAGACTCTGATTTGATTATTCAACAAATGAAGGGAAACTTTGTTACAGGAGATCTCAGGCTAAGGGCTTATAGAGGGGCAGCAATTGAAATACTCAACACCTTCCTAGAGTCACTGCTTACCAAAATTTCAAGAAACCACAATTTACATGCTCATAGTTTGGCAACATTTGCCAGCACTTGCAAGCTGCCATTTGAGCCTAACCATCATTTTTCTGCTGAAATTAAACACAGACCTGTTGTACCAGACAATGTTAAGAATTGGCAGGTGTTTGAAAATGACACTCAACTCAATAATTTCTTGACTTTGAAAGAGGAATTCTCAAGCACAAAAATATATACAAGCACCATTTGTGAAGAACAACAAATAGACAAAATAGAAACTAATATATCAGCTCAAACGACAAATCATATTTTGCATCCAACAATCTTTACCAGTAAAAAATTATAAGAGCTGAAGCAAATGGACTTTGATGAAATTGCTGAGGGAGAGTCTGAAGTAATTGAGTTAAAGGATAATTTTTTACCCACAGGCTTGACTCCTTTGGAGGATATTTTTGACTCTAATGATATCCCAAGAAAGCCAAAAATGCAGCCATTAAATGCGGAAATTGAGGACTATAATATAGGAACTGCAGAGAATCCTAAGGTGGTAAAATTGTCCAAAGCCTTGCCTCTCGATCAAAAACTGAAATACATTGAACTGTTTAAAGAATTTCAAGATGTTTTTGCATGGAGCTATGAAGACCTCAAGTCCTATGATACCTCAGTGATCCAGCACACAATACCCTTAAAAGAGAATCAAAAACCTTTTCAGAATTGATTTCAAATCTAGTGCCCACTAGGAAGAAAAAGGGAGAGATAAGACTGTGTCTTGACCTGAGAAATCTAAATAAAGTTTCTCTCAAAGATCACTACCCCTTACCCAAGATGGATCACATTTTACAAAGGGTAGTGAGAGCTTCTAGGATTTCACTGTTAAATGGATTCTCAAGATTTAATCAAATCCTAGTTCACCCGGATGATCAAGATAAAACTACTTTTACAACACCTTGGGGAACTTTCAAATATGTAAAAATGCCTTTTGGACTTAAAAATGCAGGGGCCACATTTCAACGAGCAATGGACATAGCCTTTGCAAAAGAGATCCATGATTTTCTAGTCATATATCTTGATGACCTCACTAGTTTTTCCAAATCAGATCAAGAACATTTAGAACATCTCAGACAAGTGTTCTTAATTTACAGAAAATATGGCATATCACTTAACCCAGAGAAATCATTATTTGGCCTAGAAGAAGGAAAACTGTTAGGTCACATAATCTCAAAACATGGCATTAGAATCGACCCAGATAGAATACAAGCTATTCTCCAAGTGCCTCACCCAAGGAATATCAAAGAACTGCAAGCCTTCCTAGGAAAGAACAATTTTTTAAGAAGATTGATACCCAACTTGGCTGAACTGATAAGATTTCTCAACAACATGCTGAAGAAAGATTCCAAAGTCAAATGGAAAATAGAAGCTAAGCAAGCTTTTGAAGAAACCAGAATAGCTTTAACTAGAACACCAGTCCTCACAAGCCCAAAATTTGATAGAGACTTTATAATCTTTTCCTTTGCGTCTGAACATACTATTGTTGCTATCCTATTACAAAAAGATGATCAAGGATGTGAGAAGCCCATTGCTTTTTTCAGCAAGGCACTTAGAGATGCACCTTTAAAATATCAAATCATGGAAAAACAAGCTTATGCCCTTGCAAAAGCTATCAAGGATTTCAGAGTTTACATTTTATATTCTCATGTAATAGCTTATGTGCCAAATACTGTGGCCAAGGATATTCTAACCCAAGAAGGAATTGAAGGTAAAAGAGGCAAATGGATAGCTACCATCTTGGAATATTACATTGAAATCAAACCAACAAAGCTGATAAAAGGACAAGGATTAGCCAAATTGATGACTGAAACCAATTTTCATGCCCTTGACATCAATGAACTAGATAACGAACAGGAGATGGCGACTCCACAGATCAATAAAGCCTTCTTACAATCACCTTGGTGTGCTGATATAGTCTTTGTATTGTTAAACCTACAGGCTCCTCCAGGGTTATCCAAAACTAAAAAGAGATTCTTGAAAATGAAAGCTTCAAAGCTTTGTATTGTAGACAATGTTTTATTTTGGAAAATCATGAAGGCATTTTACTAAGATGCTTAACAAAAGATGAAACTGACAAACTGCTGAAAGAATTTCATGCAGGGGATTGTGGTGGACATTTGTATTGGAAATCAACAGCTAATAAAATCTTAAGAGCTGGGTTTTATTGGCCCTCCCTGTTTGCTGATGTAAAGAAATTTGTAGTTTCTTTCCATAAGTGTCAAATCTTTGAAGGCAAGAGAAAACTGTTACCTCTACCCCTAAAACCCATTTCCACTGAAAGACCATTTCAACAATGGCATTTAGATTTCATTGGAGAAATTCACCCTCCTCTTCTAGCCAACATAAGTGGATTTTGACTACCACAAACTACTTCACTAAGTAGATAGAAGCCATCCCTTGTAGACAAGCCAATGACTCAGTGATCATGCAATTCCTTGAAACCAATATCCTGTCTATATTTGGCTATCCGGAAAAGATAATAACTGACAATGTTGCTGCCTTTAAATCCAAAAGAATGATCAATTTTTGCCACAAATACCACATTACCTTAGGCCATTCCACGACCTATTACCTTCAAGGTAATGGTTTAGCTAAATCATCCAATAAAATCTTGATCAATATCATAAAGAAAGTACTCGAGGAAAACAAGAAAAACTGGCACAAAAGGCTTATCAATGCACTTTGGGCAGACAGGTTGACTACAAAAAGATCCATTGGAACAAGCCTTTATGAGTTGGTTTATGGCATGGAGGTTGTATTCCCTTCATCTTTGGGAATCCCTGTGATAAAATTGCTGCAAGAAACACAGGCAGAACCCAATGACATTCAGAGGAGAATCAATCAAACAATTCATTTACAGTAGACTAGAGAAGAAGTGTATCAAAGATCTCAGATTCTCCAAGAAAAACTTAAGAAGATATTTGACAAGAGGACAAAGGTAGAGGATTTTTTCATAGGTGACAAAGTACTGAAGTGGGATTCTAGAAGGAAAGATAAAGGAAAACATGGGAAGTTTGACTTCCTATGGAAAGGACCTTATGTTATTTAGGTTGTACAAGGAAACAACACCTACTTTTTGAAAAGCCTGGATGGTACAGAAGCAGGAGATGGGCCAGCCAATGGTCGGATGCTCAAGCATTATTTTGATCCACTTTGTTGAAATGAAAGGACTGTAATTTGTACATAATAGTGTCTATTTTCTGCAGTTTATTATAGCAATAAGATAGGGAATAAGATGCGACAAATTTTGAGGAAAAAAGCAAGGAATTGCCCACATTTTGTATGATATTTTGAGTTTATCAGAAGAATTAAACAAGGAAACTTGGGATCTGTAAACATTTAGACAAACTATCAGAGAAAGAGCTGTAATTGTTCAAACCAGCTTATGGGAAAGGTATATATGTTACAGAGATACAGTTTGGTTTGTTTACAGCAAAAGGAAATTTCAGGTGGCATCCAGAGTTGAATATAAGGCCATCTAACTTGTTGTTCTTGGCTTCTCACCTGGAAAAGCCATCCCCAAGTGGAGCCACTATTAGTTTCCTATACTAATAGGTGTCATATTTCATGATTGACTCTTAAAAATGCCAAATATGATCATCCTTTCCATGTTGAAAAGGTTCCATATTTCCTAAAAATAAAAAATTTAATAAATGTAAAGAGGGTATGCCCTAAAAGAAAAATCAAAGGGAAAAAAGAATGAATTGGTCAAGAAAGAAAGAAAATGAACCCCAAAGGAAAGACCAAGAAAGTGTGCTAGTTCAAAATGCCACTACTATCCTATTTTTTGCAAAGAAGTTAAAATTGTGCAATCAGTGACTTATCTCACAATTAATGGATGGACAAACAGTTTAACCTTGGCGAGTCCATGTTTAAATTTCTTAGTTTAGAATTAGAGAATAAGATCTCTCGAAATAGTTCAAGCTTGGCAGATTAGTAGTTAGGTAGAGAAGCAAGGGTGCTCAACAGTCAAATCTGAGCCCCTGGAAGAGATAAGGGCAGACTTAGATAGGAGGGCAGTTAAAATAAAAGAAGAGAGTAAGGGTTTGCTAGTTCAAATGCATCTAATCAAAAGGAAGAAAAAATGTTAGGTGTATTAGGCTGGGTAGGCAGTTTTGATGTTGCAGAAGCAGGTTTGTGAGCAATTTTGTCTTTTGAATATGATATATCTTATGGATATTACAAGTGCCATTGAAAGGTGGCTGCAAAACAGTTGAAGCATGACTAGTTTCCCCTCTAATTTCTTCAAAAAAATTTACTAACATCCCCTCAAGGACATTGATATCTGCTCAGTGTTCCTAGTTCCCTTCATTTCATGAAAAATACTAAGTGAAATTCTGGTTTTACTTAAGAGAACTAAGCCACATTTCTTGTGTAGAAATGTTCTTCTTCTATTATACTAAGTTTCCCAAGTTCACCACTTGGATCCCTTTTATTCCCTAAGCCTAAGTTTACCTTTTTAACTTAGTGTCTCGTTTAAACCTACCTTTCATATTAACCTTCTAACAATATTTTATAGCTCCTACATAATGTTTTCCCCACCCCTATTATATAAATAAATAAGAAATCCCAACAAAAACCTTAAATACCCCACTCCCGGCTACACTATAGGCCATATGTTATAATACACTCTGAGTCAAAAGGTGTATGCGAAACCCTTTGAATAATCCATGGCCCGTTGTTTAAAAGGAATTAATCAACATTTGGTTGATTAATTAACTTAACCCGCCTGACAACCCATAACAAATACACCACCAAACATTACAAAAACGTTGAAAATTATGGTGGGACCCCGTGGCATAGCCCTCCGCCTGTTTTATATGCTGCCAGCCGTCGGATCATAGTCCACAGATCCGAAGGCCCACATGTATATCGCAAGCCCTTATGTGTTGAACGATAGCGTCCAGGGGATGGGCGGTATTGTCACCGTACAGAAGACATGTGGCAGGCGCCCAGTGTGATTGCTTCCCCCCCCAATACTAACCTGGCCAAAAGGCGGTGCGGGGGCCAAACTGCTTACCGCATATGCCCCCTCCCCGCTGTCGTCACCCTCTCATCATGCGACACGTCGTCCACCACCCCACCTCCGCATCATCCGCTGTGTCACCCGCCACGTCACTGGCAAGTCAGCCTCCGTACCCCCGCTATACGAAAAAATCATTGCATCATGCTGACGTCACTCGACCGAAGTGCGCCAAAACCCGCCAAAACCAAATTTTTTGTCAAAATGCCATAAAAAGGTCATTTTTGTCCATTTCTATTTGTTTGTTCTATGCGATGTATTCATGCAACTTTCGACCAAAATAGTTGTTTTACTGCATGGTTCGCCACCCAGATAAATCCAACCTGCAAACCAGTCTTCAAGCTCGGCCTGCCACCTGCATTTTGCGTAGGGCACTCATAAAAGCAGGTATTTACCTACATTTCATTCCCAAACTCCGTTTTTCTTAAAAATTCTCTACAAAAAATTGCTTGGTGAACCCAAATTTCAATTAAAAACCATGCTGCCTTTAAAACCTACACACTATAACCACTGTTCTGCCCTTTTTTTCCAAGAAATTCCTCAAAATCTATCTCCCTCTGCAATTTCGCACATTTAGCTAAAATTCAAGCTCATTTTAGCCTGTAATTCCTACATAAAGGACCCAAAAGTACTGTTGTACCTACTATTGCTGTGAAAACCCAAATCTCAAATTAAAAAATCACAGAAGATTGAAAAATGGAGGCTCCGGTGGCCCTCAATGTTGCTCCCCTTAATGCAACTCACAAGGAGCTAGAATGGTTGCCCTTAGCTGATAGGGACTTCCGAATACAAGACTTAATGGGTATCAAAGACCATATGCAAACATTTTGTGAAATTAGAAATAGTTACGTGAACAAAAATGATCTCTATGGGATATGGGAGTCCAATCTGCCCATATACTATCTTCCATCAGTTAATGTATTTCCAGATATAATCCGCTTATGCTGTGCCAACTATGAGCATACTCAAAGAGAAGTCATGTCTCCAAATGGCACTGTCCTTTTCTATATCACTCCTGACTCAATCAATGAGATGTTGTACTTCAAACCTAGTCAGCCTTTGACTCCTTTGTCCATGAAATATTTGCTGGACCAAGGCTCCAAACTATCCACTACAGAAATAGGCCGAATTGCCAATTTATTCATGAGCCCAGACTCCCAGCCCAAAGATTCACCTCCTTTTCACCATGTCTAGTTCAATAAAGCTGGGAGATCTATTATTGATATGATATCCTACGTTCTGGGTTTTAGAACAAGTGAGTATGTTGATGAGACCATTTTATCTCTGATGTCCATATTTATTCCAGGACACCCTCCCACTATCAAATTTGACCTTGCTACCTTCATTAGCAACAAAATCCATGAACAATTCATGAGCCTAAACAGGGAAGGAGTCTTCAAGTATACAGCATATATATATAATCTATTCTTGTACTATCAAATAGATAGTTTTCAGTTCCCTGTCAGGAAATTGGATGTAAAAGGGGAAAGGAGATCTGGGATATTTTGGACCTCAGTCTTCCATCTAGTCCATAATTCTCCTTATATTTATTGTGAGTTCATCGATCTATTTATATATCCAGTCTCATCTCCGTTGATGAGAAGTCCCCCTCCCAGACTCTCAGGTGACATGCAGAAAATTTTGCAGCTATCCAAAGGCTATAAAATAAGTGATTGGTACTTTTACCAGAATCACACTGAGATCAGAATATATGGCTGTGAGCTATGTCCCTATAAGCTGCCAAAGTATGTGCCTATGAGACTGTTTGCTCTTGAATACTTTAGGCAATCTATTAGCTCAGATTTCACTCATTTTTATTCTGCCAAGAAAAAGGCTCAGCTGAAGCTAAGAAAGCAATTAGGCCCCTTCATTATTAACAAAAAGGAACGGTGGAAAGATGCTGAAAAGATATTAGGTGATCAACTCAAACTAAAAAGGAGTTTTTGGTGGGTACCCTATGACCCAAATGGATTCATCCATGATAGAAAGATAAAAAATAGGCTATCATGCTATGACCGTTGTAGAATAATCAAGATGAATGGGTAGAGGGCACATTGGTAGAACAGATTACTGAGGAAGAGAAAATGGAGCAGGCAATGAAAAACCTTGAAAAAATTCTTGACCTGGACTCTTTTGGATAGGTCTCTTTCAAATTGCCTCAACACATTAGAGCGGGCACATCATCTGCTACAACTTCACAACAACCTGCCCAAGAAAGTACTCCACCTACAGGGACATCCAAAGGAAAAGAAGTGTTGCATTCAGAGCAACAAGAAATGACAGATCAGCCAACATCATGGGAAAATTCCTCCTACCCAGACCAAGGCACTAGAGATACCAACATTGTAGACTCCTCTCAATGAGGAGAAGGGCAGAAAAAGGGACCGAGAAGAGGCCACACCCATAAGTGGGCCAGCAGAGCAGCTAGAAGTAAAGAGGCAGAGAGTGGATCCCTTGCTTGAAGAGGAAGTTATAGAGGAGATCATTGAAAGTCCAAGAAGCGAGAGGGTAGCCAACCCACTAACTTCCCCAGTGATAGAATCATCTACCAGTTCTCATGGGCAGCAATTGTGAAAACAGCCTAGTGCGGAAATTTCCTCAGCACGGCCACAAAGCAAACAAAGTTCTGATATTAAGAGGACATTCATGGACATCAAAGCACAAAATGAGCCAATAAGGCTGCAAATTTACGATCAATTTCTTAAAATAACCCCTGTCAAACAGCAGAGATTGATGTCTGCATATGATATTAAGGAAGGGAAAATGATCTTGAGTCACTTCAAGCCCAGATTGCAGCAGCCACAATCAGCTATCGATTATATTAGAAAAATCTGGAGGCTCTTGCCAAAGATATTCACCCTTTGGACTAGATTGAGTTGCACAAGAAAACTGGTGAAATGTTCTATTCCACTTTGGTAGACAAAGCCATACTAGCTCAATAATTGCAAAATTCATTAAACAATACATCGACCCAACTAGAGTTGGAAAAGGCATCCTCTTTGGCCAAGGATAATAGGATAAAGTCCTTGGAAGAAATCATCATTGAGTTGGGACATAATCCCAAGGATCCCAAGGGAATAAAAGCACTAATAAAGAAAAAAGAGGATGACATAGCTGCTCTCAAGAAACAGTTAAAGCTGCCAATTACTATGCATCCGCAGACCACAGAGATAGTGAAAGAGAAAGAAGAAGAAGACATGATGGAGTTGCTAATAAAAATGAATCAAAGGCTAAGTGAAACCGAGCAGGCTTTGGAGAAAGCGTTACAGGAAAAACAGGGAGTGTCAACCTACCAACCATCTCAAATAGCTCCAACAGTTACAACTGCTCCTCCTACTGCAACAACAACAATCCTTCCCACTGCCCCAGCATCAACAACAGGTACTTCAACAACAACAACAATAGGCAGTAGCAGTACCATGACTACTGAAGATTGATAAAGGCTATGGAGGATCTAAGACTCCAAGTGTCAGAATTAAAGGATGCCAAAGAGCAATTGTCCAAGTTTGAAATTAGTTATGATAAATCTGAAATCACAGTGGAAGAAAAAACAAGGGACGTAAAAGCATTGGAAAATAAAGTAAAGGCATTGGAAAAGGACCTCTTATTAGACAAACCTTTGGCAGAAATTAGGAGCATTCTATGGGCCAACATTGGCCAATCCATCAGTGATATATGGACATCAATACAGATAATTCATGAGTAGATTGATTTGGTGATAGTAGCTCAAGAAGAAATTCAAAGGGCCAGGAATTCATTGGGACACATGCCCGAACAGGGAAATAGGCTAATACAGTTTCTGAATACCCACACCAAAGAATAGCTGGCAAAATTGGATATCAGGGATAGGACAGGCACTATTTTAATAATTAAAAGTGTTCTGACCATGAGGAATTTCATACAAAATTTGGAAAGGAAGTGCCAGGAAATGCAAATGGAGATAAATGCTTTCACACATAAGTTTATAGCTTTGGAGGAAAAGGGTCTGCCCAGTTTGTTAACGATGACTATAGTCTAATGACACATGCAACCTATGTACACAGGTTAAATACATATGCAAATAGCCAAGCCACAACATCATCAAGTTCTGCAGGAGAGAAGGCACTCCCATTTGGACAGAGCCTGTATGACAATTTAGAAAATCTGTTTTTTATTTAACATGAAGTGAGGCATCTTTTCACATTCCAGCCTACTCTCTTCAGGTACACGGATTCTGATGAAACTCTGATGAAAATGCGCAGACACCAATTACCAGATAACCAGTGGTGGCAGAGTATGCTGGAAATTTTGTAGGCAGATATAAAATTTTTGTTTTCCCAGAAAGCTACAGATGTTATAAAGTGAAGGAAAGAGCAGATAAGAAATTGCGTTGGGCAGTCAATCAAAGCACAATCAAAGAACCCAGGAAAGCAACGCCAGAAGCACGGAAGTTCACTAAAAGTATCCATCGTCTGACTCGCTGAGCAAGTAGTCAATTCATCTCACCAACAAAATGGCCAGCACAACATTTCTTACTTCTGCATTCATTTCTCTTTGTTCCCAAGAGCATTTACTCCTTCAGTAGAATAGGTGAAAGAAGTTATTGCAAGATATTATCTCCTTTTGAGATATTTTGTAAACGTTTTTGTACAAATACCTCCCCAATCTAAGTATTAGGGGTTGGTGAATATCATTCTGGAACTGTGCTGTAAATTTGAGAACAGTTATGAATAAATATTGTTGGAATGCTTTGTTGATGAACTTGCTGGTTGTGGAATTAATGGCAGAAGAATATGTTGCAGAATTCTTGAATTATCTCGTGTATCAATAAGTCTTTTAACTCCTGTTTTACTATTTCTATGTTTTATATATCATTTACATATCATACTCTAAATTGCAGAGAAAAAGAATAGCTCAGAACTTACTTGACTATACTCTGTGTTCAATTCCTATTATTTTTATGTTTTCTTCAGAATTAGCATATTCAGGAATTATTTACTGCTCCTGTTTCCCTAGTTCTTGCTCCTTGAATATAACCAAGGAGTTCTTAACTGCTCCCTGGTAATATTCATACGCTTTCCCTCTGTCAGCATGATGAAAGATTCTTGATTGCCTTTCATCCCCTAAGTCCATTTCACCTGATTCCAGCTTGAAATTTGTTCCATGATTAATTATCTTGCTCTGTAGTCCCTCCTTTTTTCAAAGAAATTATATCCAGCAATTCACCTTCATTGACTCCATTAACCCAATGGTCTAAACTTCTCATACTTTGTAGCTCTGATTTATCGAATGTCACCATCCAAAAATCGAACAACTACTTGCACTTCATAACTAGCCTAACATATAGCAAAATAAAGCTAAATCATAAAGAGAGAGCCCTCTCTGGTTGTAGATTGTCTAGAATCTACATCTAAAAGATTGGCTAGTGGTTACCTTGGTCGTATTCCCTTTTCTCACAGCTTTTGGGGAACAACCTGAGTGATAACAACATCTAATATAACCTTGTTCAGACATAAACTTGTCAAATTTTAGATACCATTCCCTTGGAGCCCGTTTTAAGCCATACAAGCTCTTCTTCAACCTGCACACTAGTTTCTCCTTCCCTTTCACCTCATATCCTTGTGGCTACTGCATATATATCTCTTCTTCCAAATCCCCATGGAGAAAGGATGCCTTTACATCTAACTACTAAAGATGCAAATCTTCAATTTCTAGTAGACTTCAAATAGTTTTGATTGAAGTAATTTTAACAACAGGAGAAAATATTTCATCAAAATCAATACCTTTCTTCTGTGCAAACCCCTTCACCACAAGTCTAGCTTTGTATCTTTGTTTTGCTCCATCTTCTTCCTTCACCCTGTAAACCCATTTATTCTTCAATGTAGTTTTTCCTGCAAGCAACCTGACTAAGTCCCAAGTCTGGTTATGCATTAAGGAGTCCATGTCTTCCTTCATGGCTAGCTCCCACTTCTTCCTGCTTTCAACCTGCATTGCTTCTTCATAACATTCGGGTTCACCAGAATCAGTCAATAATAAATAATATAATGAAGGAGAGTATCGTTTAGGGGGTATACTTATCCTGGTAGATCTTCTAACACCACTTTCAGGTGTTTGGGGTTCCTGCTGCTATTGTGGTGTTTTTTGTTGTGGTTGTTGATTATTATTATTTTCAGGCACCTTTATGTTTTCAGTGATCTCATCAAGGACTATGTATTCCTTGTTTTCTTTTTCCTGCTTCTTTTCCTGCAACTGATTCTTATACAAGACCTTTTCATTGAATATTAAATCTCTTCTCCTAATGAGGAAAAATCAAAGAAATGTACCTTTATTAGATAACCAAAATCATTAACACCATATCTAATAAAGGTACATTTCTTTGATTTTTCCTAAAGCTTTGTTCTATTTTCTCTATTAATATGGACAAAGGCCTCACAACCAAAAGGCTTTAAAAAAGAGTAGTTTACCTTTTTACCTGTCCATGCTTCCTCTGGAACACTACCATCCAAAGAACTTGTAGGCCCTCTGTTTATTAGATAAACAACAGTATCTACAACATCTGCCCAAAATTGTAAAGGCAATCCTGCATGCAATCTCATGCACCTTGCACACTCCATGATTGTTCTGTTCATCCTTTCTGACACACCATTTTCTTGTGGTGTTCTTGGAAATGTCTTCTCTCTGTGAATTCCCTGCTCTGAACATTACCTATCAAACTCTTTGCTGCAGTATTCACCTCCATTGTCTGATCTGAGACACTTCAATTTCTTTCCTATATCAATCTCAACCAAGATTTCCATTTCTTGAAAGTATCAAATACATCAGATTTATTCTTAATACAATAAATCCAAGTTTTTCTAATTGCATCATCAATAAAAGTAACATAATAACTAGAGGCACTGAGAGATGATACCTGAGCAGGTCCCCATACATTTGTATGCACAAGCTCTAATTTTTCTCTCTTCTTTTCTTTCCCAACTCTAAGAAATCTCACTCTCTTTTGTTTTGCATAAATGAAATTCTCATAGAAGTCCAAATCAACATTTTTCAAACCTGGCAACAAATTCCTTGAGTGAAGAATCTTCATCCCCTTCTCACTCATGTGTCCGAGCCTATGATGCCATAATGCTGCATCTGCTCCTTTGGAAGTTAAAGCATTAACAGAGTTAGAAATACCATTGCATAAATACAATGTACGAACCTTTTCGCCTTTTTCTATTACCAAGGCCCCTTTGATGACCTTCCAAGCTTTATCTGTGAAAGTTGTCACACAACCTTTATTGCTTAACTACCCCATTGAAATCAGATTTTTCTTCAGATCTGGAACATGCCTTACCTCCTTTAGTAGCCATTGGTTTCCATTCTGCTGTTTTACAAGAACCTTACCCATTCCAAAAATTTTACAGGGTGTATCATCACCCAACGGAATTGTCCAAAATCTCCTTGAACATAGTCATGAAAATGTTTCTTATTAGGTGTGGCATGGAATGAGGGCCCTGAATCTACCACCCAGGAATCAATAATATTTTAGAAAAAAAGAATCAAAGCATCTTGTAACACCTCACCGGTCACATTTGCTTCATGATTGTTTTCTTGTTGTGCATCTCCTTCTTTTCCCTTTTGAGATCTATAGTCTTTCTTTAGGTGTCCTTTCTTTCCGCATTTCCAGCACACTATCCCCGATCTAGACTTGGATCTGCCTTTCCTTGATTTACTGCGATATCCTGAGCTTTCAATTTTTCTTCCCCTAGACTCTGCACTCAAAGCATTACCTGATGTCTCACCGGACGTTTTCCATCACATTTCCTCACTAAGGATAGCACTGACAACATCATCAAACATTAAAGTACTAGATCCAGAAACATAGTTACTAATGGCCATTACTAAACCATTCCAACTTTCTGGCAATGAGCCCAAGAATAACAGAGCTCTAACTTCATCATCAAATTTTACCCCTATAGAACATAACTAACTTGTAACAGTATTAAAATCATTTAAATGGTCTGCAACATATCCACCTTCCGACATCTTCATATGAAATAATTGTTTCATAAGAAATACCTTGTTTGAGGCCGAGGGTTTTTCATATAGTTTCACCAACGCCTTAATCAAACCCCCTGTCATTGTTTCCTTCGAAATGTTGAAGGTGACCAACACTGTGAGGCACAATTGTACTATTCTGAGTTCCTTTCTATTGAGAAGGTTTCGTTCTTCATCTGTCATACCCGTCAACATATTTTTTTTTTGCCCAATGGTAGGTACAAATCTTTCTGATACAGATAATATTCCATCTGCATCTTCCACAACGAGAAGTTTTGGCCGTTAAATTTCTCGACCCTAAACTTACTATCTCCCACCATTGCTCCCACTCGAACCAAGAACCCTTCTCTCCTACGATTTTCTCAGCCAAATAGACCTTCGGTTCTGATACTAATTTTTAGAAAATTATAAATTACAGAGCAATGGAACACATAGAATATAGTAGAAATATAAACATAGAAAATTCATCAAACCAGAGAGACACAGATATACATGGTTCACCTAGTTTGGGCTACGTCCACCCCGAATAGCCAGTCCTTCATTTTTATTATCCATTAAAATGAAGAGACATAACCTACAGCAGATCCACTGTAATATCCTCTATTTTCTCTCACAGTCTCGCCTCTCTGTTTCTCGCTCAGAGAATACACATCTATATCACAGCCTCAATACAATGCCCTCATACAAAGAGAGGGGTTGCCTTCTAGGGCAAAAAAACCTTAAACTAAACATAAGTTCTACCATCAGATCATCTTCCTAGTGAATGGCCCAAATTGACTAGAAATTGCTATGCTTTTACAAGGCAATTTTACATCTATTTTTAGCTTCGGGAGCGCTACCCCGGAAACCCTCGACGGGGGACCACTGGCCCCCGGACCCCCCAGCTGGGTGGGATCGGCCCCCACTCACCCCCCCCCCGCGTGGAGGGGTGTAAAAAATTCCTAGGGTATACATCCAACGGAAACAAAGACCTCTAAATAATCAAGCTCCACACCCAACATCTTAACCTTGTAAGCATGACATAAACTTGCAAACAATTAAATCCTTCTTTCAAAAAGAAAACCTAGTGCTCTGCTACCAAATTGATCTAATTTAGAATACTAGTTTGCAGTGTTAAGATCTTCCTCATATTATAAACAAAATTCTTTCATTGTGCTTAAGGATTCATCAATTTTTGCAAGTAAAATGAAGAGTTTTTATATTAATTTTATGAGTAATTTAACATAAACCAGAAACTAAACAACAACATAAACATATACAGAACATCATCAAATACACATGACAACAAGAACATGACAAAGGATTTCATCCCTCCTAGGTTATGTCTCCTTTTTCCAACTTCTAATGGTGTAGGCCTCTCTATTATGCTCAAAAGTGTACAAAATTGTTTTTGCAATGCTCAAATGCTTCTGAAACCTGCTCCCATCAGTCTAGAATACTAAAAAATGGCTATCTATCCTCTTTTCACATCCAATTTTGTGGAAAACTAAAGAATTTATGATTTCTCCTAGTTTTCCCACTATTCATTCAACAAATTGCTCCAAACCTGACAGGATCCTACAAATTAGCTCCGAAAATCTGCTAACTGGCCAAAAATTTTGTCGCACGGTGGGCCATATTCTGTTGTCCAATTGTTTTATCGCAAATTGCAATCAGTGGAGTCCTACAGGCTTACGATTTATGATCAAGGAGGTGATGTGAGATTTGTGATGTGGCAGACCCGACGGGATTATTAATTGGAACCTAAATTCGCATCGCATCCGGGGTCCCTCTCACATTTCGAAATCGGCGGATAACATAATGCAAGTCTTATGAATGTGGGACTTGCCTTGTTGTGATTGCAATATCACATTGCAACCCAAACTTGTTAGGGTCTATTCTATAGTGCCATGAGATATGCGATGTGCGATCACATCATAATCCTAATCCCACCAAGGGTTGATTCTGTAACATCTCCCTTCATCGATGTGCAATTGTGATTCTTGCGTCGCACCTTGGCTTGATCTAAGGCTGATTTGTAACATAGACCCGCCTCGGATATGCGATTTGAGAAATGAGGGGACCAATGATAGCCTGCCACTTGGCACTTATCGATTCGCTGATGAAACTTGCCATGTGACCAAAGCAAACCTGAACTTTGAGTTTCTCTAACTTCTGCGTATGAGCTCAGATTTGGATTTCGTTTATATCATTGGAATTAGAATGATGAGTTCTTCGATCTAAAGCTAAGTTTATAAAGATTCTGACATTTTTATTTTTGAGCTTAATTTTAAGCACCTAATCATTTTTCCTTGTGTATTATCTAATGGGTATCAATTTTTTGGCACTATTGGTGTTATTTAAGTAGTAATCCCTAGTTGTAGATGCATGATCTTGGGGGAGTTATGTCGATGATTAATAAGATCAAGAGGAGAGAAAAAATTCATTGTCGTAGTGAAAGAGCAAGCCAAAACATATCACTTATGGTTGGTATGTGCAACAACAGTGGTACCACCATTCATATGAAATTTTATAAAAGGTGCACTGGCAGATAGAGCTATTAGCCATAAAGTGTCTAGAGTTGGATGAAAATTAAATAGGAGATAGTATATGTTTAGGAGGAGAATATCGTATATATCTAGTGCTCTAAAGAGGAAAAGAAACTACAAGAAGACATAAGGACATGTTTTTACTAATGCTTGATTTTTCAAGTGTCCCCATCAATGTTGATTGTAGCTAATTTTTTATTGAAGACTTCAAGTGTCTCATCAAATAGATATTAGCCATTGAGAAGATTGTTTTGCAAAGGAGAATGAGCAACATTAGTTTCTCACGAGGAGAATGCACACTAGCGGATTGACCCCCAGAAATTAATTGAAAGGGGGAGAGAAAGCGTATTGTAGCCCTTTGCCATTGATGTTAAAGGAAGATAAAACTATTGGTGGTAGAAGCAGGGGAGAGAAAGATAAATGATTTCCATTGAGATAAAGAGAATAAACCGTAAATAGAGAGAGATAATTAATTGGATGTCATTGTCTTGGTTGGATGTAGCATGAGGAGTGGACATTGATAATGAGTTGTAATCAATTCCAAAGGGGGGGATTGTTATATTGTTGACATTGATAGGATGGTAGATGGCATCAATGTGTTGCCATTGATGTCAATTTGATCCATTTATGTGGTGTGTGTATTTTTTATTTTGAGTTGGAGCCTTGGCTAGATCCAAAGGGAGGGTTATAGCTTTGAATGAATTTCTGCCTTAGGAGATCAATTAAGATGTTCCTAAAAATGGCACAGTTGGATAGTGATTAGAAAGATATTTCTAATAGTATGATAGAGTATGGAAAATGCCCCCTGGATCAAAATATATTCCTAGTCAAAGTTTGAATGACAAAAGGGTCAAAGTTTCAAAAAACACTTGGTGATCCTTTTGATGGTCTCCAAAACTAGCAGTAGTTTGGAGTTTCCCCAAAGTTAGTGGATGGGCCCCGTAAAATTGTTAGTACACAGGTGGAACAGAGGTGGGCGAACCAAAAGCTTAGTGGAGATGGCTCTCTCTTTGTTATTTAACTTTGCTTTAGTTATTTGATTTTAGGCTAGTTATGATTGTACTTGATTTGCATTCGGTGGTGGGATCACTTACTTAGATTAATGGAGGGATGTCTTTTACCATTGGGCTATGGGGTAAAATGTCAAGCAAATAAGACTGGATCAAGTTCTAAAAATAGTGTCTACAGGGCAAGGTAGTTGAGTTACTTCAGACCTCAAGGTTGGATGGTGAAGCAGTTTTCAATCGGATCCAAGGAGAGATTAAGGGTTCCTTAAACTGGATTTTGAATGAAGTGAAAGAGGCCAACCGGGATGGGAGAGAAATTAAGGATTCTCATATTTGGATATCAAAAGAAAACATAAAAATGATTAACTATTCAAGACAGAGTGTACTTAAACAAATTCTGAAATAAATTTCCAATTAATTCATTCACTTTAGATAACATTTAAGTTTGTGAGATACATAAGAAAATAACAAATTTGACAAAGAAAATACTTCATTATAATACCTCAACACATGAATCCTATAATTCAATCTCTTTATTACTTAGTCCAATCTACTGACTTGAAAAAATTGGTACAATAACCCTTAGGTTTATGATCAATACAACTCTTCAAATGTATAGAAATACACCCCCAATACTTCGAATTATGAAGTATTTATACAAAAATAGTTTACAAAATATCCCAAACTGCCTTGGGAATTATTCTAGGAGAAAGAAATATATTTATGCAAGAAGATAGAGATAGATGTTCAACTATTATATGATGTCCCTGTTTATTAGGTTGTGCTGTCTTTATGCTCTGATATTTTTCTTTTTTTTCTCTACCTTGCTGTTGGTCTTCACGCTGGCTCTTCATTATACTTTGACCTTTCAACTGATACACTTTCACTTGATACTCTTTCATCTGGTTGGCCTATTACTTTCCTTTTACTGTGTTTTTTTCGCCCTTACTATACATTTTTACATTTTGACTACGTATTTTTATAGTAATTCATTCAATTTCTCCCATGTGTCTGAATATGGTAATTGGATATTTACCATCTTCCTGTATATTTCATCTGCTTCAGCATATTTGGAAAAAAGTGGGTTTATTTACAAGAAGGTGTTTTACCTCATGTTGGAGGTAAAACAAGTTCTCAAAGGTCTGATATAGGACCTCCAGTAGGCATCCCCTTCATAGATGAGGTGTTTACCTAATCCCTTACAACTTCTCTAATTCTTTTGTTGTAGTCTTCCCGTGGCATCAATTTGTGCAAGCTTATTGTCATTCTCTAGATTGGTTATTTTTTCCTTAAGCTTGTTTATTTTTGTGGTCTGAATGGACATGTCTTCCATTGCCTTGACCAACTTACTTGCCTCATCACCTGGTTGAGTTGCTGCAGTTTTCGACCCTGTTGCTGATATAGATGTTGTGGTAGCTGATAGTGTTGTAGCAAGTGGAGATGTAGGAGCCAATGATGTTGCCAAAGTGGAAGGTACTATTGTAGTGACTGTTAGAATGACAGTGGTAGGGGCAGTCTCAAGGTTGTCTTGTTTCAACTGTATCAAGCTATCAAACTCTTTCTCCATCTATTGTAATTGATCATTAAGTTGGAGAACAAGGTCCATCATCTCCTCCTGATGAGTTTGGCTCTCATGGACCTCTTTTGTCTATGGGTGCTCTGCATGAGGCAATTTGAGTTGTTTTTTGAGAGCAGCAATGTCCTTATTCTTTTTCTTTGTCAACTTCTGAGCAGCATTGATGTCATTGAGATCATGTCCCAGCTCAATTACCAAGTCCTCCAATGACTTGATCTTGTTGTCCTTGACCTGTGAGGAGGCCTTTTCCAATTTGTACTATGTTTTAATATTATCTAATGAAATTTGCAGCTTATGTGCAATCATAGCTTTACCTGTCAAGGTGGAATAGATCATCTCACCTGCCTACTTGTGGAACTCAATTTGGTCAATGGGATGAACATCCCTGGCAAAAACCACAAAATCTACTTTTCTATAGTCTGCTGATGTTTTTGGCTGCTGTATTGTAGGTTGCATGAATGAAATCTACATTTTGCTTGTTTTGATGTCAAAGGCTGAGATAAACCTACTTTGATTTGTTGGTGTTTGCTTGAAGTATTAGGCATAAGTTTTAGCTTTCAACTTCTCATTCCTCAACTTTATTTCCTTGTATCTATCTCTGATATCCTTTTCTTTATCCATAGGCCTGGTGAACCTCAACACTGAGTTGTCTCTCAATAAGTTGAGTGTTTGATGTTGAGGGTCTATTGAAGCTGTTATACCTTTGCTTCTTTCCACCATTGTATCAGTGTCAATATTTCCATTGAGTCAATGGTGTCTTCCTGTTTAGTTACAGGATTAAGCTTGGGCCTCTTCCTGTAACTGATCTCAAACTGTCCATCTGTCATTTCCATAGCTGAACTAGAACCTTCTTCCCTATTTCTCTTTGGGTTCCTTTCTTCATTTGTTGGAGTCTGTAAAATAGGAGGAATATTCATTGGTTCTCCTAGTTCTGGAACCCGTAGGAAGGAACTTGTATCAATCTGTTTTTATATATCAATCAATTTATTCTCTACATCAACTATAGTACTATCCATGTCTATTAGAGTGTTTTCCAACCATTCTGATTGGTTGGAAAACATCTCAATGTCTGGTCTGGGATGATGGATGAAAGGTCACAAATTAACATCGATTCTTAGCTTATTTATGACTCCATGAGGGTCATATTGCCACATAAAGTTCTTCTTGAATTTCATTGGTTGAAAAATCTTATCTGCCTCTAGTGCAGCTTCTCTAGTATTACAAATGAAGGGGCCCAATTGATTTTTCATTTTGAATTGGGTTTGCTTCCTAGTTTCTAGGAAATTTACTTCATCAGAATTTATAATCTGCCTAAAGTATTCTAGTGCAAATTTCCTCATGGGGAGGTATTTGGGAAATTTTTAATGGGGAAGTTGGCATCCATATATTCTTATCTCTGTGTGGTTCTGGTATAGATACCAGTCTCCCACCTTACTGTTCTTTGCCAACTGTAACACCCTTTTGATCTCTTGATTGATTCTGGGCTAGCGGCTATTGTTTAGCATATTCATAACTGGATGGACAAATGAATCAATGAAGTCCTTGTAAGTAAATACAGTGGAGTACTTTTGGATAAAGGGTGTCCAATAGATAAATGACCTTGGATTTCCTTTGGTGTCCAACTTCTGGATGCTGACAGGGAATTTATTTGACTAGTAGTACAAGAACATATGAAATAGAACTGAAGAATACTTGAACAGTGCCCAGGAAAAACCATGAATCTTGCATTCTCTTGGGCTATTATTTGTCAGACGATGAGCCCACGTGATATGGCTATACGCTGTCTGATTTGGGGGTAGGAGATAGGAGGGCTATTGTGCAGTTAAGTTGCACCGATAGAATCGGGAAAGTGATTCGGCAGGGCTCGGGATTTAATTATAGTTAACTGTAATTATTTAACCAATAATGTTGGGATTTTCAATATAAATATATGGTTAATAAGGTGGGACCACAACTTATGTAGCGGGGTTTTTTTTGTTGGAAATAATACTGAGAGGGGGGGGGGTGAATCAGTATTATCAGATCAATAAAAGTTTTTCATTTCCATACTTAGATACATATATGCTACTTCATTCAAGGGAATCCGCGTGTATACGCAGCTGTGTCTAAAGAAACTAGCGTATATCCAAAATACTTATGATTCAGTTAATCCATTAAATGTTCATCTTTCGTTAGTGCATCAAAACTTCATTAACCATATGAGCAGTAAGCAGGTGTGGTAAAAACAGAACAGATCATCACACACATGAACACCATGATATAAGGTGGAAACCCAATGTTGGTGAAAACCACCTGCTGCAATTCGTTTCTATCTTCCTTTATTAAGAAAATTCTTTTACAATGTACTGGTGCAGTCCTTTACCAGCACGTAGGCTACAACCTGCAGAAGGCTACAACCTTCTCTTGTTCTCCAGACTCTCCTGGAAGGGAGCTCCAACCCCCTTTGCTCTTGTACTAGCTAAGATACTAGTACGTAGGCGCCGACCTACAATATTCTCTCCTCCAGGTACCACGTTTCATAAATTTTCAGACTGGATACTCCTGAAGCACAACACATAATCTGAAGGCCACGTTTCATCAAATTTTCATACTGGACCCATAAATATCATTGAAGCACAAAATAGTCAATACTAGCATCATCAATTTCTGAATCACTGAAACACTGAAACCCTGTCAATAACACAGTCACCAGAACACAGAGCAGATAAAAGAACTATGCCATAACCATCAAATCCATCTGCAACTTCAAATATTATCCTTCATCATGTATACGCTACTATAATGAATCAAACCCACGTAGATACGTGCTTTTTCCAAAGACAACCCGCGTACAGATCTAAAAATAATTTCTCATAACTTGCAGTTGTACCAGACATTAGTCATACTCATAATACTTACAGAACAATACATGCGTCAGTATGTAGATCTAGAATAAGCATCATAAAGATAGTTCATTTCAAACCATTTGATCCCAATCTCTCCTTAGATCTTGTTCTCCATCAACTGGTGAGATCCCTCCTTATCTCAGATCAAGCAATGCATCATCAACCCATAACCTGCATACTGGATCTCATACTTCTTCAGATATTCAAGACCTTTTTGGATTCACTTGCCTAATGATCTTCTTCTCCTTTTATAGTCTTAGACCTTGCTCAATACCATAGTCCAAAACCATAATAAATCAATACCAAGAGCCTAATACTTGGGATCAACACACTTGTCGAGATACCATGATCCAAAACCATAGGTTCAAATACCGAGGAATAACTACCACAGACCAAAGTAAGCTTTCCGACATGTACACACTTTTCCGTGCATGAAACTGCGTGTATACCCTACTTGGTATATAGCGAACATGCGTATATGCGACTTGGTATATAGTGAACCTTCTTGTATACCCTACTTGGTATATAGCGAACCTGCGTATACGCGACTTGGTATATAGTGAACCTGCGTGTATACCCTACTTGGTATATAGTGAACCTGTGTATATATATTTTTTCTTCATACTTGTAGTCTGATCATCAATTCCTTGCTGCTATCCTTCTGCACTATGATTTGTCATCAGTGTGATTTGCCATCAAGGACAACACTTGTCTCATAATGCCAACAATCTCCCCCTTTGGACTTGATGGCAAAGCTAACTTGTCACACTTAGAACTTGATCTTCATATTCCTTTGAGCTGTCCTGCATCCCATGCATTTAGTCACATCTGTAGATTGATCTAGTTATATGTAAGTGAGTTGTTCTTCTATGAGAGGGTTGCCATCAAGTACAACACATGCATCATAATGCCAACAATCTCCCCCTTTGGACTTGATGGCAACAACACCAAATCACTCTCCCCCTTTGACATCAAGGGCAAAGGGTGGACCAACATATTCTCTTTCCTTGATAAACATTTTGCTGACCATACTCCCCCTGAGTACCTGCTGAAATCTACAAATGTGCTCCCCATTTGTATATGCCAAAGTGTACCAATCTGTCCATGCTCCCCCTGAGTACATGCCAAGTCTCTGTACTGCTGAAGTGTGATGTTCATGCTTTTCCTGACTGAAGGCAAGATCTGCAAAAAGATGTTCTTCAAGAAGAACCATGACTTATACATCATAAGAGACCTTCCTATCACCAAAAGACTCAATACATACATCCATTTCCCAACCACGTGGGAATATACTAGAATTGACTCATCCACCCAACCAAGTGGGGATACATCAAAAGTTTACACATGATAAAGCAAGAGCATTACATTTTCATCCCAGGCATAGTGGGGAAACCAATATAGGCCGTTTGTTGGGTCCCTATAATACTAGTGATTACCCCATTACTATTGTAGTTATACCCCCTATTTATATTGTTGTGCCCCTATTACCCCCATATTGTTATTTCTGTGCCCCATAGAATCCCTCTATTGTTATTTTTGTGGCTTTATATTATTATTGTTAGGTCGGCTGGATTATATTGTGACTCCTTAGACTCCTATATATAGAAAGGAGGTTTTGTCATTTGTATCATCCAAGAATTGTTCATTTATGTAATGTAAAGGAGGTTGCCCCCTCGAAGAGGCTGAATTATAAGGCGTGGATCTCTCTTTTCTTTCTTTTTGTGAGCTGGTTTCATAACATTTGGTATCAGAGCTTTGGATTCTAGGGTTTCGCTGCTCCAAACAGGTCATCGTGGAATTTTCGCTATAACGTTTTGTTTGTGATGTTTCAGAAGTCACAAAAAAAACCCATTTGAGACGAAATCCCGCTGAACCTTGGGTTCCAATTTCAGAGCATTTCGCATGATATTGACGGAGATATGATCTAAGGAAGTTGGTCTTTTTGCAGACTCCTGAATTACATTCAAAACAGGTGACCTGGGGAAAATCATCATAACTTTCTCTCTAAGGATCAGATTGAAATTTCGTAAGAATGTGCAGAAAGAGGACGGACTATAGTTTCTTTTTTGTGTGTTTTAGATTCAAAGGTTGAAACAGGGACTCGTGGCACGTCATACAAGTTCGCTCTACTGAAACAGTGTAAAAGCAAGTCACTGTGGGATATTTCACATAACTCTTCTTTGGAGAATCCAATTTGGCTCAGACTTGTGGCATTGGAAAGGGGACGCAGAAGGCTACTACAGGTAGCAATTTCAGAATTGGATGATCCGAAATTACAGAGATACATCAGATTCAATATCAGGCTTCTATAAAGTGAAAAAAGGTGTGTAGTTTTTTTTTTTTTTTTGTGTAAGCTTGGTTTAACGGAATTCAAAGGGCATAGTAAAGCATTATTATCGGTAACTGATGCCCTGAGGAAAGAAAATGCAAACACCTAGTAAGGAACCTGAAAGCTCTAGCATGACTCATGAAGAAGAGGAAGAAATGCTACATGATATATCAAAATTACAAGAACAAGTGCAACAAATGTCACGCTCACAAAAGCTAACAGAAGCTAAGGTAAATGGCGTGGAATCTAAGATAAAGGGCATGGAAGCTAAGATGGATGATTTGAAGATAGATTTGAAGACAGACATGGAAGAATTGAAGAAGTTGCTACAAGAAAGGGTCACTAATGGTGAAAAGGTAGTAAAGGAAACTCATGATGAGAACAAAAGAAATGTTAATCATGATTCCATAGACTCTAATGTTGGATCGAAGACTCACCATGTTCCAAAAATCGATATGAGGAAGTTTGATGCCAAGGATCCCGCCACATGGATATTACAGATGGAGCAATTCTTCGATCTCAATAATGTGCAAAACACACAAAAGGTACGTATGGCAACTTTATATTTGGAACCAAATCAGTTTGTATGGTATCAATGGCTTTGTTCTCGTAAACAATTTATCACTTGGGAAATTTTTACGGAAGAATTGATAGCACATTATGAGGATACAAAAAGAAACACTTTTTTCAGCCAATTGATAAGACTCAAACAAAAGGGTTCAATAATGGAGCACATTGAGGAGTTCCAAAAATTGAACATAAGGGTAAAAGATATTCCAGAGGAGAATAGGATTGATGTGTTCATAGGGTCTTTAAAGGATAATATCCAACATGATGGGCGCCTTTGGGAACCTGATTCATTAGAGAAGGCATTCAGGTTAGCAAGAAAAATGGAAAGCAAAATTATGGCAAGTAGGAAGCATACCATTCACAACTATAAAGACGGAAGTGTTGTTGCCCATAGTCTTCCACAACCTACAAGGTTGAAACCACAACAATTGGAAGAAAAAAGAGCAAAAGGTCTTTGTTACAATTGTGATAGCAAATACACAAAAGGTCATAAGTGTGCTGAGAAGAAAATATTCTACATATATTGTGAAGAGGAAGAAGAAAAGGAGCAAGAAAGGTCAAAAGAAGAGGATATATTCCAGGAACAAAGCCTATATGAAGAACAAATAAATCTGACCATATCTTGTAATGCATTGGCGGGAATTACCACTCCTCAAACCATCAAGATAGAAGGACAAATCAAGAAGAAAAAGGTAATAGTGTTGATTGATTCAGGAAGCACCCACAATTTTATTCATTGTAGGGTAGCAAAAGAATTGAATTGCTTCCTATATCCAGCACCAGAGTTTCAAGTGATGATTGCAAATGGAGGAACAATAAATTGTTCTGGAAAGTGCCATAATATCAAGCTATCCATGGGAGAATATGTATTGACTAGCCCAATGCTTTCCATTCCAATGGGAGGTGCTGATGTTGTACTAGGAGTCAAATGGCTACAATCCTTGGGTACAATAGCTTTTAATTTTCAAGAACCTTTCATGAAATTTTCTGTGGAAGGAAAGGAAGTTGAATTAAGGGGTATTGCAGGGAAACCAGGAAAGATAATCAGCTCTAATGGCATGACAAAGCTTCTAAAAAAGGAGAAAAGAGGTGTAATTGCACAATTATGTTCACTAGATGTTTCCACATTGGAATCATCTATTTCTCCAGATCTCCAAAAAGTCCTGGACAATCATTCCAAGGTATTTGAGACTCCCAAAGGTCTCCCACCTATGCGTGATCATGATCATGCTATTCATCTGATTCCAGGAAGTGTTCCTCCAAACATCAGGCCGTACAGATATCCATATGTCCAAAAAAGTGAAATTGAACGTATGGTTGCAGAAATGCTAGAGGCTGGTATAATTCAACCGAGTCAAAGTTCTTTCTCAGCTCCAGTAGTATTGGTGCACAAGAAGGATGGATCATGGCGCATGTGTCCAGATTATAGGGAGCTCAACAAGCTCACTATTAAAGATAAGTTCCCCATTCCTGTTATTGATGAATTACTGGATGAATTACATGGATCAATTTACTTCACCAAGTTGGATCTTCGTTCGGGATCATCAAATTAGAATGAAGATTGAAGACATTCCGAAAACGGCATTTAGAACTCATGAGGGTCATTATGAATTTTTGGTCATGCCTTTTGGCCTTACCAATGCACCTTCAACATTTCAAGGTTTGATGAATTCAATTTTCAAACCATTCCTTAGAAAATTTGTGTTAGTATTTTTTGATGATATACTAATCTACAGCAAGTCTTGGAAGGATCATGTTGAACATGTTGACAGGGTGTTACAACTATTGGAGGAGAAACAATTATATGCAAAAAGATCCAAATGTTTCTTTGGAGTTCAGGAGGTGGAATATTTGGGTCATATTGTATCTCATGAAGGAGTTAAGGTAGACCCTAGCAAAATTAAAGCCATTAAGGAATGGAAAATCCCCACATCCATAAAGCATCTGCGAGGATTTCTTGGGTTGACAGGGTATTATCGCAAGTTTGTCAAGAATTATGGGAGAATAGCAGCATCTCTAACAACATTATTGAAGAAAGATTCATTTTCATGGACTTCGGAAGCAACAAATGCCTTTGAAAATCTTAAAGAGGCAATGTGCCAAGCACCGGTCTTAGCCACGCCGGACTTCACAAAAACCTTTATTGTGGAATGTGATGCTTCAGGAAATGGAATTGGTGCTGTTCTAATGTGTTGAGGCCTCGAAAATCGCTGTCACAACAAAGGGGAAACCACCCGGTCCGGACCTTAGTACAGCTCCTTTTCCGTTTGGAATAGTGGCTCTGACTGGGGATAATGGGACCAGTTTCCCAATAATGGATAAAAGTGGGATGGACGAGTAACTTATGAGGTATGATAGTGATAAGTGAACAACTAAAACTATCAGCGAAATATATATTAACTATAATCTAATCCCGGGACTTATCAATCTTTCCAAGCATAGCGTTTGATAATATGTGCTTTAAGGCAGGCATATAGATGACTCTAACACTAAAGCATAGATGTTTAAACCATTTAAGATTGCTCTGCATAATTAGTTATGCAGAGCGATAATAGCGAATTACTACACATTGTCATTCATATCATTGCTATATGCATGATTAAAAGAAAGGCATATCACAAAACATCCAATAGTGGAATGAAATGAAGATTTGCTGTTACATCGCATACATGTATTCAACAATAGTAAAAGATAATAACACAACAATTCATATAAAAGGAAAGAGGACAGATGCAGATAAAAGTACCATGTAAGCTGCTCAACAGTCCATTATATAAATCGCTTTGTCGCAGTCCTTCCTTCAAACCAGAAAGCATTCCAAACAAGAGACAATAGTGCACAAATGCATAAAACAGCCTTCTCGTCAAATTAAGGACTATCGGTCGAGTTTCACAAAAGAATATAGGCTGAAGCACAATAGTGCAAACTTCAGCCTTTAAGTCTATTACAAAATTTTACGACCCTTTCCAAAACAATGAAAGGGTCTATAAATACTAATCTAATCTAAATATCTAAGAAAAACTGAACAGCTATGAAATTGGCATTAATAAATATTTCTCCATCTTTCTTGGCGATCTGGCAGTCGGCAGCAATGCTTCATTCGGTGGGCTCTTTTCCTTTAAACCTCAACTGACATATCGCAAGCATGGGCTGTACTTCCGGTGGAGTGTTGAGATGCGACGTGAGCTGGGCATCATATGTGGCATCCCGAATGTCGAGGATTAGGCACTTGAGAGCATCTGTTAAACACTTAAGAGCCGACCTTTGAGTGTGCGGCTTGATTAGAAAGTGCCAATATGCGTCGGAGGTTAAAGTATTTACTCCAGCGATTAATTTTCTCTTTTCCTCCAGTCCATGATAACTTGTTTGTTCAATCATGTTCGCCGTGGTTATGCTTCCAGGTGTACACTGAGAGATCATGTTGGCCCAATAGAGTGTATTGTTGACCAAATCAATCATATTGTTGGCAATTATTTTCCACCTTGAAGCTGCCCTTTCCGCTTTCATCATCCGAGTGTTCCATTCCGTGAAGAGTGTCTTTGAATGGCTCATAGATCCTAGGCAAGTTTGCTTCTTTCCCTACATCAGTATCTTTCCAATCAAGATATGAGGTTATGGTTTATTCAGTCTGATCTAACTCATTTCTGGCTTTTTCAATTTGCTGACATACTGCTGTAGATACTTCACATAATGGCTCAGCCTCAGTTAGTTGTTGGCACAAGAGTCTAACCTGAGAGATTAATGCATTATTTATTTGAGCTG
This sequence comes from Pinus tabuliformis, assembly GCA_031772625.1. Classification (NCBI taxonomy): domain Eukaryota; kingdom Viridiplantae; phylum Streptophyta; class Pinopsida; order Pinales; family Pinaceae; genus Pinus; species Pinus tabuliformis. Next base: position 876,029,155 of record CM062814.1, on the reverse strand, counting down.
CCTCTGCTCTGAAATCTTCGACTTTCTTGGTGCCCTTGATATCTTCGAGTTGTGCTAATAGTTGAGCGATTTGCTCATCCTCTGACTTCGTCATTAGCTTGTTTGCCGCTCTCAATTGTTCCAATGCCTCCGTTAATTATTTCTGCTTCTGGATTGTGCTCTGATCAATCCTCTGCTTTTCAGTTTGCAGTTGCTGGGTTAATACATTGTTTGCTTGCTGTTGTGCCAGCAACTGCTCTTCTACCTGTGCTGCTTTGTTTCGCGCCTCGGCTACTTCTACTTGCAATGCACAAATTTCCTGGTCCTTAGTCTTTAACAAAAGACTTACCTCTGATGCTTTATCAATAGTTGCTACAGAATAAGCTCCCGCATACTGCGATAGCTTAGTTAGATCATCAGAGGGGTCCAATTCTTCCTTCCAGAATACATTCCCCGTGACTATCTGCTCAGGAAAGATGGAAGGTTGATCAAGCCTTCGTCTCTTCCTTGAGCGCTTAACAACTGCTTTGTGCCTAGGGATGTAGAAAACGTCCAGGGGAGGAATATCTTCCACCTGGAGCACAATCTGATTGGAAGTGTCTTTGGTGATTACCTCGAGATCCTTTGAAGTGGGTGGGCCACTGGTTCCGCTTAGAACCTGAGAAGAAGTGGTGTCTGGTGCGTCTTTGGAGCCTTCCTTTCCACTGATAATGGAATCGAATTGATTCCATTGTTTCAGCAATTCAAGATCTATGGAGGTCTGGGATTTACTCTTCTCCTCTTCTTGTTCCAACCTCTTTTGCTCCTCCATCTCTTTCTGTTGCTGTTCTTCTAACTCCTTTCTCTGTTTCTCTTCTTGCTCTCTTCTTTGCTTATCCGCTAATTCCTTTTTCTGCCTATCTGCCAGTTCTTTCCTTTGTTTTTCTTCTTCTTCCTTCTTCCTCTGTTCCTCCATCTGCTTCTGTTTTTTCTATTCTTGTTCCTTCTGCTCTTTCTACTGCTTATCCATTTGCTCCTTTCTCTGCTTCTCTGCCTGCTGCTCCTCTTGTCTTTCCTCCTGTTGTTTCTTTTGTTCTTTATTTATAACAGGAAGTTGGCTTGTCTGTTTCTGACCGGGCTCGCTTGAGGAGGACGCTGAGGTTAATGACGATAAATCCAGAGGCAGAGTTTGCAACCTCTGCTCTCTAAGTTTATTGAACTCAGTTAAATTCTCATCATTGTATCTCATCTTGGCAAGCTTCTTGGTTTGGCTTATTGAATCGGTAGCTCTGAACAGGTCATCAAACTCATCCTCTTGATGGTCAATCTTAGTCAGTTTGGCCTGTTCTAGGGCATTGTAAGCAGTTTTATGTGGATCATAGAGTCTGGCTGGCATAGTGGGCAGGGATAAAGCTTGCATCTTTATAGCCTCCTTTTCTGCATGTTGAATATTATGCAGAGTAAAAACACCCATCCTCAAGGGAAAAGAGGGCCAGCCCCTCTTCTTCTCTTTCTTGAGTGTTTGGGTTACACTCTCGGCCATAATTTGGTAGGATATCTCTCGGGCTAACAGTTTGTCTGGAACATATAGAGGGAGAACATGCGGCTTGGCTTGGCTTCCATAAACCCTAATATAGGTAAAGTGCTCTTCTCCAAACCATCCTGCTATAGCTGGTAAGTTGAAGGAAGCGAGATAGGAGATTTTGGGAATAGGCCGATCAAAAATGGAATAATGAATGGGAACCATAAAACCATTGCAAATTTGATACAAATGGTCCTTGTAAGAGGACTTCCATAATTTACAATGATACAAATGAATGGGCGAAGGGTCTTGGGTGGTCCATCTCCAACCGAGGATGGGAAACTCAGAGTTAAAACACAATGTGTCCATAATGTAGGCGCTATAATAAAATGGAGGGATTTTCCTTTCGGTGACTACAGATTTAGCTCTAAAATCCCGAATAGCTACAGTCAATTTATCAGAAAGAATGGTGGCCCAATCCATGATAAAACTATTAACAGCTGCTTCCATTAGGGGAACCATTTCTATATCGAAATTGGCAGAATCATGTAATCCCCATAGCCTACACATCATAATTCCCGCATAGCAATAGGGAGAAGCCAAGGAATCGACGGAGTACTTACCCGAGCTTTCGTGCTTGTGTTTGGCCGGGTTCTGCCTCCAATCCCGAATGGGCTCAGATGGTACTTCATTCTCAGCTGCAAACTTCTCCACGAAGTCTTTGTTGTAGATTTTCGCTGGCTCATGCAAATGATACATTTCCCTCAGGTGCTCTGGCTTGAACGACCCGAAAATCCGTCCGTCTCTTGTGTGGAACGTTCTATCGATGATTGGAATTTCCTCAATTTCCCATCGCACTACATCAGTGTAGGGAAGGACTTGCTCTCTGGCGGCTATTCTGTGAAGAAAGGAATCGGCCAACTCTTTGAGAGTTGCATCAGACTTTTTGAGTGGGTCCGCAGTAGCCACTGTCACTGAAACTTGCGGTTCTTCAGCCTCTAATAGATTATATGTGCCCTGCCATGTAGTCTTGTTAAGACCAGTGCATGTAGTATCTGAAATGAGGCCTTTTTTCTTATCTGCGGCTGCTTGACCTACTACAGGTGTAACAGCAGAGCCCGTAGCCCTCTTGGATCTTTTCCCCATCATGCTTAAGCTTCTCTCAAAAGCCGAATCCTACACAATTGCAAGAGAAATCGTAACAACATAATAGCAATAACGCTTCACGGTGGGATAGATATATCATTTGAAGCGTGCCAAGATTAATTTTCAAAAGTGGCTGTGGATCCAATCGCTAAGAGGATATTGCAGATGCATTAATGGTGATTTGAGGCCTGCTACCCATTAAATGTGATGATTACACCGTTATCCGGGTGACTGACTCACTTAAGCATGCAACATATATTCTGGAGGTTAAACGCAGGTGTTCATTAATCGAAGGGGTAAAATCTTTTAAATACACATGCATTACCTTATCCCTTGCATTAACGGCATTTTGGGATTCGCGCTTTGTCAACCGGATATGAATATAAAATTAAAGCTTTAAGTGATGGCTTTTAAGACTGCCGACCACCGATGAGCGATATCGCATCGCTTCGGGGAATAGGTGCTGCACAATTATCACCAAATGATCGTGCCGACAGCCGATAAGCGATATCGCATCGGGCTAGCGCATGGAAACAAAAGTAGGTGCATATAAAATGGTTTTGGGTTACCGATTGCGATATCGCATCGCATTGGGGGTAGGAATCGGGTGCCTCACCGAAGTACGTGGAATTCTGCCGACGGCCGATAGCGATATCGCATCGGGTCGGGATTTAAATCATAAAGCGGTTTCACATGAGGTATCGCCGATAATCGCGCCGCGTCAGGACATGAGTTATGTGCCGTTAGTGGTGTGCATGTAACATTGCCAATCGCCGATAGCGATATCGCATCGGCGGAGACCAAAATGCCATTTAAATGCATCTCTCATGTTGTTGCGATATGCGATCTTGCGATCGCTTTATTGCAATAACAAAAGATTATTTATTATTTGAAACATTGATGTCCCAAAAAGGCTTAAATACATGAAAGCTCATTTGATTATGCGGCCTTTTTTGAACATGCAAGTATTGATGCCAAAATTTTAAAAGGGACCCATTCCATATGTTAATTTTTTGAAAAATAAGAATGATATGAAATGGGGGGTTGTTGTAGGGCACAACAATTGGTGATTCGCTGGAAGAACCTGTTATCTCTGAAAGTAATGCAAACACTTAAGTTTTTCAAAACTAGAAACTCAATCAGAAGGGAAAAACTTCTAATTTAACTGGATATTCACATGTTCTGAACCAAGTGAATTCTGTTAACTTCTTTCCTTTTGGTTTCGAAAAAAATAAATACATTCTAAGTCTTAAAATAGGCCTTTATTGGTTTATAATGATAAAACAAAAACTTTTCCCAAATCAGCTTTTATAATTAACCCCTCTGTCATAGGTAGAGCCTCTGTTGCCAGCAAACGTTTATAGTCTCGACAGGGATACCTTTTAACCATAGTATTATTCACTTTTCCATTCACATAAGCTTGTAGTTAACAGAATGCAACTAAAATATGTTCCCATATTTTATTTTTTATCTGTTTTTTCTTCTTTGTCATTGATAAGATAAAAAGCCATTGTCCTGGTTTGGTGGCTAGCTGTTGACAATGCCATTCACTGGTAATAATTTGACTGAACAAGCTGGCTCGTGATGAGACCTCTTGTCTTGAAACTTCAAGCCATTACCTTGTTATGATAGGCAGTATTGGTAATGTCAGTCAAACTACTTTCCTATGAACATGGTAAGCAGGCTTGTAATAAGACCTCTTATCTTTAATCTTCTATATTTTAGAATTACACTCTGAGTAACCATAAACTTTAGTGAATGGGGTGAACAATTTTCTCCTTAAGAGAAAATGGATGACAGGTGAAGAGTTGAAGATGCTGAAAATGGGTTAGTTTTCATCTTAAAATGAATGACCTTCCGAGACCAGTTTTAAAAACAGAGAATGATTTACAGAACTTTTACCTTTCGAGAAGAGTCTTCAAAACGTTAGGTGGTGATTTCAGAACAAACAGATATCTAGTTCTCTAGAAATTATTCCTTTTGGTTGAGGGTTCTACTATCTAAAAGCAAATATTTGTATTATTTTGTGAGACAGCTTTTTCAAACCAAGCTAAAGGTCAATGGAGATACTCTACAGTTTTATTTCCTATCGATCCTACAAACTACACAAATCTACAAAGAGGAGAAGGGATCACCTTCTCAATTAAAGAATTTCTTCAAGACCAGGCCATTAACAGGGAGAGAATCTCTCAACCCTGATAAATCTTGCAATATAAAGGTTGAATGGCCTATCTTGTCACAGATCTGAAATGGTCCAAGCCACATTTTCTGAAATTTGGTATGCTTACCCTTATCTTCATGGGCCTTGTCCCATTTGAGAACTAAGTCACCAACTTGGAAGTGTTTGGAATCGGATGAGGTTAAGTCAAAGGATGCTTTGATCATTTGTTGATGTTTGGCGTGGGTGATTCTGGCTTTCTCCCTTTCTTCTTCTAATTTGAGAATTTGGTCATGTCTAAGTTGAATAGAGGAAGAAGGAGTCTCTTCGATGTACTGTACTAGGGCTAAAGAGGGTAGAACAAGATTGGTAGGCAATACTGCTTCTTTTCCATAAACTAGATTAAATGGGGAGGAACCTATAGAAGCCTTTTGTGTAACCCTATCAGCCCATAATGCAAACACTAGAGATTTGTGCCAGTTTCTATGATTCTGTTCAACAGTTCGCTTAATGATTTTGATGAGATTTTTATTAGTAGATTCTGCTAAACCATTTCCATGGGGATAATAATTAGCAGAATATTTCAGTTTAAACCCCCTCTTCATAGCAAAATCATATATAGCATTTCCTGAGAAATAGGAAGCATTATCAAAAACGAGAGCGTTTGGGACACCAAACCTGGTAATGATGAATTGGTCTATGAACTCGATGATTGCCTCTGAATTTGCTGCCTTCAAAGGAATAGCCTCTACCCATTTGGTAAAATAATCGGTAGCAGTGAGGATATACCTGTGTTGTTTGGAAGATGGTGGAGTAATCTCTCCAATGATATCTAATCCCCATTGTTCAAATGGCTGTTCAATGTTGACAGGTTGCAGGGGGAAAGCTGATTTCCGTTGTCTTCCACTAGCAGTTTGGCAATTGAAGCATTTTCTTACGTATTCATGAGCATCTCGAAACAGAGTAGGCCAATAATATCCAGCATGAATAACTTTGTGGGCTGTTGTGTCCACTCCAAAATGTCCTCCCGCTGGCCCATCATGTAGCTCCTGTAAAACTTTTTGAGCTTCAGGTTTCTCAAGACATCTTAACAGGATAGAATCATAATTTTGTCTAAAAAGCACATCATCAATGAGAGTGAAATTCTTCGCTTTTAACCTAATGGCCCTTTTATTTTTGTAAGATAAATTTGGAGGAGCATAACCATTTTTCAAATAAAATATTAAATCTGCATATTGAGATTCAGAATCAGTGACACTTATCTGATTGATTGATTGAGTCTGATCCATGTCGCTTGATTCAGGAATGTTTGATGCTCCTGCCAATATCCTGCAAAAACCTTGGCCCCTAACAATCTTTGCTGGCTTTATTTCTAGGTCATATTCTTGAAGTGCTGTGACCCAATTGGCTCTTCTTTCACCCAGTTCTTTTTGAATTAATAGTTGCCTTACCGCTGGGAAAGGGACTATAAATTTCGTGTGAGTTTTCAAAAGAAAGGGCCTGTAATGTTTTACTGCTTTGAACACAGCAAAGGCTTGTTTCTCCACATCGGAATAATTTAGTTCGGCACCCTGGAGATTTGAGCTAAAAAATGAAATGGGTGCCTCCAAGTTGTGAGCATTTGGCTGCGTGAGAACTGCAACATATGATACATCGGACGCAACGGTATATAATGTAAAATGATTAGAAAAATTGGGAGTATTCAAGGCTAGGGCATTGATTATTGATTGCTTGATGACATCAAAAGCTTGCTTTTCTTCTAATCCCCACTTGAAGACTGAATTCTTCTTGATCATTGTCTGAAGTGGTAATACAATTTGAGAGAAATCTGGAACAAATTGTTTGACAAAATTAATCTGACCCAAAAATGACTGCATCGATTTTTTATTGTGTGGGAAAGGGATTTCGGAAATTTCCTTAATCCGATCAGGATCAATATAAATGCCATCATTGGACACTATAAAGCCTAAAATCTTTCCTTGGTCAAGAGCAAAGAAAGACTTCTTTGGGTTTAGAGAAATGCCATATCTTTTGCATCGCTGAAAGATTTGATTTAAGTCATGCAAATGATTATATCTCTTTTTAGAATATACAGTAATATCGTCTAGGTAGACGACTACTGATCGATTAATCAACCCTTTGAAGGCTATATCCATGGCTCTCTGGAATGTCGCTCCCGCATTTATGAGTCCAAAAGGCATTTTCTGATATGCATACGTTCCCCATTTTGTTCTGAATGTGGTTTTAAGTTGGTCATCAGGATGAACCAAAACTTGGTTATATCCGGAGAATCCATCAAGAAAGGACATCAATTCAGAACCGGCTACTGATTGAAGAATTTGCTCCATAGTAGGTAATGGGAAATTATCTTTCAAGCTTGCTTTATTGAGGTTCCTGAAATCAATACAGATTCGAATGTCGCCATTCTTCTTCCTGACTGGCACCATATTAGAGACCCAATTTGAATGTCGGACCGGAAAGATAATTTTGGCTTTCAAAAGCTTATTAAGCTCTGACTTTATCTGGCCCTCCAAATTTGGATGTATTTTTCTTAATTTCTGCTGAATTGGTTTCTGATCAGGAAGCATAGGGATGGTATGCTGGATAATAGATGTATCATATGTCTTTAGGTCATCATATTTCCAAGCAAAGACATGTTTGTTTTTTCTCAATAGTTTAATAAATGCTTCCTTTTATTCTTGGGAAAGTCCTATTCCTAATTTGATGTTTTGAGGAGCATCGTCAGTGCCTAGATTTATTAATTCAAACCTAAGGGTGGAACTCTAAAGCTTTGCATTAATTACAGGTTTAAACCTGTCTTTGATATCGTAAAGGTCTTCAAGCTTCACCACGGGTTTGGGAATTGAATTTTCTTGAGGCGCTTGTTTCATCTGTAGATCGTGATCATCTTCCTCAATGACTTGATTGTCATAGGATTTTTCCGAAGTTATAAACTGCAAGATATCTTTGTCATGGTTAAATACTCTCCAATTAGTGACATTGTCAGGAATTGAAGGCCTAAAAAGTAATTCTACAGAAAATCTATCAAGGTTGTAGTCTTCGGAAGGTAGAAGCTTAGAAGCTACATTGGCTAGTAGGTCGGCTGCTGAATTTTGTGACCTAGGAATGGAAGAAATGTTGAAGGCTGAAAAGTGTGAGGTAAGATCCTGCACTAGCGATTGATAATACTTAAGGTGAGTTGAAAGGCAATGAATTGCATTTCTAACTTGTTTAACAATGATTTCTGAATCGCCGAACACTTTTAGATATCGCACTTCAAGGCCGATCGCTTTATATAAACCCTGGATCAAAGCTTCATATTCGGCTGTGTTATTAGTACACTCAAATTCTAACCTACAAGACAGCATTGTCTTTTCTCCTTGCGGGCTAACCAAGATGCAACCTGCTCCTGAGCCTTCACTGGACTTAGAGCCATCAAAATATAAAGACCAAAATAAAGAAGTATTAACAAAAATATCTACATTTTTCTCAGCATCATTAAAACATCTGGACTTATCTGTTTGTGAAAAATTTTCAATTTGAGATGTAAAATGATTAACTGAAAAAGGAGATGGTTAGGCAACAAAGTTGCCAAAGAATTATTCGGACGAATAGTTCCCCAAAATATTGTTTTTGAATGCCACAGGTTGGTTTTCTTGCTCAAATTCAGTAACTGTGTGGGTCATATGCTTCTCCCGATCGATCCTTATTTGATTCGGCTTTCCCTTGTAGGGAAGCCACATATGTGACCAATCTGTGGAAATATACCCATGTAGTTTTTCGGACCAATCTCTTCTTAAAATCAAACCATAAAATTCAGGTATGTCGGCAATTAAGATGTCAATCCTCTGAACAATTTTGGGGTCGGTTGACAACCTGATGTTTACAGAATTAATTTCTCCCACAACCTGCACCTTAGTCCTATCCAACTGTACAATATGAATGGCAGACTTCTGGGGTTCAATGTTCAGCTTAGAGCAAACTGAAGCTGGCATTATATTAGATGAGGCCCCTGAATCAATTAAACAGTTGTGCAGGTTTCTATTATAAATCTCATAAGTGAGCAGGAAGGGTGGAGTGTGAGAATTTGATTTATCTCCGATTAAAACTGAATCGGTAATTTCAACCATACCTGCAGGAGGCTGGCCTGAATCATTGGCAGCTCTTGCACTGGGAAGGGGAGTAGAGGGAACAGCATTTAATTCTTTGAGAAGTAGCTTTTGTTGATGTTTCAGTTTACTAAGTTCAAACATGGTTATATTTGCCTTAGTTTTCTTCATGTCATCAACAATGTTATATTCCATTGAATCGGATACCACTAGAGTCTTGGATGTTGAAGGAGAACTAGAAGTTGAAGGATGATTTTGAGGAACTACTACAGGTGACTTCTTTGGGGGATCTTTTTCCTTTGTTGTAGTAGCGCTTGCGCTCCTCTTCTTTGAAGTTTCCTGGGCGGGTTCAGGAGTGCTTTTACTTCTTGTAGTAACCGGAAAGACTTCTTCTTCATTCTCCATATCAGAGTTTGGGAGTATAAAATCCCACATTCCATGGCATTCAGCTACTTCTTTTTCATCATCGGTCTGTGAAGATGTTTCCTCTTCCTCTTGTTCTTGGTCTGAATCAGCGTTAGATATAACATTGGGCGGCTTTGATTCGGTTTTCTTAAAAGTTCTAAATGGTCTTTTGTTTGAAGTTTCGGCCACCTGCTTTTTAATCTCAACCATTTCGTTAGACATTGTTTTAAGGACCTTTTTTAAACCTTCCATGTCATAGGGGTCCTTTGGGGTTTTCTTCTTGGAATCTTCTTTAAATGAGACTTTTTTAGCTTTTCTATCTTCCAAAGCAGCTTTCTTTTCTAGGGCATTGATGCGCTTTTCAACAACAAGTGCCTCTCTCATGTTTTCAGCTAAGGTAGGTTTGCCAGCCCTGTCTACAAAAATGGCTATGTTGGCAGGTAGGGCAGTGATATACCATTCGCTTCGGATTTGTTCACTTGGTTTAGAAGCGGTAGGGATTTTATTCAGTAGTTTATTAAATCTGGCATTAAACTCTTTTATTGGTTCCCTGTGCTCTATTCTCAAATTGGAGAGGTTGTTTATTAAAGTCGCTAAGGACCTATCATCTCCATATTTGGTGAGAAACTGCTCTTGGCATGTGTTCCAACTGGTAATCGAACCAGAAGGTAAGGAAAAATACCAGGATCCTGCTGATCCTTGTAAAGTGTAAGGGAAAAGTCTTACAACAACATCTTGCTCTGTCACTCCTTTTAGGTTAACTGCTAACATAAAGTTGTTGATGTGTTCTTCAGCCTGGGTCCCATCATCTGGATTGAATTTAGGCAGCCATTTTTTGGGAGCATCAGGTAGATCATGCAATGGTCCAGGCATGTTCACTGCTCCTGGCCTAGTCCATGGATCTGCCATTATGATAGCAACAGTGGTTGAGACTACTGCTGGGATTCCAGATGTGTGGGAAGGGATTAAAGATGAGGAGTGAATAGGTTGGGATATTGAGGCTTCTGATCCCTGGTGAATGACAATTTGTAATGGGGGAGTGGATGGTTGACCTCACAGAGGAGAGAATGCAATGGAGGAGGTGGATGAAAGCCCTTCACTATCAGATCCTTCAGTAATTTTCTTTGCCCTTTTCTTTTTAGGTAAAGGAAACTCAGTGGGTTCAATACCGAGTTTTTCGCTCTGAAGTCTGGTGAGAGGGTGAGTGAGGTTGAACTGCGAAGTCACACTACTTTCTGACACCTCAGATTTCTGTGGTGAAATCGAGAAGCTCTGAAGTTTATGGATTAGAGGCTGAACTTCAGGTGATTCAAGACTTAATTGTTCTGTGGTATGATGGGTTTGAGCAGTGGTAGTTGATTCCTCTTCTTCTTGTTCGGGTACCGGCGAACCAGTATACAAATGGGAAGATCGAGGGGATTTGGAGGGTGAAGTACTCTTGGAATGGCTTATAGGTTTGGACTTATGTTCCATTCACAGCTGAGGCCCTCTTTCTAGCGCCAATTTTGTTGAGGCCTCGAAAATTGCTGTCACAACAAAGGGGAAACCACCCGGTCCGGACCTTAGTACAACTCCTTTTCCGTTTGGAATAGTGGCTCCGACTGGGGATAATGGGACCAGTTTCCCAATAATGGATAAAAGTGGGATGGACGAGTAACTTATGAGGTATGATAGTGATAAGTGAACAACTAAAACTATCAGCGAAATATATATTAACTATAATCTAATCCCGGGACTTATCAATCTTTCCAAGCGTAGCGTTTGATAATCTATGCTTTAAGGCAGGCATATAGATGACTCTAACACTAAAGCATAGATGTTTAAACCATTTAAGATTGCTCTGGATAATTAGTTATGCAGAGCGATAATAGCGAATTACTACACATTGTCATTCATATCATTGCTACATGCATGATTAAAAGAAAGGCATATCACAAAACATCCAATAGTGGAATGAAATGAAGATTTGCTGTTACAACGCATACATGTATTCAACAATAGCAAAAGATAATAACACAACAATTCATATAAAAGGAAAGAGGACAGATGCAGATAAAAATACCATGTAAGCTGCTCAACAATCCATTATATAAATCGCTATGTCGCAGTCCTTCCTTCAAACCAGAAAGCATTCCAAACAAGAGACAATAGTGCACAAATGCATAAAATAGCCTTCTCGTCAAATTAAGGACTATCGGTCGAGTTTCACAAAAGAATATAGGCTGAAGCACAATAGTGCAAACTTCAGCCTTTAAGTCTATTACAAAATTTTACGACCCTTTCCAAAACAATGAAAGGGTGTATAAATACTAATCTAATCTAAATATCTAACAAAAACTAAACAGGTATGAAATTGGCATTAATAAATATTTCTCCATCTTTCTTGGCGATCTGGCAGTCGGCAGCAATGCTTCATTCGGTGGGCTCTTTGCCTTTAAACCTCAACTGACATATCGCAAGCATGGGTTGTACTTCCGGTGGAGTGTTGAGACGCGACGTGAGCTGGGCATCATATGTGGCATCCTGAATGTCGGGGATTAGGCACTTGAGAGCATCTGTTAAACACTTAAGAGCCGACCTTTGAGTGTGCGGCTTGATTAGAAAGTGCCAATATGCGTAGAGGTTAAAGTATTTACTCCAGCGATTAATTTTCTCTTTTCCTTCAGTCCATGATAACTTGTTTGTTCAATCATGTTCGTCGTGATTATGCTTCCAGGTGTACACTGAGAGATCATGTTGGCCCAATAGAGTGTATTGTTGACCAAATCAATCATATTGTTGGCAATCATTTTCCACCTTGAAGCTGCCCTTTCCGCTTTCATCATCTGAGTGTTCCATTCCGTGAAGAGTATGTCTTTGAATGGCTCATAGATCCTAGGCAAGTTTGCTTCTTTCCCTACATCAGTATCTTGCCAATCAAGATATGAGGTTATGGTTTCTTCGGTCTGATCTAGCTCATTTCTGGCTTTTTCAATTTGCTGACATACTGCTGTAGATACTTCACATAATGGCTTAGCCTCAGTTAGTTGTTGGCACAAGAGTCTAACCTGAGAGATTAATGCATTATTTATTTGAGCTGCCTCTGCTCTGAAATCTTCGACTTTCTTGGTGCCCTTGATATCTTGGAGCTGTGCTAATAGTTGAGCGATTTGCTCATCCTTTGACTTCGTCATTAGCTCGTTTTCCGCTCTCAATTGTGCCAATGCCTCCGTTAATTATTTCTACTTCTGGATTGCGCTCTGATCAGTCCTCTGCTTTTCAGTTTGCAGTTGCTGGGTTAATACATTGTTTGCTTGCTGTTGTGCCAGCAACTGCTCTTCTACCTGTGCTGCTTTGTTTCGCGCCTCGGCTACTTCTACTTGCAATGCACAAATTTCCTGGTCCTTAGTCTTTAACAAAAAACTTACCTCCGATGCTTTATCAATAGTTGCTGCAGAATAAGCTCCCGCATACTGCGATAGCTTAGTTAGATCATCAGAGGGGTCCAATTCTTCCTTCCAGAATACATTCCCCGTGACTGTCTACTCAGGAAAGATGGAAGGTTGATCAAGCCTTCGTCTCTTCCTTGAGCGCTTAACAACTGCTTTGTGCCTAGGGCTGTAGAAAACGTCCAGGGGAAGAATATCTTCCACCTGGAGCACAATCTGATTGGAAGGGTCTTTGGTGATTACCTCGAGATCCTTTGAAGTGGGTGGGCCGCTGGTTCCGCTTAGAACCTGAGAAGAAGTGGTGTCTAGTGCGTCTTTGGAGCCTTCCTTTCCACTGATAATGGAATCAAATTGATTCCATTGTTTCAGCAATTCATGATCTATGGAGGTCTGGGTTTTACTCTTCTCCTTTTCTTGTTCCAACCTCTTTTGCTCCTCCAACTCTTTCTGTTGCTGTTCTTCTAACTCATTTCTCTGTTTCTCTTCTTGCTCTCTTCTTTGCTTATCCGCTAATTCATTTTTCTGCCTATCTGCCAGTTCTTTCCTTTGTCTTTCTTCTTCTTCCTTCTTCCGTTGTTCCTCCATCTGCTTCTGCTTTTTCTGTTCTTGTTCCTTCTGCTCTTTCTGCTGCTTATCCATTTGCTCCTTTCTCTGCTTCTCTGCCTGCTGCTCCTCTTGTCTTTCCTCCTGTTGTTTCTTTTGTTCTTTATTTATAACAGGAAGTTGGCTTGTCTGTTTCTGACCGGGCTCGCTTGAGGAGGACGCTGAGGTGAATGACGATAAATCCAGAGGCAGAGTTTGCAACATCTCCTCTCTAAGTTTATTGAACTCAGTTAAATTCTCATCATTGTATCTCATCTTGGCAAGCTGCTTGGTTTGGCTTATTGAATCGGCAGCTCTGAACAGGTCATCAAACTCATCCTCTTGATGGTCAATCTTAGTCAGTTTGGCCTATTCTAGGGCATTGTAAGCAGTTTTATGTGGATCATAGAGTCTGGCTGGCATAGTGGGCAGGGATAAAGCTTGCAGCTTTATAGCCTCCTTTTCTGCATGTTGAATATTATGTAGAGTAAAAACACCCATCCTCAAGGGAAAAGAGGGCCAGCGCCTCTTCTTCTCTTTCTTGAGTGTTTGGGTTACACTCTCGGCCATAATTTGGTAGGATATCTCTCGGGCTAACAGTTTGTCTGGAACATATAGAGGGAGAACATGCGGCTTGGCTTGGCTTCCATAAACCCTAATATAGGTAAAGTGCTCTTCTCCAAACCATCCTGCTATAGCTGGTAAGTCGAAGGAAGCGAGATAGGAGATTTTGGGAATAGGCCGATCAAAAATGGAATAATGAATGGGAACCATAAAACCATTGCAAATTTGATACAAATGGTCCTTGTAAGAGGACTTCCATAATTTACAATGATACAAATGAATGGGCGAAGGGTCTTGGGTGGTCCATCTCCAACCGAGGATGGGAAACTCAGAGTTAAAACACAATGTGTCCATAATGTAGGCGCTATAATAAAATGGAGGGATTTTCCTTTCGGTGACTACAGATTTAGCTCTAAAATCCCGAATAGCTACAGTCAATTTATCAGAAAGAATGGTGGCCCAATCCATGATAAAACTATTAACAACTGCTTCCATTAGGGGAACCATTTCTATATCGAAATTGGCAGAATCATGTAATCCCCATAGCCTACACATCATAATTCCCGCATAGCAATAGGGAGAAGCCAAGGAATCGACGGAGTACTTACCCGAGCTTTCGTGCTTGTGTTTGGCCGGGTTCTGCCTCCAATCCCGAATGGGCTCAGATGGTACTTCATTCTCAGGTGCAAACTTTTCCACGAAGTCTTTGTTGTAGATTTTCTCTGGCTCAGGCAAATGATACATTTCCCTCAGGTGCTCTGGCTTGAACGACCCGAAAATCCGCCCGTCTCTTGTGTGGAACGTTCTATCGATGATTGGAATTTCCTCAATTGCCCATCGCACTACATCAGTGTAGGGAAGGACTTGCTCTCTGGCGGCTATTCTGTGAAGAAAGGAATCGGCCAACTCTTTGAGAGTTGCATCAGACTTTTTGAGTGGGTCCACAGTAGCCACTGTCACTGAAACTTGCGGTTGTTCGGCCTCTAATAGATTATATGTGCCCTGCCATGTAGTCTTGTTAAGACCAGTGCATGTAGTATCTGAAATGAGGCCTTTTTTCTTATCTGCGGCTGCTTGACCTGCTACAGGTGTAACAGCAGAGCCCGTAGCCCTCTTGGATCTTTTCCCCATCATGCTTAAGCTTCTCTCAAAATCCGAATCCTACACAATTCCAACAGAAATCGTAACAACATAATAGCAATAACGCTTGACGGTGGGATAGATATATCATTTGAAGCGTGCCAAGATTAATTTTCAAAAGTGGCTGCAGATCCAATCGCTAAGAGGATATTACAGATGCATTAATGGTGATTTGAGGCCTGCTACCATTAAATGTGATGATTACAGTGTTGTTCGGGTGAATGACTCACTTAAGAGTGCAACAGATATTCTGGCGGTTAAACGTAGGTGTTCATTAATCGAAGGGGTAAAATCTTTTAAATACACACGCATTACCTTATCCCTTGCATTAATGGCATTTTGGGATTCGCGCTTTGTCAACCGGATATGAATATAAAATTAAAGCTTTAAGTGATGGTTTTTAAGACTGCCGACCACCGATGAGCGATATCGCATCGCTTCAGGGAATAGGTGCTGCACAATTATCACCAAATGATCGTGCCGACAGCCGATAAGCGATATCGCATCGGGCTAGCGCATGGAAACAGAAGTAGGTGCATATAAAATGGTTTGGGGTTACCGATTGCGATATCGCATCGCATCGGGGGTAGGAACCGGGTGCCTCACCGAAGTACGTGGAATTCTGCCGACGGCCGATAGCGATATCGCATCGGGTCGGGATTTAAATCATAAAGCGGTTTCACATGAGGTATCGCCGATAGCCGATCGCCGATATCGCGTCGCATCGGGACATGAGTTATGTGCCGTTAGTGGTGTGCATGTAACATTGCCGATCGCCGATAGCGATATCGCATCGGCGGAGACCAAAATGCCATTTAAATGCATCTCTCATGTTGTTGCGATATGCGATCTTGCGATCGCTTTATCGCAATAACAAAAGATTATTTATTATTTGAAACATTGATGTCCCAAAAAGGCTTAAATACATGAAAGCTCATTTGATTATGCGGCCTTTTTTGAACATGCAAGCATTGATGCCAAAATTTTAAAAGGGACCCATTCCATATGTTAATTTTTTGAAAAATAAGAATGATATGAAATGGGGGGTTGTTGTAGGGCACAACATAATGCAAGATAAAAGACCCATTGCTTTTGAAAGTTGTCCAATCAAGGGAAAGTTTTTAAGCAAAGCTATTTATGAGAAGGAAATGTTGGCAATACTCCATGCACTTAAGAAATGGCGACCCTACCTAATGGGAAGACACTTCAAGGTAAAAACGGATCATGATAGCCTTAAATACTTTTTAGAACAAAGATTATCCTCTGAAGAGCAACAAAAGTGGGTCACAAAGATGTTGGGTTATGACTTTGAAATCATCTACAAAAAAGGGAAGCAAAATGTGGTGGCAGATGCACTCTCAAGAAAGGATGAGGATGTGGAAGCATTGTTGTGTGCCATTTCTATTATCCAACCAGATTGGATAAACGAAGCAAGGGAGGAATGGAAGAACAACGAAGAAGTGTGGGCACTTATTCAAAAGCTAGAACAAGATTCCAGTACTTCTGATATATTTAGCTGGAAAAATGATTCGTTATGGTACAAAGATCACTTATACCTCTGTAAGAATTCCCAGCTAAAACAAAAGATTCTTATGGAATTGCACACTTCTCCATTAGGAGGGCACTCAGGATTTTTAAAAACTTACCACAGGGTTAAGAAGGAATTTTTTTGGGATGGCCTTAAATCAGATATTCAAAATTTTGTGGCGGAATGTTTGGTTTGCCAGCAAAATAAAGTTGAAACAATTAAGACACCAGGTCTATTACAACCTTTATCCATTCCAAGCCAACGTTGGGAGGAGGTTTCAATGGATTTTATCACAGGTTTACCCAAGTCTGAGGGAAAGAGTGTCATCATGGTGGTAGTTGACAGACTTACCAAGTATGCACACTTTTTTGCATTATCACATCCATTTAAAGCCAGTACAGTTTCTACTGCATTTATGGAAACAGTTCAAAAGCTACATGGAAACCCAAAGATTATTGTAAGTGACAGAGATCCCATTTTCACTAGAAATTTTTGGACAGAATTATTTTCTTGTCTTGGGACTCAGTTAGCTCATAGATCATCTTATCATCCTCAATCTGATGGGAAAACTGAGATAGTAAACAAATGTTTGGAAGGATATCTTCGTTGCTTTGTATCTGATAAACAGACATAATGGGTCAAATGGTTGCCTCTGGCTGAATGGTGGTATAACACTTCCTTCCATACAACAACAAAAATGACCCCATTTATGGCACTTTATGGGTATCAACCACCATCCATCACATCATATTTAAGAGCAAATTCTAAGGTTCAGGCAGTGGAACATCACATCGAACATCAGCAACAAGTCCTGCAACTCTTAAAGGATAACCTCGTGTTGGCACAAAATAGAATGAAACAACAGGCAGATCAACATCGCAGTGAAAGAAGTTTTGATGTAGGTGATTGGGTATTCCTACGGCTACAACCATATAAAAAAATGTCCCTAAAGCAAGCTAAGAAGGATAATAAATTATCACCAAAGTATTATGGTCCGTACAAGGTGTTGGAAAAGATTGGTACTATGGCATACAAATTGGAGCTTCCTGCAGCTTCTCGATTGCACCCAGTTTTTCATGTTTCATGTTTAAAGAAGGTTATAGGTGACAAGCTCCCAATTCAAACAATATTGCCAGAACTTGACGAGGAAGGAAAAATTATATTGGAACCGGAAGCAATCACAGAAACAAGAACTCGACAGCTACGAAATCGATCAATTTCAGAGTATCTTATCAAGTGGAAGAACTTATCCGCTGAAGATTCCACATGGGAGGATGAGAATTTTATGCAGAAGTATCTAGAACTGCTCAAGCGTTGAGGACAACACTTTTTTGAAGGAGAGGGGCATGTTGGGTCCTTATAATACTAGTGATTACCCCATTACTATTGTAGTTATACCCCCTATTTATATTGTTGTGCCCCTATTACCCCCATATTGTTATTTTTGTGCCCCATAGAATCCCTCTATTGTTATTTTTGTGGCTTTATATTATTATTGTTAGGTCAGTTGGATTATATTGTGACTCCTTAGAATCCTATATATAGAAAGGAGGTTTTGTCATTTGTATCATCCAAGAATTGTTCATTTATGTAATGTAAAGGAGGTTGCCCCCTCGAAGAGGCTGAATTCTAAGGCGTGGATCTCTCTTTTCTTTCTTTTTGTGAGCTGGTTTCATAACACTGTTACATGACCTTGACATCATGAAAGAGATATCACAAAAGAGATATATGACCGAAATATCTAGAGCAAGACTTTATGAAAGTCACCAATAACTGATATCGCCAGCATCTGTCGATTCAGATCATCAACCAAGAGATCCTTCTGCCTTTGTTTCACCTGAAACCAACAACAACCGTGAACTAGAACCAAAAGCTTCTAAGATAATGCCAACCATGCATCATTGGAAGATTATCTTCTCCCCCTGAACCTGTGCCAGATGGTCTCTGTCAGACCCATATCAGACTCTCTACAACCAACATCTGTCTCTGCTGATTTCCTTCAAAACTCCATATACGCATCTGCGTCCACATAAACAAGCGTATATACACGGATAGGCCTTATGAAACTCACGTACAACCATTTCCATATCAGCAACCTGTAAATGTCCTCCAACAAGGTATGTCTGAACATAGATGTCAACTCCTCCTTTTAAACATCATCATGAAATCATTCACATTATATGTGAAACCACCATAGCCATTACATCAACGTCAAGATCTACATGATCCAGTATCGTTACTTGGGAACATATGCATCAATCAACATATGTAAGTATCAACCTATCATCATATAGATAAGAACTATCACCATGTCTCCAACAAAGAAACTTTGAGTAGTCATCCATGTATCAACACTATGTATCTTGAGCTCAAGCTCATTTGACAAAACTTCTTGATATCATCAACAACAACAATCCTTATCCACAAGAATGCCTGCATCATAACTGTATGCATATGATGATAGCAGCATATGAGTGACTCATCATCAAGTGAGGAATATGTGTATTCAAGATTTGTACTTCTCCTTATCCTTATGAAGATCACCATGTAAGCACCATATATGCATCATCAAAGAATCAACCATAAATCTAATCTGAACATCAACTATGTATCCCCAAGAATCATATGAGATTTTATCATGGACAACTCATAACCACATCATAGTAAGATATATCATTTAGCCATATAAGCATCATCACCAAGGACTATTAAACATAATGCCAACAATGAATTATTAAAGGCATATGATCCCCCTCAACCTGTGCCATCTGTTAGATCTGATCATGCATATATCAACAATAAGCATCAAGACATCATCAAGTCAGGATCAAAACGCTTCTAGACATCTTACAAGTATCAAAACATTTCCACACATCCTCAGAAGACTGTAACTATTAATCAATAGAGCAGATAATAGACTGAATCATATCAGGTCCTTTTTCTGATCCTGTCCACACTACTTTTCCTCATACTGACATATACGCGACTTTGCAGTGTCTAACTCGCGTATATACGCGACTTTCCTTTATGGAACGTGCGTATGAGATTTAGGATACTGAAGTTTTACACTTTCAGCTCCCTCTGAGTCTGTTATGTCTGTGCTGTGCTGTATCTAAGTACATTGTGCTGTGCCACATCTTTCTGACTGTACTTCCTTCTTCTTCCATATCTTCAAGTGTGATGATGTTTTCTCCTTTTGGTGTGATGTTCGTCCTTTGTTCCTACATTCCTTTGCTATATGTCCAAGTTTGTTACATGCAAAACATCTTACATGTTTCATATTCCTCCTGTAGCAATCAGCATCTTTGTGACCAAACATATTGCAAGCAAAGCAATATCCATTAAAGTACCTTGAATGTGACGATCTTTCTGCATGATGGTCTTGAACTCTTCTTCTTCCACATCTGGCTGCAACATGTCCAAGATTATGACATACATAACATTCAACATTATTCATAGGAGGAGTAAAAGATTTTCTTTGAATAATTTCTTTCCTTGGTCGATGATGAGATTGACCTTTCATCTCCTTGTTGATCATTTTGGATTTCTCTTTATAGTTCCTTGCCTCACCTTGTGAACTAGATTCACCTTCAATAGATTCATGAAAACCAAGACCAGCCTTGATAGCAAGAGACCTTTGACTACTAAGAATATCATCCAAGGCTTTACTACTATCTTGAGATCTCAACAGTTTATCCTTTTCTTCTAATTTGCCTTTCAAGATATTTGCCTCAACTTGAAGTTGTTCCTCCTTTTCTAGACATTGCTTCTTCATGTCTTCTTCAGCTTTCCTTCCTTCTTCCAACTGATGCCTTAGTTTGAGAATCTCCTTTTCTTGTTCTTCATTTAGATCCTGTTGTATTTGACGAATTCTGAAGGCACATTCCAATTGAGATTTTAAGTTGATATCTTCGTTTACCTATTTTTCAATAGCTTGGAGTAGATCTTTATTCTTCTTCTTTGATTCTTCAAGATCTTCCTTTAGCGAGCGGATTGTGGCTTCAAGACTTTTATAGTAACTAGAACTATCTCTGAGTTTCTTGATGGTTGTGATTCTTTCATTGACTTCATCTCTTAATGATGTCACATCACCCTGCAACTTTTGACATTGATTTTCCTTGTCCTTGAGTAACTTTCTTGCCTTGTTTCCTTCCTCTGATTGAGCTTTTAGTTTGGTAACTTATTCTTTGAAAGCACATTCCCTTTTGTTCAATAGATCTTGTTGATCTTTAATTTTGTCTGTAATCCTTCTAAATACTGCCTCTATTTGATACTTTTCTTGCTCACCCATAAAAGCAAATTCAGTTGCTTCACTATCACTTTCATCTTTTCCAAATGGATAGATAGCTGGAACATCAGAGGATAACAAATTCATACATGATAGTTCATCTTCATTCTGAAATGATTCTGAATCTGATTCTGAATCTGAAGAGCTTCTTATACCTAATCCCCAATCGATTCTCCCACTGTCATAGTTCTTCTGACATGTCTTCTTCTTCTTAGGTGCTTTCTTCTTAAGCTTCTTTCCCATAGTTCCACGGATCTCCTTCAAGCGATCAAGCTTCTACCAAAGGACCTACTCTGATACCAATTGTTGGAAATAATACTAAGGGGGGGGGGGGGGGTGAATCAGTATTATCAAATCAATAAAACTTTTTCATTTCCATACTTAGATACATATACGCTACTTCATTCAAGGGAATCCGCGTGTATACGCAGCTGTGTCTAAAGCAACTAGCGTATATCCAAAAAACTTATGATTCAGTTAATACATTAAATGTTGATCTTTAAATAGTGCATCAGAACTTCATTAACCATATGAGTAGTATGCAAGTGCGGTAAAAACAGAACAGATCATCACACACAAGAAGCACACATGAACAGCATGATATAAGGTGGAAACCCAATGTGGGTGAAAACCACCTGCTACAATTCGTTTCTATCTTCCTTTATTAAGAAACTTCTTTTACAATGTACTAGTGCAGTCCTTTACCAGCACGCAGGCTACAACCTGCAGAAGGCTACAACCTTCTCTTGTTCTCCAGACTCTCCTGGAAGGGAGCTCCAACCCCCTTTGCTCTTGTACTATCTAAGATACTAGTACGTAGGCGCCGACCTACAATATTCTCTCCTCCAGGTACCACGTTTCATAAATTTTCAGACTGGATACTCCTGAAGCACAACACATAATCTGAAGGCCACGTTTCATCAAATTTTCATACTGGACCCATAAATATCATTGAAGCACAAAATAGTCAATACTAGCATCATCAATTTCTGAATCACTGAAACACTGAAACCCTGTCAATAACACAGTCACCAGAACACAGAGCAGATAACAGAACTCTGCCATAACCATCAAATCCATCTGCAACTTCAAATATTATCCTTCATAATGTATACGCTACTATAATGAATCAAACCCACATACATATGTGCTTTTTCCAAAGACAACCCGCGTACAGATCTAAAAATAATTTCTCATAACTTGCAGTTGTACCATACATTAGTCATACTCATAATACTTACAGAACAATACATGCGTCAGTATGTAGATCTAGAATAAGCATCATAAAGATAGTTCATTTCAAACCATTTGATCCCGATCTCTCCTTAGATCTTGTTCTCCATCAACTGGTGAGATCCATCCTTATCTCAGATCAAGCAATGCATCATCAACCGATAACCTGCATACTGGATCTCATACTTCTTCAGATATTCAAGACCTTTTTGGGTTCACTTGCCTAATGATCTTCTTCTCCTTTTATATTCTTAGGCCTTGCTCAATACCACGGTCCAAAACCATAATAAATCAATACCAAGAGCCTAATACTTGGGATCAACACACTTGTCGAGATACCATGATCCAAAACCATAGGTTCAAATACCGAGGAATAACTACCACGGACCAAAGTAAGCTTTCCGACATGTACGCGCATTTCCGTGCATGAAACTGCGTGTATACCCTACTTGGTATATAGCGAACCTGTGTATACGCGACTTGGTATATAGTGAACCTTCTTGTATACCCTACTTGGTATATAGCGAACCTGCGTATACGCGACTTGGTATATAGTGAACCTGCGTGTATACCCTACTTGGTATATAGTGAACCTGCGTATATATATTTTTTCTTCATACTTGTAGTCTGATCATCAATTCCTTGCTACTATCCTTCTGCACTATGATTTGTCATCAGTGTGATTTGCCATCAAGGACAACACTTGTCTCATAATGCCAACATTTTTAACTACACCAAGGGTTGGTGGGTTAAAAAAGGGTATCGGGGAAATATGAAGTAGGGAAGTTAATTAGATAAAGTGGGGGCACAAAAACTTAGGATAAGGGGTTTTGTGGGTTTTCGAGGGGAAAAGAGAAATTAATAATGGGGGAAGTGATATTTGTAATGGGGAATGGGTTTCACTCTAGGGAAAGGGGTTTTGGGAAGGGGGAATGATTTTTGAAGGGTAATTTCTAGGGAAATGTGTGAAACCAAGGGGTAAAGGTCAAAATGAGGGGAAACGGGTATTTATAAGTGATGAAGGGATAATGGGAAATTAGCAAATAAGCATGTGAGGGTATAGTGAAATGAGGGGAAATTAGTTAAACAAGCTTGGTGGATATCCTTTCTTTCTCATAAATCCTCCTTCACATGAAACATAGGATTAAGCATGATAAATGTGCTTTTGACTTAGCAACCTTGTGCATTTGCAACCTTTCTCCTACCTACCCTTTATTTACCCTAACATTTTTTCTTCATTTCATTGGGTGCAATTGAGCTTTCTGACCCTTTATTTCCTTTTCTTTGGACAAGCAAACTATCTAATTATAACCTTATAACTTCCAATGGCTCATATTAAACCCATGAGCTCATTTTTATTCTCTACCTAACTACTGATCTGCCAAGGTTAAATAGTTCGGCTAGATCTCTACTCTTTATCTATCAACATGAAATTTAAAGCATGAGTGGGTGAAGATTAAGCTATTTGATCATCATGGATTGTGGCATTTCTTACAAGCTGCATGCAACCTTAGTTTGCATAGTAAAGTAAAAAGTAGTGGCATTTGAATTTTCACACTTTCATGATATGTTTTGTTTCTTTTTGGGGTTCATAGTTTTCACTTTTTTTATCTTTTTCTTTCTTTTTGTCCTTTGATTATTCTTTTAAGACATACCCTCTTTATATTTTTAAATTTTTAATATGGAAAACATTTTGCAGAAAGCAAAAGTATGTACAATATTACAAGACTAGCCATAGCCAATTCAAAATTATGAATCCTATTATTATAGTACCATAACAGTCCACAACATAGAAATTAATATTGCAAGGACCATGATTTGCAAAGGTGGCAATTGACTTGAAAACATCAAGCAAGACACAAAATTGAACTTCCTGGCTCAAACAAATCAGGCCATACCTAAGTGCCCCTTACACCATGAAGAGTTAAATAAGAGCCAGAATAGGAATGGACAATTAATCCATGGTATGGTGCGCCATCCCTCATCATAGTATTTGTACAGTAAATCATTTTTCAGGAAAGGGATGCCATACCAAGGAATTTATGTTGATGGAATGTTCAAAATACCATGCAGTGTCATACTGGTTGGTAATGGAGACCATACTCATGTAGTTAATGAGAGAGTTAGCCATGCTATAAGTACTACTTTGGAGAGTTAGAATCTAATAGTTCCATCATCAATCCCTATGTAAAAATTGAGCACAACTGAGGATTTCAATTTTTTAGGTGGGGGAATGCAACAGAATTGAGTGTGGAGAGATTTGTGTGAGAAAACGTTGTTGAGAAAGTCTAAGAGATCCTATGGAATAGTAAAGGTCATGAGCTGGTATGAAGAGTGTATGAGGGTTGAGAGCTGAGTATATGCTCTTCAAGAGTGAGCTATGTATGATCACGATGTTGTAGAGAAGAAGGAAGAGAGAAATTGGGTTGTGCAAAATAGTATGTTGCTAAGGATAACAGAGGACCAAGAGTTTTCAAATAAAAGGATCTAATATTAAGGTAAGTGAGAGCTAATAACATAGAGTATTAATTCCTTATCGACTGTGGGTTGGAGCCTATAAAGTAGGGAGGTGGTTTTTCCATCTTAGTGGATGTTTGAAGATAACTTAGAGCTTGGTTCCTTCTGCAAGTATATGCTTCCAATAAATCCAAGTAGTTTGTGCTTTGAGTAAGCTAATCAAGTGTCTACATAAGAGGGAGTTGGTGCTTCCTACTAGTGGGTGCTACAAAAAAGCCGACCTTGAGTCAATTTTGGAGAAAATTGTTTCTCCTCTCAAATGATAAAAGAAATAATCAATCATTAGTAATGGGTACCTATTCTTAAAGGTCACCTTATTCATTTGCCTGTAGTCAATATATAATCTGATCATTTCATCTTTATTCTTTACAAAAAATATTGGTGCACCCCATGGGGCCACACTAAGCCTTATGTAATTATTGTCAATCATTTCCTTCAGCTACAATTTTAGTTCAGCCAATTCTAGGGTGATCATCCAACATGGATCCTTAGACACTGGTTCTGATCCAGGTACCTTCTCAATAGAGAAATCTCTCTCTCTATTAGGAGGAAATCTAGGAACCTCCAAGGGAAAGACATATGCGTACTACTGCAAAACAAGGTACCTTTTGTATTAATTCTGCTTCCTCATCTTCTATTTCTCTATTAGTTTCCTCATCCTTGGTAACTTATACTACAAATAACATACATCCTTTGATGTTGCTATGTTTGGCTTGCACAACTATGATTAACCTCACTAAAATTAGATTTTTCTTTCCCTGCAGCACTCCTTTTGCTTCTTGCTCATCCAGACATTCAATTTGTTTTTCATAGAAATATACCTCAGTATAATGTAAATACAAATAATCCATGCCTAGGAATATGCCAAATGCACCCAATGGAAATACATTAAAATGGGTTGTTGTGGGCATGCCACTGAGCTCAAATGCATAGTACTTTACCTAATGGACAATTTTTCTTTTTCTCCCAGTTTCCAACTAAACCAACCAATGTTCTTTATGCATTTCCTTTCCCAAACCACATTTCTCAGAAGTATTTGGGCTGACATAGATATAATTATAACATGGATCAATTAAAATAGAAATAATTTACTCTTGTAACTTATTTTCCATCTCAATGATGGATGCCTAGTGATTTGCCTGGCGGTTGTCCACTACTGTGTAAATTTTTTCCATACTCCGACCTATTTCACCACCTGTGCTCATCTCCTGCGCATTGTAAATATTTGGCCCAACATCCTTATGGTGAGCCTTGGTAATGCACCAAGGATGTTTCAACTCTCAAGGGCTTCTCAAATTAAATTATCCACCCGGGGTTTGTACAAACTTAGAGGTAACATTGCTATATGCACAGTAGGTTAGGTTCTACTCATGTCACCCTCAATCATGAGATTTGATTAAGGTGTTAAAATACCAATACTTCAGCTAACTACAAATATGAAATCATGTCATAATTGCAAGGATATGAACATGATTCTAACTACAGAAGTGAAAATTCCATTCATTCAATGTAAATGCTAAATTGGAATTGCATGAAGAAAGGAAAGGCTAGTCTAGTTGCAGAAGAAAACCATGCTATTCTAGTTTCAAACCTAATCAATGTAACAACCTAATTACATGAATCATTTATCTATTTTCACTTTCTTGAAAATGAGAAATTCAACCTTCAACACAATTATGAAAAAAAATTATAATTCTAATTCTATTTTTCGTCTTATGTTTGCAGTGAGAAAAAATGGCATTCGAGTGGTCTTAGAGTCTTCCCTAATCATGAAATCAAAGCTTGGAGATCATATTAAACCTCAGTATGCCAGGGTCAAAATACGGAGTGAATCTGATTTAAAAAGCAACTCTACAGGTTTGCTATAGGAAGTGCTACAGGAGGTCTTGTATTACTACGGGAAGGGGGTTTGAGAGTTTTTTCATGAATGGAATGGAGTCTTGAAGGTATAATGAGGTGGATGAAGGTAGAATAAGGTGACTGAAGGGTTTGGGATCCCCTTGGCCAATCCTAGTACCCATCAGAGGTCTATCTTGCACCAAATTTTGTGCCCATGGTGTCCTCCATTTACCTTAGTAGAGTGGTCTTGGTGGGAGGGTTTGGAAGCAATGTTAGGTGACTAGAAGGGAGATGGAGTGTCCTAGGTGGATGTAGAAAGGTGTGTCCACCTTTACAGGTCAACATAATCCTTACTAACCAATCAAACACATGCATTAAATTATCACTATAACATCAAAGTAAATTAACATGGAAAAGATGAGTTAAATTTTATTGAAATATACTCTAACCCACAACACAACTCCTAATTTCCAAACCATTTATACCAACTCCTAAAGTGCAGAAACTAAACATTAAGAAATATTACAGTCTCATAATTAAAATTTTCCAATAAATCACAAACAAATATTTTTTGGTTGTTATTGTAGATCTTCCCATCACTCTTCCCACAAGAGAGGTGATAAGCAAGCCCACAACTACAAATTTTGTAATATAATATCTATTGAAACAAGAGAGGTATTACACTAACTTGAGCAAGAACAAGGAAGAAATACAACAGAGGGACTAAAGCCTCTCGGTTAAGCCCAAACACAAGGGTTTCATCCCTCCAGAAATACTTCAGTTGTAGACCAAAAATGCAATTCCCATTAACAGAAAACAAGAGTCACATACATCATATCAAAGATGATAATAATGTCAAGCACTAGGCTCTTAGTAGCTATTCCTAGATGCGAAAAAATTTTGAATCCTAATGAGCCTTTTTGATGGTTTATTTATACAAAAAGTAGTTAAGGGAATATCCCTTGAAAAGAGGAGTGATTCCCTCCAAAATCTTGAGATTTGTGGATCTGTTTCCTTTGGTCTTCACATGTGGTTGTTGCTCCTTGGTTTCTAGTGAATTCGAGTTGTCAATGAGTATTCTATTATCTCATGCTGAGTTGGAGAGTTAATGAGGTGGAAAAACCTCCTATGTTCTATATGGTTGTCTCCATCAATCCCCTTCATAGTAAATATATCCAAAAATGCATCTTTTTCCTGCATATTAATCACATTAGGCCATGCAATATGAGAAACACCCTTTAGTCCTCTTACTAAGAATATTATGGCTAAAAATGAAAATTAATGTGAGAAAAGGAGAGTTTTAAAGGTTGGAGGATAACACAATGAACCTCAAAATGCACCTATTGATGGGTCCCACCACCTGCTAATGCAGACAATCTTTTCTTTTGTGGTTTCCTCCACTAGTCCAACATTTGAGTGGATCACGTCCATGAGACTTGGGATATGCTGACATTGGTTGCTGCACATTTTTATAATTAGAAATGTTTCCTTTCTATTGAAATTGTCTTGTATGAGCTAGGTGCTTACCTTCTTTCCTTTCTGAGCTTTTCTTAGGCCAATTATTCTTATGTCTAGCATCGCTTTTAGCCTTCCAATTACTTTTAATATCGGGTTTTCTTTTACTTGCTCATAACAATGCTCTATGTTTTTAATGGCATCTTTCAGAGTTTAGGGTTCCAACAACTCAATTTTATCCTTGAATGTGTAGGTTTTAACCCTATATAAAAATTAATTACATACTATACGAGAATATGAAACAAATACACATAAATTTCCCTTGGATCCCAAAACTGAGATTACCAGATTGATTTTCCATTATGTTCCTTTCAATATTACAATATATATATATATATATATATATATATATATATATATATATATATATATATATATATATATATATATATAGATATAGATATACATATATATATATATATATATATAGATATACATATATATATATATATGTATATATATATATATATATATCTATATATATATATATATATATATATATATATATATATATATATATATATATATATATATATATACATGTTGAATCATTCATAAACCCCAATCCATTAACCCTGGATTAGAACATAACCATAGTTCCCTTGACTAAATCTACAAAATACCATGAGCAGAAAACCTTCATGCGAAAAACCATGAGAAAAACCCATGCACAAAACCATAGGTAGCTTCACCCACCTAATATAGGGCCCAAAACAATTTTCTCAGGGACCCCATGTAGGGGGATACCACCCCCCTGAAACACCCTGACAGGGGGGCTATCGCCCTCCTATGCCCCCACCCCATGCTTGCGGCTAGTTGTGGAAAGAATATAAAACACACCCAACATTCTCCAAATTGTTCTTTTCTTTCACACACAGAGGGTCACTCGAGAGCTTAGTCAATGGTCCAACCCTGCAATGCCCATTGTTTCTCTATACCAAGAAAACTTCTCAGTGCTCATAGACTTCATCAATGCATGTGAAGCATCTTTCAAAGTGTTCACCTTTACCAACAGCCTTTTTTCCTTAGCCATATCCCTCACAAAGTGATATTGAACATCAATGTGCTTTGTATTTGAATGATAAGAAGGGTTCTTTGCCAAGAAAATTGCACTTTGGTTGTCACATTCTATCCTTATAGCTTGTTCTACTGACCCGATACTTGAACACAATCTCTACAACCAAAATTATTCCTTTCCTGCATGAGTGGTTTCCATGTATTTTGCCTCTGTAGTTGAAAGTTCCACTTACAGACTGTCTCTTGCTCATCTAACTGAATGCACCTCCAAATAGGTTAAACACATACCCACTTGTAGATCTTCTCTGATCCAGACGTCCATCCCAGTCTGCATCAACAAAGCCATGTGTGTCCAAAAATCTATCCAATCCTCATCTTCCTTGGTAGCACAGACCATAATCACTACTGCCACACAAATATTTGAAAAATTGATTCACTTTTATCCAATGCTCCTTCCTTGTTTTTGACATAAACCTACCCAATACCCCCACTACATGTGCATGTCTGGTCTAGTACAGACCATTGCATACATCAGGCTACCGACTACACATGTGTTGGCTTGAAGGGGCCTGACCCAAGTTCAATGTTAATTTAGCCAAACAAATCCCTACACTACTGGCCCTTTCAGCATCATCCCACGGAGCGTGGACTGAAGTCTCACTCGAAGCAGTATGGGGGGATGTTGGAACCAAGTTTCCACACCCTGAGATGGTTGTGATGTCGTTGATTCCCTCTATCTTTGCATTCACGTAGGTTGGTTCGCTCTAAGGCATGCAAGACGAGCCCTCTATTCCGGCCTTCAGTACCTCCGCAAAAGGGTCTGATCGGCCTTCACGCAACCCTAGCCTATTGCTTAGGCACATTGGTGCTAATATGGTAATGTGCCATATAAATTCCCCAATTAATCTAAGTGACTTGCTTATCTTATCAGACAACTATAGTTAACTCCAAGTAAATAGATATTCATAAATTCATTCAATTATTCAATGTAATGGCATTCATTGCCGCATCACATAAGCATCATAAAGGAAATTCATACATAACATATCAAGATGCAATCACAGAAAAAAAACACAGGAATTGCAGAATATCTCCCTTTATTAATTATCTTCCAAACGTTTACAGACTTTGTCTACCCTGCGCACACAGCTACAAGGGTTCGCGCACTTAGCTGCGAACTTCTACCCTAGGCCTCTGTGCACTCAGCTGCGGACTTCTACCCTAGGCCTCTGCACACTCAGCTGCAGAGCATTTACCTACACTACAACCCAAGACTTATACTTCTTACTTCAGAGCTATGACTCTCTTACATTATTCATCATTCTATATCTCCAAAACTACTTAGAGCTTAGCTCTTTTTATACAATCCCATGGTTCAAGGACCATGGGTAAATCTCTTACAACCAACTTTACTTTTCAAAACTAAGGGTGGACTACCCTTTATGACACATAACACCTTTGTGCTCCGCGACCATAAAATGTGGAGAATTTACCGTTTTGTTACAAAATTTAACTCAAACATGGGATTTTAGCCCCAAAACTGCCCTTAGGGGATCCTGCTCCCAACAGGCCCCCAACACAAACATTGTGACTTTCCCTTGAGTCACTCGGTAGGTGCGAAGCCCATCCATCTCAAACTATATGACCGCTATCTCGGCCATGCACTGAGCTGCCACCTACTTTGCATCTTCCACTATCTTCTCAGTCACTACTCCTATGCTATCAACCTGAAGCTTTTGTTGCATTGCATGCAGAGTCGCAAGCATGCCTTCAATATTTTCTGTGACTGCATAAGTTTCCTCTAGCTAGGGCTTTAGTCAAGCCTTCAACATTGCTTCCTTGTGTAGTGTTGTGTCCACCTATTCCTTCAGTTTCTTGGCCTCCTACAGCTTGGCTAGCCTCTATGTCAGCATGACGGTTCGCATTGTGCCCTTAACTTCATCGTAGCGTTGTTGTAGCTTGTGCACTTCTATCTCTAGCCTATGTACATTTGGGTCCTCCTGCAAGCTTGTTAGGACATAAAATGATTTCTCAAACAATTATGTGCAATTTGCTACTGCACTTTCCACTGCCGCGACTGCCTCTGTAATAGCGGTCGCCCACTGTTCCTTTACTTCTGGGGATGTGGAGGGCTAGGCCCTTAGATGTAGCTCGGTAATTTATAGGTTTAACTCTAGCTGAACCCGTGCCATCTCCATTCGAGTGTCGTATGCCCATGTGGCCAACTTGCGGATGCAGACCTCGACTAGCTCTTCCTCTCGAATGGCAACTCGGGACCATTCTGCATGCCTCCTCAATGACTTGCATGATCTTCTTGCTCTGGTTGGTCGCATCAGTCTCAGCGGTGATGGTAGAATTTCTTCGTAGGGCCATCTATTTGTTGTTGATCTCTTATTTGCTGGTCACCTGGAAGGTGCGGTGCTCTCAAGCCCTCATTTTTGCAATTACTCCATTTTGTAAGAGGTGGAGTGCTTCGCGTGGAAGCACTACCAATTTCAGCCCAACTCCCTTCAAGGCATTGACAGCGGGCCTGTCAACCTCATTTTCCATGATCAGTGCTCCATTCGGTAGTACCATCGCACTGGAAGCATTCATGTGCAACATATTAGCATCCTCTAAAGTGTTGATGGCCAAGCCGGTATACACCGTACCAGCCTGCGACGCGCGGATCTGCAACTCTTGCAACCTGGTCTAGATAGCCCCTAGTATGATCGACTGCTGCTGTTCAAATTTCTGCAAGGCCTCCGCAGAGAAATCTCTGACTATGTCACCTATATCATGTATGTCATCCATTGTTAGTGTGATAGGGTCTAGCGAGGTCTTGGTCGCCTTGGATTTCTTTTTAGACCCACCCTTCTCCAGCACTCTTGGGTGCTTAATGCGGGCAGATGTCTTCTGAGGGTCTACGCCATGCTATTCTGTGTCTTCCTCTTTGGTCTCAGGTGAAGGCAACTACGCACCTTTTTTAGAGCCCCGCTGTGTGCCACCTGTCTATTTTCCTACCTCCTTTCCTACTTTCTCTGCCTGGGCCTTTTCAGCAGCCTCCTTTTTCCAATTTTCGACCAACCACGCCATCTTCAGCTTCGCCTCCTCCTTCTTATTTTGCGTGGAAGACTTGCTTCCACTCACCGCCAAGTCCATGGTAGTGCGCCACTCCGCCAACCATTAATGAAGCACTGCATCGATGGTGTCATCTGTGGCCAGATACGGCAAGTCATACCACTTGTGCGCAGGGTCCTTCTATGCCCTGATTGATACTCGATGGAAATTAGCTTTAAACTCAATGTAGCCCTATAGGTTGGCATACACAGTGGGCGACAATCGTGGCTTACGATTTATGGCCATCTTGATATTCATTTCCATCAAGATCCAAAAGATCTTGTTGTCCTGAACTTGTTGCGCATCCTTGATTGCCGATAACGAAGCATACTTTGCTACTTCAGGAAGGTCTAGCATGACAGAAGGGAATTGGCTCTCCTCTGGTAGCTCCCACACTACCAGCACAATTGACAGCAAGAGCCACGCATAGTGTATTGTCTTTCTTTGCTCTTGTGCTTCGCAACAGTTTTCTAGGAAATCTCCACGAAGGTAGTCCGATGAGTTAAACTGGACTCCTTAGGCACACTACTATGTGAGTGTGACGACAGGCGACAGCACCTCATCAGCGTGACACTTCTGCATCACCTTCCCTGCAAGGATCTATGTTGCTACCTTCACAGTGGGGTCACAGATGCTAGAGATAGTGTACCTCCGCGACTTCTTCACCAGCTTGAATTTATCCTTCATTGACTCCGTGAGACCCTGCTTGTGACCCTTGCCATCAAATATCATCATTGGATTCTCGTCTGTATACAACAGGTATTATCCGGTGAATAAACATATCTATGATGGGTATTGGATCCTCTAGCCACTAACACCCATCATGCACCAAGAATAATAGCTGCTTGATGACCAAAACTCTCACCGGGGTGGAGTTATAGTGTGACACCCAGAGCAGGTTAAGCAATCCTGCCTTCTCTACCCCCTTGAGCCACCTCCATGGCTCTAAGGAGATCATTCCCATATTTTTGTCTATGATGTGGCGCATCAGCTGCTCGGTTGCCAGGTGTGGGAACTTCTCGTGGTACGCCAAGTCCCAATCTTCAAGCTTTAGTATCAGCACCTATGCCAAACATGAATCGTCGAAAGAAATTTCATCTAGTAGTAGAGGGGTTTGTAGGGGAGTCTTACTCTCATTAATGTCCTTTGGGACCTTGGACTTAGGCTCGTGTGGAGGGACATACTCTGACAACTGCGTAATAGGGTCCACACCTTGGGCTTCAACCTCCTCTACTTCCATTCCTACATCCTCATCGTCCAACGGGATGTCTTCGATATCTTCATCATTGGCTTCTAGGTTTATAGCCTTGCCTTTCTCTTGTGTAGTGGGATTTGGTGGGTTTCGCCCTGGCGAGGCATGCATTGGTATGGCAGGTTGCTTTCCCTTCTTTTCCTTCATGGTTTCCTTGGTTGGAGTTGGCTTCGTCTCAGCGTTCTTAGGGATTTAGGGACCTCTGCCAATAGTTCAGAAACCTTTGGGGCAGCTTCTTTAGCCTCCATATCAATTTATTGCACATTCTCCTTAGCTGCCACTTCTTCGGTGTCCATAGATTTTGCGTGTGTCAACATGACGGTATTCACTACTTCCTGTGTCTCCTTTGAAAATTGTTCAAATGCCAGACTCACTATCAGATCTTGAAAGAATTCACAGTTCATGTGCACCTGAGAGCACAACAACTCAATTCTCAAAATGGCAAGTGTTTTTCACTGGGCAGCCACTTGCAATTTATAGGGCATTTCAAATTCAAATCCGACCGTCCCCCCAAAATCTGTTCATTGATGTTGGATTGGCGACATATTTTCAAGGATCTAAGCCATAAATTTCATCTGAAATGTCAGTTTTCCGCTCCATTTGGTCTCACTTCTACTATCTTTTCATGAACAATGACTTTAACAGTCACTTTCCAACTGACCTATGCGATTTCTCCCTGGGTAGTACAACTCCCTCTGCTCTACTGCGGACCTAGTGACAGTCCCTTGCTTTGCACCATCTTCCAATCATGTATCTCCCCAACCTAGGTAGTGTAGTTTATATTCTTGTGCCTCCTTTCAACTACCTAGAGCGTTAAGATTGTGCTAACTTCATTTAGTCACATGGTCGAACTGCTGGTGTATGGATTCAAGCGACTGCCATTCACCTTCTCGGGAAGGGTTCTCCATTCAATTTGATTAGCTGTACCGCTTCTCCGTCGGTAATCTCCTTAATAACATAGGGCCATAACTAGTGCATCCGAACTTTCCCTAGAAATTTATCAAACTTACTATCATATAGCAAAACCAGGTCATTTACCTTAAATGTGTGCAGCTTAATGTGTCGATCATGCCATGCCTTTTCGCGCTGCTTTTGGACCTACTGGTGAAATCCAACCAAAAATCTCTCTTCTTCGAGCTCATCCAGTTGTGCGAGCCTTTCCTCTAGGGCTTTGTGATCCGTTATACCTGTGAGCACTACTATGCATAAAATAGGCGTGATGTATTCCATATGTATTACCACTTCAACCCCATAGACGAGCCTAAAGGGTTTTTGTCCAGTCAACTTCTTGCATGTCGTTTAATAAGCCCATAGTATTGCAGGTATGCATAGGTCCCAATAACTTTGCTGAGCATTGCAAACCTTGGTCAACATGTTTTTGAGCACTTTGTTGAATGCTTCCACCATCCCGTTAGCTTGCGGGTGATAAGGCATGCTCTTCTAGTGGTATACCTGAAATTCCTCCATTAGCGCATTGGTTGTCTCATTGAGGAAGTGCTTACCATGATCACTCATCAAGATATTTGGACAACAAAATCGCATCAGTACATGCTCAAATATGAACTTCACGGTAGTCATGCTCGTGCAATCCTTCACCAGGTGTGCCTATGCCCAACGAGTCAAATAATTCGTCGTGGTGATAATGTACCTCGTTCCCATCTTTCCTTGGGGCTGAATGGGTCCCACAAAATCTATCGCCCACTTCTCAAAAGGTTGCAAAGTCATTTGTGGATTCAAAGGCATCTCATCCCTCCGTGATGGTCTGCTAGTCCTTTGACACACATCACATGCCTTGCAATATGCTTTTGAGTCTTGATGGAGGGTTGGCCACCACAACCCTATGCGTAGAATCTTTTGTGTGGTTACTCTTCCTGCATAATGTCCTCCCGCATAGCCCCCACGAGCATCCATGAGGATGCTACTTCTTTCGAACTCTGGTACATACCATTTCAATATCTCATTAGTCCCCGTCTTGTAAATATGCCCAGCAATGACAGAGAAATTTGTCACGCGCACCACTAATTCCTTCTTCTACTGGACAATGTATCCTTCCAATGCAGTACTTGTCATTAGGAACTGTATTATATCTTCGAAAAGACCATCCGTGATGTGCACTGCAAACTGTTGTGCGTCAGGCAATCCCTTCTCGAAATTAGTGGGTTCCTCCCATGTTTCAATGCCCAATAGATGGTCTGGTCCCACATTCAATCATCCAGGCTTCACAACAACTTCAAAATCATACTCCTGGAACAATAAGAGCCACCTGATTCTCCCCCCAAAACAGGGTTATTGACCAGGTACTTTAGCACGGAGTGATCTGTATACATATTATAGTGCCTATACTTATGGAGTGCATACACCATAGCTATCCCTTCGCACTCAGTGGTGGAATAGTTCTTCTCCGCTTTTGATAATCGTCATATTGTGAATGAAATACGATGGTCAAAGCCTTCTCCGCCAACCTGTGTCATTACTACTCTCAGCATTATACATGACGTATCAACATGTACATGAAATTCTTTCTTCCAGTCCGGGAAGACTAGAATTGACGTAGTGACCATCTTTTCTTTCAATATATCCAAGCTCTTCTTGCAGTCATCGTTCCAGAAGAATGTGACATCCTTCTTCCACAATTTCTCCATAGGCATGGTGATCTGGGCATAGCTTTTGTTAAACTTTCTGTAATATCCTGTATGTCCTAAAGTAATGAACAACTACTTCACACTTTGCGGTCCTTCCAAGTTTAGCATCACCATGATCTTCACGAGGTCTACCATCAATCCTTGTCTGCAAACCACATGCCCGAACAGGTTTCCAAAAGGAACACAAAATACCAACT
Source organism: Pinus tabuliformis (assembly GCA_031772625.1). NCBI lineage: Eukaryota > Viridiplantae > Streptophyta > Pinopsida > Pinales > Pinaceae > Pinus > Pinus tabuliformis. The sequence continues at coordinate 875,993,016 of CM062814.1, read as the reverse complement.
TCTTGAGATTGAGTGCGATCTGGTATCTTTAGTAGGTATCTAGCATCAGGCGCAAGCTTGATACATGGCGCTTAACGAACGCAAACACAGTCTAGTCATCAAAATATACCCCCAGGAACTTATTAATAAATTCCTTGAATGCAGCAACAACTACGCGCGAGAATATCGTAGGTGAATTCTTTAATATGAATGGAATTATAATGTACTGAAAACAACCCCACTCAGTCATGAAGGTTTTCTTGCTTTTGTCCTCTGACGCGATTTTGATCTGGTGGTACCCTGAGAACCCATCAATGAAGGAGTATGCTTCCTGACCTATTACAGGGAAAAGTGTCTATATAGAACTGCTCTATCCCACTAAGGTGTGACAGCTGCCTTAGAAACAAATAGAGAAAAGCTACTTTTGTATTTCCTTTATGAATTATAGATAGAGAGGAACAGAAAGACCAACCTCTGTCTTGCGCTAATCCTTTGATTTGATCCCTCTCTTCTTTGATAGTCCTCAGCTACCTACTCCCTTGCATGCCCAGCTTCACAAAGTACCTGTAATATCACAGAAGCATAGCACTATACAAAGACATGGATCTATATTCATAAACAATCTAGGATCAGATGTAAATTGACCATACAATTGTAACAAGCATCAATGATACAAAAGCATGGAGGTAAACTCAAATAGCTTTTATTGATAAACAAGAAAAGATCCAGGAGGAGTTACAACCAGTTGTTCCAACCCAGCATCAACATCCCAGCAAAGAAGCCCCTCTTCGCCTCAAACAAAGCATAGATCACCCAACAATCTGATGTTTGTCTCAAAAAACCAACAAAAATTCCTTACAATATGCAAAATTCCAGCCTCCGGATCTCTGGGATGAGGGATCCATATATAGATATCTGTAAGTGGGATGAGTCAGCTTGTGATTTGATTAGTTTCTTCTCTCTGATACTTCTTGCTTCCACTTGGAGACTGAAGGCCTCTTACTCATTCTTGGTCGAATTCAGTGAGACAAGTGTCACAGGAGAAGATTCTGGAAGCTTCCATTGTCTCTCCACCTCGCGGAATGACACTGCCATTTGTCATTTCTCGCCCATCGCACCCCACAGAAGGGACTTTTGAAATGCAACGCACCCTCACAGTGTATTTAGGTGCAATGCAACGCACCTAGCCAGTGGAGCAGCTGAAATGATCTTGTTTTGACCAATTCTTAGCATTTTCTCATGGAGAACTTCTGGGAGAAGCTGTAATCTGTTGACCTTGTTCCTTTAGGAGTTAGAACAACACTTTTAGGGGCTTAGGAGCCCTTGGTTTATGGACATTTCATGCTTGTGGTTACAGGGCACAAAAATGTCTATAACAGTTGCCCCCTAAAGTATGAGGCCGTTAACCTTTTGGTGTCGGGTGAAATGCTTTATTATGAGGATCTGAAGTTATTTCAATGCTGGGAGGAGACCTGTAATAAGATACAATACAATACATTATCTTCATACTATTTTTCATGATCTAGCTGAGGCGGGCATTCCCATGCTCAGCTTTATAAATTCACTTTCATGTACATAGGACAGACAACCGTCTGAGTGTAGACTGATGATTATGATAGAGCCATCATCCTTTTCGGTGGATGATTATCTGTGCAGCAATGATGTACATTTAATGCTTTTATTTCCCTAAATATATATCGCAGCCTAGATGTATGAAACTAGATCAGGGGTCTTCAATCTTGTCCGATCTTCACTCGGAGTACAAGTCGATCCATGTGAGTAATGTTCTGAAGTCGAACATGGAAAGACATCGCTTGATTACCAGTCAATGATTTAAACTATTAACAAGCGCGAGAGGAATCACCGATAATGATAATGACCCTCAAGGTACTGTAGTACAATTCACGTGGTGTGAATAAAGGACTTGGCGTCGAACACCACGCAAAATCTTTCGGTCAAAGGCCATTGATGTAAACCTGTCACCGGAAGTGAGAAACTTGCCATTGAGGCATGCAAGATTCAAAGTACTGAATGGGGTGTTCCTAGACCAACTTCTTGGATAATGAGCTAATGTTGACAAGAAGTGATCTGTCACAGGAGGGCCTTAATGAATCCCACATCAATGACACGGAACGGAGCAAATGATTTTAATGGAGGTGAAAACGATCTGGTGATATAAGGTTCAGGGTGGCGGTCATGAAAGAATGGAGTATAATGTATGGTAGTGGGTGAGACACAGGTGAATTCTCTGAATGACTTCTCTTGAACATATCGGTGACACTGATGTGATGGATTGGTAGCATTAACCCCAAATGTGGATGGTATGGCGTGACCATGGTGATGTGACCGGTGAATGAAACAACCCAACCCGACTCGGACACGGAGTGGAAGTGTCATGTTCAAGAGCGACTTGCTACCAATAAAGTTTCTTTGAGTTTTCTTCCCAATTTTCCCCAGTCATTGCTAACCAGTACCTATTTATTTTTGTCAAGCTTGAGGAGGATAACATATGCTTGTTCTATAATTTTCCCTTTGGGCAAACCCATCGCTATGTTTTAACGAGCCTAGCGATAGTGAAACTCATTCTCGTCTATAGACAAGTTTGTCGCCATTAATCTTTTTAACGAGTTTAATGACAAAGATAACTCGGTCCTTTTCAATTTTAGAGAGTCTGAAAAGGAACGTAAAGATAACTCCAAAATTCCTTTTTCGTCATCTAATCCCTTAAGTCAAAAAATGTATAAAACAATACAGAAGGGATGAATTTTTGATACTTTTAACGAGCCGAACAAAACAAGCGCTCGATCTTTTTTTGTAATAATCCCTCAGGTCCAAAAAGATTAAAATCCAGAGGAGGGATAGCACTTCCTGTCCCTTTAATGAGTTGGAAAGGCCAAGGACTCGGCAATCTTTTCATATTTTACGAGTCAGTTGAAAAGAGCTTAAAGGAGACTCATCTTTTGAGGAACGAGTGATAACATGGGTAGCAGCTAATTCCAGGTACGGTTTGGAATTTTCCAATCACGGCAGTGTCACAAGGATGGCTAGTGAGATCACTCTTCGCAGTTGTTCCTCAAAATGGGTAAACAATCAAATGGAGGTGAATGATCGGCCAATGAAAAAGTGGAGGTGACGGTGCAAACACGACCAAGGTTTTAATGGCTAAAGTACTACATTCACGATGGTTATTTACCGAGGAATAGTTCATTTTTTAATGAGCTTAAACACGGGTGGAAACATTTGCTCATGTCTTATGTTTATTTTTTAACGAGCTTGAACTATGTGCTAAAACTGCTCGATTAATCCAGTCGTATGATAAGAATGTCTCATATAAAACGGCAATTTTTAGAGTTTTGCCCCACATCCTTTCTTTATGCAAGTTAGGAGACGACCAATCCTACGGGTTTAAAGGGTTAGAGGTCCTATAAGTTTAAAAAATAAATAGTCGCTCTTAGCTTGCACTCCAAAAGGTTTGCATGCCCCCAAGTATAAAATAGAGTTTCAAGGTTACCCCTTCTTTAGTCCGTTAAAAAATTTGTTTTACCGAGAGAGGCCTACCTCTTACAGGTTACCCAAAGATTGTTCTATTCACAGCGCAAACAAAACACTTCTTCGGCGATGTCTACCAAAATAAACAAAGGTGAGCGGATGGTATGGCGTGACCGTCCCTGACATAACTTTGGCAAGAGGTTCTTGTTCCAGTCCAACGCCCCCTTCCAATCATGGATGGGAGTACAGAGGTCATATTCTCGCGGAAACCTACCTTATACCCAAAGTTTTCCTGCCGAAGCAGACCAGGGTGCATGCCCCCTGGGTTTCAGTCATGTCCCCCCGAATCACTCGCGCTCATCAGGTGGACGGACTGGAGATTGAGACATTTCTTGCGTGAAAAGACCATTTAGGGATGGTATATGACTATTTGCTCTGCATGATCTAGGAAATGAAAGTTGGTCTATGAGCTTGACCACTCTTCCTTCATGCGGAAAACACATCACTCTAAAGAGTGATGAGACAATGGCTCTCATGCAATAAATATAGTCTCGTCCAAGGAGTAGATTGTAATCCAGGGGTCCTTGAACTACCATCACGTTCATGTGAATAGTTTTCCCTCTCAATGTTATGGGCACATTGGGAAGGATCCCTAATGGTCGACTGGTTCCTTTATCAAAGCCTGTCACATTTCTCATTTCAGGCAAAAGCAATGGTGAACCAAGTGCTTTCCAAGCAGTCGAGGAAAGGATACTCACAGAAGCCCCCTCATCTATGATGGTACCAACCATAACCATTTTATATATTTGAACAATAATTCAGAATGGTACACTAGCTGGTAAACGGGGTCTGCCTAGTTGGTTCCAGTTGAAGGAGACAACTAGGTTGCTTGGAGGTGGGACCAAATAGACGGCTGGGTATGAATCTGATGAACTTCATTCCTGCGGTAAAGGAACGGGTAAATTACCCCCATGTTCGTTGGAGTCTATGCTTATGAAAAGAATTTGCACGGTGTCATCCTTGTTCTCTTCAGTGAGTGTATCATCTGAAGATGGAACCTCTGAAGGCAAGACCGGGTCAACTTCCGCCTCGACCTTTTGACTTTCATCTGGTATGGATTCAGATGGTTTATCTTCAATGATAGATGCTTCAGCCGACCACCTGAGCGGGCCAGCCGTATTTTCAACTAGTGACGGACTTGGCAAGAGTTTTTTATATCCAGGAGGAAGTCGTACCGGTGAAACCAGACGATCATCCAAAACTCTTTTAGCTTCGTCTAAGAAGGGACAATGGTGGACGACGTGATCGCCTTCGCACAGTTTACAAGGAAATTTATATTTTCTTTTTTGTCCTGGGGCTTCACTTTCACTAGTTGACGATGTGTTTTCAACATGATCATCAGAGGTTGACGACACTGGGTTGTGCAAACGGGGAGACCAGTCCCTTAAGATCCGAGGGATGCAAGGACAATCTCTGTGATAGTGGTCTCCCTTGCAAATGACATATGGCGATTTAGGCCTGGTCAGTGCAGTGTGTGGATTTTCGTTAGACGACACTCGTTTTCCCCCATTCGCTTTTGGCTCCTTCTTCTTCTTCTCTTTCTTCTTCTTTTCCTTCTTCTCCTTAGGTACTTGACTTTTGGCTTTACCAACTCCATCAAGCGAAGAGGAAGGAGGAGAGGAAGAATTAGAGGAAGTAGAAGGTTGGAGGGTAACTCTGGACTCGTCTAATTGCTGATTTGATTATTCAGGAATAGTGGTGTTCTGAACGACAGAGGTTGAGAAGAGCCATACAGGCAAACCAATTGTCAGTCCTGGAAGCGACAATGTGGCCATATGGGGTGCACCAACATCTCCCCAAGAGGAGAAGGGACTAGGATTTCCTCCAAGGGGAATTCCTTGGTTGGTGGACTCCATTTTCTGAACCCAAGATCAACGTAGGAAAAGGGGTAATAAATATTCCATTTAAAATAAATTTTTAGACGCTTTGACACAACTTGTTTTTTCAGTTTTTAAGAGTCGAGAAAAAACAAAAGATGACTCTAGTCTCCTTCGATTTTTAATGAGCTTGAAGTGACAAGTGCTCAGATGGACCTTTTCCGTTAAGGAGTTTGAAAAGGAACGAAAGGGACTGCTCTGGAAGTCTAGGTAGAGGGAGTACCAAACCAATCGCAAAACTGCAGAATACTTTTTACGGTACGGTAGTCAATCTTCCCGAATGTTGTGTTTAGTGCATTGCGATCGATAGGGTGGCAGACACGGCTTCCTATGGATAAAGTGTTTAAGCCTATAGGGGTCTCCCAAAATATACTCGATGGTACGTGGGAGCACAAGTCCGTACTGGCACTTATCGTCTCAAAACGGAGGAATCACCCAACCATCAGTGAGAACAACAGTTACCAGGTTTTAGGACGCCGGAATATGTCTCTAGCCTAGACCTCTAAATGTTGTGCGTTAAGTTCCAAAGCGTTGTTAGATTCATTGAATTTATTTTAAGTTGATCTTGTTTATGAAGTTTGCCTTTCGGGTTCACCACGAGATGTAGATGTAATTCCTAAAATGCAATCTAAAGATGATAAACAAACTTGTTATCTCTTTTATGCAATGAAAATCCTAGCTACTAGGGAAAAGAAAGACAGAATCTTTTCGCAAAGAGCAAAGAGCACACTGTAAATGCACTTTCCTAAATCAAGCCAAATAGACTGTCTATATGCAAATGCACATGCATGTATTTGTTTTCGACTTTCTTAGTATATGGATGCTAAAAAGAAAGTTGATGCATAAATCTGAATTTCTTTTCAAGCGAAAAATATAAACAAGCTTCTTTTCGAAATAAAAAATAGAGATGATTACAACACCTTACGATTTTGAAATGAATACTTGTTTTTGACACTAGAAAATTATGAATTTAGACCAAAAGCAATAGTAATAGGATAATCAACCATCAACAACAATCAAACTCTTTCCTACGATTGAAATCGACACTTGTGACATATTCAAATAAAAGGACGACAGTACGATTATGCTACTTTTGCAAAGGAGAACTGTAAATGACTCAACAAACACACAAAAACATCTACAGTTCTTTTGTACACCAGCAAGGAAAATGGGTTTCAAACAGACATATACTGATCACAAGTAGCAAAATTCAAGAATAGAACTGGAAAGAATGAACCACAAAAACCACAACTGCACAGAGCTAGTCTGATCAACGCACCTGTAACACAGAGAATCTGAAATGCAGCGCAGGTTGTCCACTCGGGAAGTGTGCTGAAATTAAGAATCTCTTAACAGTACCTACGCTGGGCCAGAAACGAGACTCTGTTCGAGTTCCGGGTCACAGTTTGCAGTTCAATTCTTGGTTTTTGGCCGATTAAAAAGCAATCAGTAATTCAACAATCAGGGGTAGATCTAAGGAGGATCTAAGAGCTATCACAAGGGAAATCAGATTTTTTGTGAATCAGTTGTTTAAATCATAAACAGATCCAGTGAATGGATTGAAGCAGCAGTTGTCTACTTGGCACTTGTTATGGAAAATGCAGTTCGAATGCTACTTATAAGTTTATGAAACAAACAAACAAAGAATGATAAACAAACAAACTAATTAATTCCCCAGCGGAGTCGCCATTTTGTTACAGGGAAAAGTGTCTATATAGAACTGCTCTATCCCACTAAGGTGTGACAGCTGCTTTAGAAACAAACAAAGAAAAGCTACTTTTGTATTTCCTTTATGAATTATAGATAGAGAGGAACAGAAAGACCAACCTCTGTCTTGCGCTAATCCTTTGATTCGATCCCTCTCTTCTTTGATAGTCCTCAGCTACCCGCTCCCTTGCACGCCCAACTTCACAAAGTACCTGTAAGATCACAGAAGCATAGCACTATACAAAGACATGGATATATATTCATAAACAATATAGTATCAGATGTAAATTGACCATACAAATGTAACAAGCATCAATGATACAAAAGCATGGAGGAAAACTCAAATAGATTTTATTGATAAACAAGAAAAGATCCAGGAGGAGTTACAACCAGTTGTTCTGACCCAGCATCAACCTCCCAGCAAAGAAACCCCTCTTCACCTCAAACAAAGCATAGATCACCCAACAATCTGATGTTTATCTCAAAAAACCAATAGCAATTCCTTACAATATGCAAAATTCCAGCCTCTGGATCTCTAGAATGAGGGATCCATATATAGATATCTATAAGGGGGATGAGTCAGCTTATGATTTGATTAGTGTCTTCTCTCTGATAGTTCTTGCTTCCACTTGGAGACTGAAGGCCTCTTACTCATCCTTGGTCGAATTCAGTGAGGCAAGTGTCGCAGGAGAAGATTCTGGAAGCTTCCATTGTCTCTCCACCTTGCGGAATGACACTGCCATTTGTCATTTCTCACCCATCGCACCCCACAGAAGGGACTTTTGAAATGCAACGCACCCTCACAGTGTATTTAGGTGCAATGCAACGCACCTAGCCAGTGGAGCAGCTGAAATGATCCTGTTTTGACCAATTCTGAGCATTTTCTCATGGAGAACTTCTGGGAGAAGTTGTAATCTGTTGACCTTGTTCCTTTAGGAGTTAGAACAACACTTTTAGGGACTTAGGAGCCCTTGGTTTATGGACACTTCATGCTTGTGGTTGCAGGGCACAAAAATGTCTATAACATGACCACCTACATTGTCCAACACTTCATCAGTGAACGGAGTCAGGAAAGGATCATGTACTCAAGTGTCATTAAGCTTTCTGAGATCCACACATATCCTTATTTCATCCTTCTACTTCTTTTCCTGTACCACCATTGGACTTACCCAATCAGTTTATTCCACGGGCTCAATGATGCCTACTGCAAGCATCTTGTCTATCTCTAAGCGAACCTTCTCCTTATATTTCAGATTGAGATGGTAAGGTCTTTTCTTAACTGGCTTCATGTCAGGCTTCAACATAATATTCATCATTCCTAGGTCCCCGATTATCCCCTTTAGATCCGTGAACTTGTTAGGGAATAAATCCTAGTATTCGTGGAGAAATTCAGCTACCTTATCCACTGTCGTGTCGTTGTCTCCAATCTTCACGAATTTGGGTTCTTCTTCTCTACCAATGTTTACTTTTTTGTTTTCAACGTCACAGTTATATCAAGGTTCTCAATCTGCGGTCCTTGAACCTCATGGTGACCTTATGTTTCTGGAATGTTAACCTTCCATGGATCCTCATCCTCTTCTTTAACAGTTACATTATAACATTCAAGCATGTGACTCAGTTGAGTAGCCCATTCAGACTAAATCAAGTCTAAAGGATCCTGCGGTATCCTAAATATTGATTCTTTCACTTCTTGTAGTGCTTCATCAATACTAAACTTGTCCTCGAAACTGAATGTCATCATGAATCCCTCATGAAGGATATCACATTAGCCTATCCCATGGCGGAAATCAGTTTCTACATACCATTTCATCAGGATGATATCCATGGTGTTGCAAAACAAGTGCACCCATTCAGGCTGTGGCTTTTCTCCATAAGCCTAGGTCCATTTGGCCAAATGCACACGTTGATCATCCTACCCATCATACTTATCTATCATTCGCATCTTCGGCTTCCCAAAACGAGTTCTCATCATTCTCCTACATTCACACCAATCATCAAAGCTTCCCTTGTGCGTACTCCACCATCTTGTAGGCGTAGCGCACAGTGCCCAATCCAATGCCTGGAAGCACTGCTCTTCTGGTACCTCCCTTTCAAATGCATCCAAAAAAATATCTACTTGATTTATACCATCATAAGTAGGCATATTTCTTACTTCTGAGGACACACAACACAGCGATCGGGTCATCATGTTGCAGTTCAGCATAGTCACTTCATGTAACCTGTTCTGCCAGCGCTGTAACTCTTCATCGGAGTTTGAAGTGTACGAACTCTTGCGATCCCATGTAATCCATCCATCTATGATGGGATTCACTGAATCTTGATCTCGCGTCATTATCTTATAGATACAGTCCAAATCATAATCACTCTCATAATCGCTGACTGGTTCTGTATAGCACGATCCCTCAGCAAGATCTATAGGTACTATTACATGTAGTGATTTCTTGTCAAATATCATCTTCCGCTTCTTTAAATTGATTACCCCGTTCATATCAATGGCCCAGTCAATTCCTAGGAGTGCAGGATAGGGATTGTTGTCATCCACTATCTCTATCACTTCAAAATTAGCCAGTGCGCCCACTCCCTCAATATCCACAATCACCCCTGTAGATACCCCATGGGGACGATCTTCTACTGATTGGCCATCCTTAGCTGAATCGGAGACCATTGCAGTGCGGGTCTCCCCATTCGTTCCCAAGTCTGCTTTGGTAGGACGTTCGCATCTGACCCTAGGTCCAAAATAATTTGATCCATCTCATACTCTCCTATCTACGTTGTCAGTCTCATCTCCCCTCTTGTCCTTGTTTTATGCCTGCAAATCTTTCATACTACACGCGACTCATCCAACGCGGTTCCAACGCATCTACTGATGAGCTCTTCTAACCCTTTCACAACCTTACTATCGTGCAATAGCTTCATACAAGTCTCGAGGAAAGTTGTGTGCATAGAGGGGTCCATCTCCTGTTCAGGCTTATCCTTGCTTCCTAAGGTGGAGACCTCAGTGAAGCTCTTCTTAGCTTCCATGAAGGTTTCATGTGCGTGTTCCAAATTGAACTCAGCCTCCTTTTCCAGAGCTTTGTAAACCCGTCTATTGTCTTCTAGTTATTTCCCCTTGTCATCTCTTGTAACAATGTAAACTTTGAAACGGGAACTGATACTATTACCCGTTTCATTGAGATAGCAAAAAAGTGACCTGATTTTGAAAAGGGGTGATGCAAAACACACATTTTTTTAAAGCATAGTTTTTGGCACTTTAATTTTTTTTATGTAGATTACGTTTTAGAATGTTAGTGATTTGCATGCTGATTTAAAAAGTGGTGATTCTGCATCATGCCCTTTTTTTAAAAGACCTATTGTTTGACTTTAAATTTTCTAATGTATGAAATGTAAATTTTTTTTTCTAAATTTAACAATTTTTGACACGTTAAATTTGTTTATGTCAATTTTTTTTTGACATAAAGAAAATATAAAAATGTATATTAAAAAAACTATAAAATTAAGTAAAAATAGAAAAAATTTAAAAAACATTAGAAAAAACTAAAAAAAAAACAAATTAAATACAAACTAGATTAAAAAAAAAATAGAAAATTAACAAAAAAATTAAAAAACTACTAAAATAAAGATTAAAAACATTTAAAAAAAACCTAAAAAAAAATATATAATGGATTGTAGATTTTTGTGGTCACCTATTTTAGAATTTATACTCATATATTCCACAGTTTCCATTTTTTCTTTGTCAACATTTCGAGTCTAGACCTAGACTCATCATTAGGACTTGATTTACAAAGGAGAGAGACAGAATAGATAAATAGGGTTCAGCTGTCAATTATGTGAGCCGACAGCCTACTAATTTGAATTAACTAGTTTTATAATATTTTTATAATTTTTGATATGAATAAACTAGTTTTATAATATTTATTTATTTATTTATTTATTTCCATCGAGTATCAATCAGGGCATAGAAGGACCCTGCGTAAAAGTGGTATGACTTGCCGTATCTGGCCACAGATGACAACATCAATGCAGTGTTTAATTAATGGCTGGCGGAGTGGCGCACTACCATAGACTTGGCGGTGGGTGGAAACAAGTCTACCACGCAAAATAGGAAGGAGGAGGCTAAGCTGAAGATGGTGTGGTTGGTCAAAAATTGGAAAAAGGAGGCTGCTGAAAAGGCCCAGGCAGAGCAAGCAGGAAAGGAGGTAGGAAAACAGACAGGTGGCACACAGCGGGGCTCTGAAAAAGGTGCGCAGTTGCCTTCACCTGAGACCAAAGAGGAAGACATAGAACAACATGGTGTAGACCCTCAAGAGACGTATGCCCGCATTAAGCACCCAAGAGAGCTAGAGAAGGGAGGGTCCAAAAAGAAATCCAAGGCGACCAAGACCTTGCTAGACCCTATCACACTAACAATGGATGACATACATGATATAGGTGACACAATCAGAGATTTCACTGCGGAGGTCTTGCAGAAATTTGAACAACAGCAGTAGATCATACTAGGGGTTATCCAGATCGGGTTGTAGGAGTTACAGATCTGCGCGTCGCAGGCTAGTACGGTGTATACTAGCTTGGCCATCAACACTTTAGAGGATGCCGATATGCTGCACATGAATGCTTCCAGTGCGATGGTACTGCCGAATGGAGCACTGATCATGGAAAATGAGGCTGATAGGCCCACTGTCAATTCCTTGAAGGGAGTTGGACTGAAATTGATAGCGCTTCCACGCGAAGCACTCCACCTCTTGCAGGATGGGGTAATTGCAAAAATGAGGTCTTGAGAGCACCGCACCCTCCAGGTGATCAGCAAACAACATATCAACAACAAATGGTTGGCCCTACAAAGAAATTCTACCATCAACACTGAGAATGATGCGACCAACCAGAGCAAGAAGATCATGCAAGTCGTTGAGGAGGCATGCAGAATGGTCCCCAGTTGCCATTCTAGAGGAAGAGCCAGTCAAGGTCTGCATCCGCAAGTTGGCCACAGGGGCATGCGACACTCGAATGGATATGGCGCGGGTTCAGCTGGAGTTGAACCAATAAATTCGGAGCTACATCTAAGGGCCTAGCCCTCCACATCCCCAGAAGTAAAGGAACAGTGGGCGACCGCTGTTACAGAGGCAGTCGCGGCGGTGGAAAGTGCAGTAGAAGATTGCACACAGTTGTTTGAGCAATCATTTTATGTCCTGAAAAGCTTGCAGGAGGACCTAAATGTACATAGGCTAAAGATAGAAGTGCACGAGCTACAACAACGCTACGATGAAGTTAAGGGCACAATGCGAACCGTCATGCTGACATAGAGGCTAGCCAAGCTGTAGGAGGCCAAGCAACTGAAGGAATAGGTGGACACAACACTACACAAGGAAGCAATGTTGAAGGCTTGACTAAAGCCCTGGTTGGAGGAAACTTATGCAGTCATAGAAAATATTGAAGGCATGCTTGAGACTCTGCATGCAATGCAACAAAAGCTTCAGGCTGACAACATAGGAGTAGTGACCGAGAAGATAGTGGAAGATGCAAAGTAGGTGGTAGCTTCATGCATGGCTGAGGTAGCGGTCATATAGGTTAAGATGGATGGGCTTCGCACCTACCAAGTGACTCAAGGGAAAGTCACGATGTTTGTGTTGGGGGCCTGTTTGGAGCAGGATCCCCTAAGGTCAGTTTTGGGGCTAAGAGCCCATGTTTGAGTTAAATTTTGTAACAAAACGGTAAAGTCTCCACATTTTGTGGTCGCGGAGCATGAAGGTGTTATGTTTCATAAAGGGTAGTCCACCCTTAGTTTTGAAAATTAAAGTTGGTTGTAAGAGATTTACCCATGGTCCTTGAACCATGGGATTGTATAAAAAGAGCAAAGCTCTAAGTAGTTTTGGAGATATATAATGATGAATAATGTAAGAGAGTCATAGCTCTGAAGTAAGAAGTCTATGTCTTGGGTTGTAGTGTAGGTAAAGGCTCTTATTTATTTATTTATTAAGTGTTATAAATTGCTATTATAATCAATATAATTATTTTCATAAATATAATATAGTAATCATAATATTTTATAAAATCGTAATTAATTTTATAATATTATTTTTATAGCTATGTCAACCTTGATTTTGGTTAATAGTGATATGTTATTTCTTATAGAAAATATAATACATATAATTTTAAATCAATTTATAATTTAAATTTATTTTGTTAAATTATTAAACTCATTTTACTTTTTATTCTTATAAAGTTTTTTTATTAATAATATTTAAAAATATTAATATTTTTTTTCTAAATTTGATATTTTAAATTATACTAATACATCATATAATTATTTTTATTCGATTAACACAATATATATATATATATATGTATATATATCTGTTAGAATATATATAATATTACTTTAATAAGAATTTCAATTGTGTATTTAGAATTTGCAAAAACTTGGTCTTTATATTCACTCTTTCTTTAATATATGAATTTCACACCTTCGTATAATTTTATTTTTATTTTTTTATTTTTTTTATTATTATAAAATAACTGTTTTTTTTAATATCAATTTTTATTTTTATTTTAAAATGGGCCAATGGCTATGCTGCCTAGGGCTACACCCCCACGGGCGGCCGGGCAGTTAACAAAAACTAGAAAACAAAAACAACAAATTAAAAACAAACCAAATTTTAAAAAAAAAATAGAAAATTAACAAAAAAAAAAAACTACTAAAATAAAGATTAAAAACATTAAAAAAAACCAAAAAAACAAAAATATATTAACCAAAAAAAAAACACACACAAAAAACCAAAAAGCATTTAAAATTTTAAAAAAATATATGTATTTTCAAATTAAAAAAATAAAATATTAAAAAAATTGAAAAAAATAGAAACATATTTTTTAGTTTAAAAAAAATATATTTTAAATCTTATATTAAAAAATTTTAAATTTTAAATTTCCATATAACTTTTTTTTAACATTATTAAAAAAAAATAATTATTTTAAAAACAAAGAAAAACATTTAAAAATAAATAAAAATAAATATTATTTGTTTGAAAAAAATAAATGCATTTTTTAATAAAATATTTGTTTGTTTTTAATATCAATTTTTATTTTGATTTTAAAATGGGCCAAGCTTGGGACGGCGCCCAGGGCTGCGAGACAGTGCTTCCACCCCTGCCGAGGAAAAGGAGGGGGGCAGGAAAAGAGGTTGGGGTCCGAGGAAGAGAGTGCAGAGGGAAAGTGAGGGGGAGGGAAGGGTGCCGAACCCGGAAAAAAAGACGCGACTGACGGTGAATTACAGGCTGAAACGGGCGGAGAGAGCGTTCAAGAAGGAGTCTAGCCCTGCTGTCCGGCGAGTGATAGAAATTTTGGAGGAGGAGGCCCTCCAGAATCAGTCTGCGGATGAGATGGAAGAATGGGAATCCTTATTGCATGATCCCGGCCATACTAGGGGGCGAATGACGCTCTTTAAACAGTCATTACATCTATACTGGGTAATGAAAGGTCTCCTGGCGAAGGCGCTTGAGCAGGTGGCTCAAGAGATGGTGAAACTGGCCAAGGGCGACCCAGACCTGCGCAGGGAGCTAAGTTTCATTCGAATTGCTATGGAACGTCAGGAGGAGAAGATGGAGACCCTGCATCAAATGATGAGGAGCATGCAAGGTGCTGTTGGTGGAGGAACGCGACAGCAAAAGGACCTGGATACCGACGGAGCTCAGATATGCTGAAAAATCTTCAATGCAATTTTAACTGTAGTTTTTTGGGTTATGTAGAGGCTGATATATGCATATTTCAGATGAATAGTTTTAGAAAATCTAAGGATTGTCTGGTAATTTTGGCAAAAATTTTGAGACTTTGGGCTTTTTATTTTTGGGCCGCCACCAGAAATTATAGGTGGATTAACACCCGGTTTCCCCATGAGGGCGGGTTCTATGCACTATACTGATGATCTGTAATCTTGCTATTTCTATCTAGTAATAGAATGAGTTCCACCGCAGCTTACAAAAAAAAAAAAAAATGGGCCAGGCTTAATTTGAATATATATATTTTTAGAATTTATACTCGGATATTCCACAGTTTCCATTTTTGCTTTGTCGATGTTTCAAGTCTAGACCTAGACTCATCATTAGGACTTGATTTACAAAGGAGAGAGACGGAATAGATAAATAGCGGTCAGCTGTCAAGTATGTGAGCCAACAACCTACTAATTTGAATTAACTAGTTTTATAATATTTTTATAATTTTTGAGAGAGAGAGAGAGAGAGAGAGAGAGAGAGAGAGAGACCAATGGAGCTGAAGCAAAAGAGGATAGGGATAGAGGGGGTGAGACCAATGCAAGTCTCCTTTTATGTTATGGTACCAGATCTCAGTGAGGCAGGGGAGGCATACCTATACCCACTGAGATAACTTAGTACAAAAATAATGATACACCCAGAAACATAAAACTAAGCAATGAAGTACATGTTTAATGGTACATGACACGCTGGCATGAATGAGCCAGAAAATAATACAATGTGTCCCATATACATAATGTGCTTGGTAAATCATGGGCCATGACTGAATACAATAATATCTAATTACATGAGATATAATGGCCCTTCCCTCAAAAAATGGGTAGGAGGGAGGGTAGAACAACCGAAGAAGCCCTACTGAACAAGGAACGACTCTACAAAACTGAATGGATCATCGGAAGGAGATGTGCATGCTATGAATACTATAAGCAGCAGGAACTGAACCCATCAAATCTATGGAACTACATCTAAGGCTGTAACATAATATGAAGGCATTCAGCCATATGGGGGGCTACCTGAAGGGCTACCCCCTCATGAGGTCTAAAACATCTCACACATACCCGGGAATCACTGGTACAATCTATTGCATCACTAGACGACAAATTGTATGAATCACAAACCTGAAACAACTAAGTCAAAGGGAAATGATGAGTCCCTTTGATTGATCTGAGGCACCATACAAGAATGGAAGCTAGAACCAAGATACACCGCCCTCTAGGTTGTTCTTCTAGAATAAATGTGTTATTATCGACAGAATAAGGTCCACCATATTTGAGGTAATGAGGATCCTCAACTAAGGCACGAGGGAAAATAGTAATGTGATTGGTGGACTTACACCTTGGAGAATGGAAAAAATGGGACTGAGGTACAAACAGATGACTTCCCTTGTTAGAGCATAAAGTGCATGGTTGACCTGGCAGCAACTAATTGAACTCGTGAGGGGATGGGCGAAAGTATGACTGGAGGCTAAAATGGGAAACACAAGATGAATGGTATGAAAAGAGGGATGGAATAATGTGACATGATATAATGGGATGTGAAACAGACTCCATGGATGCAAAGGTGACTCATCGCGGATGCTTTGAACAAGGGTGACTCAATGATGTTGCCACACAGAATATGCCCATGAAAACATGAGCAAATTATGGTTACTTATGACGAAAATAAACACATGAGATGATAAGATTGAAGAGGAGGTGGACCTCAAAGTACAAGTGTTTCTTTATGAAGAAATTTTATTTTGAGAGGCGATGAAGTGAAGCTTCTTGGAAAAATGGCTTCCTGCGGAAGTGTCAAATCATCAAAAACTAAGAGAGACCCATTATATTAATCAATGATAGTTTTCCAATGGTGCTAACAATTCGTCAAACCGAACTATGGTTTGGTCACAATGGGCGATGGAAAAATTGTGGGTTTTCCTTTAAAAGGATGTTTTCCCTCCAATATGAATTCATTTTCTAAGAGAGGTGTGGTGAATTTGGAGAGGAGGAAGAGGCCCTAAATCTTGTTGAGATCATAGCAGACAAATCGGCCATGGAAATCAGGATCTATGAATTTCAGGTAGATGTCCTTACTTGTCTAAATATGGTCTTAATGCTTCTTGGAATGATGGTTCCTAATGAAGAATTAAGGGAAGAGGAAAACGAGAATGAACTACTATAGGAAGTCTAGAGTCATCCTTACCCATTGAGTCAAACATGGGGACTATGTGGACATAGAGTACAATAATTTAAGATATGGTATCAAATGTCTATGATATGTGATGTGAATATGGCTCCCCTAAGAGGTTGGTAGGAAAAAATATCCAAGGAATGGGAGGATATTGACCATACATAGATTCGGTGGGATCTAGGTAGAGACCTATGTTAATCAATTGAGAAGATGGCCGGGGCAAAAACATCATGGCCCCAAGCATGGGATACTAACCACAAACATATATGATGGAGAGGACTGATCTGATATAAAAAGGTGGGAATGCTGCCCCCTAGCAAGTGGAGTTTGTGGAGCACCATTATGTGTCAAGCGCTCAAAAAAGGGATTCAAACATCTCAACCCAACTTGGCACAAGATCCTTCAAAGTATGATAAGGAGATGTAGGGGCTTATGTGCCCCCCAGTGTTCTATGGGTGTATTGGATGTGTTTAGAGTTGGGTGCAAACTTCTAAGTTCACAAATATGGCAGGAAGTATGCAAGATGGTGCATATCATCCTAAGGCTAATAAGGGGTATTCATGGCTTCCATGATGTCCTCATTGGAATGGAAGATAGGAGGACTGGAGGAATATTGACTACATGATACAGTGGCAGGACCTGGTGCATCATCCTGAGAAAGAAGGTACACATAGCATCAACTGAGGTGGTAGACGAAGAGCTAGTAGAGGGAAGATCTACCAATGTTGAGACCCAGGTTTCTAAATAGGGAGGTTCGACAAAAGCATGCGCGGGAACCTCAGAGAGGTATTCCTGTGAGGATCTCAAGGATGATGATAGGTAAAGGATATCACCCATGGAGTCTATCATCTTGACATCAAGGGGAGGGATCAAGCTTGTGGGACCAGAGTCCCCTTGTTCTAGTGTACTAGTGGTACAATAATCCACTGGTAGAGGAGTAGGTGATCCACTACGAGTGTTCTTGTATTTGCGAAGCTCCTCCAGTAAATCACAAATTTCATCGAGACGAGGGAAATAGTGGGAATAGTGACCATGATGATCGCACAATGCACAAGGGTGATTTGTGCATAATGTTTTGAGTTTCTTGGATGAACCCGGTAAGGTAATTTGGACCTCAAGGATATTTGACTCAGGGAACATTCATGAACCAAAGGTTTGAGATTAGGAAGTTCGGGACAATTATTGGTGGCATGCCCAACAACTTTACACAAAGCGCACAGAGGTGATATATTTCAGGCTTTAGGGGCTGGAGGAGCTTGGGGACCCTTGTCCTCTTAACTTTGCCCCCTGTCTAGATGCTTTCACAATAGGAGTAAGTTCCTGGTGAGGTTGCGATGGAACTAGAGCAGTGACAGGGGATGTGGGGACCGGTTGAGCTAGTGCCAAGCATGATATGGTCTTAGCTGACCAGGTGGAGTGCTTGCAGGGGGATTATTGTACCAGACTAGGATCCCCAAAGTCATATTAGAGAGGACCAGCAAAGCCATGACAGGGACATAAAATATTCCCGGAGGAGGAAACATGAAAGATATCTGGCCTGCAAGGTAATGTCTCGATAGAGCATCTCCTAGATGGTTGAGACCTAGAGGAAGAATTCCTGGTGGGAACATAGGAGAGGCACCCACAAATGGAGGAGGTCTTGGGTGGGTGGATCCAAATGGATTGCCTGAGGTGCAAACAATAGGGTGCTAAGGAGCTAGTTGTTGTTTAGATGTACCAGACTTCTTGACAGTAGTTCATGACATTTGTAACATGCAAACACTCAAAGAGCTAGGCTCTCAGATGAGAGGGGGAGGACCGGGGAAAGCACCCAACAATGAGGAATATTTGTAGACTCTAAGTGAAACACTGGTTGAAGGATAGAAAGATTGCTTATCATACATCGACAAGATAATGGACCCATGGGAGGTCACGGATGCTAACTCGTAGTATGTCAACTAATCAATGGTGACGATCTTCCCTTCATGGGGGAAGCACATCTTGTGGAAAACCATAGGTGTGATGGCTGACATGGCGTTGTGTAAATACGACCCAAGAGAATGTTTTTATCTAAAGGGGAATCAAAAAGTTCAATGTCTACATGGACAGTCTTGCTTGAAAGAGTCACTGGACAATTGTGATACATGCCAAGAGGCTAGGAGGAGTGACTATCCCAAGAACAAAAGTGATGGTGGATGGGGATAGTTCAAGTGAATTAAGTTGATTCCAAATGGCAACGGACATCACACGAGTGGATGCACCTTCATCAATAATGCATCTGGAGATGATGGTATTATGGACTCGAACTAGTATATGGAAAGAAACGGATGAAGGTAATGGGGGATGTTATGATGTATCAACTGGGAAGACAATCAAGCAATTGTCGGAAGGATCTACTGCACCAAAAGCAATTAGTAGAGATTTCTTTTGAGATGGGCATGATTGGAGCACTTCCAGCATTGACATGGTAGCAGGGGATTGCAGCAAGTTGTCTACTATATTAGATGTATGGGAATCTTGGTTATAAGTCGTGTTACGACATAATGGTCCCTTGGGGATCTTAATAATTGACTCAACTTTAGGTTGAGGGATTTATAGTGGACCATTTGGTGTCGTAAGAGGCTCAGTAGATTCTTTGGTTTTGGATTTAGTGGTGGACGAAGTCGATGGCTTGTCATATTGATGAAACTGAGTTTGCAAGTTGATATCAGATGGATTGACCTCACCAGAATTCATCATGGGGATCTAATAGTCATCAGGACTAGAAGGTTTAGGGGGATGGGCTGTTTGACTTAGCCGAGATTTAGCAACAACAAATCCTTCCTCAAGTAAAGGATTTTTAAGCATTTTCGGTTGAAATGGCATAGGATTCTAAGGCAATTGCTGGATAGGCAGTTGACCTCTAGAAGCTACTTGAACTTCCCACATTTGGTGCATATGGGGTAAGAGAGGACACTCATGTGTATAATGGCCATGTACACTAGAACATGCACAAGGCTTGTTCTTATGAATAGCCTTGTTCTGCTTGGGTTGACTACCTTGTTTTTGGTTGTTGGTATTAGGTTGGTTCCCTTGGGGTTCACTAGGTTGATTACCTTGATTACCCTAGTTAACTTTGCTACCATTCCCCTTATTCTTTTTCTTCGAACTTTGGGGATTGGTTTCACTTTTCTATGCAAACACTTAACCTTGAAGGGTGGTGGCTGCTAGGGCTGAGGATGCATGGGAGGTTGCAGTGCTAATGCTTGAGGGGATGGAGTGCTCAACTGTGTAGAGGGATAATATGGTGGAGGGGAAATAGTTTGGTAGACAGGTTGAGCATTGGCTGGCCCTGAAAAAATGTTGCTAGCAAGAGGGGCATAATTGTTGGAGGAAATTGTCCCCCACTATGGATAGCCATAACTTTTGTGAGTATATGGTGAAGGATGTGGAATGGCTCCAATGATACCATCGGTAGTGTGGGATGCCCCTGATACATTGGCACCACCAGGACGGGGAAGGTCTGGAATGACGATATAGACATAACTGGATTTTGCATAAGTCAAGTCAAATATCAGAGCATTTGGAGAGCTTCTTCCTCTATCGGAGGAAAATGAGATGTGACATCTCTGGCAATAGCTGATAAAAGGATCCTAAGAAACAAATGGAGGTAGACATGGTCTTCAAAGGGTGGGCCATGACATGTGCTCCTCCTTATATGCCATTCCTAAGCATGATCGAAAAGGCGATTTGTAGAGGACTGACAGAATGCGATCAAGAGCTCCATACCAGTGTTATATCAAAGAGGTAACTGAAAATATGAGAGGAACACTTTAGCAAGTGTTGTGAAAATGGAATGAGAGGTGGCGGGCTGGTCCATGTACCATTTCGCAGCATATCCAGTGAGCGTGCTTTGGAACAACCGAAGATGAATGGAGTCATCAGTGATGGAATTAGATGAACACTACATATGGAAGGACCAGACATGATTGATGGGGTCCTCTCCAGAATTACTCTCAAACTTGGGAATGTCGATGGGAATCTTAGTCGGCATAGCTATCCAACCAACATCATAATGTATAGGGTCATTTATCAACTAGATAAAATCCATGAGACTTAACCCAACCATGAAAGGTAGCATGGGAGCTGTCGGAACGGTTCTTGAGGCAGTTACGCTAGATGTGAGTATCAAGGTAGAACCAAAGCCAACACCAAGTTGTGTTCCTGCACCAGTAGTGGGTCCAGACATGGTGATGTTATGCGGTGAAGGAGGCTCGGAATCATATAAGGAATCAAATGAAGCAAAAGAGGAGTTGGTATGGGGACCCGAGGGACTATGAGCTCGAACCATGTGGGGAGGAGTAATATTCCCAAGTGGGAATTGGGGATGAAGGCCTAAGGGTCTCCATGACAAATGCCTTGTTGGTGCAATGGTAGTATGATAGAAGTGACATAGATATGGTGAAGGGAGATCAACCAGATGTTTTTGTCTCTATGTGGGGAGATAAATTAATTAATTCAAGTCTTGGCTTGGCAG
The DNA here is from genome assembly GCA_031772625.1 of Pinus tabuliformis. Lineage (NCBI taxonomy): Eukaryota > Viridiplantae > Streptophyta > Pinopsida > Pinales > Pinaceae > Pinus > Pinus tabuliformis. Next base: position 875,971,483 of record CM062814.1, on the reverse strand, counting down.
TGTAAACAAAGAGCCCTTCACTTAAGGTGTGTTTGTGTGTGCTAGTGTGTTTATTAATTAAGCCTAGATCATGTTTGAAAAAAGAAAAAAGATTGCTAAAATAAACTGAAATTAAAAACATAAAATGAACAAAAAATCAGTTAACTAAACCCCACCCAAACTGGGTTTGCAAAAACTGTGTTGGTTGGTGCCGAAATCAACTGAAAAAAAAAACTAAAAAGGCAAAGAGATCTAAGTGTCAGTGTGAATGGGATCAAATGACACTATTCTTCTAGAAAGTGGTGCAGCAAAAGCAAAAAACCAGAGATGAAATTCATTGCAAAAGTATAAAGAGATGGGTGTGAAACCTAGGGAAACCAATGGGACCGTAAGGAAAATGAACAAACAAGGTTTAAGATGAACTTTGGATGGAAAAGACCTATCTTTGAATATCTCAAACATAAAGGTACAGATCTAGAAAATATGGCTGAAAGCAATGCAGAAACTCAGACTTCTTACTCAGCTAAACTCCTCCTATAAAGATGGAAGCGTACTAGAAGCCCGAACGGGATAAATTCCACTTTGATGAGAAAAATAGAGTATATCAAGGCCTAATTGGGATAGGGCAATGGTCAATAAACCCACCAAACATCTCTCGGCATAAACCAGAAATAGATCTGAAAAAATCCCAATAGCCCTAAAAATCGTAGGTACTGACCTAATTCCTGGGAGAGCTCACTTTTTGGGCTAGAAGGTGCACTCTGGACCTCCAGATCACACTTTTGGGGAAGAAAAGTGTTATTTTTTCTCCTTGATTCTCAGTCAGCAAGTCTTAGAAAAAAATTTCATCTATTTTGCGATTGGTTCCTGTGACCCGTAAAAAAGGCCAGAAAACTTACATAAGTTAGAAATTTGACAGATCTAGGGTTAGAAAGCTAGTAAACAACATTAAGAGACTAAAAAAAGATGAAACCCTAAACTAAAAGCTGAAGGTCGCCTAGGTTTCTAGATCAAAATGAAAAACCCAGTGGAGTCGCCAATTTTGTTATAGTGTTTTCTTCTCGCAAGTGTAGGAAAAGAAATCACCTAAGACTGTGGATGACAAACAACCTTAACAATATAAATGGATGTTAAACATTCTAGATCTGCAGCAAGTGATAGAAACAAAACCTGCCAAATCCTTGATCTATGCCACAATCATACTTAAACAACAAAATGAAATAGTAATAAATGCGGGTAACTCCAATAATCCAATGGAAACTAGATATATGAATAATATATTTTATTAAAAAACATCCATGAAGGGAACAAAAAAATGTTACCAATCCCCCTCTGTGGGATGGGTTCTTGGCTATTCTCAAATGTTTCATATTTTCAATAGAGTCTCTCTCCTCTATAATGTGTAAAACCTAGCAAATAAAATGTTTGAGTTCAATGAGAACTCGAATGGAAAAGAAAATGGTGAGCGACAATGATAATAATCAGAGCTGCAACAGTGAGTGCAACAATGAAGATAATCAAAATTGAATAGTGAATGGAAAACCCTTCTATTTATTACAAAATATTAAGTTATCGTCAAATAATGAGCAATAATAAAATATTATTAAGCCCATTCTAGGAACAACCATTTCGAATATTTTATTATATTTGGTTACGATGGAAAAAGTATTTAAACTTTTATTTATAAACAATAAATAAATAAATGATTTATTTATCATCTCAAGAAATATGGTCAAGGAATAATATACAAATAATGATTTATTTAATTATTCCTAAAGGATTTAGTTCAACTTGACAAGGAATAATAATTAATGAGTGATTAATTAATTATTCCTAGAGAAAAATAGGTAATAATTTATTTGTTTATTTTTCATAAATGGGTCAAATATGACAAGGAATATTAATTAAACAATGGTTTAATTAATTATTCCTAGAAGACAATTAAATAAATAGTTATTTATTTAATTATTCTTCATGGGTTTAATTATAAATTGTTCAACAAATGTGGTTTATAGAGTTCAGGCTTCTGTGATCCATATCAAGTTTGAGAGAGATTCTTCGGCGAAAATCACATGGAATACCATTTGTCGATGTGTTTCGAACCAACTAGTGTGGTTCATCGTCAGGACAAGTTGAAGAAACAGATCTAGCTCAACATGCTAAATAGTTTGAGTGGAGCCTCCAATAGCTAACTTGAAAAAAACGGAGCAGTATCTTCATGCCAGTTCCCACCATTTCTCGGCTCAAAAGATGGGTGTTCTCAATACCCTTGCTACTCGGGCCCTGAGGATCTCGGACAAGAAGAGCTTTGAGAAAGAAAAATCCCATCTGCTTGATGTCTTTGTGGAGAATGGTTATAGTAGATACATGGGTCAAAGGGCTTTCCTTAAAGCTTCTAAGAATTCTCTGACTAAAAGGGAACCGAAAAATCGAATTCCAGGTGTCCATCTTCCGTATGTTCAGGGGACCACTGATAGAATTGGAAGGATTCTCAGGAAGCATAGTATCCCTGTGACCTTTAGGCCCGTGAACACCATTCGTATGTCCCTCAGATAAGTGAAGGATCCTATCGACCATAAGGATATGAAGGGCGTTTATATGATCCCTTGTTCCTGTGGGACCCCCTATATTGGGGAGATTGGTCGCTCCATTAATCAAAGGATTAGCGAGCACGCAGCGGATCTTAAGCATAGGAGAGCTAAGTCTTCCGCTTTACATGAACATGCTGAGAAAACCAATCATCATGTTTGTATTGAAGAGGCCAGTGTTATTGCTAAGGTTTCGCATTTCCATCATCGAAAATTTAGGGAAGCGCTTGAGATTGAAAAAAGACCAAGCAATCTCAATAGAGAGGATGGTTGGAAAGTCAGTAGGTGTTGGGTCCCTGCCCTCTGTTCCTAGTCATTTTTCCGTCCTCTTTGGGTTTTTTTTTTTTGACTTGTATCTTTATTTTTACTTATTTATATTTATTTAATATTAACTAATTTATTTTTATATTTATTTTTTATTTTTATTTTATTTATTTATTTATTAGTTTTTATTCACGGATTTATTTATTGATTTATTTTTAAAGTCCTTTATGTGATCTCATCATTTTTTTTTTCCTTTCTTTTACTTATTTATTTAATTTTCTCATATTTATTATTTCTAGCAGCCTATTTCTTCTGGTATTTTAAGGTCCTTTGTGACTATTTTTACATTTTAATACCAATTAGCTTATATTTTTGATAATGCTTATATATTGGCACCCATTTCAATTATTTTTATATATTGTATAATACTTATAAATTGGCACCCATTCCAATTATTTATATATATATATTTATATTATAAGGTCCTTTATATAACTAATTTTTCCTTTCAAATTCTAATCAACTTATATTTTTAACTAATTTCCTAACTAACATAACATCCTTTGATTTTCTTTATTATATTCAGATATTATAAGGTCCTTTATACAACTTATTTTCCTTTTATTTATTAATTAACCTATAATTTTTAATAATACTTTTAAATTAAATTATTTTATATATTACTTTATATATCTTTATTTAGGCATTTAACTTATTCATATATTATAAGGTCATTTATTTAACTAAATTTCCTTTTAAATTATTAATTAACTTATAATTTTTAGTAATTATTTCTTGAACCAAATACCCTTAATAATAATTTATTTATTTATTTACTAATTAAACTAATATAATAATTTTGACCCCGGTCCTAGAGTCAAGCTTGCCGTTGGTCAAGTTAGCTGTTGGAGGCTCCACTCAAACTATTTAGCATGCTAAGCTAGATCTGTTTCTTCAACTTGTCCTGACGATGAACCGCACTAGTTGGTTCGAAACGCGTCGACAAATGGTATTCCATGTGATTTTCGCCAAAGAATCTCTCTCAAATGTGGTTTATTAAGTAATTTCTCACAGTGAAAGCAATTTTACTATGGGAAAATTGGCCTTACATGGTGCACTTCGATCCATATAGTAAATTAAGGCTAGATGATCAATTTTTTGTGATAACACCTTCTACCATACCATTACCATGTAGTATTCGAGGGCCCTTCTCTCCAATATGTCCAAGCCTTTGATGCCCTAACATGGTCTTTTCTCTAGAGACCAGTAGATTTTATGCTCCACTTTCAGGAACCATAGAATTGTTCCACCCATAAAAAATAGTACTACCCAAAATCTTGTACATATTTCCAATACGAACTCCCTGCATCACTACCAATGCTCCTCGAACCATCTTTCAAGTATCCTTTTTGAACATTGTTTTTACACTTGCATCATCCATATTGCTTATTGAAATCTAATTTCTAGCCAATGCAGGAATATGCAGAACACTCAGAAGTGTTCTAATCCTTCCACCTTGCAACTTTAGCTTGAATTTTCCATGTCCAATGATTCTAACCTTCCTTTCATCCCCTAAGAAGAAATCACCACTATCATATTTTTCATACTCACAGAACCACTCCCTATGGGGAGTGATGTGAAAGGATGCACCTGAGTCAATCAACCATGCCTCATGATCTACATGTGTACTTGACGAAGAAGCCAAGTACATATACCCACCTTTATCTGAGGTGGTTTTTTTCCTCTATAGAAGGAGCATCATCAGATCCCTTTCCTTTCTTAGGATATTTAGATCTACAATCCTTTTTGTATTTCCATTCCTTTCCTCATTTCTAGCACACATTTACAGGTTTTCCTGGAGATTTAAATATCCCTCTAGATTTAGATCTCCCATTCAAGGGCTTATTTTTGTTTCTATTCAGGGATTGTCCTCATACATACAAAGCCATTCTGTCTCTCCATATTTTTCCATCTCATCTCCTCTGACAACAAGGATGAGACTATTTCATCATCTTTTCAAGGTAGTTGTATTGCTACCTATTACAACAACCAAACTATCCCATGAATCTGGTAGAGTAAAAAACAAACCGATGCACTTATCTTCATATGAAATTTTAATATCAACATATAACAATTTTCTTACCATAGTATTAAAGGCGTTCAGATGCTCTATCACTGAGTCTCCGTCCTTCATCCTTAGGTTATACAACTTTTTCAACATGAACAATTTGTTCGCTAGAGACTTAGATTGGTACAAAGTCCCTAACTTTACCCACAAATCGTTCATTGTAGCTTCCCCTAATTCATTCAACAATACTAAATCTAAGATACACAATCGTATTGTGCTCTTTGCCTTCTAATCCAACACTGCCCAATATTATGCTGACATTGTTGTTGGTTTAGTACTCGGATCTATCATGATCCATTGATCTTTATCCACGAGTAGATCCTCCATCTTCAGCTTCCACAACTCAAAACTTTGACCATTAAATTTCTCGATCTCTATTTTTCCACTGCTCGCCATCTTCTTTCATAGCAAGAATCAATCTCGCAGATCTCCCACTAAACAGGGTCTACCACATGCCCAAGAAAAACCCCTCAGCAGAAAAGGAATCCCCTTGAAGCCGAAACAACTCTGATTCCAAATGTAGGTTTTAACCCTATACATAAATTACTTACAGAAGAATTCTAAAAACAAAAAATAAACAATGACGACAATATAAAACAAATACACAGAAGTTTCTCCTATATCCCAAAACTGGGACTGCCAGATTTATTTTCCATTATGTTCATTTCAATGTTACAATACATATATATACATGATGAAGCATTCATAAATGCTAATCCATTAACCCTATATTATAACATAGCCATAGTTCCCTTGACCAAATCTACAAAATACCATGGGAAGAAAACCATCATGCCCAAAAGCATGTACAAAACCCATGCACAAAATCATAGGTAGGTTTGTCCATCTAATATAGGGTCTACAAAAATATTGTTGGGGTACTAACCTAGACCCCATACAGGGCATCTACCACCCCCTGAAACCCCCCTGTGCATGTAACTAGTCATGGAAATAATATAACACACACCCAATAGAATGACATAGGAAACCCACTGATAAATTGTTGATTTTTTTCTTTTTCATCCTTGATATGTGGCAGATACCTCAATAGTTCTAGAAACTTGGTGACATACTCATCACTAGTTAACTAACCCATTCTGATTTCATAGAAATCTTTTTCCTTACTATCATAATAGCGTTTAGAAAAGTATTGCTCTCTAAAGAGCTTCTCAAACTCATCCCATGTCAATTATTTCTCAAAAATCGCTTTAACATTCTTTTAAGTCCTCCCACCATATGTTGGATTTTCCTTTAAAGTTATAGGTGGCGATTCTAGCTTTCATATTCCTGGATCTGCTCTACTCTTTCTGCTTCTAAATCATCTACTTCTGACTCGAGTCTCTTCTTTGGTACCCACTTATTTGTGTTTATAGTCCCGCGCCCCTGTCCATCTCCTCGGCACACGAAGACTGTGCTTCAATCAGTTAGTCAGATAGCAGGCCCACCCATGTAGGGCTTCAGGCGACTGCCATTTACCTTTCGTGGGAAGGGTTCTCCATTAAGTTTGACTAGCTAGATCATGCCTCCGTCCGTGACCTCTTTTACCACATATGGTCCCAACCAGTGCATTCTGAATTTTTCGGGAATTTTTCGAACTTGTTGTCATACAATAGCACTAAATCATTTACCTTGAAGGTGTGCAACTTGATATGGCAGTCGTGCCAGGATTTTTCACGCTTCCTTTGTACTTGCTGGTGAAATTTGGCTAGAAATCATTCTTCCTCAAATTATTTTAATTGCACGAGCCTTTATTCCAGAGCTTCGTGGTCCGTCATGCCTGTAAGTGATGCTATTCATAGACTAGATACGATGTACTCCATCGGCATGACTGATTCTGTACCATAGACGACCTGAAATGGTGTCTATCCCATCAATTTCTTCCATGTTCTCTTATACGCCCATAACACAGCGGGTACGCGCAGGTCCCAATCGTCCCGCTACGCATTACATATTTTGGTCAACACAATCTCTAGTATTTTATTGAATGCTTCTACGTGGAATGTTGGTGGTGTGTGTTACCTTTCCTATTGTTGTGTGCTGTTCCGATTTTCGATCCTTAGTTTGGGGTGTGCTTGAGTGGGATGCACATCACATGTCTGTACCCATCTACATAGGTGGGCGCACAAGTTGCTCTGTCCTCGCTGCCTGACTCTTGTTTGAAGCTAGGGGCTCCCAAACCATAGGTGAATCATCCTTCTACATCCATGCCAGTCCTCAAAGTCTCCTTGATGTGTACCCCACCATCGTGCAAGTGTGGCACGCAGTGCCCATTTCAACGCATCGAACCACTGTGGTTCCGGTACTCGCTCTCAAATTTTCTCAGGAATCATCCACCACTGTCAATGCATAATATGTTAGCAGCTCTCATGCCTCTGTTATCATGTAACAAAACGATCTAACAATCATGTTGCAATTCAGCGTTGTCACTTTGTGCAACTGATTCTGCCATCGCTCTACTTCTTCATCTGAATCCGAAGTGTAGGAGCTTTCGCGCTCCCATGAGATCCTCCCATCTGTAGTCGGATTCACCAAATCCTGGTCTTGTGCATTTATCTTGTAAATATAATCAAGATCATTGTCTCTTTCATTATCACTTTCATCATCATGCACTGGTTCAGTGTAGTGCGCTCCTTCGGTTGGGTCCAATGGGACCACTATGCGTAGTGGCTTTTTCTCGAAGATCATTTTGCGCTTCTTCAAGTTGATGACTCCATTCATATTGGTGGCCCAGGCTATTCCTAACAACGTGGGATAGGGATTGGTTTCATAGACAATCAATATTACTTTAAAATCCACGTATGCGCTCAGGCCTTCAATATCAATTGTTACCCCTTGCAACCTTCCCATGGGCAAAATGTTCTGTTGGTTCGCCATTCGTAATTGAATAGGGGACCACTATAATGTAGGCCTTCCCATGCGTTCCCATGTTTGATTTGGTAATACATTCGTGTGCAAACCCTAATCTATGTAGTCAACCTCATTTCCATTCCTGTGTGCAATGCATGCTTCCCAAATTTCTAGACAACGTGCAGTTCCCTTGAGCTTGCACACCAGGTGATCAGTTCTTGTAGTCCTTCAACTGCCTTGTTGTCATGCAACAGTTTCATGCATGTCTCCGGAAAGGTAGTGAGCGTCGAAGGATCCCTTCCTGGCTTTGGTTGGTCCTTACTACCTGAAGTGTAGGCCTTCGCGAAGCTCTTCTTAGCTTCCATGAATGTCTCCTTTGCGTGTTCTAAATCAAACTTGGGTTCCTTTGCAGGAGCCTTGCAGACCCATGTACTTTCCTCTGGCTGCTTCCAATTATCCTCTCCTATGGTCACACCACTGGTGGGCTACGGTATTACAGCAATGATGCTACAACTCCTGGGGCTCCCTTCTTTACTTTTATCAACCTCGTAGTTCGTAACAAACTTGGAAGTGGCAATGCTATATGCACAAGTACTAGCTCTTACTATAGGTTTTCACTTGATCAGCTGACACAAGTTCACTAGGAGCTTAAACCAACCTCTATGAGTTCTGAGAAGAAGCTTTTAACTGTGATGGAAGAAAGCTAACTCAAAAGAGGCTAGTCTACTTACAGAAAGAAGATGAAAGCTGAAAGGAAGTGCAAACCCTAGCAAACCCTAGTTTTAAATACTAACCCTACTTGTGCAAGAAAAGAGATGTAAAACTACTGAAATGGATGCCATGGACTATTGCAAAGGTAAAATACATGCGTTTAAGCTATTTCTGAAGAAAAATATGGAAAAGTCATCTTTTTGTATTTTTGAGCAATTTTATGCAAAATTGTTATGCATGTGCTTTAACTATTTTTGATTGTGCAGGGGTTTATTGGCAAAAGGAAATGGAGTTGGAACTTGTACGGGGTTGGGAAGGTGAGAAGAGGGCCTAAGGGGTTCCTAGCACCCTTCCAAATCTCGAAAAACTACTCACGTGAACTTCTACATGAAGTCTGTAGGGGTTCTATAGGATGTTCTACAGGAAGTTCTACAGGAAGAGCCAAAAGAGGATTTTGGAGGGTTGATTGTGGAAAAACAGTGGGAAAGTGGGAATGGAGGATGGTTGAGGATGTGAAGGGGTCTAGGACATGGGGAATGAATCTAAGGAGTGATGAAGGTGGTTGGATTTGTTCAAGGATGGAGGGAGCAATGTTGCACAAGAATGTAGAAATTAGGTCAAATTGGAAAAGTGTGGCAAATGAAGGGAAGGAATCTTGGATTAGGGGTTGGAGTAGGTTGTATGATGGAGGAAGGATAGGTATGGGTGTATTACAAGTGCTCTGCACACTATTTTCCAAAACTGATCGAACCAAGAATAGAAAAACTAGAGATCTATCTATTTTGAGCTAATCTGACCTTAAAACTAGAAACATGATGAGCAAAAGTTTATAGACAAGAAATCATGAAAGATAACTATGGAAACTAAGCAAGCACAAATCTAAACATGCAAGTATGATTGGTATGAACTTTTTCGACTTAAAATATAACACTAGAAATTGCATGGAAAGGCAAAAATAGTGTTTTTATGGCAGCAAGTATGCCTTGGTCTTAGCTCATGGTCCCAAGGAGGGAGAGATGAGATCAAGGATTGCTTGATGGCTGTTTTACAGATCTTTTCTATTACCAAACTGTAAAATCAACCTGAACCATGAAAATCTATTTTAATCATCAAAAACAACCTAAGTAACAAAACAAGATCTTAAACTAATTAACAAAAAATATTCTATGAATGCAAGGAAAACACATAAAAATACACAAAGGAGGTACTGGCACTTGGGTTGGGCCCAAACCCAAGAGCTATAGCATCCTAAGAAGGATAAAAGATGGTTCAAATCTAGATTCATCTTCATTGATCAAAAAATAATAGTTCCATCACAAAAATTGTTTACAAGAAGAAGTTCGAAAATGTGTTGATACAAAGCTGCACTAAAGTGAAAAAATAGACTAACAAAATGACTAACATACTGACTAAAATATAACTAACAAAACTGAGTCCCTAAGCCTTCTTATTTATACAAATGGGGACCTCCAACAGTCCTCCTAAAATCAAGGAACTCGGCTTCCTGGAACTGAAGATAATAGCAGTCCTACCTGACTTGCTTGGCTGCCCTTTAGCTTTGTGCTCTGAATTTTTTATGGAGAATTCAAGGTAAGGGCTCATAAATGAAGGGGACACCTTCCTACAAATCCTCTCCCTTGTTCTTCCACGAATTTGGCTGCCAAGTGCTCATTAAACCTTTGATTTTGTCTCAAAATTGACCAAAAATCTGCATAAAGCAAACATTAGACTTTTTGGCATAATGACTAACCCAATTCACTCTATTAGCATAAATATAATAAAAAACATGAAATAAACTAATGAGAATGGTGGATTGAGTCAAACTAGGAGGCTAAATGATCCCATATAATTACCCATTTCTAGGGCTCATCATCAACCCCCTACTGAAGGTGTTTCTCATCCTCTGAGCAAGTAATCCATCTCCTCATCCTTGATGGCCCTAGTGGCCTCCCTATCATCCCAAGCTTCTAAAGTGGTCTACTCATGTGTGCCATAAAATTCTACCTTCTTGTCCATGTCCTTCCACTGCTCCTCCTATTCTACTTGTTTGAATTCTTGTGCTTTTCCTCACCTTAAAATACATGGAGGCCTGCCTTTTTCTCTTTCTTTTGGCTTAATTAGTGTGCTCAGGGTAGCGAGACTAGCTGTTGCCTCCCTTGCCAACATTTCAGGGGATTTCTCTTCCCGCTGTTCTTTTTCTTCACTTCCTGTAGAAATCTCTATGCCCCATGTTTTTGCTTGTGTCCCTGATATCTCAGTGTGTGTCTCTTCTTTCTCTTATTGGGTGCTTGTCTTGGCTATGGTAGCCTTCGTTTGGGCCTTCTTGGCCTTTTTCTTTCCAATCTTTGTCTTTCTTCCTTTCTCCGTTTTTGCTGTTTTCTCCTTTTCTGTCTTAATTTCAGCAGTCTTGTCAAATTCCTCTTTTTCCTTCTGTTCTTCCTCTATTTTACCCTCTGCCTAGCTTTCCTGTGTTCCTTCATCAATGTTCTTCTCAATTTCTTCAATTTTCTCCCCCTCATCACTGCTGGATGGGGTGATGTTCTCAGCCAGAGTTTTGATGTTATCATCCCTGGACATATTTCTGAAGATTTCCCAAGCTATGGGGACAGTATAGGTGTGTAAGGCATCTTCCATCAACAGTTTGATGAGTTCATGGTGGGCCAACTGATATGGAACTCCTGCATTTCGCTTTGTGCCACATTCAATTAAGGACTGAAGAAGGAAATATGGGATGCTCAGTTTCTTAGCTAGGGGCAAGTCCATCCCATACCTTAATTCATGTAGCAACTTAAAATGATAACCATAAATGATGCTAAGCTGCCCTTCACATGTGATATATTTCATTATTTGATAACTGACTTCGCTTCATAAAGGAGGCAATCTTGTCCTTTTGACCCCATTTTTGTCTTCTAGAGGATGCTCCTCAGACAGAGAAAATGTTTTCTTAGCCACTTGTCCCAATGACTTCTCTTCTTTGCTCCATGCGAACCCCAATGGTAAACCAGTAATTCTACTGATGAAATCAGGGGTGGGTTCTAGGATCACACCCCTAAAACTAACTGTGGCATGTGTCTTCAAATGTGGTCTCAAGGATATCAAAAACTCTTCAGTCACCTCCTCATCATAACCCTGAATTTTGTCAAAGAAGGATATCCAATTTTCCCTGGTGAAAGGGTCCACCACCTCAAGATGTTCATATAATTTGCTAGAGTTTAAGGGTTATTTCCTCATGAATCCTCCTAGCATGGTGTTTAGTTTGTGTTTTAACCAACAAAAATAATGCTCAGGTGGGAAAAAAATCAATCACTAAAACAAAGGAGAGCTGAATTTTTTTTTTTCTGAACCCAAGAAAGAATTTTTCATGTGCTCCTTACAATATCAAATGGCAGTAATTCCCCTGTTTGAAAACTATTTTCACCTAGAATTGGTCTGTCTGTTTATGAAAGAATTCTTATTTTTTTTACAGAATAGAGCAAAAGTACACAGGTTCCTTCAGCACATGGATATATATGTAAATTTAGGTTTTTTCACACACACACAGGCTGGCTTCTACTGCTGCATGTATCTTCCTTACAGGAGAAATTGAAAAATGATGAGGAGACTTCGGATGCAGAGAAATAAAGGAACTGTGTAGACTTAGTGAAATATGCAGGCAGGATTTTACTCTCATTTTTCAATCTAATGCCGTGTTCAATTCACCACCTTACACAAACAAAGCATGCACAGAGAATTTTTCCCAAGCCTACCTCATTTTGAGATTGAAATTCGACAAAAATCCCAGGTTTTCTTTCTGCAGAGCTGTTCTCTGCCTTTCCTGTAGAAACCTTCCTGTAGACGTTGTTCCTGCTCCTGTAGAACTATTACAGCTTCCTGTAGAATGACGATAAGCAAGAGGGTTTTGAAAAATGGTAGAGAACCACTGGTATAAATCTTGTTGTGGCTGTGTGGACGATGATAAAATGGAAACAACGGTGGTGAAGGTATTTCAAAGATGAGTTCGATTGGCTATTTATGGAGACTTTCGTTGATGGAGGGTGAGCTGGCCAAGTGCATGTTGACCCCATGCACACTGTTGGTCCCCACTGTAGTGTTATTATGACTGTATGTTCTCTGCCTATTAATCACTTGACATCAGTTGCGCTGGAGTTTAAAACATCTGTCACTACCTGTTTTTTAAATTTCCCGTGAGTTGACTATACACGTGCGCTGTATGATTTCCAGCTGAATGCTAAAGAACTAGACAAGGCACTACCTGAACTGGATGAGGGTGGCTAGTTAGCTGGCCAACGATCTTGTTTAATCACAACCATCTCACTATCCATGCAGTTTTTAAATTACATTCATGCAATAGAGGAACGGGTTTAGTCACTTACATGGAAGTCTAATGTATTTGATGTGAGGTGTTGTGTCCTTTCGTTCTGCTGCATGCTTTTGTTTCTATGGATGCATGCTTGTCTAGTTGCTGATACGTGGCTATTTTTCTTGTGCAAGTATCCTCTGGCTGGATCTAAGCTACAGGAGTTTGTTTCAAACTTCAGATTTGCACCCTCATGTTGCTGATGCTGGATTTTTGCAGGACAACAACTTGATTTGCCCATAGCTCCCAAACGATAGACTAGATTGACCTGAAACTTTCTGAGCATGTTTCTATCATGATTATGCACCTCCCATAGCAAAATTGTGGTCAATGGATGCACAGATTTCGAGAAAAAATAAAAATGGTTGAAGGTGACAAAGGTAAATTTCTCAGAAACCGTGCATTGGAATTGGCTGAAATTGTTTGGGCATGTTGCCATCATCCATATACAACTCCACACGTAACAGTTTTTTAAATGGATGCACGGTTTTCAAGTTAGGGAAAAAACAAATTTCTACTCTATGTATTTTTGTATCAGAGCATTTTGTAGTTTTTTGGACGGTAGGAAAAATGAGCTTGGAGTGTGATGCAGGCATGGAAATGATGGAAGAAGGGTTTGAAGACTGTAGGAGGATTTAAGAACCCTTTATGAAGCTTCCCTATTCCTCAAACTAATTTTGAAGTCCATTTCTAGCTCTCTCTAATTTCTATAGGATCCTCCTATAGAAAACATAGTTTTCAGAAAAGAAGCACAGTGAGGTGGAAAGGATGTCAAGAATGATGGAGAAGGATGAGGGAAGGTAGGATAGGTGTTGTTATTGGTTTCAGAGCCTTCTTAGCACCTTTTGCTACTTCCTAAAGTTCTGCAAACCTGCAATACAGTTGGAAATTCATATTTTTTTTTTTTTTAAAACAACTAGGGTGCCTCAAGGAGGTTTTCACCCTAATTGCCTGCCCTGGGCACCTCCAAGGGAGGTTTTCACCCAAGGATCTTATTCCCTTCTTCTTTTCTCTTATTTTCTCTTCTTTTCAACCCATTGACTGCCTCATGGAGGTTTTCAATCAATGAGCCAATCTGAGGCGCCTCCGAGGAGGTTTTCACCTTAGATTTTTATTTTTTCCTCTTATTTTTCATTTTTTTTTTTTCTTTTTTTTTTCTACCCTACCCTGCTTGAAAAAAAAAATCGTTTTCAAGTATAAGAATACTTCCAATGGAGCCATGTGCACATTGAGGTTAGAGACAAAATTATGTGGAGGTTTGAAATTCATGCTTTTACAGGCATCTAGATTTCGAAGACCAAATGATTTGACTTTGAAGGGATCAAACATAGTTGAGGAAGAGAGTACTGCTACAACTTAGTGACCGCCTGGAACCATATCTCAATATAGCTCTAATATCCTTGGTCCTTTTGCTAATCTGGATCATTCTTCATGTCACCTTCTACCATGACCTTCTCATCTTCCTTTTTTTGCTGATTTTTCTCTTGAATACATGGAGTATTTGATGGTAACCATGAGGGAGCTCTCTCAATATCTGATTCTGTTGTCTTCTCTTTATCAAGTGCAGCCCATGGTTCTTTGCTCTTCTCTTTTGCATCTCCTTCTGCTGAATGTGGTCCTTCAATTATATCAATATAATCTCTTTCTTGTAATACTCTTCCTGAGCTATGGTGAATATCATTAAGCTCAAGAGGAGTTGTTTGGAAATGTTGTACCTCAGCATTGTAATTTGGTTGAGCTACTTCAATGTGCGGGTTTGGAAATGGTGGGACGGGAAGTTGAGTGGGGTTGTATATTTGAGAATGGTGTGGATGGGGTTGTGGTTGGGCAGGTGGTTTCCCACTATATACTTGCTGAGCCTGCCTGTTATTTGGATTTGGGTTTGGTTGAGCAGGCATTTGGGGCTGCCTTGGTGGAGCAGGAGGCGATGGTTGCGGTTGAGCAAGTAGTGGAGGAAAAGGAGTAGGAGGAGTGTTGTACTAGGGCCTCCACCCTTAATGAGGTGCATTCCACTGAGGTTGTGGCTGAGCGTAGGGGTGAAATGGATGAGCAGCTGGTTGGGCATAATATGGAGATGTGAAGGACCAAGGAGGAGGGGTGGATGAGGAAGGATGAGCAAGGCGACCCCAAGAAGGCATGGAAGTGGCTTGATAGGGGTTGAAATAGGTTTGGTATGTCCCTTGCATTCCCTGCTAGTAAGGTATGGGTCCATGTGGCCTCCTTTGGTTCATATAATAAAGTGGTTCAGTGGCTCCTTTGGCCCTCTGATATGCAGCTTTAATTTTAGGCAAGGAAGGGCACTGGTTCGTAGGATGGTCTTTTTCACAGAAAAAACACACTTCTATAGAGTGCAATGGACATTCATTCCTAGGATGCTTTCTAGTGCACCTAGGAAAAAAGATGGCTAAAGCCCTCTCAACTTCCTCTTGCTTCCTTTGGATCTGCAAGGTATCCATTTGCATGCAATAGTCTGTCTGATCTCGCTCTTGAAATATTCCCACATGTTTCCAATTTCACCTTCATTGGATGAGTTGGAAGAAAAGGTACTAATCCCAACATTTCTGTTTTTAGCCATTTGCTCCAGAGGAATGTTTTCTTCTTCTTCTCCCCTAGAGGTTCTTCAAATATGTCTTGTTGTCCACCTAGGGGTTCTTCTTAATCACAACCATCGAAGAAGAGAGAAGGTTGGCTGTGTGAAGCAGTGGGGGTGTTGTGCAAACATTTTTCTGACTTATCTCTACTCCTACAAGGCATGAAAGGAAATCCTTTTGGTTTACTTTTGTTTTTCGTTTTCCTGCTTGTACCTGCAAAACTGAAATAGATTGAACTGTAACTAACTAAAATCTATCTTGCTGAAATGAAAATGCAGAATTGAAATGAAAGCAGGAAAGGACTAATCTATGTTGCTGAAATGAAATTGCAGAATTGAAATGAAAGCAAGAAATGCTAATGTACACTTGCTGAAATGAAATCGCAGAATTGAAATGAAAGAAGGAAATTTCTAATCTACGGTTGCTAAATGAAATTGCGGAATTGAAACAAAAGTAGGAAATAACTAATCTATGCTTGCTAAAATGAAATTTCGGAATTTGAAATGAAATAAACTACTTAGCAGAATGTTGCAGGAAAAAATAGAAGAAAGTAGTAATCACAAAGTACTCTGATGCTTCCCCGGCAACGGTGCCAAAAAGATGGTGGGCTTTGGTATTACAGCAATGATGCTACAACTCCTGGGGCTCCCTTCTTTACTTTTATCAACCTGGTAGTTCGTAACAAACTTGGAAGCGACAGTGCTATATGCACAAGTACTAGCTCTTACTGCAGGTTGTCACTTGATCAGCTGGCACAAGTTTGCTAGGAGCTTAAGACAACTTCTATGAGTTATTAGAAGAATATTTTAACTGTGATGGAAGGAAGCTAACTCAAAAGAGGCTATTCTACTTACAGAAAGAAGATGAAAGCTAAAAGGAAGTGCAAACCATAGCAAACCCTAGTTTTAACGACTAACCCTACTTGTGCAAGAAAAGAGGTGTAAAACTACTGAAATGGATGCCATGGACTATTGCAGAGGTAAAATACATGTGGTTAAGCTATTTATGAAGAAAAATATGGAAAATTCATCTTTTTGTATTTTTGAGAAATTGTATGCAAAATTATTATGCATGTGCTTTAACTATTTTTGACTGTGCAGGGGTTTATTGGCGAAAGGAAATGGAGTGGGCACTTGCAAGAGGTTGGGAAGGTGAGAAGAGGGCCTAAGGGGTCCATAGCACCCTTCCAAAGAGTTTGATAGTGATCAGATCTCGAAAAACTGCTCACGGGAACTTCTACTGGAAGTCTGCAGGGGTTCTATAGGATGTTGTACAGGAAGTTCTAGAGGAAGAGCCGAAAGAGGATTTTGGAGGGTTGATGGTGGAAAAATGGTGGGAAAGTGGGAATGGATGATGGATGAGGATGTGAAGGGGTCTAAGACCTGGGGAATGAAGCTAAGGAGTGATGAAGGTGGTTGGATTTGTTCAAGGATGGAGGGAGCAATGTTGCACAAGAATGTAGAAATTAGGTCAAATGGCAAAACTATGGCAAATGAAGGGAAGGAATCTCGGATTAGGGTTTTGAGTAGGTTGTATGATGGAGGAAGGATAGGTATGGGTGTATTATAAGTTCTCTGCACACTATTTTCCAAAATTGATCGAACCAAAAATAGAAAAACCAGAGATCTATCTGTTTTGACCTAATCTGACCTAAAAACAAGAAACATGATGAACATAAGTTTATATACAGGAAATCATGCAAGATAACTATGGAAACAAAGCAAGAACAGTTCTAAACATGCAATTATGACTGGTATCAACTTTTCCGACTAAAAATCTAACACTAGCAATTGCATGGAAAGGCAAAAATAGTGTTTTGTGGAAGCAAGTATGCCTTGGTCTCAGCTCATGGTCCCAAGGAGGGAGATATGAGATCAAGGATTTCTTGATGGCCTTTTTGCAGATCTTTTCTGTTACCAAACTGTCAAATCAACCTGAAGCATGAAAAGCTATTTTAATCATCAAAAACAACCTAAGTAACAAAGCAAGATCTTAACCTAAATAACAGAAATTATTCTATGAATGCAAGGAAAACACATAAAAATACACAAAGGAGGTACTGGCACTTGAGTTGGGCCCAACCCTAAGAGCTACAGCCTCCTAAGAAAGATCAAAGCTAGTTCAAAGCTGGATTCATCTTCATTGATCAAAAAATAATAGTTACATCACAAAAATTGTCTACAAGAAGAAGCTTGAAAATGTGCTGATACAGAGCTGCACTAAAGTGCGAAAATAGACTAACAAAATGACTAACCTACTGACTAAAATCTAACTAACAAAAATAAGGCCCTAAGACTTCCTATTTATACAAATGGGGACCTCCAACAGTCCTCCTAAAATCAAGGAACTCGGCTTCTTAACTGGCTTCATGTCAGACTTCAACATAATATTCATCATTCCTAGGTCCCTGATTATCCCCTTTAGATCCGTGAACTTGGTAGGGAATAAATCCTAGTATTTGTGGATAAATTCAGCTACCTTACCCACTATCGTGTCTTCGTCTCCAATCTTCACGAATTTGCATTCTTCTTCTCTACCAAAGTTTACTTTTTTTGTTTTCAACGTCACAGTTATATCAAGGTTCTCAATCTGCGGTCCTTGAACCTCATGGTGACCTTATGTTTCTTGAATGTTAACCTTCCATGGATCCTCATCCTCTTCTTTAACAGTTACATTATAACATTCAATCATGTGACTCAGTTGAGTAGCCCATTCAGACTAAATCAAGTCTAAAGGATCCTGCGGTATCCTAAATATTGATTCTTTCACTTCTTGTAGTGCTTCATCAATACTAAACTTGTCCTCGAAACTGAATGTCATCATGAATCCCTCATGAAGGATATCCCATTAGCCTATCCCATGGCGGAGATCAGTTTCTACATACCATTTCATCAGGATGATATCCATGGTGTTGCAAAACAAGTGCACCCATTCAGGCTGTGGCTTTTCTCCATAAGCCTAGGTCCATTTGGCCAAATGCACGCGCTGATCATCCTACCCATCATACTTATCTATCATTCGCATCTTCGGCTTCCCAAAACGAGTTCTCATCATTCTCCTACACTCACACCAATCATCAAAGCTTCCCTTGTGCGTACTCCACCATCTTGTAGGCGTAGCACACAGTGCCCAATCCAATGCCTGGAAGCACTGCTCTTCTGGTACCTCCCTTTCAAATGCATCCAAAAAAATATCTACTTGATTTAGACCATCATAAGTAGGCATATTTCTTACCTCTGAGGACACACAACACAGCGATCGGGTCATCATGTTGCAGTTCAGCGTAGTCACTTCATGTAACCGGTTCTGCCAACGCTGTAACTCTTCATCGGAGTCTGAAGTGTACGAACTCTTGCGATCCCATGTAATCCATCCATCTATGATGGGATTCACTGAATCTTGATCTCGCGTCATTATCTTATAGATACAGTCCAAATCATAATCACTCTCATAATCGTTGACTGGTTCTGTATAGCACGATCCCTCAGCAAGATCTATAGGTACTATTACATGTAGTGATTTCTTGTCAAATATCATCTTCCGCTTCTTTAAATTGATTACCCCGTTCATATCAATGGCCCAGTCAATTTCTAGGAGTGCAGGATAGGGATTGTTGTCATCCACTATCTCTATCACTTCAAAATTAGCCAGTGCGCCCACTCCCTCAATATCCACAATCACCCCCTGTAGATACCCCATGGGGATGATCTTCTACTGATTGGCCATCCTTAGCTGAATCGGAGACCATTGCAGTGCGGGTCTCCCCATTTGTTCCCAAGTCTGCTTTGTTAGGACGTTCGCATCTGACCCCAGGTCAAAAATAATTTGATCCATCTCATACTCTCCTATCTACGTCGTCAGTCTCATCTCCCCTCCTGTCCTTGTTTTATGCCTGCCAATCTTTCATACTACACGCGGCTCATCCAACGCGGTTCCAACGCATCTATTGATGAGCTCTTGTAACCCTTTCACAACCTTACTATCGTGCAGTAGCTTCATACAAGTCTCCAGGAAAGTTGTGTGCATAGAGGGGTCCATCTACTGTTCAGGCTTATGCTTGCTTCCTAAGGTGGAGACCTCAGTGAAGCTCTTCTTAGCTTCCATGAAGGTTTCATGTGCGTGTTCCAAATTGAACTCAGCCTCCTTTGCCAGAGCTTTGTAAACCCGTCTATTGTCTTCTAGTTGTTTCCCCTTGTCATCTCTTGTAACAATGTAAACTTTGAAACGGGAACTGATACTATTACCCGTTTCATTGAGATAGAGAAAAAGTGACCTGATTTTGAAAAGGGGTGATGCAAAACACACATTTTTTTTAAAGCATAGTTTTTGGCACTTTAATTTTTTTTATGTAGATTACGTTTTAGAATGTTAGTGATTTGCATGCTAATTTAAAAAGTGGTGATTCTCCATCATGCCATTTTTTTAAAAGACCTATTGTTTGACTTTAAATTTTCTAATGTATGAAATGTAAATATTTTTTTTCTAAATTTAACAATTTTTGACACGTTAAATTTTTTTATGTCAATTTTTTTTTGACATAAAAAAAATATAAAAATGTATATTAAAAAAACTATAAAATTAAGTAAAAATAGAAAAATTTAAAAAAACATTAGAAAAAACTAAAAAAAAAAACAAATTAAATACAAACTAGATTAAAAAAAAGATAGAAAATTAACAAAAAAATTAAAAAACTACTAAAATAAAGATTAAAAACATCTAAAAAAACCTAAAATATATATATATATATATATATATATATAATGGATTGTAGATTTTTTTGGTCAGGTATTTTAGAATTTATACTGGGATATTCCACAGTTTCCATTTTTTCTTTGTCGACATTTCGAGTCTAGACCTAGACTCATCATTAGGACTTGATTTACAAAGGAGAGAGATAGAATAGATAAATAGGGTTCAGCTGTCAAGTATGTGAGCCGACAACCTACTAATTTGAATTAACTAGTTTTATAATATTTATTTATTTATTTATTTCCATCGAGTATCAATCAGGGCATAGAAGGACCCTGCGCAAAAGTGGTATGACTTGCCGTATCTGGCCACAGATGACAACATCAATGCAGTGCTTAATTAATGGCTGGTGGAGTGGCGCACTACCATGGACTTGGCAGTGGGTGGAAGCAAGTCTGCCACGCAAAATAGGAAGGAGGAGGTTAAGCTGAAGATGGTGTGGTTGGTCAAAAATTGGAAAAAGGAGGCTGCTGAAAAGGCCCAGGCAGAGCAAGCAGGAAAGGAGGTAGGAAAATAGACAGGTGGCACACAACGGGGCTCTGAAAAAGGTGCGCAGTTGCCTTCACCTGAGACCAAAGAGGAAGACATAGAACAACATGGCGTAGACCCTCAAGAGACGTCTGCCCGCATTAAGCACCCAAGAGAGCTAGAGAAGGGAGGGTCCAAAAAGAAATCCAAGGTGACCAAGACCTTGCTAGACCTTATCACACTAACAATGGATGACATACATGATATAGGTGACACAATCAGAGATTTCACTACGGAGGCCTTGCAGAAATTTGAACAGCAGTAGTAGATCATACTAGGGGTTATCCAGATCGGGTTGCAGGAGTTGCAGATCCGTGCGTCGCAGGCTAGTACGGTGTATACTAGCTTGGCCATCAACACTTTAGAGGATGTCAATATGCTGCGCATGAATGCTTCCAGTGCGATGGTATTGCCAAATGGAGCACTGATCATGGAAAATGAGGCTGATAGGCCCACTGTCAATTCTTTGAAGGGAGTTGGGCTGAAATTGGTAGCGCTTCCACGTGAAGCACTCCACCTCTTGCAGGATGGAGTAATTGCAAAAATGAGGGCTTGAGAGCACCGCGCCCTCAAGGTGATCAGCAAACAACATATCAACAACAAATGGTTGGCCCTACAAAGAAATTCTACCATCAACGCTGAGACTGATGCGACCAACCAGAGCAAGAAGATCATGCAAGTCGTTGAGGAGGCATGCAGAATGATCCCGAGTTGCCATTCTAGAGGAAGATCTAGTCAAGGTCTGCATCCGCAAGTTGGCCACAGGGGCGTGCGACACTCGAATGGATATGGTGCGGGTTCAGCTGGAGTTAAACCTGTAAATTTGGAGCTACATCTAAGGGCCTAGCCCTCCACATCCCCAGAAGTAAAGGAACAGTGGGCGACCGCTGTTACAGAGGCAGTCGCGGCGGTGGAAAGTGCAGTAGAAGATTGCACACAGTTGTTTGAGCAATCATTTTATGTCCTGAAAGGCTTGCAGGAGGACCCAAATGTACATAGGCTAGAGATAGAAGTGCACGAGCTACAACAACGCTACGATGAAGTTAAGGGCACAATGCGAACCGTCATGCTGACATAGAGGCTAGCCAAGCTGTAGGAGGCCAAGCAACTGAAGGAATAGGTGGACACAACACTACACAAGGAAGCAATGTTGAAGGCTTGACTAAAGCCCTGACTGGAGGAAACTTATGCAGTCATAGAAAATATTGAAGGCATGCTTGAGACTCTGCATGCAATGCAACAAAAGCTTCAGGCTGACAGCATAGGAGTAGTGACCGAGAAGATAGTGGAAGATGCAAAGTAGGTGGCAGCTCCATGCATGGCTGAGGTAGCGTTCATATAGGTTAAGATGGATGGGTTTCACACCTACCAAGTGACTCAAGGGAAAGTCACGATGTTTGCGTTGGGGGCCTGGTGGGAGCAGGATCCCCTAAGGGCAGTTTTGGGGCTAAGAGCCCATGTTTGAGTTAAATTTTGTAACAAAACGGTAAAGTCTCCACATTTTGTGGTCACGGAGCATGAAGGTGTTATGTTTCATAAAGGGTATTCCACCCTTAGTTTTGAAAAGTAAAGTTGGTTGTAAGAGATTTACCCATGGTCCTTGAACCATAGGATTGTATAAAAAGAGCGAAGCTCTAAGTAGTTTTGAAGATATAAAATGATGAATAATGTAAGAGAGTCATAGCTCTGAAGTAAGAAGTCTATGTCTTGGGTTGTAGTGTAGGTAAAGGCTCTTATTTATTAAGTGTTATAATTTGCTATTATAATCAATATAATTATTTTCATAAATATAATATAGTAATCATAATATTTTATAAAATCGTAATTAATTTTATAATATTATTTTTATAGCTATGTCAATCTTGATTTTGGTTAATAGTGATATGTTATTTCTTATAGAAAATATAATACATATAATTTTAAATTAATTTATAATTTAAATTTATTTTGTTAAATTATTAAACTCATTTTACTTTTTAATTCTGATAAAGTTTTTTTATTAATAATATTTAAAAATATTAATATTTTTTTTTCTAAATTTGATATTTTAAATTATACTAATACATCATATAATTATTTTTATTCGATTAACACTATATATATATATATATATATATATATATATATATATATATATAATATTACTTTAATAAGAATTTCAATTGTGTATTTAGAATTTGAAAAAACTTGGTCTTTATATTCACTCTTTCTTTAATATATGAATTTCACACCTTCGTATAATTTTATTTTTATTTTTTTATTTTTTTTATTATTATAAAATAATTGTTTTTTTTAATATCAATTTTAATTTTTATTTTAAAATGGGCCAATGGCTATGCTACCTAGGGCTACACCCCCACGGGCGGGCGGCCAGTTAACAAAAACTAGAAAACAAAAACAACAAATTAAAAACAAACCAAATTTAAAAAAAAAAAATAGAAAATTAACAAAAAAAAAAAAAAAAAATACTAAAATAAAGATTAAAAACATTTAAAAAAACCAAAAAAACAAAAATATATTAACCAAAAAAAAACACACAAAAAAACAAAAAAACATTTAAAAGTTTAAAAAAATATATGTATTTTCAAATTAAAAAAATAAAATATTAAAAAAATTTGAAAAAAATAGAAACATATTTTTTAGTTTTAAAAAAAATTATTTTAAATCTTATATTAAAAAATTTAAAATTTAAAATTTCCATATAACTTTTTTTTAACATTATTAAAAAAAAAAATTATTTTAAAAACAAAGAAAAACATTTAAAAATAAATATTATTTGTTTGAAAAAATTAAATGCATTTTTTAATAAAATATTTGTTTGTTTTTAATATCAATTTTTATTTTGATTTTAAAATGGGCCAGGCTTAATTTGAATATATATTTTTTTAGAATTTATACTCGGATATTCCACAGTTTCCATTTTTGCTTTGTCGATGTTTCAAGTCTAGACCCAGACTCATCATCAGGACTTGATTTACAAAGGAGAGAGACAGAATAGATAAATAGGGTTCAGCCATCAAGTATGTGAGCCAACAGCCTACTAATTTGAATTAACTAGTTTTATAATATTTTTATAATTTTTTTTTTTTTTTTATTTTATTTTTTTTTTTTTTTTTGAGAGAGAGAGAGAGAGAGACCAATGGAGCTGAAGAAAAAGAGGATAGGGATAGAGGGGGTGAGACCAATGCAAGTCTCCTTTTATGTTATGGTACCAGATCTCAGTGAGGCAGGGGAGGCATACCTATACCCACTGAGATAACTTAGTACAAAAATAATGATACACCCAGAAACATAAAACTAAGCAATGAAGTACATGTTTAATGGTACATGACACGCTGGCATGAATGAGGCAGAAAATAATACAATGTGTCCCATATACATAATGTGCTTGGTAAATCATGGGCCATGACTGAATACAATAATATCTAATTACATGAGATATAATGGCCCTTCCCTCAAAAAATGGGTAGGAGGGAGGGTAGAACAACCGAAGAAGCCTTACTGAACAAGGAACGACTCTACAAAACTGAATGGATCAACGGAAGGAGATGTGCATGCTATGAATACTATAAGCAGCAGGAACTGAACCCATCAAATCTATGGAGCTACATCTAAGGCTGTAACATAATATGAAGGCATTCAGCCATATGGGGGGCTACCTGAAGGGCTACCCCCTCATGATGTCTAAAACATCTCACACATACCCGGGAATCACTGGTACAATCTATTGCATCACTAGACGACAAATTGTATGAATCACAAACATGAAACAACTAAGTCAAAGGGAAATGATGAGTCCCTTTGATTGATCTGAGGCACCATACAAGAATGGAAGCTAGAACCAAGATACACCGCCCTCTAGGTTGTTCTTCTAGAATAAATGTGTTATTATCGACAGAATAAGGTCCACCATATTTGAGGTAATGAGGATCCTCAACTAAGGCCCGAGGGAAAATAGTAATGTGATTGGTGGACTTACACCATGGAGAATGGAAAAAATGGGACTGAGGTACAAACAGATGACTTCCCTTGTCAGAGCATAAAGTGCATGGTTGACCTGGCAGCAACTAATTGAACTCGTGAGGGGATGGGCAAAAGTATGACTGGAGGTTAAAATGGGAAACACAAGATGAATGGTTTGAAAAGAGGGATGGAATAATGTGACATGATATAATGGGATGTGAAACAGACTCCATGGATGCAAAGGTGACTCAATGATGTTGCCACACAGAATATGCCCATGAAAACATGAGCAAATGATGGTTAATTATGACGAAAATAAACACATGAGATGATAATATTGAAGAGGAGGTGGACCTCAAAGTACAAGTGTTTCTTTATGAAGAAATTTTATTTTGAGAGGCGATGAAGTGAAGCTTCTTGGAAAAATGGCTTCCTGCTGAAGTGTCAAATCATCAAAAACTAAGAGAGACCCATTATATTAATCAATGATAGTTTTCCAATGGTGCTAACAATTCGTCAAACCGAACTATGGTTTGGTCACAATGGGCGATGGTAAAACTGTGGGTTTTCCTTTAAAAGGATGTTTTCCCTCCAATTTGAATTCATTTTCTAAGTGAGGTATGGTGAATTTGGAGAGGAGGAAGAGGCCCTAAATCTTGTTGAGATCATAGCAGACAAATCGGCCATGGAAATCAGGATCTATGAATTTCAGGTAGATGGCCTTACTTGTCTAAATATGGTCTTAATGCTTCTTGGAATGATGGTTCCTAATGAAGAATTAAGGGAAGAGGAAAACGAGAATGAACTACCATAGGAAGTCTAGAGTCATCCTTACCCATTGAGTCAAACATGGGGACTATGTGGACATAGAGTAGAATAATTTAAGATATGGTATCAAATGTCTATGATATGTGATGTGAATATGGCTCCCCTAAGAGGTTGGTAGGACAAACTATCCAAGGAATGGGAGGATATTGACCATACATAGATTCGGTGGGATCTAGGTAGAGACCTATGTTAATCAATTGAGAAGATGGCCGGGGAAAAAACATCATGGCCCCAAGCATGGGATACTAACCACAAACATATATGATGGAGAGGACTGATCTGATATAAAAAGGTTGGAATGCTGCCCCCTAGCAAGTGGAGTTTGTGGAGCACCATTATGTGTCAAGTGCTCAAAAAAGGGATTCAAACATCTCAACCCAACTTGGCACAAGATCCTTCAAAGTATGATAAGGAGATGTAGGGGCTTATGTGCCCCCCAGTGTTCTATGGGTGTATTGGATGTGTTTAGAGTGGGGTGCA
This sequence comes from Pinus tabuliformis, assembly GCA_031772625.1. Classification (NCBI taxonomy): domain Eukaryota; kingdom Viridiplantae; phylum Streptophyta; class Pinopsida; order Pinales; family Pinaceae; genus Pinus; species Pinus tabuliformis. Next base: position 875,945,470 of record CM062814.1, on the reverse strand, counting down.
AACTTCTAGGTTCACAAATATGGCAGGAAGTATGCAAGATGGTGCATATCATCCCAAGGCTAATAAGGGGTATTCATGGCTTCCATGATGTCCTCATTGGAATGGAAGATAGGAGGACTGGAGGAATATTGACTACATGATACAGTGGCAGGACCTGGTGCATCATCCTGAGAAAGAAGGTACACATAGCATCAACTGAGGTGGTAGACGAAGAGCTAGTAGAGGGAAGATCTACCAATGTTGAGACCCAGGTTTCTAAATAGGGAGGTTCGACAAAAGCATGCACGGGAACCTCAGAGAGGTATTCCTATGAGGATCTCAAGGATGATGATAGGTAAAGGATATCGCCCATGGAGTCTGTCATCTTGACATCAAGGGGAGGGATCAAGCTTGTGGGACCAGAGTCCCCCTGTTCTGGTGTACTAGTGGTACAATAATCCACCGGTAGAGGAGTAGGTGATCCACTACGAGTGTTCTTGTATTTGCGAAGCTCCTCCAGTAAATCGCAAATTTCATCGAGACGAGGGAAATAATGGGAATAGTGACCATGATGATCGCACAATGCACAAGGGTGATTTGTGCATAATGTTTTGAGTTTCTTGGATGGACCCGGTAAGGTAATTTGGACCTCAAGGATATTTGACTCAGGGAACATTCATGAACCAAAGGTTTGAGATTAGGAAGTTCAGGACAATTATTGGTGGCATGCCCAACAACTTTACACAAAGCGCACAGAGGTGATATATTTCAGGCTTTAGGGGCTGGAGGAGCTTGGGGACCCTTGTCCTCTTAACTTTGCCCCTTGTCTAGATGCTTTCACAATAGGAGTGGGTTCCTGGTGAGGTTGCGATGGAACTAGAGCAGTGACAGGGTCTGTGGGGACCGGTTGAGCTAGTGCCAAGCATGATATGGTCTTATCTGACCAGGTGGAGTGCTTGCAGGGGGGTTATTGTACTAGACTAGGATCCCCAAAGTCATATTAGGTAGGACCAACAAAGCCATGACAGGGACATAAAAGATTCCCGGAGGAGGAAACATGAAAGATATCTGGCCTGCAAGGTAATGTCTCGATAGAGCATCTCCTAGATGGTTGAGCCCTAGAGGAAGAATTCTTGGTGGGAACATAGGAGAGGCACCCACAAATAGAGGAGGTCTTGGGTGGGTGGATCCAAATGGATTGGCTGAGGTGCAAACAATAGGGTGCTGAGGAGCTAGTTGTTGTTTAGATGTACCAGACTTCTTGACAGTAGTTCATGACGTTTGTAACATGCAAACACTCAAAGAGCTAGGCTCTGAGATGAGAGGGGGAGGACCGGGGAAAGCACCCAACAATGAAGAATATTTGTAGACTCTAAGTGAAACACTGGTTGAAGGATAGAAATATTGCTTATTAGACATCGACAAGATAATGGACCCATGGGAGGTCACGGATGCTAACTCGTAGTATGTCAACTAATCAATGGTGACGATCTTCCCTTCATGGGGGAAGCACATCTTGTGGAAAACCATAGGTGTGATGGCTGACATGGCGTTGTGTAAATACGACCCAAGAGAATGTTTTTATCTAAAGGGGAATCAATAAGTTCAATGTCTACATGGACAGTCTTGCTTGAAAGAGTCACTGGAAAATTGTGATACATGCCAAGAGGCTAGGAGGAGTGACTATCCCAAGAACACAAAGTGATGGTGGATGGGGATAGTTCAAGTGAATTAAGTTGATTCCAAATGGCAACGGACATCACACAAGTGGATGCACCTTCATCAATAATGCTTCGGGAGATGATGGTATTATGGACTCGAACTAGTATATGGAAAGAAACAGATGAAGGTAATGGGGGATGTTATGATGTATCAACTGGGAAGACAATCAAGTGATTGTCGGAAGGATCTACTGCACCAAAAGCAGTTAGTAGAGCTTTCTTTTGAGATGGGCATGATTGGAGCACTTCCAGCATTGACATGGTAGCAGGGGATTTCACCAAGTTGTCTACTATATTATATGTATGGGAATCTTAGTTAGAAGTCGTGTTACGACATAATGGTCCCTTGGGGATCTTAATAATTGACTCAACTTTAGGTTGAGGGATTTATAGTGGACCATTTGGTGTCGTAAGAGGCTCAGTAGATTCCCTGGTTTTGGATTTAGTGGTGGACGAAGTCGATGGCTTGTCATATTGATGCAACTGAGTTTGCAGGTTGATACGAGATGGATTGACCTCACCAAAATTCATCATGAGGATCTAATAGTCACCAGGACTAGAAGGTTTGGGGGGATGGGCTGTTTGACTTAGCTGAGATTTAGAAGAACTCCACCTCTTGCAGGATGCAGTAATTGCAAAAATGAGGGCTTGAGAGCACTGCACCCTCAAGGTGATCAGCAAACAACATATCAACAACAAATGGTTGGCCCTACAAAGAAATTATACCATCAATGCTGAGACTGATGCGACCAACCAGAGCAAGAAGATCATGCAAATCGTTGAGGAGGCATGCAGAATGGTCCCCAGTTGCCATTCTAGAGGAAGAGCCAGTCAAGGTCTGCATCTGCAAGTTGGCCACAGGGGCGTGCGACACTCGAATGGATATGGCGCGGGTTCAGCTGGAGTTGAACCGGTAAATTCGGAGCTACATCTAAGGGCCTAGCCCTCCACATCCCCAGAAGTAAAGGAACAGTGGGCGACCGTTGTTACAGAGGCAATCGCGGCGGTGGAAAGTGCAGTAGAAGATTGCACACAATTGTTTGAGCAATCATTTTATGTCCTGAAAATCTTGGAGGAGGACCTAAATGTACATAGGCTAAAGATAGAAGTGCACGAGCTACAACAATGCTACGATGAAGTTAAGGGCACAATGCGAACCATCATGCTGACATAGAGGCTAGCCAAGCTGTAGGAGGCCAAGCAACTGAAGGAATAGGTGGACACAACACTACACAAGGAAGCAATGTTGAAGGCTTGACTAAAGCCCTGGCTGGAGGAAACTTATGCAGTCATAGAAAATATTGAAGGCATGCTTGAGACTCTGCATGCAATGCAACAAAAGCTTCAGGCTGACAACATAGGAGTAGTGACCGAGAAGATAGTGGAAGATGCAAAGTAGGTGGCAGCTTCGTGCATGGCTGAGGTAGCGGTCATATAGGTTAAGATGGATGGGCTTCGCACCTACCAAGTGACTCAAGGGAAAGTCACGATGTTTGTGTTGGGGGCCTGTTGGGAGCAGGATCCCCTAAGGTCAGTTTTGGGGCTAAGAGCCCATGTTTGAGTTAAATTTTGTAACAAAACGGTAAAGTCTCCACATTTTGTGGTCGCGGAGCATGAAGGTGTTATGTTTCATAAAGGGTAGTCCACCCTTAGTTTTGAAAAGTAAAGTTGGTTGTAAGAGATTTACCCATGGTCCTTGAACCATGGGATTGTATAAAAAGAGCAAAGCTCTAAGTAGTTTTGGAGATATATAATGATGAAAAATGTAAGAGAGTCATAGCTCTGAAGTAAGAAGTCTATGTCTTGGGTTGTAGTGTAGGTAAAGGCTCTTATTTATTTATTTATTAAGTGTTATAAATTGCTATTATAATCAATATAATTATTTTCATAAATATAATATAGTAATCATAATATTTTATAAAATTGTAATTAATTTTATAATATTATTGTTATAGCTATGTCAACCTTGATTTTGGTTAATAGTGATATGTTATTTCTTATAGAAAATATAATACATATAATTTTAAATTAATTTATAATTTAAATTTATTTTGTTAAATTATTAAACTCATTTTACTTTTTATTCTTATAAAGTTTTTTTATTAATAATATTTAAAAATATTAATATTTTTTTTTTCTAAATTTGATATTTTAAATTATACTAATACATCATATAATTATTTTTATTCGATTAACACAATATATATATATATATATATATATATATATATATATATATATATATATATATATAGATATGTATATATATTTGTTAGAATATATATAATATTACTTTAATAAGAATTTCAATTGTGTATTTAGAATTTGAAAAAACTTGGTCTTTATATTCACTCTTTCTTTAATATATGAATTTCACACCTTCGTATAATTTTTTTTTTATTTTTTTATTTTTTTTTATTATTATAAAATAACTGTTTTTTTTAATATCAATTTTTATTTTTATTTTAAAATGGGCCAATGGTTATGCTGCCTAGGGCTACACCCCCACGGGCGACCGGGCAATTAACAAAAACTAGAAAACAAAAACAACAAATTAAAAACAAACCAAATTTAAAAAAAAAAAAAATAGAAAATTAACAACAAAAAAAAAAAACTACTAAAATAAAGATTAAAAATGTTTAAAAAAAACCAAAAAAACAAAAATATATTAACCAAAAAAAAAAACACACAAAAATCAAAAAAGCATTTAAAATTTTAAAAAAATATATGTATTTTCAAATTAAAAAAATAAAATATTAAAAAAAATTGAAAAAAATAGAAACATATTTTTTAGTTTAAAAAAGATATATTTTAAATCTTATATTAAAAAATTTAAAATTTAAAATTTCCATATAACTTTTTTTTTAACATTATTAAAAAAAAAGAAATTATTTTAAAAACAAAGAAAAACATTTAAAAATAAATAAAAATAAATATTATTTGTTTGAAAAAATTAAATGCATTTTTTAATAAAATATTTGTTTGTTTTTAATATCAATTTTTATTTTGATTTTAAAATGGGTCAGGCTTAATTTGAATATCTATATTTTTAGAATTTATACTCGGATATTCCACAGTTTCCATTTTTGCTTTGTCGATGTTTCAAGTCTAGACCCAGACTCATCATCAGGACTTGATTTACAAAGGAGAGAGACAGAATAGATAAATAGCGTTCAGCTGTCAAGTATGTGAGCCAACAGCCTACTAATTTGAATTAACTAGTTTTATAATATTTTTATAATTTTTGAGAGAGAGAGAGAGACCAATGGAGCTGAAGCAAAAGAGGATAGGGATAGAGGGGTTGAGACCAATGCAAGTCTCCTTTTATGTTATGGTACCAGATCTCAGTGAGGCAGGGGAGGCATACCTATACCCACTGAGATAACTTAGTACAAAAATAATGATACACCCAGAAACATAAAACTAAGCAATGAAGTACATGTTTAATGGTACATGACACGCTGGCATGAATGAGCCAGAAAATAATACAATGTGTCCCATATACATAATGTGCTTGGTAAATCATGGGCTATGACTGAATACAATAATATCTAATTACATGAGATATAATGGCCCTTCCCTCAAAAAATGGGCAGGAGGGAGGGTAGAACAACCGAAGAAGCCCTACTGAACAAGGAACGACTCTAGAAAACTGAATGGATCATCAGAAGGAGATGTGCATGCTATGAATACTATAAGCAGCAGGAACTGAACCCATCAAATCTATGGAACTACATCTAAGGCTGTAACATAATATGAAGGCATTCAGCCATATGGGGGGCTACCTGAAGGGCTACCCCCTCATGAGGTCTAAAACATCTCACACATACCCGGGAATCACTGGTACAATCTATTGCATCACTAGACGACAAATTGTATGAATCACAAACCTGAAACAACTAAGTCAAAGGGAAATGATGAGTCCCTTTGATTGATCTGAGGCACCATACAAGAATGGAAGCTAGAACCAAGATACACCGCCCTCTAGGTTGTTCTTCTAGAATAAATGTGTTATTATCGACAGAATAAGGTCCACCATATTTGAGGTAATGAGGATCCTCAACTAAGGCACGAGGGAAAATAGTAATGTGATTGGTGGACTTACACCTTGGAGAATGGAAAAAATGGGACTGAGGTACAAACAGATGACTTCCCTTATCAGAGCATAAAGTGCATGGTTGACCTGGCAGCAACTAATTGAACTCGTGAGGGGATGGGCGAAAGTATGACTGGAGGCTAAAATTGGAAACACAAGATGAATGGTATGAAAAGAGGGATGGAATAATGTGACATGATATAATGGGATGTGAAACAAACTCCATGGATGCAAAGGTGACTCATCGCGGATGCTTTGAACAAGGGTGACTCAATGATGTTGCCACACAGAATATGCCCATGAAAATATGAGCAAATGATGGTTACTTATGACGAAAATAAACACATGAGATGATAAGATTGAAGAGGAGGTGGACCTCAAAGTACAAGTGTTTCTTTATGAAGAAATTTTATTTTGAGAGGCGATGAAGTGAAGCTTCTTGGAAAAATGGCTTCCTGCTGAAGTGTCAAATCATCAAAAACTAAGAGAGACCCATTATATTAATCAATGATAGTTTTCCAATGGTGCTAACAATTCGTCAAACCGAACTATGGTTTGGTCACAATGGACGATGGAAAATTTGTGGGTTTTCCTTTAAAAGGATGTTTTCCCTCCAATTTGAATTCATTTTCTAAGTGAGGTATGGTGAATTTGGAGAGGAGGAAGAGGCCCTAAATCTTGTTGAGATCATAGCAGACAAATCGGCCATGGAAATCAGGATCTACGAATTTTAGGTAGATGTCCTTACTTGTCTAAATATGGTCTTAATGCTTCTTGGAATGATGGTTCCTAATGAAGAATTAAGGGAAGAGGAAAACGAGAATGAACTACTATAGGAAGTCTAGAGTCATCCTTACCCATTGAGTCAAACATGGGGACTATGTGGACATAGAGTAGAATAATTTAAGATATGGTATCAAATGTCTATGATATGTGATGTGAATATGGCTCCCCTAAGAGGTTGGTAGGAAAAACTATCCAAGGAACGGGAGGATATTGACCATACATAGATTCGGTGGGATCTAGGTAGAGACCTATGTTAATCAATTGAGAAGATGGCCAGGGCAAGAACATCATGGCCCCAAGCATGGGATACTAACCACAAACATATATGATGGAGAGGACTGATCTGATATAAAAAGGTGGGAATGCTGGCCCCTAGTGAGTGGAGTTTGTGGAGCACCATTATGTGTCAAGCGCTCAAAAAAGGGATTCAAACATCTCAACCCAACTTGGCACAAGATCCTTCAAAGTATGATAAGGAGATGTAGGGGCTTATGTGCCCCCCAGTGTTCTATGGGTGTATTGGATGTGTTTAGAGTGGGGTGCAAACTTCTAAGTTCACAAATATGGCAGGAAGTATGCAAGATGGTGCATATCATCCCAAGGCTAATAAGGGGTATTCATGGCTTCCATGATGTCCTCATTGGAATGGAAGATAGGAGGACTGGAGGAATATTGACTACATGATACAGTGGCAGGACCTAGTGCATCATCCTGAGAAAGAAGGTACACATAGCATCAACTGAGGTGGTAGACGAAGAGCTAGTAGAGGGAAGATCTACCAATGTTGAGACCCAGGTTTCTAAATAGGGAGGTTCGACAAAAGCATGCGCGGGAACCTCAGAGAGGTATTCCTGTGAGGATCTCAAGGATGATGATAGGTAAAGGATATCGCCCATGGAGTCTGTCATCTTGACATCAAGGGGAGGGATCAAGCTTGTGGGACCAGAGTCCCCCTGTTCTGGTGTACTAGTGGTACAATAATCCACCGGTAGAGGAGTAGGTGATCCACTACGAGTGTTCTTGTATTTGAGAAGCTCCTCCAGTAAATCACAAATTTCATTGAGACGAGGGAAATAATGGGAATAGTGACCATGATGATCGCACAATGCACAAGGGTGATTTGTGCATAATGTTTTGAGTTTCTTGGATGGACCCGGTAAGGTAATTTGGACCTCAAGGATATTTGACTCAGGGAACATTCATGAACCAAAGGTTTGAGATTAGGAAGTTCAGGACAATTATTGGTGGCATGCCCAACAACTTTACACAAAGCGCACAAAGGTGATATATTTCAGGCTTTAGGGGCTGGAGGAGCTTGGGGACCCTTGTCCTCTTAACTTTGCCCCCTCTCTAGATGCTTTCACAATAGGAGTGGGTTCCTGGTGAGGTTGCGATGGAACTAGAGCAGTGACAGGGGCTGTGGGGACCGGTTGAGCTAGTGCCAAGCATGATATGGTCTTAGCTGACCAGGTGGAGTGCTTGCAGGGGGATTATTGTACCAGACTAGGATCCCCAAAGTCATATTAGAGAGGACCAGCAAAGCCATGACAGGGACATAAAAGATTCCCGGAGGAGGAAACATGAAAGATATCTGGCCTGCAAGGTAATGTCTCGATAGAGCATCTCCTAGATGGTTGAGACCTAGAGGAAGAATTCCTGGTGGGAACATAGGAGAGGCACCCACAAATGGAGGAGGTCTTGGGTGGGTGGATCCAAATGGATTGGTTGAGTTGAAAACAATAGGGTGCTAAGTAGCTAGTTGTTGTTTAGATGTACCAGACTTCTTGACAGTAGTTCATGACATTTGTAACATGCAAACACTCAAAGAGCTAGGCTCTCAGACGAGAGGGGGAGGACCGGGGAAAGCACCCAACAATGAGGAATATTTGTAGACTCTAAGTGAAACACTGGTTGAAGGATAGAAAGATTTCTTATCATACATCGACAAGATAATGGACCCATGGGAGGTCACGGATGCTAACTCGTAGTATGTCAACTAATCAATGGTGACGATCTTCCCTTCATGGGGGAAGCACATCTTGTGGAAAACCATAGGTGTGATGGCTGACATGGCATTGTGTAAATACGACCCAAGAGAATGTTTTTATCTAAAGGGGAATCAAAAAGTTCAATGTCTACATGGACAGTCTTGCTTGAAAGAGTCACTGGACAATTGTGATACATGCCAAGAGGCTAGGAGGAGTGACTATCCCAAGAACACAAAGTGATGGTGGACGGGGATAGTTCAAGTGAATTAATTTGATTCCAAATGGCAATGGACATCACACGAGTGGATGCACCTTCATCAATAATGCATCGGGAGATGATGGTATTATGGATTCGAACTAGTATATGGAAAGAAACGGATGAAGGTAATGGGGGATGTTATGATGTATCAACTGGGAAGACAATCAAGCGATTGTCGGAAGGATCTACTACACCAAAAGCAATTAGTAGAGCTTTCTTTTGAGATGGGCATGATTGGAGCACTTCCAGCATTGACATGGTAGCAGGGGATTGCACCAAGTCGTCTACTATATTATATGTATGGGAATCTTGGTTAGAAGTCGTGTTACGACATAATGGTCCCTTGGGGATCTTAATAACTGACTCAACTTTAGCTTGAGGGATTTATAGTGGACCATTTGGTGTCGTAAGAGGCTCAGTAGATTCTTTGGTTTTGGATTTAGTGGTGGACGAAGTCGATGGCTTGTCATATTGATGCAACTGAGTTTGCAGGTTGATATCAGATGGATTGACCTCACTAGAATTCATCATGGGGATCTAATAGTCACCAGGACTAGAAGGTTTAGGGGGATGGGCTGTTTGACTTAGCCGAGATTTAGCAACAACAAATCCTTCCTCAAGTAAAGGATTTTTAAGCATTTTCGGTTGAAATGGCATAGGATTCTGAGGCAATTGCTGGATAGGCAGTTGACCTCTAGAAGCTACTTGAACTTCCCACATTTGGTGCATATGGGGTAAGAGAGGACACTCATGTGTATAATGGCGATGTACACCAGAACATGCACAAGGCTTGTTCTTATGAATAGCCTTGTTCTGCTTGGGTTGACTACCTTGTTTTTGGTTGTTGGTATTAGGTTGGTTCCCTTGGGGTTCACTAGATTGATTACCTTGATTACCCTAGTTAACTTTGCTACCATTCCCCTTATTCTTTTTCTTCGAACTTTGGGGATTGGTTTCACTTTTCTATGCAAACACTTAACCTTGAAGGGCGGTGGCTGCTAGGGCTGAGGATGCATGGGAGGTTGAAGTGCTAATGCTTGAGGGAATGGAGTGCTCAACTGTGTAGAGGGATAATATGGTGGAGGGGAAATAGTTTGGTAGACAGGTTGAGCATTGGCTGGCCTTGAAAAAATGTTGCTAGCAAGAGGGGCATAATTGTTGGAGGAAATTGTCCCCCACTATGGATAGCCATAACTTTTGTGAGTATATGGTGAAGGATGTGGAATGGCTCCAATGATACCATCGGTAGTGTGGGATGCCCCCGATACATTGGCACCACGAGGACGGGGAAGGTCTGGAATGACAATATAGACATAACTGGATTTTGCATAAGTCAAGTCAAATATCAGAGCATTTGGAGAGCTTCTTCCTCTATCGGAGGAAAATGAGATGTGACATCTCTGGCAATAGCTGATAAAAGGCTCCTAAGAAACCAATGGAGGTAGACATGGTCTTCAAAGGGTGGGCCATGACATGTGCTCCTCCTTATATGCCATTCCTAAGCATGATCGAAAAGGCGATTGGTAAAGGACTGACATAATGCGATCAAGAGCTCCGTACCAGTGTTATATCAAAGAGGTAACTGAAAATATGAGAGGAACACTTTAGCAAGTGTTGTGAAAATGGAATGAGAGGTGGCGGGCTGGTCCATGTACCATTTTGCAGCATATCCAGTGAGCGTGCTTTGGAACAAACGAAGATGAATGGAGTCATCAGTGATGGAATTAGATGAACACTACATATGGAAGGACCAGACATGATTGATGGGGTCCTCTCCAGAATTACTCTCAAACTTGGGAATGTCGATGGGAATCTTAGTCGGCATAGCTATCCAACCAACATCATAATGTATAGGGTCATTTATCAACTAGATAAAATCCATGAGACTTAACCCAACCATGAGAGGTAGCATGGGAGCTTTCGGAACGGTTCTTGAGGCGGTTACGCTAGATGTGAGTATCAAGGTAGAACCAAAGCCAACACCAAGTTGTGTTCCTGCACCAGTAGTGGGTCCAGACATGGTGATGTTATGCGGTGAAGGAGGCTCAGAATCATATAAGGAATCAAATGAAGAAAAAGAGGAGTTGATATGGGGACCCGAGGGACTATGAGCTCGAACCATGTGGGGAGGAGTAATATTCCCAAGTGGGAATTGGGGATGAAGGCCTAAGGGTCTCCATGACAAATGCCTTGTTGGTGCAATGGTAGTATGATAGAAGTGACACATATATGGTGAAGGGAGATCAACCAGATGTTTTTGTCTCTATGTGGGGAGATAAATTAATTAATTCAAGTCTTGGCTTGGCAGTGTAAATAAAGAGCCCTTCACTTAAGGTGTGTTTGTGTGTGCTAGTGTGTTTATTAATTAAGCCTAGATCATGTTTGAAAAAAGAAAAAAGATTGCTAAAATAAACTGAAATTAAAAACATAAAATGAACAAAAAATCAGTTAACTAAACCCCACCCAAACTGGGTTTGCAAAAACTGTGTTGGTTGGTGCCGAAATCAACTGAAAAAAAAAAACTAAAAAGGCAAAGAGATCTAAGTGTTAGTGTGAATGGGATCAAATGACATTATTCTTCTAGAAAGTGGTGCAGCAAAAGCAAAAACCCACAGATGAAATTCATTGCAAAAGTATAAAGAGATGGGTGTGAAACCTAGGGAAACCAATGGGACCGTAAGGAAAATGAACAAACAAGGTTTAAGATGAACATTGGATGGAAAAGACCTATCTTTGAATATCTCAAACATAAAGGTACAGATCTAGAAAATATGGCTGAAAGCAATGCGGAAACTCAGACTTCTTACTCAGCTAAACTCCTCCTATAAAGATGGAAGCGTACTAGAAGCCCGAACGGGATAAATTCCACTTTGATGAGAAAAATAGAGTATATCAAGGCCTAATTGGGATAGGGCAATGGTCAATCAACCCAACAAACATCTCTCGGCATAACCCAGAAACAGATCTGAAAAAATCCCAATAGCCCTAAAAATCATAGGTACTGACCTAATTCCTGGGAGAGCTCACTTTTTGGGCTAGAAGGTGCACTCTGGACCTACATATCACACTTTTGGGGAAGAAAAGTGTTATTTTTTCTCCTTGATTCTCAGTCAGCAAGTCTTAGAAAAAAATTTCGTCTATTTTGCGTTTGGTTCCTGTGACCCGTAAAAAAGACCAGAAAACTTACATAAGTTAGAAATTTGATAGATCTAGGGTTAGAAAGCTAGTAAACAACATTAAGAGACTGAAAAAAGTTGAAACCCTAAACTAAAAGCTGAAGGTCACCTAGGTTTCTAGATCAAAATGAAAAACCCAGTGGAGTCGCCAATTTTGTTATAGTGTTTTCTTCTTGCAAGTGTAGGAAAAGAAATCACCTAAGACTGTGGATGACAAACAACCTTAACAATATAAATGGATGTTAAACATTCTAGATCTGCAGCAAGTGATAGAAACAAAACCTTCCAAATCCTTGATCTATGCCACAATCATACTTCAACAACAAAATGAAATAGTAATAAATGCGGGTAACTCCAATAATCCAATGGAAACTAGATATATGAATAATATATTTTATTAAACAACATCCATGAAGGGAACAAAAAAATGTTACCAATCCCCCTCTGTGGGATGGGTTCTTGGCTATTCTCAAATGTTTCATATTTTCAATAGAGTCTCTCTCCTCTATAATGTGTAAAACCTAGCAAATAAAATGTTTGAGTTCAATGAGAACTCAAATGGAAAAGAAAATGGTGAGCGACAACGATAATAATCAGAGCTGCAACAGTGAGTACAACAATTAAGATAATCAAAATTGAATAGTGAATGGAAAACCCTTCTATTTATTACAAAATATTAAGTTATCGTCAAATAATGAGCAATAATAAAATATTATTAAGCCCATTCTAGGAACAACCATTTCGAATATTTTATTATATTTGGTTAGGATGGAAAAAGTATTTAAACTTTTATTTATAAATAATAAATAAATAAATGATTTATTTATCATCTCAAGAAATATGGTCAAGGAATAATATACAAATAATGATTTATTTAATTATTCCTAAAGGATTTAGTTCAACTTGACAAGGAATAATAATTAATGAGTGATTGATTAATTATTCCTAGAGAAAAATAGGTAATAATTTATCTGTTTATTTTTCATAAATGGGTCAAATATGACAAGGAATATTAATTAAACAATGGTTTAATTAATTATTCCTAGAAGACAATTAAATAAATAGTTATTTATTTAATTATTATTCATGGGTTTAATTATAAATTGTTAAACAAATGTGGTTTATAGAGTTCAGGCTTCTGTGATCCATATCAAGTTTGAGAGAGATTCTTCGGCGAAAATCACATGGAATACCATTTGTCGATGTGTTTCGAACCAACTAGTGTGGTTCATCGTCAGGACAAGTTGAAGAAACAGATCTAGCTCAACATGCTAAATAGTTTGAGTGGAGCCTCCAATAGCTAACTTGAAAAAAAAGGAGCAGTATCTTCATGCCAGTTCCCACCATTTCTTGGCTCAAAAGATGGGTGTTCTCAATACCCTTGCTACTCGGGCCCTGAGGATCTCGGACAAGAAGAGCTTTGAGAAAGAAAAATCCCATCTGCTTGATGTCTTTGTGGAGAATGGTTATAGTAGATACATGGGTCAAAGGGCTTTCCTTAAAGCTTCCAAGAATTCTTTGACTAAATGGGAACTGAAAAATCGAATTCCAGGTGTCCATCTTCCGTATGTTCAGGGGACCACTAATAGAATTGGAAGGATTCTCAGGAAGCATAGTATCCCTGTGACCTTTGTTGGAAATAATACTGAGAGGGGGGGGTGAATCAGTATTATCAGATCAGATAAAACTTTTCAATTTCATACTCAGAAACATATACGCGACTTCAGTTAAGTGAACCCGCGTGTACACGCGACTGTGTCTAAAGCAACTAGCGTATATGCAGAGATCTTATGATTCAGTTAATCTTATCTTCAGTAAATGCATCAGGATATTATTAAGCATATTAACAGTAAACAGATGCAGTATAACAGAATAGATCATCACACAAAAGCCACACACATGAACACCATGATATAAGGTGGAAACCCAATGTGGGTGAAAACCACCTGCTGCAATTTGTCTCTTTCTTCTTTAATGAGAAACTTCTTTTACAATGTACTGGTGCAGTCCTTTACCAGCACGCAGGCTACAACCTGCAGAGGGCTACAACCCTCTCTCGTTTTCCAACTACTTTTGGAAGGGAGCTACAACCCCCTCAGCTCTTGTACTAGCTGATCCATTTACTAGTACGTAGGTGCTGACCCTACAACCTTCAGGGACCACGTTTCATACATTTTCATACTGGATCCAAGAGTACAAAGCAAACATTACCACAATACAATCATCAACTTATACTTGCATCATAATTCATTAAACAACCCAATACCGAATCACTGAAACCCTGTCATCAAGAACACAGAACCCAAACCAGAATCTAGAACTCTGCAACAACCACCAGAATCAGCAGCAACCTGAAATATTAACACTTATCATGCATACGCTACTTCACTGTACCAAAACCGCGTGTATACGCGCTTTCTCCAAAGGCAACCCGCGTGCAGATCTAGAAATGATTACTTCTGCCTTTGCTGTCAGATCCGACCCTTGCCAAGCGTCCCGAACAGATAACCAGCAATACCAGATCTTCTCACTGCGTCAGACACCCACAATCCATGCTCCTTTGCCTAGTGATCTTCTCCTTATATAGCCTTAGGCCTTGTTCAATACCAAGAGCCAAAACCATAGAAACACAATACCATCAACCTCGAAACTAGGGATCAACACGTCCGTCGAGACATAATGGTCTGAAACCATAGGCACAACTTCCAAGGACTAACCGCCATGGACCAAAGGTACTTTTCCACATACACGCGCTTTTTCTGAAGCCAACCTGCGTGTACACGCGACTTGGTCTTAACAAACCTGCGTGTATGAACTTCCTTGGCAAGCTGTACTAGGATCTGTCTTCTGATTAAGTTGCCATCTCCTGTACCAACTTCTGAGCATCTGTACCAACCTCTGAGTGAGTTGCCATCAAGGACAACACTTGAATCATAATGCCAACAATCTCCCCCTTTGGACTTGATGGCAACCACCACACCAAGTCACTCTCCCCCTTTGACATCAAGGGCAAAGGGTGGACCAAGATATTCTCTTCTTTGGTATACCCTCTCCTGTCCATACTGCGGTCCATACTCCCCCTGAGTACATGCTGAAATCTCCAAATGTGCTCCCCCTTTGTGTATGCCAAAGTGTACCAATCTATCCATCCTGCTCTTGCTGAATTGTGCTGTTCATGCTCCCCTTGACTGTAGGCAAGATCTGCAAAATATGTTCTTCAAGAAGAACAAAGACTTATACATCATAGAAGACCTTCCTATCACCAAAAGACTCAACATACATTCATCACCCAACCTAGTGGGGATATACCAATATTGACTCATCCACCTAACCATGTGAAGATACATGATAATACATGAACATTTCATCATTCATCCCAGGCATAGTGGGGAAACCAACATAGGCCGTTACATGACCTTGACATCATAAAAGAGATACATGACATAGTGATGAAATATCTAGACCAAGACTTATGAAAGCCACCAACAGCATCATGATCTGTACCATAAGCATCAGCCTGCAATACCATTCCTAAACAGTAAGATGTATCATTTAGCTTCATAGACTTTATCAACACCTTCTAACCATAATGCCAACAATCCATTATTTGAAGAATATTCTCCCCCTGAGTGTAAGCCAACCATGTCTGAACCATTTCCTGAGTCTGTTCTGCTCCCCCTGAGCTTGAGCCAACCATGACTGAACCTGGGTCTGTTCTGCTGCCCTTTCTCCATATACGCGACTTTGCAGCCTGTAACTCGCGTATATACGCGACTTGTCTTCATTATATAAGCGTATGCAGGATGGAATACTGAATTTCACTTTCAGATTCCCCTGTGTCTGTTATGTCAGCTGACTGAGTTATCCCACACCTTTCTGTCTCTGTCTTCTTCAATTCCTGCAACTGTGATGATGTATGGTCCTTTTGTCTTGAATTTTGAAATCTGCTCCTGCATTCCCTTGCTTTATGCCCATAGTTGTTGCATGTATAGCACCTTATATTTTTCATGTTCCTTCTATCACAATCAATTGCTTTGTGTCCATATGCATTGCAGGCAAAGCAATACCCTCTGAAGTACCTGGGATGCGATGATCTTTCTTGAACCATTCTACTTCTGCATCTGGCTGCAACATGTCCAAGATTATGACATACATAACATTCAACATTATTCAGCGGAGGAAATAATCGTCTATCACGTCCATAGTTAGGAGTAAAGGATCTTCCTTGAGGAATTTCTTTCCTTGGTTGTTCCTTGAGCATTTCAGATTTCTCATTAGAGTTTCTTGTCTCACCTTGTGAACTAGATTCACCTTCAACATATTCATGAAAACCAAGACCAGTCTTGATAGCAGGAGATCTTTGACTATTAAGAATATCATCCAAGACTTTAGAACTATCTTGAAATCGTAAAAGCTTATCCTTTTCTTCTAGTTTACCTTTCAAGATATTTACCTCAACTTGATGTTGTTCTTCCTTTTTCAGATACTTCTTCCTTAGGTCTTCTTCAACTTTTCTCCCTTCTTCCACTTGTCGCTTTAGTTTGATCACTTCATGTTCTTGATCTTCAAGATCTTCTTTTAGAGAGAGGATCTTTGATTCAAGTCTCTGAATAGTTGTGCTCTGATCTTTTGCTATATCCTGCAATTTCTCCCTTACCCTGGTTTCTGTCTCCAATAGTTCTTTTAGTTTGGCAACTTCTTCAGTTTCTGCATTCGTCTCTTCATGTGCCATGAGACTTTTAATATCCTCGCTATTATTGGATGAAGCATTCTTCTTCTTATGTGCCATGAGACTTCTAATATCCTCACTATCATTTAATGAACTTTTAATATGGGTATAATAGCTTCTACCATCTTCTTCATATATCTTTTCTTTGTTATGAGGACATCTAGCAGCATAGTGACCAACTCTACCACATAGAAAACATTTGAAAGGTAGCTTATCTTTGAACCGTCCAGATCCCCGTTCAAGATTCTTGACAAAATTTACCTCATCTTCTTCCTCTGACACTTCGAATGCGGCCTCTGGTGGTACCTCTTGTCGCATTTCAAAAGCAGTTAAGATCCCGTGAAGCTGTGACATGGTAATTTTCCGCACATTCTCCTTTTCTTCTATGGCAGATACTTTAGAATCAAATTTAGTAGACAGAGATCTCAAAACCTTTTGAACTAAGACAACTTCCTCAAATTCTTCACCCAGATCCCTCATACAATTCACAATCTCATCCATACGCAGGAAATAATTAGCTACGCTTTCATTACTTCGCATCTCAAGAGTTTCATATCGGATTCTGAGAGTTTGAAGCTTTGCTATTTTTACCTGATCATCTCCTTCGTAGCTTGTAACGATTTTGTCCCATATTTCCTTAGCTGATTTGAGATGCATGATCTTCATAAATTCTGATTGAGTCAAAGTACTCAATAGGATAGTAACTACTTTGGCATTGAGCTCATATTGCTTTTTCTCTGCTGGATCTGTAGGAGTTGCTGATGGGAATTTGTATCCTCCTTCTACGATTCCCCAAACTTCTGCTCCAAGCGACTGTAGATATGCAGTGGTTCTTATCTTCCAGTGAGTAAAATTGTTCCCGCCAAAGACTGGTGGCCTGATGTGTGCCTCTCTTTCTGGATTAGCCATTTGATGGATCTTTTCCTTCAAGCGATCAAGCTTTCTTTGAAGGACCTGCTTTGATACCAATTGTTGGAAATAATACTGAGAGGGGGGGGTGAATCAGTATTATCAGATCAGATAAAACTTTTCAATTTCATACTCAGAAACATATACGTGACTTCAGTTAAGTGAACCCGCGTGTACACGCGACTGTGTCTAAAGCAACTAGCGTATATGCAGAGATCTTATGATTCAGTTAATCTTATCTTCAGTAAATGCATCAGGATATTATTAAGCATATTAACAGTAAACAGATGCAGTATAACAGAATAGATCATCACACAAAAGCCACACACATGAACACCATGATATAAGGTGGAAACCCAATGTGGGTGAAAACCACCTGCTGCAATTTGTCTCTTTCTTCTTTAATGAGAAACTTCTTTTACAATGTACTGGTGCAGTCCTTTACCAGCACGCAGGCTACAACCTGCAGAGGGCTACAACCCTCTCTCGTTTTCCAACTACTTTTGGAAGGGAGCTACAACCCCCTCAGCTCTTGTACTAGCTGATCCATTTACTAGTACGTAGGTGCTGACCCTACAACCTTCAGGGACCACGTTTCATACATTTTCATACTGGATCCAAGAGTACAAAGCAAACATTACCGCAATACAATCATCAACTTATACTTGCATCATAATTCATTAAACAACCCAATACCGAATCACTGAAACCCTGTCATCAAGAACACAGAACCCAAACCAGAATCTAGAACTCTGCAACAACCACCAGAATCAGCAGCAACCTGAAATATTAACACTTATCATGCATACGCTACTTCACTGTACCAAAACCGCGTGTATACGCGCTTTCTCCAAAGGCAACCCGCGTGCAGATCTAGAAATGATTACTTCTGCCTTTGCTGTCAGATCCGACCCTTGCCAAGCGTCCCGAACAGATAACCAGCAATACCAGATCTTCTCACTGCGTCAGACACCCACAATCCATGCTCCTTTGCCTAGTGATCTTCTCCTTATATAGCCTTAGGCCTTGTTCAATACCAAGAGCCAAAACCATAGAAACACAATACCATCAACCTCGAAACTAGGGATCAACACGTCCGTCGAGACATAATGGTCCGAAACCATAGGCACAACTTCCAAGGACTAACCGCCATGGACCAAAGGTACTTTTCCACATACACGCGCTTTTTCTGAAGCCAACCTGCGTGTACACGCGACTTGGTCTTAACAAACCTGCGTGTATGAACTTCCTTGGCAAGCTGTACTAGGATCTGTCTTCTGATTAAGTTGCCATCTCCTGTACCAACTTCTGAGCATCTGTACCAACCTCTGAGTGAGTTGCCATCAAGGACAACACTTGAATCATAATTCCAACAACCTTTAGGCCCGTGAACACCATTCGTATGTCCCTCAGATAAGTGAAGGATCCTATCGACCCTAAGGATATGAAGGGCGTTTATATGATCCCTTGTTCTTGTGGGACCCCCTATATTGGGGAGACTGGTCGCTCCACTAATCAAAGGATTAGCGAGCACGCAGCGGATCTTAAGCATAGGAGAGCTAAGTCTTCCGCTTTACCTGAACATGCTGAGAAAACCAATCATCATGTTTGTATTGAAGAGGCCAGTGTTATTGCTAAGGTTTTGCATTTCCATCATCGAAAATTTAGGGAAGCACTTGAGATTGAAAAGAGACCAAGCAATCTCAATAGAGAGGATGATTGGAAAGTCAGTAGGTGTTGGGTCCCTGCCCTCTCTTCCTAGTCATTTTTCCGTCCTCTTTGGGTTTTTTTTTTTTTTGACTTGTATCTTTATTTTTACTTATATATATATATATATATATATATATATATATATATATATATATATATATATATATATATAGATATATATATATTCACTGATAATATTATATTTATTTAATATTAACTAATTTATTTTTATATTTATTTTTTATTTTTATTTTATTTATTTATTTATTAGTTTTTATTCACGGATTTATTTATTGATTTATTTTTAAAGTCCTTTATGTGATCTCATCATTTTTTTTTTCCCTTTCTTTTACTTATTTATTTAATTTTCTCATATTTATTATTTCTAGCAGCCTATTTCTTCTGGTATTTTAAGGTCCTTTGTGACTATTTTTCCATTTTAATACCAATTAGCTTATATTTTTGATAATACTTATATATTGGCACCCATTTCAATTATTTTTATATATTGTATAATACTTATAAATTGGCACCCATTCCAATTATTTTTATATATATTTTATATTATAAGGTCCTTTATATAACTAATTTTTCCTTTCAAATTCTAATCAACTTATATTTTTAACTAATTTCCTAACTAACATAACATCCTTTGATTTTCTTTATTATATTCAGATATTATAAGGTCCTTTATACAACTTATTTTCCTTTTATTTATTAATTAACCTATAATTTTTAATAATACTTTTAAATAAAATTATTTTATATATTACTTTATATATCTTTATTTAGGCATTTAACTTATTCATATATTATAAGGTCATTTATTTAACTAAATTTCCTTTTAAATTATTAATTAACTTATAATTTTTAGTAATTATTTCTTGAACCAACTACCCTTAATAATAATTTATTTATTTTTTTACTAATTAAACTAATATAATAATTTTGACCCCGGTCCTAGAGTCAAGCTTGCCGTTGGTCAAGTTAGCTGTTGGAGGCTCCACTCAAACTATTGAGCATGCTAAGCTAGATCTGTTTCTTCAACTTGTCCTAACGATGAACCACACTAGTTGGTTCGAAACGCGTCGACAAATGGTATTCCATGTGATTTTCGCCGAAGAATCTCTCTCAAATGTGGTTTATTAAGTAATTTCTCACAGTGAAAGCAATTTTACTATGGGAAAATTGGCCTTACATGGTGTACTTCGATCCATATAGTAAATTAAGGCTAGATGATCAATTTTTTGTGATAACACCTTCTACCATACCATTACCATGTAGTATTCGAGGGCCCTTCTCTCCAATATGTCCAAGCCTTTGATGCCCTAACATGGTCTTTTCTCTAGAGACCAGTAGATTTTATGCTCCACTTTCAGGAACCATAGAATTGTTCCACCCATAAAAAATAGTACTACCCAAAATCTTGTACATATTTCCAATACGAACTCCCTGCATCACTACCAATGCTCCTCGAACCATCTTTCAAGTATCCTTTTTGAACATTGTTTTTACACTTGCATCATCCATATTGCTTATTGAAATCTAATTTCTAGCCAATGCAGGAATATGCAGAACACTCAGAAGTGTTCTAATCCTTCCACCTTGCAACTTTAGCTTGAATTTTCCATGTCCAATGATTCTAACCTTCCTTTCATCCCCTAAGAAGAAATCACCACTATCATATTTTTCATACTCACAGAACCACTACCTATGGGGAGTGAAGTGAAAGGATGCACCTGAGTCAATCAACCATGCCTCATGATCTACATGTGTACTTGAAGAAGAAGCCAAGTACACATACCCACCTTTATCTGAGGTGGTTTTTTTCCTCTATAGAAGGAGCATCATCAGATCCCTTTCCTTACTTAGGATATTTAGATCTACAATCCTTTTTGTATTTCCATTCCTTTCCACATTTCTAGCACACATTTACAGGTTTTCCTGGAGATTTAAATATCCCTCTAGATTTAGATCTCCCATTCAAGGGCTTATTTTTGTTTCTATTCAGGGATTGTCCTCATACATACAAATCCATTCTGTCTCTCCATATTTTTCCATCTCATCTCCTCTGACAACAAGGATGAGACTATTTCATCATCTTTTCAAGGTAGTTGTATTGCTACCTATTACAACAACCAAACTATCCCATGAATCTGGTAGAGTAAAAAACAAACCGATGCACTTATCTTCATATGAAATTTTAATATCAACATATAACAATTTGCTTACCATAGTATTAAAGGCGTTCAAATGCTTTATCACCGAGTCTCCGTCCTTCATCCTTAGGTTATACAACATTTTCAACATGAACAATTTGTTCGCTAGAGACTTAGATTGGTACAAAGTCCCTAACTTTACCCACAATTCGTTCATTGTAGCTTCCCCTAATTCATTCAACAATACTAAATCTAAGATACACAATCGTATTGTGCTCTTTGCCTTCTAATCCAACACTGCCCAATATTATGCTGACATTGTTGTTGGTTTAGTACTTGGATCTATTGTGATCCATTGATCTTTATCCATGAGTAGATCCTCCATATTCAGCTTCCACAACTCAAAACTTTGACCATTAAATTTCTCGATCTCTATTTTTCCACTGCTCGCCATCTTCTTTCACAGCAAGAATCAATCTCGCAGATCTCCCACTAAACAGGGTCTACCACATGCCCAAGAAAAATCCCTCAGCAGAAAAGGAATCCCCTTGAAGCCAAAACAACTCTGATTCCAAATGTAGGTTTTAACCCTATACATAAATTACTTACATAAGAATTCTAAAAACAAAAAATAAACAATGACGAGAATATAAAACAAATACACAGAAGTTTCTCCTATATCCCAAAACTGGGACTGCCAGATTTATTTTCCATTATGTTCATTTCAATGTTACAATACATAGATCTATTTTCCCTTACAAGATTCCCATTGTGATCCTGCTTCTTGAATCGAAAATTCATCTTTTAAAAGATCATAAGGTTTTCAAGAGGGACATCATGAATTTTAAGATCCAATCATCGAATGGCTAGAATAATCTTACTTTGCAAGCTCTGTTGTGGATAGCAAGTTTCAATCTTCCCTCACACTTGCTAAGAATGTCAGTGTAGATGAGGACACACCCAAAAGAGGCTTTCGAGGTTTGTTAAAAAATGGTATTCATTGAAAAGGTAAGCATGTGGATTGGATGAAAGTAGTGGGTGTGAGACACCTCTCCACCCACAAGAAAGACCTTCCTTTACTTATGCAAGTTTCTCAAGTTTTTGTATTTTATGTTGCACATTTCTTTTTATCTTTTTTAATTGTTCCTATCTTTGTGGATGCTGGTTAAGAAGAATCATGGTGGTTTCACTGGAAATTTCATTTTATGTGACCCTGACATTCTAGCTATTAGGATAGGGTAGGATTAGATACATCTTAGTTTTCTTTCCTTTCACTCATATTACACTTGTTCCATGTAGTTTTTCCTGCATTTTTCTGGTTCTGCATCATGTTTTCTTTAGTCCTTTTGTTCTCTTACCTTTTGATTTTGTTTCTCGATTCCTTGTTTTCTTTATTTTTGCTTTGTCTTCTTCCTTGTTGAATTTTCCTTTTGGTTTTCATCATGCAAATAAGTGTTGTGCCTTATTGCGTTGTGGCTTCTGAGTGTGTGTGTGGCTGAAGTTCAAAGAGTCTTGTGACACTACATTGCTTGGATAGCTCCATGTCCATCTTCCTTGTAATTGGTTGTATCTTTGGCTGATGAAGTTCTGACAGAAAATATGATCCTTCTGTAAGGAGAGCTTTGGTTCAACCATGAACCTATGTCAAGTCTGGGAACCTCATTCCTATACTCAGTTTTATGATTTGATGTTTTCAAGCTTATCCAACTACTATAAATAGAGAAGGGGAAAATATAAACGAGAAAACCTAAATCAGAGGTCTTCATATGCTTCTCTGAAGGAACAACATTTCCTACTCTCAATAAGTCAGGATCCCTCTTCCGCCCCAAAATAAATAAGTGTGGAGGCACAGTTCTCGTTAAATAAATAAATAAAAGCTAAAGAAGAGAAAGACATTCTATGTAGAGAGGTGAAGTAGGCAACTCGACCAGGGTACTGTCTAGGATTTATAGCAGTGGAGCAATGCTTATGCTCCTGCGTGACTTTTTTGGGGTACTATCCAGGCCTGCTTGAAATGGAGCAACACTAGAGATGAAAAATTGTACTTTGAAAATCTTAAGCTCGCGAGCTAAACTACCCATCCCAATTCAAAACACTATGATCTCGCTGAATCTTATGTTGTAATTAACTGATAAGGAACAAAGGGGACCATGTTTGCCCATGAGGTAAGTGGAGAAGCCAAAGTAATCTGGACGACAAATTAATACTTACTAAAGGACCAAGGCCCTTCACAAAAGAAACTAACCAAGACAGAGAAGTTGAATTCTACGAGTGTGTCACCAAGTGTTTTAGCGGCTATAACACCCTCCAAATTTTTGAGCTACATTCAAATCTTGGAGCCTAATTTAGATCATGTGATCAATCGTTCCTTAGGAAATTATTGGTAAGCTGATGATTTCAAGATCCCTTCTTCGATCTTAAGACTTGTTCATGCTTTTATCTTTAGTATTTGTCATCTTAGGGCATGGGGATTATTTCTTGTCATGCAAAGACAAGTTTTTTTTTCTTCAAGGGGAAATATTTGTGAAAATGGGTTCTTCTCATCATATAGACATGTTTCTCACTCATTTCCAAAGTTTCACGCACTAGTACACAAGTGTCTCCTTTATCCTCACAAATTCCATCATTGGAGCCACAGTTGTCATAAGCTGCCACAAAGGTTGTTGGATTAAGCGAAGTATGTTTTCATATGTTATGGATGGTCTATGTTGTATCCCTAAGTGTTCAAGTGTGTGATCATAATAAATTTATATCACTATTCACATCAGTCCACTGATCGCACACTTAGCCAAATTCCAAAGTAATCTTAGCAACCTAGCCTCATCCAACTTTCCTGAACTGCACACTTGACATCTGCAACCCTCAAATCTTTTCCTTTTCTGATGGAACTGCACAATGCATAGGAAGCTTAGCCTCCCTTAGCATCCAAAAATGCATAGAAACTTCCTCTAGTTCCCTTCCCTAAATCTGAACCCACTGTCTCCAGAAATTGCACAATTTTTTCCCTTAATCATCTCAGCTACCCAGTTGACCTTGCATCCTGAAACTTCACAAATGTGTCCTCCCAAGGCTTTATCCTGCAGTAGCCACTACCTGCTTAAACTGCATAATTGTGTCTCTCAATGGCCACTATGCAATTATTTCCCTCAGTGAGGACTGTGCAAAAATTTCCCTCAGTCTGGCCTGAGTTACATACTATGCAGTCTCATTGATCAAGCTTGACCCTTGGCTACTTGAAATGCACAATTGCGTAGCCACGAGGCACTCTCACCTGGCATGTTTATAGAATTTCCAGTAGATTTATAAGCTCATGCAATTTACTAAAGCACAAGATAAGAATCTACTTCTACTTTCAACCAACATAAGCCAGTAGATCAATGAAAACAATATGAACAAGAAGAAGACAAATAAATGGCACATAACAAAAGATATATCTAAGGAAATCCACTGCTCAAAACCCCACTATCTGTATTTCATATATCAGAAATATTAGTGAAGATACAAAGCTTGTTCTAACTAGAACAATTCTACACAAGTATGCTCAACTCTCTCAGCTCACAAGCTAGTTCAAGCCAAATCTATAGCCTATTCAACAACTCTCCAAGCCCCTAATCTCTTTCGTAATTCCTAGGATGAATAACCTGTATTTAAAGGGAATCCATGCTTCCAAAACTGTGGAATCCAAACAAAGCTTCTTCTCTGATTGCATGCATGATATTCACAAGTCAGTAAATCACACAATTGATAGTACACTGTGCTTGTGTTCTAGTCTCAACTGGGTCTTTCTCAGAACTGACATGCATGAGTTTCTGATGAGGGAATCTTCAGTTAACTAGCATGACATTTGTGGATGCGCTAGTGCACCAAATCACTGTTAACTATCTATTAGTTCCTCAAACAGTTTGGAACTAATTTAACTCAACATAACTCAGTAAATTGAGTGATCTAATTTACAACTCAATTTAAACTCATACTAGACCCTTAAAAATTAGGGAGAACATATAGATGACTTCAAAAAGGCTTCCAACTTGAAATTATTAAGCTAATTAAGTAAATTCAGCTTAGTTAACTATTTACAGGTTGCTACGAGAATAGAATTTTATTTTTTTTAATTCACAGTTTAAATTCAAGGAAAAATTTAAACTAGAATTTCTTGTTTCCATTTCTCAACACTCCCTCTCAATAAGAAAGGGATTATCAGCTATCCCAATCTTGTCTCTATGAAACTAGAATTTACATCTTGACAATGCCTTTGTCAAAATGTGAGCATCTTTCTCCTCCATGGCAATGTACTCTAACAACATAATCTACCTCAATACAAAATCTATGAGATGATGATATGAGATATCAATATGCTTGGACCGATCATGAAAAAACTGGATTTTCAGAGAGTTTGATACAAATCTAATTATCACACTAAATTGCAGTTGGATCCATTTGCTGACCAAAATAACCAACCAGGATCTTCGTAATCCAGATGACCTAACATGCTGCCTACTCGCATCCATGTACTCTACCTCTACCTAGTTGAGTCCAACCGATATTTGTTTCCTACTGTACCAAGAAACTGTCGTTGACCCAATACTGAAGATCCCTCCTAATGTGCTCTTATGGTCGGATTGACTCCCTACCCAATCTGCATCAACGAAGCCTTGAAGCTTCGCTTCCTCTGTCCATCTGTACCATAATCCATACTGAGAAGTGCCCCTGAGGTATCTCAATACATGATTTGTCACCTTCCAATACAGATTGGTAGGCCTAAGCATCGTTTGACTAAGTTGTTTAACTGCATAGCACATATTTGGTCGTGTGGTCACCAAGTAAATGAGTGAACCCACAAGCTACCTGTAAACAATAGCTTCCACTACCTCCCCTGAATTAGTATCCTCCTTCCTCTAGTTACTTGCAAGAGGAGTCTCCATGGGTTTGCTACTCTCCATGCGAAATCTCCTAAGTATCGCGTTGGCATACTTTCCTTGAGACACAAACAACTCCCCATCTCCTTGCCATAACTCCATGCCAATAAAGTAATGCATGAGCCCCATGTCCTTCATCTTAAACTCACTTGCAAGGTCCTCCTTGCAATACTTGATCAGCTGATCATCACCTATCAGTAGGAGATCATCAACATAAAGTACAATGATCAACAGTTTACCTTCCACCACTATGTGGTACAGGTTTGCATCCGCTTCGCTCTTCATGAAGCCTAACTGAGTGAAGTAGCTATCTCTCCTAGTGTACCAAGCATGAGGTGCTTGCTTCAACCCATACAATGCTCTCTTGAGCCAGCACACATGTGAATCATGGTCAAAGGTATCAAAATCTTTAGGCTTATCTATGTACACTTCTTCCTAAATCATGCCATTAAGGAAGGTTGTATTTACATCCATATGATGTATCTTCCAACCCATATGTGCTGATAGTGCCAATATAGATGTAATCAATGAGTTCCTTGCAACATGAGTCAAGGTATCATCATAGTCAATCCACTCTACTTGTGAAAATCCATAGGCCACAAATATAGCCTTATGCTTCTCCAAACTACCATCTGTAGCTTGTTTTACCTTGTAAAGCCAATGATATCTCACCACTAAATTGTTCTCTGATCTCGGGACCACATCCCAAACACTGTTATGAACTATACAATCATACTCCTCCACCATGGCATCAACCCAAACTGGTTTTTGTACTACTTCGTTAAAGGAATATGGCTCTGTCACAACACATTCACGCATAAGAGCCATGCATCTATTGTACCTCTCAGGTGACCTCCCCTTCCTGTGCTAAGAAGTGGGTGTTCCCACATTCTCCTGTGCATCATCCAACAATCTATCAGCCTCTCTGGTGTGCTTTCTTCCCTCTCTGGAAGACTCTACCTGAGTGGATGTATCCACTTTGAGATCCTCTACATGTGGATTCTCCACATCAATCTAAGGGTCCTTAACCTTAGGAGCTAAAATATCCTCATACACATTTAGCTCAAGCTCCCTCTCAAGGGAAACTCGAATGACGTTCTCCTCATAGAATATGACATCCCAGTGAACCATTGTCATCCTGTTGGTAAGAAATTACACCAGATAGTTGTGAGGTGTATCAATGTACCCCAAAAATATCCCCAACTCTATTGTCGACTCAAGCTTCTTCCATGCATATTTGGTCACATGGTAATACACTGATGACCCAAAAATCCTGAAGTGACCAACATCTGGCCTCTTATTGGAATAAGCCTCCTTTGGTGTCTTCATCCCAAGAATCCAATGTGGGCTACGGTTCTGAACATAAACAGTTGTGTTGGATGCCTCATCCAATAAGTGTAGTGGGAGACCCTGATCATGAAACATCGCCCTCATTGTCCCTACTATGCCTAGGCCCTATGTTATTCCTCTCGGCCTCCCCATTCTGTTGACGGCTATGGGGTGTCGTCAACTCCCATTTAATACCTTTCATTACACATAAGTTATTAAAATCGTTTGAGACATACTCATCACCGTTATCAATCCGTTGAGATTTAACCTTATTTCCCAAATCTTTCTACACCAATGCTTTAAACTCACAAAATTATGTGAAGGATTGATCCTTTTTCTACATAAAAAATATCCATAATTTTCGAGAAAAGTCATCAACAAATATAACATAATACTTGTGTTTGGCCGTGGATGTTGTCGAGAATGGTCCACACACATAAGAATGGAATCACTCAAGAATAACCTCTGCTCAAATTTCTTTGCCGTGAAAGGAAGGCTTGGTGTATTTTCCCAAATTACACCCATTGCATGTATTGACTTGCTTAGGCATACCTTTGGGAAGACCGGTAGAGATTTGTTGTAATATATTCAAAGCCCCATGATGCAAGTGACCCAATCCCCTGTGCCACGACTTGCCAACGTCTCATCTCTACAACCTTTCTGCTTTTGTGCTCAAAGTAGTACACTCCTCTACCTCCAAATTATAGATATTCTTCACCCAAATCCCTATCTTCATTACTTGACCCATGGTGATGTGTCAAAGGAACGCCTTTCTTTTTTAGAAGATCACACCATAGCCTCTATCCTCAAGCATGTCAATGGATACCAAGTTTTTCTTCAGCCCAGGCACATACATAACATTCTTCAAGGTGAGTGGAGCCCCATGCTCCTCTGAAAAGTAATCATTCCCAATCCAATAACACTATACTTCCTGTTGTCACCCATCTCGATATGCATATGGAGATCTTTCTCCTCAAGGGTCACTGAATAACTCTTTGTTGCCAGTCATGTGGAATGAAGCTCCACTAGCTAAGTACAATACACTTCCCATTATTGATGAAACCATGCATGCAATGAAGGAAACGTCCAATTCGAATTGAGAGGCCAAAGCCTCACCCTCCACTCCTCTTGAGGACTTCTTCTTGAACTTCTTGAGGGGACAATTTGTAGCAAAATGACCCAGCTCATGACAATGAAAGCACTTAACTTTCATCATGTATTTCTTCTTACCTCCATGATAAGAATCTGATTTGGAATGAGAATATTTCCCTTTCCCCTTCTTTTCCTTAATCACTAAGGCATCGTTCTCTTCATCATCAGTATTTGATGTAGAGCCTTCCCTGGTGTTCCTCTTGACCTCCTCCTGCTTCAAATCTAACCACAGTCGTTCCCAATCTAGCAACTTCTCCAGACCATTGACAGAGTCCTAATAATTATTCCAAATATTTGGGAGTCCTAGAAGAGCAAGACACACCATATCATCCTCGTTAACCATGATTCCAACACTTCCAATTTCATCACAACACTGAGTGAACTTGGTCAATTATTTTAGAGTCATCTCGCCTTTCTCCATTTTGATTTTTCAAAGTTTGTCCTTCAGTGGCAATTTCCTTTGGTCACTTCTGTTCTAATACAAGTCCGTCAATTTTTTCCACATAGCATACAAAGTTTCCTTTCCATGGAGACTCCAAACAATGTGGTCTCAAACTCCCTCAAGGATTATCCTCCTCGCCTTCGCCACACACTTCTTCCATTCAACCAAATTTTGTGCAATTGATGCTGTTGGCTTAGGAATTTCTTGATCAATGAATTCCTTCAAGCCATTATCCTCTAGCACAACCTCCATTATGTCCCTCTAGGCTATAAAATTTGAGTTGCCTTCCAAGGCATACTAGAGCCACAAACCGCAGAATGCCATCTTCCGATCCTAAAGTATGTATTGCAAATTCGAATTTCACCTGTAACCCAAAACTCAAAACTTTGAAATATCCTCTAGTATACTTTTCTCAACTCTGATACCATGTAGAATTTCCTGTATATTCACAAGCTCATACAATTTACTAAAGCACAAGACAAGAATCTATTTCTACTTTCAACCACTGGAAGCCAATAGATTGATGAAAACAATATGAACAAGAAGAAGACAAATCAATGGCACATAACACAAGATGTATCTAGTGAAATCCACTGCTTAAAACCTCACTATCTATATTGCATATATCAGAAATATGAGTGAACATAGAAATCGTGTTATCACTAGAACAATTCCACACAAGTATGCTAAACTCTCTCAGCTCACAAGCAAGCTCAAGCCAAATTCTTAGCCTATTCAGCAACTCTCCAAGCCCCTATTCTCTTACGTAATTCCTGGGATTAATAGCCTGCATTTAAAGGGAATTAATGCATCCAAAACTTCCCAATTAAAACATAGGTTCTTCTATGATTGCATGCATGATATTTACAAATCAGTAAACCACACAACTGATAGTACATTGTCCCTACACTTTAGTCTCAAATGGGTCTTTCTCAGAATTGACATGCATGAGTTTTTGATGAGGGAATCTTTAGTTAACTAGAGTGACACTTGTGGATGCACTAGTGCACCAAATGACTTTCAACTCTCTATTAGCTCCTCAATAAGTTTGGAACTAATTTAACTGAACATAACTCAGTAAACTAAGTGATCTAATTTACAACTCAATTTAAACTCATATTGGACCCCTAAAACTTAGGGAGAAAATATACATGACTTCAGAAATACTTCCAACTCAAAATTATTAAGCTAATTAAGTTAATTAAACTTAATTAACTATTTACAAGTTGTTATGAGAATATGATTCGATTTTTTTTAATTCACAGTTTAAATTAAAGGATAAATTTAATTTGGAATTTCTTGTTTCCATTTCTCAACACTACCACTCTATCCTGGCCCAGTTTATGAACCCAAGTGCAACATATTAGACTAGGGGTTTATCAGATTGATGTCGTCTTGTCATGAGTGGATTACAGATAAAGGAATTCTACTAGTCTATGAGAAGATGATGAAAAAGAATATTAAGAAGGATGACATGCTAGATGAATCTCAAGGAGCTTAGCAGAAAATAGAGTTATCAGATAAGAAGACCAAGGAACCCGAGGTATGATAGAAGATCAGGACTGCATGAAGACTCCATCTAATGCATAATCCTTTAGAGGGTAGGTATGGAAAAAAACACATATTTTGAAATACACCTATTAGTGTAGCATGAAGGATGACTTATCATTGTAATATCATTATGTATTCAATGACATGCATTGGTTGCAAGCACTAAAAGTTATTCCATGTGTTTCATCTAATTGTCTTGCTCCCTCTTGTTTGTTGGATCAATTATCGTCTTTGGGCATGTTTGGTTATTATGTCATGTTTGCGAACCTTTCTTGGTGGTTTTGAAGGTTGATCTTTTTGTATTCAAGTTTTCCAAGCCATGTAAACACCTGTCGCGCTCATACACAAACTCTTGAGCACTATCACGCAAGTGTCATCGCCGTCATCTTAAAAGTTTATCCCAAGTGTCGCAGTTGTAATTTCTTGTTGTGCGATAGTACCTCAGAGGGTAATTTCATTGAGGTATACTAAGTGTGTGATCATATTTTGAGTTAATCACGAGTCCATCTTTCCTCCCGCACTTAGCCATTTCTTCGAAAATCCTTCTGATTAGACAACTTAGCTTCACCGGGCCCCCACTAAGTTGTGAACTGTGTAGTCTCATCTCTCAATGATGTGACCTTGCTGACTGGAATTGTACAATGTGTATTAATTTTCCTTAGGGAAGTTGCACTATGTAATTCCATAGTTCCGTAACCTTCCTTGACTCCCAAAATTGCGCAACAGTTCCTTCTAGTCTGGCTTGAACTGCACATTTCACACTTTCACTCCTAAATATTTTCCCTTACCTATTGGAATCCAATATTGCATAAATATCCCACCCTCCCTTAGCCTCCAGAACTACAAAGAGGTGTCCCCAAGTGTCCTCCCTTAGCCAAAGCTCATTGTCCTCCAAAAATGCACAGTTTTTGCTTCCAGGCCTCTCAACTGCCCAATCCTCCTTGCCTATGAAAAATGTGCAGAACTGACCTCCCTTGGCCTCACCATGCACCACCCACTACTAACTTGAACTACACAATCCTGTCTCCTAGTGGCCACTACGCAATTTTTACCCTTAGTCAAGTCTGAGCTACGCTATGCGTAGTCTCAATGATCAAGCTCTCTCCCCATCAACTGGAACTGTGCAATGCATAGTCACTGAGCCCTATCTCCCAGCCTGTGACTTGTCCCAAGCTCAGTCCATGGATGATAATGCACCATCTTAGAGTAGGGATTTTTGGATTGATGTTTTCCCGTATTGAGTGAATTGCAGGAATAGGTACACTACTAGATCATGGCGAGATGAAAAACAAGGAGAAGAAGGAGGAAAAATGCTTGTAGAATCACTTACATCTAGACGGACAAAGAAACCTATCAAGACCAAGTAAGAGGAACATGTGTATGCAACCACCTCTCAAGACCAAAGATCATTGAAGACCCCGCATCATCAAGCTTTATGAAGGAGAAGAGAAAGCACATCCGAGAACACATCTATCACTCAGCATCAACAACGACTTCACACTTCCTCCTCAGCGAGCTAGTCCATGTCAGCGGTGTCATGTCAAGTCTTTTCATGAGTTGTCACATGCCACATCACTACTGTGGGCCATGTTGTAAATCAAATGTACTGTAAACTGGAAGTCCAATGGACACAAAAGAATATGAAGAGTCATGTAAGTTGAAAAGTCATATGAAGTTGAACAGTCATGAGGGTAGTCAAAGAGTCAGAAGGGGAAGGATCACCCTTGGTTATATATACCCCCTCATTGTATGAGAAAATGAATTTTTCACCTTGGCTCCTCCCACAAATCATAGAGAGTTTCAGTCATTTCTTTAAGGAGCAAGGAGTGACTCCAATGTCCCACTACCGGAGCTAGTGATGTATGATATAAATATGTGTCTTGGAACTTTTTCTTAATACAAAATCCTTCTTGGGCTTGTACTTTTCCATGCATGACTTATGGATGATTGTAAGACTATTCTTTGAGAATTTATATTTCATTTTTGTTTCACATGTACTAAGATAGTTGAACTATTTCAGTTTTTTTAGTGCTTATCTTGTTGTGAATGTGTTATTATGGTTGTCACTGTTGTCTCATCCTTGTGGAATAATCCGTAGGATACTAGACAAACCTTTCCTGCTCATCGGTTATAATGACCATCACATATGTTGTGGACTATTCTGCTAGATGATAGATGGATCTTTCCATGTTCTTTGGTTTTAACGACTGCCACATCTGTTGTGGACTATTTCGCTAGATGTTAGAAAAAACTTCTTGGTTCATGTGTGTCTCTTCCTGGGTGGTACTATTACCTCTCACTTAGAGGCTCACTTTTCTACCCCTTTTGCAGTAAGAGAACCTAGACACAGTTATGTTGCACACTCACTAGGAACACTCACCTCGCTTTTCAAAGGTACCATTGTAACACTTTCATGTGCTAAAATCTAAAGCCGAGGAAAATATCTAAGTATTTGGAAATCGGGTCATCATATCGCATGGGGCTTCTACACCAAACAATGTGAGGTCTAATTGGGACCTCATATCAGGGAGATCCCCGGAATATTGGTAGATCCAACACTGTTAACACAAGTCAAGCAACATGTGAGGTGATCTAGATAAGAAATATACTTGTGGGATTGTTTGGTTGGAGGATGGATCCAACTATGATATATTGTGATAATCATAGTTTCATTAAGCTCTCTGAGAATCCAGTATTTCATGATCAATCCAAGCATATAGATATATTTTATCATCATTTATGGGACTACGTGCAGAGACGGTTAATGTTTCTGCAATACATTCCATCATAGGAACAAGATGTTGACATCTTGACAAAGGATTTTTAAAGAGGTAAGTTCTAATTGAAGATGCTAGCTGGATGACATCAGCAAAGTTAAAGAAATATCAAATAAATCTTGAAGTTTTGATGGAACATTCTTTTCTTCCCCAGGAGTCTGATGCAGGAGCATCAAACTACAATGTTTTAGATTGAACTAGCCAATCAAATGTATTTACGAAAGAGGGTGTATAGTTCCTATTCCAGTAGTTCGGTTTTGGTTCTCACCTACATGATTCTCATGCATCAAGCCGTCATGATGGAAAATAAACACATAGGTTTGGAGGAACAGAGGGTCGACATGCTGATGTGTTACCTCAACCATGCCCAGGTTTTCTATAGATAGAACATAATCAATGGTCAAAGTACTCGGTCAAACTACCAAAAGTGTGATATGCCCATACACATGATCAAAGGGAACTGCGGATCAAAGGGAATCCGGTCAAATAGGAAAATTCATTATTTTTGGCACAGAATCAGGTTGCAAACTTTATTTTTATGCATTATGACAACAAATATATCAAGTTTGTTAGCATAGGTGTTCAGAAATGTACATAGTTAGGGATTATAGTTTTGGAGATTTAGATGGATTTGGTTGTTAATCATTTCGAGTGAGTGCTGAATAAGAGAGAGATTTTTTTCCAAGTGTAAGAGGCAGAAAAATACGAAAAAAAGTGTGGTGTTGGGTTTCCTTAGAGGGAAGGAGTGATTTTTGTGTCTTTTGATAGTTTTATTAATACTAGTTGAAGCATATTTTATATCTCTTGATGATGCATTTGGCTCATAAATGAATTTGTGAAATTTTATGTATAATATCTACATGGATAAATCCCTGCGTATAGAGAATTGTTGTGGACTGGTGTGTTGTGTGAGCAAAGGAGTGCAAGAAAACATGTTTTAACTCTGTGTATTCATATTTAATATTGCATTCTTCTTCCATAAACCTGTAAACAACATTTAAAGAAGTTTGGAGACAGGACCTGGCGATCCTGTGTCAATTCGATTCATAACAGAGCCAAAGGAAGAATAACCTCTTCTTATATAAAGGAATTCGGTCTTAAAAGCCATCATTTGGTATCAGAGCACAAGAAAAAGGTTCTATTCTTAGAAACTCAAAAAAATGCCACCGAGGAGAGGAGGAGTTGGGATAGGTTGGGGAAGGCCTCTAGCCAATGCAGTGTTGCTCGAGGAAATTAGACATCTTCGCATAAGAATGGAAGCAATGGAAACTTCTCAAAGGAGAGCACCTGATGAGGGAGATGCCAGTGCTGAAGAAGAATCTTATGATGAAGAAGAAGAGGAAGAAAGTGAAGCAACCAAAGTTCTCAAGATATTGGAAAAAGAAAGTGGAAGACCGAAGGTGGAAATACCTATTTATGAGGGAAACCTTAATGTGGAAGAGTTAATGGATTGTATCAGTTCATTAGATAAGTATTTCACCTATGAGGAGTTCAAAGATAAAAATAACGTTAAATTCATAGTTACCAGATTGAAAGGTCATGTATCTATCTGGTGGGATGAGCTACAAATATCCAAAGAAAGAAAGGGAAAACTCAAGATTAAGCAGTGGGATAAAATGGTGAGTAAATAAAAAATTAAATTGATGCCAAAATATTAACAATTAAACCTTTTCAGATAGTTACAAAACTTAAGATAGAAGGGGATGACTGTCAAAGAGTACAAAAAACTTAAGATAGAAGGGGATGACTGTCAAAGAGTTTTACAAGCTAAGCATTAGATCAAGACATGTTGAAGATGACATAGAAAAGGTAGCCAGGTATATCGATGACTTGAGATATGACATATAGGATGAAATCAATTTGCTAATTCTGAAGACAATTGAAGGTGCCTATCAAGAAACTTTGAAGGCAGAGGAGAAAATATTGAGAAAACAAAGTCAGAGAAATAGAGGTAAAGGTCCAGCAAGAGGAGAGGAGCTTCCAAACCAAGATTCAAGAATTCTACGAATGAAGCAGAAGGTTCAAGTAATTGGCCATCACAAAGGGGAGACTTTGGTAGAGGAATATTTGGACCCATAGGTAGAGGCTGAGGAAGATAAATTCAACATTACACATGTGGAAAATTTGGACATGGATCATGGGACTCCCCTTAAAACAAACTAGCAAATCAAAGGAATGTAAATATAGATGAGATAAAAGAGGAAAACCCTCAGGTCAAGGGGAAAGAAGAGCCACCTGATCTGGGAGAGTCTTTATTATTAAAAGGAGTGTTTCTTAAGGGAGAAAACAAGCAAATGAACCAGCTCAAAGGAAAAGTCTATTTAGGATTGTGTGCAAGTCTAAAGAGAAATGTTGCATGGTTGTGATTGATAGTGGGAGCAATGAAAATTTGTCTCTAGAGAGATGGTAGAGAAATTGAGGTTGGTTAAGATGGTACACCCTACTCCCTACGAAGTGTCCTAGTTGCAGAAAAGGACATCAACTCTTGCTGACAGAATAGTGTAGAGTGGAGATACAGATTGGTACATATAAAGACGTGGTACTATGTGATGTAATGCCAATGGATGTGTGCCATATATTGTTGGGAAGACCTTGCTATTTTGATAGGAAAGCCATTCATGATGGAAGAATAAACACATACACCTTAGAGAAGAATGTGAATAAGCACACATTGTTGCCTTTGAATGATGAAGCGAACAAAGGAGCGGTTGGAAATAATGTTTTGATGATCAGTGGAAAAGAGTTGTTGTGTGAAGTCAAAAATTAGAAGGAAATGCATTTTTCTGTTGTGGGTAAACCCTAGGTAATTTTGAATTCTACTAATTTAGATAATTTTCCCTGTGGAAATGAAGAACCTGTTAAATGATTATGTCGAAATTATTGTTGATGAATCTCCAAATACATTGCCACCAATTAGAAGTATCAACCATCACATAGATTTAATATCTGGTACGAGTTTACCAAACAAAGCAGCATATAGGCTAACTCCTCAGGAAAATGAAAAAGTTGGAAGACAGGTGTAGGAGTTTTTGGATAAAGGAATGATAAAGGAGAGCCTAAGTCCGTGTGTAGTACCAACGGTGCTCAGTCCAAAGAAGGGCGGTGAATGGTGTAAGTGCATCGACTCCAGAGCAATAAATAAGATAACTATAAGGTACATATTTCATCTACCACGAATGGATGATTTTATGGATTTCTTAAGCGGATCAAAGAACTTTTCTAAGATAGATATGAAGAGTGGATACCATCAAATAAGGATTAGAAAGGGGGATGAATGGAAGATTGCATTCAAGACTAATAGCGGGTTGTATGAATGGTTAGTGATTCCTTTTGGACTCACTAATGCACCAAGTACATTTATGAGATTGATGAATGAGGTCTTAAAAGAATACACTAGAAAATTTGTGATATTTTATCTTGATGATATTCTAATTTTCAATCAGAGTAAAGAAGAGAATCTAGAGCATCCTAAGTTAGTTTTGAATGCTTTACAATAAGAGAATTTGTTGATAAATTTAAATAAGTGAAGTTTCATGAAGAAAGAACTTGTTTACTTGGGATTTTTAGTCTCAAAAAAAGGTTTGAAGATGGACCCAGAAAAAATAAAAGAAATTTTGAATTGGCCAATTCCAAGGAGCGTATTTGAGGTAATAATTATTCATGGTCTTGCAATTTTTTATAGAAATTCTATAAGAAGCTTTAATCAGATCTATGCACCGATAGTTGAAACAATAAAGGAAATAAAACAACAATTTAAGTGGACAGAGGCAACAGACCGAAACTTCAATCAGTTGAAAAAGAATATCATTAAAAAACCTGTTTTAGCCTTACGAAGCTTTGATAAAACTTTCCAAGTTGTGACAAATGCTAGCGGGATAGAAATTGTAGTTGTACTGAGCCAAGAGCAAAGACCTATAACTTATTTCAGTGAAAATTTGAATGAGGCCAAGTGGAAGTACTCATCCTATGATAAAGAATTCCACGATTTTGTCCACTCTTTAAAGAAATTAGAATGGCATTTTGGGATTTGAAGAAATGATTGAGATGTACAAGGAAGATACAAATTTTAAAGAAATATATACAACTGTTCAAAATCCCATGACTTATACTAGAAGCTAATGGTTGGAATACATGATTCAAGGATGTTTTTTGTTAAAAAACAACAAATTTTGCATTCCTAAGTGTTCCATGAGAGAAAATATGATTAAGGAAAAACATAGTGGAGGATTGTCTGGACACTTTGTACAGGACAAGACATTCGCTCAAGTGAATGCTTTCTATTACTGTTTAAAAATGCAAACTGATGTCAAGAAGTTTATTGAGAAATGTAGGATTTGTCAACATGCCAAAGGAAAGAGCCAAAACACTAGGTTATATCAGCGATTGCCAATACCAAACAAGCCTTGGGATGTGGTCATCATGGATTTTCTTTTAGGTTTTCCAAAAACTCAAAGAGTACATGACTCTATCTATGTTGTTGTAGATAGATTTTCGAAAATGGATCATTTCATTTCTTGTAGGAAGACTAGTGATGCAACTCGTATTGATAATTTATTTTTCTTAGAAATTATAAGATTACGTGGGCTACCTATGATTATTTTTTTAGATAGGGATACTAAGTTCGTGGGACACTTTTGGAGAACTCTACGTAGGAATCTAGGTACAAACCTCAATTTTTTCTCAGCCTATCATCCTCAAATGGATGGGAAAACCGAAGTGGTGAATAGGAGCTTGGGAAACATATTAAGAAGTTTGGTTTATAAAAATACAAAAAAGTGGGATTTAGCACTTTCTCAAGTTGATTTTTCTTACAATGATACGCCTAATAGGAGTACAAGAATGAGCCCATTTCATATTTTTTTGGAATGCACCCTAGAGGAGTATATGAGCTTAGAGATTAGGCAAAGAAAGAGATAAGGAGTGCAAAGGCTAAAGAATTTATAGAACATATGCAAAAATTGCAGGAAGATGTCAAGCAAAGGTTGCAAGAAAGAAACAACAAGTATAAACAAAGGTATGTTATGAAGAGAAGAGAAAATGAGTTCCAAGTTGGTGATTTAGTTATGGTTTACTTGAGGAAAGAAAGGTTTCCTGTAGGAAATTATAACAAATTAAAAATGAAAAAGCTAAGACCATGCAGGATTTTGAGGAAGTTTTCTACCAATGTGTTGGGTGCGGGATCCCCCAAGGCAAGTTTTTGGGGCTTAAAGCCCAAGTTTTGACTAAATCCAATGTAAAGACTCCCCGATTTGGGGGCGCGCAGTGCAATGATTGTAAATGAGTCATAGGGTTGTTTGCCCTCATTTTTATAATGTAATGTTGGCTTGAGAGATCTACCCATGGTCCGTGGACCATGGGATTGTATAAATAGAGCGAGGACCTAAGTTGTAAAAGAGGGAAATGAATGATGATGAGTTAAGTTTAAGTAAAAGTTTATAGTTGAGTCTTTGGGTCGTAGAGTAGGATAAGGCTCTGTAGCTGAGTGCGAAGAGGCCTAGTAGTCCGTAGCTGAGTGCACAAACCCCTGCAGTTGAGCGCGCAAGGTGAGTCGAGTCTGTAACCGTTGGATAAATAATAAAGAGAAGTTTATTATCATTTTGTGTATCTATTTCCTATTTTTATTCATTGAGCATATTGGGTATGAATTGCATTTTAACTGTTTGTATGTGTGAACTTATATGATTATGTTGATTAAGAGAATATAAGATAAAGTATCCGTTTATGCAAAGTTAACTAACAATTATAAGAAAATAAGTAAGATCCACAGTACCACTTGGGGAAATAGCACAGAAAAGTGAATATAACAGGTGAATATAATAGGCCATGAAGGCCTCATAGGTTGGGATAGTGTGCAAAGTGACCTGCGTGAAGACATTCCTAGTTGGACTAAGCCAACCTCTCAGACATCTCAAGGGTACGGAAACCTGGTTCTAGCATCCCCCCATACTGCTTCGGGTGAGATCTCAGTTCGCTCTCCACGAGTTTTTGCTGAAAGGGTCAGTAGTACAGGGATTTGTTTGGCTAATTAACTCCGAACCTGGGTTAGGTCCGATCAAGCCAACAAATGGTTCCGTTGTCAGGACCAGAATCTGCATAGAGATGTTTAGTGTTGCATCACTGGAATCCAACTAAGAAGGAAATTGAAAGTTGGTTAGACAGAAGAATTCATGAATTTGCAGTGCAAGAGAACAAGAATTCATGACTATTGAAGGAAGAGTGGTTATACTGCTACCTGTACATAGAGATCCATGAGATTTTATTCGCATCTTTCTCTACTGAGTTGTACGAGTGGATCACAAAGCTAATAGATAGCCAAGGAAGGTGGAAGCTCGATAGTCCTATTGTGTGGACACCAGAATTGGTGCGTATATTGGAAGCATTGGAGGATAAGATCATGCACACTGTTGATCATTGGCTCAATCAGATTATAGGAGGATTCATTACTGAATTCGTGGTAAACACTTCGGTTAGCTATAGCAAGGCAAAGCGACACTTTATTAAAGGACCACGAGGTAAGTACGTAAAGTCTCTGAACACTTGGATTATGTAGTTACATTGATGTTCGTGGCTACGCGAAGTGGGAAAATTTACAGAAACGAAGGAAGTGCGGGACTACAGACTAGCCCCTTGATTTCACCTCTGCGAGGGGATGAGGAAGAGAATGCGAGGGTCCCTCCACGAAGTGTGATCCATTTGATAAGGAAGAAGATTCTGTGCATACCACCTACACCCACACCACTACTTATTTCACTGCCATCACCTCCATCTTCACCTGTACCACCTCCACTACCACCGTTTTTTAATATGGCAAGCTCGATAAAGTTGACGGTGTTCAAGGGATTGGGAAATGAAGATCCGAACCAGTTTTGGTTCATTGTAAAGGGCATATGGGAAGCGCAGGGAGTTACAGATGATAATATCAAGAAAGCGATGTTGGTTAGCACTCTGTAGGATCATGCACTGACCTGGTACATTATGCACTCAAGTGATAATCCAAATGCGGGAATCGCGGAAATCCAAGCTGCGCTAACTAAATAATTTAGCAGACTGAAGTCATAGGCGCAATCGATCATTGGGTTCAAGGAGATTATGATGCTACTAGGTGAGACTCCTTGGGAGCAAGATCAGAGGTTGAAGTGTACAATTCGTGAAGCTAATATGACTTTGACGGATGGACAACACTGGGAATGGTTTGTAGCATCAATAACACCATATTTGAGGAATGCGCTGTTGCAATAGAGGTTAACGACTCAGAAAAAAGCTTTAGAGATTGCAATGAGGCTGCATGAGACCCAAATATAGGATCCTAACTTGGGAGTTGAGCAGATCCACGCTTAGTTGAAAAACTTATGTCTTGAGATGTAGAGTCTAAAACAGGTTATGACAGTTCGACCAAAAGCACGTGAAGAGGTGTGGTGCATAAAATGCAAAGGTTAGGGTCATGAAAAAGAACGAAAGTGCAAGCAGGACCAAGCATGGCGCCTGCCTTTTGGTGCGCGATTTTTCAAATAGGAGGAAAGTATGCTATAGACAACTGCCATTTGTTGCAAAAGTACATGCAGAATTCGCAACAATTGTTCTGTAATTTCTGTAGATCGGTGGGACACGATGAGCGCACATGTAGAAGTTATGAGCTAATGATGGATATAAATCCCACCTACAGGGTTCAAGCTGAAACGTAGCCCCTAGACCAGGGTGCAGGGTTGGTGCGAACCGGATTTCAGGGGCACGGATGACACTGAGGTGGAGGAGAACCTGGAAGAGGTCGTGGACAACTAATATGCTACAATTGCAGAGGGCCAGGACATTATGTCCGCAATTTTACAAATCAAACATGTCCATCATACTTGTATTGTACCTTGTTTGATTGTGAGATGGAAGATTTTCCTACACTGATAGCTAGGATACGTGACAAGGGAGCGCTACCACCTCCCCTGACTCAGAACCTGCAGATGATGAGGTCTGAAATGCGTGAGGAAGACCCTGATGTGAATATTGTGCTCCAAAGTGGAATTATGATGGGAGATGATAAAGGAAAATAGCCAAAAGATAACACCTAGGTTCACAAAGCTCCAGTGAAAGAAGCAGAGTTTGATTTGGAGCACACTCGAGAAAATTTTATGGAAGCTAAGAAGAGCTTCGCTGATGCCTCCACTTTAGGAAGCAAAGACAGACTAGAGCCAAAGATGGACCCATCGATGCTCACGATGTTCCTGTAGACATGTATGAAGCTACTGTGCGATAGTAAGGATGTAAAGGTATTACAAGAACTCAATAACAGATGTGATGGGACCGCACCAGGAGAACTGCACATAGTCCAAAAGATTGGAAAGCATAAGACAGGATCAAGAAGAGAAATGAGGTTAACTGTGTAGATTGGAGAATATGAAATGGACTAAGAAATTCTAGATTTAGGATCGGATGCGAACGTTCTGTCGAAGAAGACATGGGAGCGCATGGGGAGGCCTATGTTCCAATGGTCTCCTATTCAACTGTGAATAGCAAACCAACAGAAGATAATACCCATGGGGAAATTGCAGGGAATCATAGTGGATATCGAAGGAGCGAGCACGCTAGCAGACTTTGAAGTGATAGAGATTTTTGATGACAACAACCCCTACCCTATGCTTTTAGGAATTGATTGGACCACTAACATGAACGAGGTGATTAATATAAAGAAGCACAAGACGATTTTTGAGAAAAGGTCTATGCGTGTAGTTATACCCTTGGACCCTGCTGAGGGATCACGCTACACAGAATCAGTGCACGACTATGAAAGTGACAACGATTCAGACTGCATCTACAAAATAACTACGCGAGAGAAAGATTGGGTAAATCCTACTGCAGATGGACAAATTTCATGGGAGAAAAAGAGCTTATGTACTTCAAATTTGGACGAGGAGATAGAGCGATCGCAGAATGGGTTACACGAGGTAACCATGCTGAATTGTAACATGATGACAAGATCGATATGCTGTGTACCAATA
Source organism: Pinus tabuliformis (assembly GCA_031772625.1). Classification (NCBI taxonomy): domain Eukaryota; kingdom Viridiplantae; phylum Streptophyta; class Pinopsida; order Pinales; family Pinaceae; genus Pinus; species Pinus tabuliformis. Next base: position 875,902,804 of record CM062814.1, on the reverse strand, counting down.
AAAATAAGATATTTTCCTACTTATGATGGATTAGCTGAGGTAGATGATTTCTTAGATAGATTTGAAAGGGAGGTGTCAGAGAAGCAATGTTTCGAAGCCTTGAATTGGGTACTGTGTGCTATGCCCATGAGGTGGTGGGGTATGCACAAAGAAAGCTTTGAAGACTAGCGTGCATGTAGGAGGATGATGCACACATGGTTTGGGAAGCCTAGAGTGCGACTAAAAAAAAAATACAATGGGCAGGATGATCCACGCATGCATCTGGCTAAGTGGACGCAGGCCTATGGGGAAAAATCGCAACCTGAGTGGGTGCTATGTTCTGTCACACCCTGGATGTTATACCACTGAACTGGTATATAGAAACAGAGCTCCACCATGAAACAAATGAATGGGATGTCCTACACGAAATGTTCATGATGACTTTCAACTTTGAGGATGGATGGGATAGTATTGATGAAGTGCTACAAGAATTAAAAGCAGCCACCTTTAGGATGCCGCAGGAGTCAGTAAGGATGATTCAGCCTGACTAGGCTTCTTAGCTAAGTTGCGCATTGGAGTGCTATAATGTAACTGCTGAGGAAGAAGATGAAGATACAAGGAACATTGATATTCCAAAGATAGAAGGCCAATGTGAGGATCAAGGACCACAAATTGAGAACCCTGACATAACTGCCCCAGTAAAGACTGAGCAGGTAAATATTGGTACAAAGGCGAAACCTAAATTTTCGAATATTGGGGACTACTAGGACGACATGATGGTGGATAAGGTCACTGAACTACTCCACGAGTATTAGAACTTATTCCCGGCCAATTTCACATACTTAAAGGGAATAATTGGAGACTTAGGGGTAATGCGGATCATGTTAAAACCTGATGCGAAGCCAGTAAAGCAGAGACTGTATCGCTTAAACCTGAAATAAAAAGAGAAGGTCTACGTAGAATTAGATAAGATGCTTGCACAGGTATTATCGATCCTATAGAGGAATCTGATAGGGTAAGTCTGATGGTGGTACAAGAAAAGAAGAAGGAGGACGAAATAAGAATATACGTGGATCTCAGAAAGTTGAATGACGCATGTGTACATGATCCATTCGCAACTCCAATCACAGATGAGGTGTTGGATAATGTAGGTGGTCAAGAAGCATATTCTTTCATTGATGGGTTCTCAGGGTACCACCAGATCAGGATCGCATCGAAGGATAGGAGCAAGACAAACTTTGCAACAGAGTGGGGTTGCTTTCAATACACTATCATGTTGTTTGGACTGAAGAATGCGCCGGCCATATTTTCACGCGTAGTTGTTGTGGTGTTCATGGAATATATTCATAAATTTTTGGAGGTATATTTTGATGATTGGACTGTATTTGGATTGGTTAGGAACGATGTAGTGAACCTGTGCTTGATGCTGGATACATGTAAAAGAGACCAAATCATGCTCAACCTCAAGAAAAGTATGTTCCTTTTTCCTTTTGGGAACTTGTTGGGGCATGTGGTTTGTAAACAAGGGTTGATGGTAGACCCCACAAAAATTGCGGTGATTTTGAATTTGGAAGCACCGCGCAATGTGAAACAACTGCGCACTACCTTGGGACATACAAGGTACTATAGCAAGTTTATCAAGAGCTATGCCTATATCACTACGCCGATGGAAAAGCTACTGAAGAAGGATGTCATGTTCTACTGGGATGATGACTGTAAGAAGAGCCTAGATATATTAAAGGAGAAGATGGTTACTATGCCAATTCTTGTCTTCCCGAACTGGAAGAAAGAATTTCATGTTCATGTTGATGCGTTGTGCATAGTGTTAGGGGCAGTTCTCACACAGGATGGCAGAGAAGGCTTGGATCCCCCTATCACGTTCATGAGTCACAAACTATCTTAAGTAGAAAGGAACTATTCTACCACTGAACGCGAAGGACTGGCTATGGTGTATGCACTCCAGAAATATCGACACTATTTGCTAGGGGGGCACTTCAAGATGTATACAGATCATTCTGCGCTAAAATACTTGGTCAATAAGCCTGTGTTGGGGGGGTGCATATGCAAGTGGCTTTTATTGTTCCAAGAATATGATTTTAAAGTTGTTGTGAAGCCTGGACGATTGAACGCGGGACCAGATCACTTGTCGCGCATTGAGACAGGGGAGGAACCTACCATTTTGGAGGAAGGACTACCCGATGCACAACTTTTTGTTGTGCACATAGCGGATGGACATTTTGAAGATATAATTCACTTTCTAACAACTGGAACTACTCTGGAAGGTTACTCTATCAAACAAAAGAAGGAACTAGTGGTGTGCGTGACATATTTTTCTATCATTGCAGGGCACCTATACAAGATGGGGAATACATATTTTGAATGAAGTAGCATCCTCGCAGACGCTCATGGGGGCCCCGCAGGAGGTCATTATGTAGGGAGAGCAACCACACAGGAAATTCTCCACATAGGACTATAGTGTCCAACCCTTCATCAAGATTCGAAAACACATTGCAAGGCATGTGATGTATGTTAGAGAACAGGTAAACCATCACGAAGGGATGAGATGCCTTTGAATCCACAAATGACATTGCAGCCCTTTGGAAAGTGGGCAATTGACTTTGTAGGACCTATCAAACCGCAAGGGAAGACAGGTGTGAGATATATTATTACTATGACAGAATACCTAACGAGTTGGGTAGAAGCGCAACCAGTAAAAGATTGCACGACTGCAATTACCGCGAATTTTCTATTTGAACACATACTGACACGATTAGGTTGTCCAAAGATCCTGATGAGCGATCGCGGTACACATTTTTTGAATGAAATGATCAGCGCGCTGATGGAAGAGTTTTAGGTGTATGATCAGAAAATCACACCGTATCACCCACAGGCTAACGGGACCGTGGAAGCATTTAACAAAATATTGGATATTGCATTGACAAAAGTATGCAATGTGCAGTGAAGTGATTGGGACCTATGCATACCGGCAATATTATGGGCTTATAGGACAACATGGAAGAAACTGACAGGACAAACGCCTTTTAGACTAGTCTATGGAGTGGAAGTTGTAATGCTGATGGAGTATATTTTGCCTAGTTTGCGCATATCAGTGCTCATAGGTATGATAGACCACAGAGCCCTGGAGGAGAGGCTCGCACAGCTGGAGGAACTCCAAGAAGAACGATTTTTGGCAGGATTCCATTAGCAGGTACAAAATCAGCGCGAAAATGCATGGAACAATCAACATATCGAGTTGTACACTTTTAAGGTGAATGATTTGGTGCTGTTATACGACAACAAGTTTGATAAATTCTCAGGGAAGCTCCAAATACATTGGATGGGAATGTATGTTATTAAGGAAATTACTGATGATGGTGCGGTGCAGTTGGTAAAACTCAATGGTGAAATATTCCTATGAAAATTAAATGGTAGTCAGTTGAAGCCATATACAAATGGCCCGACCATCTGACTAGCTACAGGAAGTAAAACAGGTAGTCGTGCAGTGCGCTACCAACCTTGTAGCAGTTCGAGCAGAGTTGGGAGGTCTCCACGCGAAGATCTCTACACTGATAGAGTGACTCAAGCGCGAGTCACAATGTTTGTGTTCGGGGCCTGTTGGGCGCAGGATCCCCTAAGGCAAGTTTTTGGGGCTTAAAACTCAAGTTTTGACAAAATATAATGTAACGAATCCGTGATTTGGGGGCGTGGAGCACGAAGATTGTAAATGAGTCCTAGGGTTGTCTGCCCTCATTTTTGTAATGTAATGTCAGCTTGAGAGATCTACCCATGGTCCGCATAACATGGGATTGCATAAATAGAGAGAGGCTCTAAGTTGTAAAAGAGGGAAATGAATGATGATGAATTAAGTCTAAGTAAAAGTGCAGAGTTGAGTCTTTGGGTCATAGAGTAGGAGAAGGCTCTCCCGCTGAGTGCGCAGAGGCCTAGTAGTCTACAACTGAGTGCGTGGACCCCTGCAGCTGACTGCACAGGGTGATTCGAGTCTGTAACCATTGGAGAAATAATAAAGAGAAGTTTCTTATCATTCTATGTATCTTTTTCATGTTTTATGCATTGAAGTATATTGGGTATGAATTGCAAGTTTATTGTTTATTTGTTATGCGAACTTATAGGAATGCGTTGAATAAGTGAATACAAGATAAGTATATGTTTACACAAAGTTAACTAACACTTATAAGAAGATAAGTAAGATCTGTAGTGTACCTCGATGAAATAGCGCAGATCGCTACCTTAGCAATGTGAAAGCACCTTAGTCCCTGGTTAGGGCTGCACAAAGGTGAATATAACAGGTCGCGAGGGCCTCACAAGTTGCGACAGTGCGCGAAGTGACTTGCGCAAAGACATTCCTAGTTGGACTAAGTCGACTCCTCAGAAATCTCAAGGGTGTGGAAACTTGGTTCCATCATTCCCCCATACTGGTTCAGGTGAGACCTCAGTCTGTGCTCCACGGGATGTTGCTGAAAGGGCCAGTAGTACACAGATTTGTTTGGCTAGTTAACTCTGAACCTGGGTTAGGCCCCATCAAGCCAACACAATGCTTATGGGATTGAGCTTCCAGAAGGAATTGGAATATCTCCTATCTTTAATGTTGCAGACTTGTACCCATACAGTGAAACAAAAGTAGAATCACAAGAGGAACCTGTAGATGAGGAAGTTTAGACTCTAAATTGGAAGGAACAGATGCCAAAGACAACAAAGAAAGAAGTGGAAGTATTCTTAAAGAAGAAAGTGACAAAGAAGACTAGAGGACAAACATATTATCAATATATAATCAAATGGAAGGGACAACCAATTGAAGATGCTAGTTGTATGAAATCAATAGAGTTAAAGAAATATCAAATAAATCCTGAAGTTTTGATGGAACATTCTTTTCTTCCCCAAGAGTCTGATGCAGGAGAATCAAACTACAATGTTTTAGATTGACCTAGCCGGTCAAATTTCTTTACCAAAGAGGGTGTACAGTTCCTGTTCCAGTAGTTCGGTTCCAGTTCTCACCTCCACGATTCTCATGCATCAAGATGTCATGATGGAAAATGAGCACCTAGTTTTGGAGGAACAGAGGGTCGACATGCTGATGTGTTACCTCAACCATGCCTAGGTCTTCTATATAGCACATAATCAATGGTCAAAGTACTCGATCAAACTTCCAACGACATGATATGCCCATAGACATGATCAAAGGGGATTCGGTCGAATAGGAAAATTCATTATTTTTGGCATAGAATTGGGTTGCAAACTCTATTTTATGAGTTATGTAAACAAATAGATCAATTTTGTTAGCATAGGTGTTCATAAATGAAAATACTTACGGGTTATAGTTTTGTTGAGAGATCCAGATGGATTTGGTTGTTAATCCTTTCGAATGAGTGTTGAATAGGAGAGGGATTTTTTTTCCAAGTGTAGTAGTAGGCAGAAAAAACGAAAAGAAAAGTGTGTTGTTGGGTTTCCTTAGAGGGAAGGAGTGATTGCTGTGTCTTCAGAGATTTTTTTTAATACTAGTTGAAGCAGAGTTTATATCTCTTGATGATGCATTTGGCTCATAAATTGACTTTGTGAATTTTTTTGTATAATATCTACATGGATAAATCCATGTGTATAGAGGACTTTTTCGGACTAACATGCTATGTGAGGAGAGCAGCGCAAGAAAACACGTTTTAACTCTATGTAGTCATATTTTATATTTCATTCTTCTTCCAGAAACCTATAAACAACATTTAAAGAATTTTGGAGACAAGACCTCGAGATCCTGTATCAATTCAATTTTGAACAAAGCCAAAGGAAGCATAACCTCATCTTATATAAAGGAATTCGGTCTTAGAAGCCATCAAAGATTTATTCTAGATTTATATACTTATTGGTTTGTTAATCATTTCACATGTTTTTCCTTCTTGTTTATTTAAAAATTAATATAAATCATATAATTAGAAATCTATGAGGACTTTAACAATGTTTTTTTGTTGTATTAATATGTAAGATTAAATTCTTGACATGAGAGGTAAAGTCACGTTTACTATATTTAGTTTTGGTTTCTTGCAACATTATGTAAACTAAAAGGAGGTCTTATGCATGCATAAAATGTTGATTACATCTTTTTATGGACCATAAGAGAAACAAATGGGCTTACATGGATGCATGAGAGGTTTTATTTTTTTTCTTCATGGATAATGGAGGAGTTTTGACTTTTTTTTTCAATGGTAATTATAAAAGTTGAATTGATAAATATTTTATGGCTAAGAATTAAATGAAAAATAATGTGATGGCGATTAAGAGGCATTTCTTTGACTTTATAATAGACATGGTGATGCTTTTTTCTTTCATATTTAGATTATGTAAAATAAATATATAATTTTATATATTTATAAGTAAATTATTTAAAATAGACATGACTTTATCATTGTGAACATGATGTAATATTAGCTAAGAGAAATGTGAAAACATGAATTTTAGCAATTATCTTGTGATAAGTATGTGGATTAAACATTGTAATTCAAAGTATGAGTTATCAATTTATAACTATATTTTATTAACATATCAATCTAAATATACTCATATTATCTCCTCTCTCAAGTAGCTTTGTTAGTATCAATCTAAAATAACTCACAAAGTGATAGAAAATGGAGAAGGAAAATCATATATGTGTACTAAAAGGCCTGCTACAACCATCGTCAAAGTTTTTCAATATAGTAAAATAACCTCTCTTATTTTCACTATGCAACATAACTCGATAAATATAAATGTAGTTTAAAACATGATGTACAATATCTATGATAATAAGGATCCAAGGTCACAATCCTTCTCAAATAGGAAAATGGGAAGAATATAACCAAAATGTGAAATAGTGAATTTAGAAACAACATTGAAGATTTATTCTAGATTTAGATACTTATTGGTGTATTAATCAATTCAAATGCTTTTTTTCTTGTTTATTTCAAAAGCAATATAAAACATGTAGTGATAAATCTATGAGAACTTTAACAATGAAAAAATTGTGTATTAATATGTAAGATTTAATTCTTGACATGAGAGATAAAGTCATGTTTACTATGTTTAAATTCCATCTCTTGCAACATTATGTAAAGTAAATGGAGTTCTTATGCATGTACAAAAAGTTGATTATATCTTTTTATGGACCATAAGAAAAACAAATGGGTTTACATGGATACATGAGAGGTTTTAATTTTTTCTTCATGGATAATGGAAGAGTTTTAACTTTTATTTTAAATGGTAATTATAAATAAAATTTGAATTAATAAATATTTTTTTGCTCAGAATTAAATGATAAATAATGTGATGGTGATTAAGAGGCATTTGTTTGACTTTTTAATAGACTTGGTGATGTATTTTTCTTTCCTATTTAGTTTATGTAAAATAAATATCTATTTTTATGCATTTATAAGTAAATTATTCAAATTAAACATGTCTTTATCATTGTGAACATGATGTAATGTTAGCTAGGAGAAATGTGAAAACATGATTTTTAGTGGCTATCTCGTGATAACTATGTGGAAAAAATAATATTTCTTTAGTTGTTCATTAAGAAATAATCAAATATATTATTTGTCAAAAAGTTAAATATAATATAGTATGATTTTTGTATTATTTAACTCATATTTATTATTAAAAAGAAGATAAATTTAAACCACAATAGAAAATAAAGAACCAAAATAGCACCAAAATGATGTACATGTCAAAAGATTTAATCTCTTTTAGTGATTGATAAATCTGTGATTAAGATGGATCTATAGTGGTTTTCTATCTCTATATATAGATCGACCATAGTGTAATTTTTCATTGTTTAAATTGTGTTTTTGAATAATTTATTATTATAATATTTTATATTAAAAATTGAATGAGTTACACATTTTCATCTTATTAAGAACTAACTAAAATATTTTACCTTTAATTATTTTTTCCTTGTGAGTATTGAAATATTTTACTAATTAGGTTAGAATGAATATGAATGAACTATCTAAGCAATAGAAAAATATTTATGGTAATTTTACAATTATAGTTTCAACCATACTAAACTTTGTAATTTATAAAAAAATATTTTCATTTTCTTTTAAACTAAGTTGTTTTGCATGTAATTTCATATATATAATTTTGATATAACTTCACCAATACATAATCTATAATAAATATTATTTCATAAAAATAAACATCATGATGATAACCATCTAACAAACATAAATATCATCTAAGATACACATTCAAATTCACTACCATCATCTAATTATATACACCTCTAGCACATATAAACATCATTAGCTAACACACAAATCTAATAATCTAAACGGGCATCATCATCATGATTGCATCTAACAAAAAACAGGAATTATAATCTAACATCATCACCACACACATCCTCAAATTAATATATATCTCATGTCAAATAATTTTTATCACATACATATCTATCTGCAAGCACATTAAATGAACATATCTAACATGAACTAACAATATACACATCAACACCAACATATCAATTAAGTACATAAACATGAACTAAAAAATGCACCATATATGTATATATATATATATATATATATATATATATATATATATATATATATATATATATATATATATATATACAAGTCAAACAACTACATCAATTAAAATAATTGGTATCGAATATTTGATACACCAAACATAATAGTGGAAACCTGGTCTGTAGCAAAATATGATGGAAGGTCAAGTACTCCCTCAATAGTCAAATTATCAGGTGGAGGAGAAGGTGGCTAGTCTAATATCGAGAGAGAAACATGAGGCACCTCCACCAGTATTGGGACGTGTTCATCGAGAAAATTATGAGGAGGTGTACTACTAAAAGGATCATCGATAGCCTGACCATGATCCAATGGACTAGTACTACCAAAAGCATGATTAACACCCTCATCATCATGATATGGTGAGATAGCACTGTGTAAAGACTCATGTGACGTATCTGCTGCATGCCTTGCATCCCTACTCGCTGCTAGTGGCCTGGTAGCTCCAACGATATGACACATAAGGGTCATTGTATCACGCAGATCATCCCTAAAGAGCCCTAGGGGCCTAGGATCTTCCTTGATGTCTCAAGCACTCATAGGGTGGACCCCCTCCTCAACTAAAAGTCTAGATAATCAGTCGCAGTAGTCCATCTTAAATATGAGACCAACCCTACGAGCCTGGATACCCATGCCCCTATGCATCTGAGGATATGCCTTACCCTCTTGGAAGTTGGGCCTCACCCATCTCTGCATCTAATTCCTCCAGTAGTGGAGGAGGCATGTCCCCAATGAATGTGTTGATGTATACAAAATATATAGTACACAACAATAATTAGAAAATTTCATTAATAAGCTTAATAAAACAAGTTAAATAATGTGCTAAAATAAATTTTATTATAATTAATTAAGACAATAAAATGAAACTATATTAATTTAAAGAAAACACTAATACTACCTCTATCATCTGTAGGCTCATTTGGTGTGATGAGGATTTTGGGACATTGTCTCCAATTCATCACTGAATACATACATGACACCAAGATAAACATGTGGTCAACCTTACTAGCGAGTAGCGCTAGTGTCTGGCCATAAATCTCGGTCGGATACTCCGACAGGCCCCTCTTGGGCATCAAATAGCCCCACATCTGCATCTACACCTCAATCATCGGCCTAGGAGGGAAATGATCAAACGTAGGCCTCATCTTTCGAAACCTCTAAAAAAAAAAACTAAAAAATCTCTGAAGCAAAAGGGAAGTTCACCCACCCATGTATCATTGCATGACATCTATCTAAATCCATAAAAAAATAACTTAAAAAATGGTAGACCACATGATACATGGCGGCGTCTGCATCAAATAATTGACATAACATAAAATATGGAAACTACTGCACTACCCATCACTAGTATAGTGTGCAATGGTGGTCACTAATAATGAGATGCACCTAAACGCCTGTGTAGCAGAAGAAGTAATTTGTAGTTTTCCACCACGCACCTAAAAATCTGTTGGACATACTACATGACCCCCAATGTATCTCTGAGAGTAGACAAGATGACTCTCTGTTGCAACCCCATGGGGGACATCACGGAACTCAGGAACATCCTCCCCTCTCCTGGATAGGACAATGATAAAACATATTTCCTCCTCAGAGGCCTATACCACGTCTCAAGATAGACATGAAAAGACTGTTCATATATATTCCACTAACAGATGAGTTGTGCCAACAATCCAGTGTGTGCCTTCAGGGATGTAGGCTCCTCATAGTACTTAAGGAGGCCTACATTATTTAAGAGCACTCAAGGCATTGCGCTAATAGGGTGGGTATAAATCCCTCTCCCTTTCTCATGTCTCCCATGGTTGAACCACAATGTATTGGTCTTCCATTTGCTTTTGCTCCTACTATTTCTCCCTATGTTGATGTTTCTGTTACATGATTGACATATAAAATACATTAGCTTCATACATAAAACATCAAAAAATTATTAAATGAAAAATGTATTTATAAATATGGACACATAACTTTCAATCAAAAAGAAAAATAAATCATCCCAAGTGCACCCAAAAAGTAGTAATGCATTGGCTCTGGCACGCTATCAAACACAATAGCACCAACAACAATACTTACATACATATGATGCACTGATTTGTGTTCACATGCATACATTTTCAATGTGGTGCGTTGAGACAACCTTATGCACCAGTGTGTATATATACCCTTTTCGCACCAGTATGGAACATTCAGGTTATTGAATGCACCAAGCTATATGTTTTAATATTATGTGTGTGGTGTATTTGGTAAATACAAACACACAACGAGTAACCTACAAATGTATGCACCAACATACAATTTATATATTTTCCTCGTGCATTGTAATTTATGAAACACAATGAAAACACCATGGTGCATTAGGTTCATGCAACGAATTGTGGTGCACCTTGTAAATTTATAAGGTGCACTTCTATTGGTGTGATATGAACCTATCAAATACACCACATAGGAAAAAAAATAAAATACAATGTATTTTGGATCTATTTTTCAATTATAATACACTAAAAATTAAATTAGAGAGAAACATAGAAATTATCTAAACATTTTGTTGCCGGGGAGGCATATTTGACATGTAAATGAGAGAAACAAATTCACCACCGTTTAATAAAATTTGAAAACCATGCACTTAGCACGGTAAGGAAGGATGGTTAGCAAGAGAAGCACCAATGGTGGGGAACTTGTGTGAGGAAAGAGTGGCACTGACGCTTTAGAACTCTACAAAACTACAAATGGTAAAAATGAAATTTACAGCAAGTAGGTTTTTTGTTTATTTAACCATGTTTCAGTGTGTTATTATAACGACAGTAGTGTGTACTATTTCCAAGAGCACCACTTCTTTTCTAAAATTAAAAATCCTATAGTGGTGCTCTTGTTAAGACGCATTAGACGTGTTTTAATACATGAACCACATTGATGCGTCGTGGGAATTATAGCACTGCATTTTTTCAAAATTAAAAACTCACTAGTGGTGCTCTTTCTAAGACGCACTGGGGCATTTTAATACATGAAAAAAACTGGTGCTTTGTGGGAATATAGCACCATGTTTTTTTTTAATTAAAAACCTTATAGCGATGCTCTTGTTAAGATGCACTGTCATGTTTTAATACATGAACCACATTGATGCTTCATGGGAATATAACACCATTTTTTTTTAAATTAAAAGCCCCCTAGTTGTGCTCTTTCTAATGTGTACAGAGGATTTTTAATAAATGAACAACACCAGTGATTGGTGGGAATATAGCACTCCATTTTTTTAATACTAAAAACCCTATAGTAGTGCTCCTTTTAAGTATGCACCAGGGAATTTTAATACAAGAACAAAACTATTGCTTCAAGTGGATATAGCATTGATATGGTGAAAATGATTTTAGGACCGGCGTTTTTTAAATTTAACCTTCATCCGGTGCTATCGAGTAGTGTAAGTACTGGTGCATTAGATATAGTTGGCACACTGTTGTTTTAAATAACACTTCCATGATGCAATATACCATGTACACGCTGGGGAATTAGCATACTTTTTTAGCACCAGGTCGTCATCACAGTATAGCATCGGACTAGGAAAAATGAAGTTTATGACTGACATTTTTGTAAATTTAACCCTTTTCCAGTGCTATCGAGTAGTATACACACTCGTGCATTTTTTTATTTAGTGCACTATCTTTTTTGAAATAAATCTTCCATGGTGCACCATGCTATATTAGGCATCAATGTTTATATGTATATTAAAGCACCAGTGCATTTGTATATTATAGACATGTCATAAAAAACCATCTGCTAAAACATATGCCCACCCATATCCACTAAAAACAATTTTTTCGACAATTTTTATAGGGGTTTTTGCAAAAACCTCTTCTAAAGGGTCATTCCCTTATAGTGCAACTTGGAATTCACATTGACTATGACATCAAATTAGCATCCGCAATGACTTGGCATTGTAACAAATTCTTTGTAACTTGGCATCAAAATTATATTCTCTATGATGGCATGTTGATCTTTCGTGGCTCACTCTATGATATGGTTCATAATAGTGCCACCACTTCCCTACAACAGTAAAACCACTCTCAATGACATCACACTCATTGGTACCATATTATTACAGTGGTAGTCATTGCATTTACACATTGATTGGCATTAGAGGGTTGGCATCACATTGGAAAAATTTGTGGCTCCAGTTATATGTATCTTTATATGACTTGGGTCATTATACTCTTTGATTGGATCGTTACACCTATGGAGAACTATGGCTTAATTTTTGATATCACATTATACAATGATGTATGATATCAATATATATATAACAGTCAGGTATGACTTTGATCCATTTAATAGTGAGATATATCTAGCAATAAGATATATGATATGAAAGTTAATTAATGCATAAGAAGCGACAATTGACATTATAGTAACCTTGATATCACATTGATAGTAACCTTGCATGGAAGTGACAATTTACTTAATGGTGAAACAATGATCTCTCATATGGTAATGATAATGATACATGTGAAAGAAAAATTGATACAGAGACCTTTCTTCATTATGACAGTGACCATGCTCCATGATTATAGTGAAATTTTTATTATGATAGTGATCTACAATGACCTTGATTATGATACATGATGCTAGTAACCTTAATGATAACATGATTTTGATGAATATGATAAAATCCCTTTACATGAGTTATGAGGTTCTATTTATAACAAGAGGGGGTGACTCTTCAACCCCCCTTTGTGACCTTTGGACTACCCTCATGACTGTTCAACTTCTTTACAAAATGACACATTACATTACATGATGAATCTTCATTTTCCAATATTGGCACTTGGAATTTCACTTACAACATAATTACAATTAATATTACATTTTACACTCATACCCATATAGGACAAAATAGGGTAGAGACAACTTGACAACCTAACAAGACAAGACACTATGATGCTTGAGTTTGGGAACACTCTAGCTCGACAACTTCCACTTGTATTCATTTTTGTTTCGATGTTTTGATTCAATACCATGACCCATGTGTCATGGTATTGACTCAAAATTTTGAAACTAAAATGAATATTATGGTTGCTCTGAGATCTCGTAATCAAAATCCTCACCACAAAAATATCCAAACTCTCAACTTCCACTTGATGCTTCTTGGTCACGTATCGATTCCAAGTTTGGTACTGTGTGATGAAATCCCCAAAGTGCATGATGGTGTCAGGTTGGAGGTAGACTCTAACCTCCATAGCATCCGGGTACAATGATTTGGAACCAATCTTAACTTTTTTCTCGAGTAGGAGTAACATGGTTCGGATCTGAATGAGACCATTGATGTAGCTCTGCATGTTTTGTATTTTAAACTATAAATCCTCCTTGGTGGCGACTTGTCTCAGCTGCTCCAAGTACTCTTCAATATCCTTCCTGACTTATTGTTTATGTTTAACTTCGGTGAGTGAGATGACTGATGGGATTTTGTGGGTTCTCACCTTGAAGTCCAAACCATTGTACAACCATATATATGAGGCCTGAATGTTTCCAATGAATGAGGCGAGCTAATTTTTTATTTTAATCAACATTCGAACTCTTGCTTTCTCCAACTCTACCTGCAACTTCATCCTCTTTACCAAAATAAGTGGTGCCCCTTTGTATCACATTGTCCATTCTTGCACGACGATGATGAAAATTTTCACATTCCTAAGAGTCTTGAAAAATTCCTTGCTCTGCTACTGCAAGCTATGCAAGAAGACAACTACCTTATGTATGGTGATAAGCTTCTGATAGAGGTCCCACATGGTATCTTCATGTGTTCATACTTCACCAAGTATCACTGCTCTCATTTCCCCCAAGTAGTCCTGTGCGGAGACTGAGTTATGTGTTGCTGCATGGCATTGTTCCATCTCTTGTCAAGTAGCCTATAGATTTTGTACCAATTGCTTATTCTCAGCCATCAAATACTGAGTGTTTGGTCTTGTTGCACCCATGAAAGCTAAGTTGGCTTCAAAAATGGATTCCTGTTGGTGTTTGCCACTATCACCCTTTCTCTAATGAATGTAGGTGATGAATGACCATCCAAAAAATGCTCTCTCTGTGCTTGTACAATACTCTTATGAAGTTCATTATATGAAAAATTGTACACATCCATTACCATATCATCTCTATGGGAGTACAGATCTACCCGGTGGAAGAGTGAAAAATGAGTAGAAGTGAATTATGATATGAGCTTGAGTGAAAAACTGACTAATTCTGAATGAATCAATGTGGTTCAAGTGCAAAAACGGATCAAACAATGATCCAAGTGGATCTCTAAAAAGTACCAGTGGCATGGTAAGAAGTCTCAAAAATAAAAGTGGAAGAAACTCTATAAACTTAGCATCGGATCGAAGTGCTCGTCATCCTGATTCCAACGATGTGAATGCCACTCAAATCCAAGTTCATATGAAGAAGATAAAGCAAGTCAAAGATCAAGTTTGACTTGGATATGTGATAGGAGGAAGATGATGTGGCAAATACTCTCAATGAATGGGGAAGCGCCAAGTGGCAGGACGCCATTGGCCTCACATATCAAAGATTGCAGAAGGAAGCGGACAGAGTTAAAGAAAATCAGCCCCAAGCAAGTCAAGGTTGCAATTCAATATATCACAATCATAAAGTTAGGTTGTGATTTGCAATATCACAATCGCACATCGCAAAAAGGAAAAGGTTAAAAGAATCGACCCTCGAAGAAAGCCAGGTTGTGATGTGATATATAGCAATCATAGAATCATGTTGCAATTTGCGATATCACAATCGTATTTCACAAAGGGGAAACATTCGCATAATGTACCAAAAATTGGTTCTCGCCGATTGTGATATGGGCTTCCGAACCTGATATCCTATATGTTGTGTTTAATAGCCCGTCGGGTCCGCAGTCAACACAGGGTGCATTTTGTAAAGGTTTGGGTCTATATGTCGATGGAAAACGCCGATTGAGATTTTCCATGGGTTATCAATGCCGATAAAGCCATCGGTTAAGGAGTAAGCATTGATCCTTCATATTCATCCAACATTTGAGGTTTAATGTGGTAAATAGTCCATGGACTATTTTTCCATGTTTGAAAGGGTTATTACTGCATACTATTCAGGGGTCTAAGAATCTTTGCCTAAAACAAACCTGCCATATAAAACTTTTCATTTGTTTGGAAATGCCTGGAATTTGAGGAGTTAGCCACCAGCATATATGTTTTGGACTATCCACATAGGAAAATGGGAGGAGACTGACTGATAGTTCATAACTATATGCGGTAATAACCTAACCTGGTAGCAGGGGCTGGAAGCTCGCCTTGAGAAGTAGTGAGGTTTTGAGAGGGTGCATCAAGCCTGATTATCAAATTGGTTGTTTCGATAGGCATTGTTGCATGATTTCTCGCCAGGATTTTGGTGGTACTATCTCTTTCTAAAGCTAGGCTCTCCATGCTTCGTCCATCTTCCAGATTGGAGGTATAAGGATTGTAATTGAATGTTTCTTGTACTTTTATCTCTTTTTATGCCACTTAATGAAAGAAGATCTCCCCACTATTGAGCAGGGCCCGAAGATGTAGTCCAAATTGGAAAAACTCCATAATCAAATCTTTGTGTCATGGTTTCTTGCTTATCGTGTTATTTCCACATTGTTTTATGTTATTTTAAGCTCCATGGTTAATAATATTTGTTTCATGTAATTCTGATGTATCTATAAGTAAAAGATCTTGGATCAAGTTTGGTATCAGAGCAGGTCTTTATTGATGTGAATTGCATGAGTATATGCTAAACCAGAACAAGTTGTGAAAAGGAAAAGGAACACTTAAGTCCTTTGATCCTAAAGCAGGATGTGCACAATGAAGAAGAAACATGGAAAATGAAGAAACTCGTTAGGAAGAGGAACATAATTTCTGTAAGGTATTTTACAATATGGAAAAGAAGGTGGGTAAGTTGTTTTCAGAGTATGAGAAGGAACTTGGGCATGAGAAGCAAGATGCACAATAGGTCAGCAAATCATGAAGGTGGTGGAGAAGAGCCTCCTCCCTCTCCTTCTTCAAGTGATAGTTCTCATCACTCTAATCACGATTCCAAGCATACATCTAAGAAACCATTCTTCAAGCTAGAAGTAAAGTTTGATCTACCCATGTATAATGGAGAGTGTAGTATAGAAAAACATAATAATTGGATAAGACAAATAGAGGTTTACTGCCAGATCCAATAGATCGAAGAAGACAAGGCAAAGGTTTACTTAGCATCTCTTTGTATGAGTAGCACTTCTCTTGTTTGGTGGGAGAGCAAGTTGCAAAAGGGCAACAAAAATTTGGGTAATATTCTTTCCTCTTCGTCCATCTTTATTTCTGCATTGAAATACCAATTTTACCCTTGGGTTTATAAACAAAAGGCACTAATGGAATGGCAATATCTAAGGCAAGGTAAAGGAAAAAATGTGCAAAGCTTCATTGAATAGTTTTAGAAACAAGCATTGAATTTGGGCATATCATTAGATTCACCCAAGACTGTAACTAAGTATGTTGGTGCACTACATAGTTACATAAGACACTCACTGTTATTGTTTGAGCCTACTACGATTGATGCAACCAGTGTAAAGGTGATTCATCTTGAAATCTGAGGCAAGAATGATAGAGATGTTCAAGCCAAGAAAACACCATTCAACCCTCAGCATGGAAAATTGCAGAAGAAAGGAAAGGGCAAGAATAAGAATATTGTCGCAACTAAGAAAGGGGATGGAGAAATGCCATCTCGCATGCATTGAAAGAGAGAAGGTCATGATGATGACCATTGTTGGAATATACATCTGGAGTTGAGACCAAAGAGATTCAACGGAAAGGGAAAGAAGAAGACAGTGGCAACAACGTAGCAGGACCTTGGATCAGATTCCAATGATGAGACATTGATCACAGTCATGGGCGCAAAAGTTACTCCTTCTATTAGTAATAATTCTGATTCAATTGCAAGTACTAGTTATTTGAATGAGCCTATAAGTAATGAGTGAAAGAGAATTGAACTATTCCACATTAGAGTTATTATAAAAAACACAAAGGTGTAAAATCTATTCGATTCAGGTTCCCAAGAAAATTTAATCTTAGAGTCCTTAGTGAAAAAGATAGCCCTCAAAACTAAGCCTCATCCGAGTCCATACCCACTTCATTGGGTAAGCGATAAAGAAAAATTACAAGTAACCAAGCAGTGTAAGGCGATATTTGTTATTGCTTCCAAATTAGTTGATGAGGTAGAGTTAGATGTTGTGCCTTTGGATATTTGTGGAATTATCTTGGGAAGTATGTATCTATATGACAGAAAGGTAGTTTTGTTTCGGCACGAAAATAAATACCACCACACGAAGGATGGGGTAGAATATATAGTTAGAGATCATCATACACAAGTTAGTTCTAGCCTTGTGAGTGCATGATAGATAAATGACTAGTTAATTCCAGTAAAGGGTACTTGCTGATGGTAGTGAGAGCAAAAGAGGCCGAGATGGCTGACACTTTCAAAGGTTGTGATCCCAATCATAAGAAAAAATTGTTTAAAATTATTTCTGACTATGATGAATTGTTTCAGGAATCGAAAGGATTGCTGCAAAAATGGGAAATCAAACATGAGATCCATTTACAACATGTTTCTCCTTTACTGAATATTGGCATGTACAGGATAGCTTCTATCGAGATTGAGGAGATCAAGAAACAGGTGCAGGAGTTGCTAAATCAAGGGGTCATTAGACCGAGTTCTTCTCCACGTGGTTCATCGATCATGTTGGTTCCAAAGAAATATGACACGTGGAGAATGTGTGTAGACTACAGGGTGTTTAAAAAAATTACGCCGAAGAATCGATACCCTCTCCCTCTGATTGATGAATTATTATATCAGTTGAAAAACGTTGTCTAGTTTACAAAACTAGATTTCCGTAGTGGATATCACCAGGTTAGAGTTGCAGAGCAAGACATTTGAAAGACTACAATCAAAACCAAACATGGGTTGTTCGAATGGATGGTGATGCCATTCATACTGTGCAATGCTCCGACCACGTTTATGAGGGTAATGAATGATCTATTGAGGCCTTTTATTGATAATTTTATGCTTTTATGTTTGGACGATATTCTTGTTTATAGTAGGACATGGGATGAACATGTGTGTCATGTGAATAAAGTGCTTGATGTTCTGAAAAAATAAAAATTGTAAGTAAAACTGTCAAAGTGTGAGTTTGGGAAGACCTATTTGGTTTATTTAGGTCACATAGTCGGTAACGGGCAATTGAAAATAGATCCCTCTAAGGTAGATGTGATTATGAAATGTCCTGAGCCCACAAATGATATAGAGGTCTGAAGCTTTTTGGCCGTGGTAGAGTTTTTGAGAAGGTTCATTGTGAACTTCTCTATTATCGTAGACCCCTTAAATGCATTGACAAGTGTGAAGCAGGCCTTTTAGTGGGGATGAAAGTAGTATAAATCCTTCGAAATGTTGAAAGAGAAGATTAGCACAACACCCATGCTAGCCTTACCAGATCTTCAATAGGATTTTGAGATTGAAACAAATGCCAACGGATATGCCATGGGCATTGTATTGATGAAGCAAAGGAAGCTTGTATGTTACCATTGAGATAATTTCTCCCAGGTCGTTTCGAATTATCCCACGTATGACAGGGAGTTGTACGCCTTAGTTAAAAGTGTAAAGAATTGGAAACACTACTTGATCGGCAAGGAGACCATCATCCATATGGATCATCAGCCCTTGTAGTACCTTCAGTCACAGGCTGAACTTCAACAATCCCATCATTTTAGATGGATGGAATTCCTCCAGCAGTTTCATCTGGTAATAGAATACAAGAAGGGCTCCAACAAAAAACTAGCAAATATGCTTTCTCGCCCTCTTATTTTTGCATCTGTAGTTTTGCAAAATGCCTCTTTATCATTAGAAGGTTATGCTAAATAATATGCTAACAATGATGATTTTAAAGAGATTTATGAAAAACAAACTCATGGACCGCAGGTGGACAATTATTATTTGTAGGGAAAACTATTGTATCACCTTGGAAAACTATGCATACCCATTGATGAAAGGGTACATGTAATCCAAGAGGCTCATACCTCTCTTGTGTCTAGTCATTTTGGGGTTGAAATTTTTTTATGTCATTTACAGTGTTTTTTTTTTGGCCTCATATGAAAAACATTGTGACTCGCTTTGTAAAGGGTTGTGTGCTGTGTTCTGTTTCAAAGCCCTCTAATAGAAAAATTGGGCTCTACACACCACTCCCTATTCCGAGTCGAACATGGCAAAGTGTGTCCATGGACTTTGTAGGTGGTTTGTGTATGTCTAGGAAAGGTCACAACTATTTTTATGTCATCGTGGATCGTTTTAGTAAAATGTGTATTTTAATGCCTTGTAAAAAGCAGGTCACTGCTGAGTAGACTGCTTATTTTTTTTGTGGATGGGCAGACAAAGGTCGTCAACTGCACTGGGGTACACTTGTTATAAGGTTATTGTGGAAAACATCCCAAGTTGTGGGATGAACCACTTTCTTATGTGTAGCATGCATACAATTGAGCAACACATTCATCCACACAGAGCTCACCATTGGAGACATGTTTTGGTTATCTACCAAGGGATCCCTTAGACATGGTCTTTGGAAAAGATGAGAATGGAAATTGATGAGGTAATAGGGACAAAGAAAAAAAGTTTATTCAGTGGATACACGTGATTCATCAGGCAGTACAAGAGAAATTAGAGAAGAGTCAGGCTTGATATAAAGCTTGACATGATAAGCACTGATTTGACAATCAGTTTCAAGTTGGGGACAAGGTACGACACCATATCAGCAATGATAGAATGAAGGGAGAAGGGAAGAAATTGAGGCCCATTCGATATGGTCCCTTCACCATATTGGCAAAGATTGGGGACAATGCTTTTCATCTTGACTTGCTCACTTATATGCAAATGTACTAATTAGTAAATGTTGAGAACTTGAAGCTTTATGAGCCTCCATTGATTATGGACACCGAAGAGGTTGCATAGATTCCTATAATGGAAGATTTTGCACTAGAGTATCTAGACAAGTTGCCCAAAGATATCCTTCTTGACAGGAAAACCAGAACTTCACGATGGGGAGATTTGGAGTACATTCGTGTTGGCTTCAAAGGAATGCATCCAAGTAAATCTTGATGGATGGGGAAAGAGAAAATGAGGGAGAAATTTCCTCACTTTCCAATTGACTGAAAAGGATTTTGGTGGTCCAAAAGCTCTTAGGGGGGAGGATTGATCCAGGTGGATCTCTAAAAAGTGCCAGTGGCATGGTAAGAAGGCTCAAAAATCAAAGTGGAAAAAAATCTATAAACTTAGAAACGGATCAAATTTCTCTTCATCCTGATTCCAATGGTGCGAACGACACTCAAATCCGAGTTCATATGAAGAAGATAGAGCAAGTCAAAGATCAATTTTGACTTGGACAGGTGGTAGGATGAAGATGAAATGGAAGACACTCTCAATGAATGGGGAAGCACCAAGTGGTAGGCTTCCATTGGCCCTGCATATCATAGATAACAGAAGGAAGCGGTCGAAGTTAAATAAATCATCCCCAAGCAAGTCAGGGTTGCGATGTGATATATCATAATCGCAGAGTCAGTCTGCGATTTGCGATATCACAATTGCACATTGCAAAAACAGAAAGGTTAAAAGAATCAGTCAGTCCCCGGAGAAAGCTAGGTTGCGATGGGATATATTGGAATCATAGATTATTGTTGTGGTTTGTGATATCGCAATCATAGTTCGCAAAGGGGAAACAATCACATAATGTACCCACCTTGTTTCCCGTCGATTGCGATATGGGCTTTCGGACCCGATATCTTATATGTTGCGTTTAATAGCCCGTTGGGTCCATGGTCATCATAGGGCACCTGTTGTAATGGTTTGGGTCTATACGTTGATGGAAAATGCCAATTGTGATTTGCGATGGGTTATTAGAATCGCTAAATTCGTCGGTTAATGAGTAAGTTGATCCTTCATATTCATCCATCGCTTGAGGTTTAATGTGGTAAACAACCTGTGGACTATTTTTACATGTTTGAAAGGGTTGTTTCTACATACTATTTAGGGGCCCAAGAATATCTTCTTAAAACAAACCTGGCATCTAAAACTTGTCATATGTTTGGTACTGCCCAAAATTTGAGGAGTTAGCCACCAGCATATATATTTTGGACTGTCCACATGGGAAAAGGGGAGGAGACTGACCGATAGTTCATAAATGTATGCAGCAGTAACCTGATCTAGTAGTACGGGCCGCAACCTCACCTTGAGCAGTAGGGAGGTTCTGAGAGGGTGTAGAAAGCCCGATTATTTGAATTGGGTGTTCGAATAGGCATTTTTGGACGATTTTTCACTAGGATTTCAATGGTACTGTCTATTTTTGAAGTTGGGCTCTCCATTCTTCATCCATCTTCCAGATTGGAGGTATAAGGATTGGAATTGAATTTTTCTTGTACGTTTATCACTTTTTATACCACTTAATTAAAGAAGGCCTCCCCATTATTGAGCAGGTCCTAGAGGCATAGTCCAAATTGGACGAACTCTATAATCAAATTTTTGTGTCATGGTTTCTTGCTTATCATGTTATTTCCTCATTGTTTTATGTGATTTTAAGTTCTATGGTTAATAATATTGGTTTCATGTAATTTTGATGCATCTATAAGTAAACGATATTGGATCAAATAGAAGGAAATCAAGTATGTGAGGAGAGTCGCCATAATGACGACCATCAGCTAATAATAGGAAAATTGATGCAACATTTGTGAAAGAAAACCAATAACTTGAAACAACACCTATACAAGCTAAAAAAAATTGAAACGCAAGAAACCATGAAGAGAAACAAGTAAAAAAAATACTCGCACAAGTGAAACAACAAAAAGTGACAAAAAAGGTGGCAACAGGTGATAAAAGAAAAACTTACCTGGAAAAGTGATGATGACCCCATTAAAGGTTCCTTGATCTCTTTAGGAATGTTGGATTTGCAAGATGAAATGCTCAAATGATCTCTAGAGGCATCAATTAGCTAGATTTGAGCAAATGAGGTTTTATGATGTGCATGCCTGAGATCAAGGACAAAAGCGACACTTGGCAGAAACTTCTAAAAGTAGCAATGTGCCACCTTCGGGATACAAATAATGGATCCCTAATTCCTAGGGATGATTTTTGGCCTTTATATTTATTGTTGTTTTCCCAAGGGAAACTTTCCATGCACACTGTCGATAAAGACTGTGCAATTCTGCAGAACTAGGAAATTTTCCAGTTCAATGCACTGCCCAGTTCGTGAGCTTAGTGAGGGTTACACAGTTTTGGGCTCAGTGCTATGATTATTTCCATGAATGCACATTTCATAAGCTCAAGGCTGACTTCCAGTTAGGACTATGCCATTTATATCATCAAAGTTGCTTGCCCTCAAGGATTGCACAATTTTTGGAGGCAAGCCCAGAACTATTATGAGACCAAGTTGGGAGATCAACTTGTGATTTAGAAGGATTCAACTAAGTGATAAAACATAACAAAAATGAAAATATAAGTCTTAATCAAAGCGTGAATACCTGGATGAGTGCAAGTTGAGCTCCTACGGATAAGAAGGGAGGCTCCAAAATCGAAGCACTGACAAAATTTTGGAGGGTGGTTGTAGTAGCTACAACGCCGGTGACACACTAGTTGAACTCCATCTCTTTGTATGGATCTTGTCTCATGCAAAATATGTCTAAATATTATGGAGGTAATTTTCAGTTCTTTTATTATCAAATCTTCTTCACTTAGCATAATTTAAATATATAGTCCCTTCAATTATCCTCATCAACCACACACATACCAAGCCAAGTCAAACTGAGTTTTTTCGATTGGGGATGAGGAGTATATAAATGCACAACTAAAATAATTGACGGGCTCTTAGTTTTCATCTCTCATGTTTCTCCACTGCCATCAAGCCTAGACAGTACCCTAGTGGAGTCACTTTAGGAACAAAAGCATTGCTCTGCTGCTAGTGAGCTTGGATAGTACCCTGACAGAGTTACCTGCTTCACCTCTCTGGGCAGGAAGTCTTTCTCTTATTTCGCCATTTATTTCCTCTTCACTTTTTTTCTTTTTATTTTTTCAAATAACTATGCATAGGAACTTATTTATTTCATGGGAGTGGAAGAGAGATCCCAACTTATTGAGAGCATAAGAGGTTGTCCATTCAGAGAAGGATATTTATATATACCTTTGACATACTTGGTAAGGTTTTCCTCCCCTCCTTACTCTACTTGACTTATTTTACAAGGATTAACTGAAAGTAGAAGACCGATCAGAGTAGGTGATACTAGTTAAAGTGTAAGCATCATGATTTCATTATGACTCTCTTTGAAAGGAAAGTATTTTCCATCAAAGTATCATCAACTAAAAGAAAAGAAAGATTCACACAAGAAGAGGTAATATACAAATAACCAAGCATTGATAGTAGCGCAACATTCTCTTGGATTTCACAGAGCTTGTCTGGGAAGCCAAACAAGGTCTCATTCGGAAACTAACTTATAACTAAAAATAAAAAAATGAAAGGAAAGAGTGGAGTAAAAGTGAAGCAAAGTACAACAAATGAAAGGAAACAAAAAAGAAAAGAAAAACTACTCCTACTTCTAACCTCAAAAGCACATAAGCCAAACTTATGTGAAATGATACTTCCAATTTAGCCATCGGTGCATTGGCTAGCCTATGTGGGTGAGGGAATGCATGTTAAGGAAGATATACAAGCAAATTAGTAAACAAGAAATATAGAATAGTGCAAACCAAAATGTTAGAAGTTTGAATGTATACATAAAAAAGTAAAAGAGAAAAGCTCATGAAAGACATTTTGTGATTATATTATGGTGTCTTGACACGCTGCAAGTTAAAGACATACAAGCACAGACTTTCGAACTCCAAAGGTGAGTGAACATAAAGAAAGAAAAAAAATCATTTTGCAACTGTGTTTTACATGTATTTCTCCTCCAATGACTGAATGATCGGATCGTGTAATACATATGGAGGATCCGACAATTGTAAGACAAATTGATCTCAATATGTGCGATAGGGTGATGAGAAGCCTCAAAAGATTCAACACTATTCTAATCAGAAGCAGAACTAACCTCAAGGCTACGTGAACCTAACATAACCATCAGCTCGGGCTAAAGTGCCTCAATAGCTTCAGAAAGTTCCAACTCATCAGATGGTAGATCAACACGGATCGGTGGATGGGAAAGATTAGCAGTGGAAAAATCAAAACTATGATCGAATGGATCAATAAAGATGTTGTGACAACCATTATCAGAAAGTTCAAGATCAAAGACAGAAGCATCCTCATGATTTGATGAATCACAGAGACGGGAAGATAAAAAACGATAAATTTGACCCTCTAAGTTTTCAGAAATATGAGATTGGAGAATAGGAAGATCAAGATTATATTATTCATCCCCTCCACATCTTGATGAAAAAATGACATCCCACATGTTTTTTGAATGATCAGAAGTAGTAGCATCATCAGGAACTAAATTTTCACAAGATTCAACAAAAATGATAGAATCGCGGGAAATGTCAGAATGATGAAGGGGAGGTGTGGAAGGAATAAAATAATACTTCGTTGCATATTCTTGTTCAACTATGGGATCCCCCATATAATCATCATGAATGATATCACAAGTTGTCTGCTCAACACCAACTCCATCCAACACTTGATCCTCATAAATATCACAAGAGATATTTGAAATACATGAACACAACACATCACAATTTGGAGGATTAGAAGGACCAAAGGATGGAGGAAAAGGAGACAAAACTTCATCACAACCATCATATAGACAATCCAAACCCGCAACGAAATTATGAGTATGTGAGGTGGGAAAATATGGTGGTAGATCGACAGATGAATTTTCAACTTCTCCTACCTTAGCCTGCAAAACTAGAGTTGTTTGATGAGAGGAGGACGAAGGGTCTCTTGGAAAATCAACCTTTTCTATAGTAAATTTAGAATCTCTAACATCGAGGTACATTAGGAGTGGCTCAAAAGATTCTAACTCGTTTTTCTGAAATGTGAACAATATATTGAAATCTTCCCGTCAAGAACTTGAAATTAACTTCATCTTTTGGATATTCAAAACACAAATGCATAAAATGAATGTGAAAATGATGCAATGATTCAGTAGGCGAGTTTCCAATTCTAAAATTTTATTTCCCAAACATTTATGATTGAACATATCAAAAGTGTGAGACAGTTTTGTGACGATATGCTCGAAAGAGTGTATGCAGGTATCGGTCAATGTGTGACACCACTTCCTTACACACCTTTCGAACATGAGGATGAACAACCTACAAGCAGCATCCTTATAGTGGATGTTGTTATGTGTGCATAATTCGAGAAAGTAAATAGTATGCTCAAGCAAGGTTGTCTCACCCTCACCATCGAATTTAAGGGTTAACAAGTCATCTAAAATGCTCTCCGGCACTTGTAGACTTACGTCTATGGAAAAACATGTGAGGATTATGATTGCGTAAGAAGTCATTAAATGTGTGCATAAATTCAAAATAGAATTCAAGGGCTCGGCTTTTCATCTAGCTCTCCTTCTAGCACTAGAAATGTTGACGATGTTGGACCTACCAACATTCAAGGAATCTCCCCGATATGAATTCCCTGCCAAACCTCACATCGTTTAGAGTAAGAGTCCCAGTAGTGGGTGGTAATGTTATGCCTTGACTGTGGAAAGGGAGAGAGAGAAGTATGATAAATTTGTGTGAGACCAAGTGTGTGACCCTGTGGAGGGTCAAGTGTGATGCATGAAGGTTCCAACACACGAAGGGAGAAGGAAATGCACCCCTTGGAAACCTACAATAGTACGTAGATTGAAGGGAACACATGAGCAAAATGACATCACAAGGTAACATGAACAATATTTTGCAAGTTAAAGTGATGAATTAACACAAAATCATGCATTCAACAAGATTGATACAAATTCAAACAAAATAGTTCATAAGAATAAGATTAAGTTAAATAACATACATTGCAAATAACATATATTCATAACATATGCATGAAAGTTTGTTGGCTCTGATTTTATTATTATAAGTGAAAGTTCCATTCATACATACACCATTGATGACCACTAGCCCCAATAGTGGAACATTACAGTTAAGAACACCTTCTCCTCCAAAGAAGTATACTCATTCTATGCTACGGAGAAGCCAAGGCTCTTCACAATACTCCCAAGATCCTTCTAATCGTAAGCCTAGCCAAAATCTTGTCTCCCAAAAGCCCTTTACATGAGTTATGAGGTTCTATTTCTAATAAGAGGGGCAACTCTTCAACTCCCCTTTGTGACATTTGGAATACCCTCATGAATCTTTAACTTCTTTACAAAATGACACATTACATTACATGATGACTCCTCATATTCCAATATTGGCACTTGGAATTTCATTTACAACATAATTAAAACTAATATTACATTTTACACTCAATAGTCACGTATCAATTCCAATCTTGGTACTATGTGATGACATCCCCAAATTGAATGATGGTGTCAAGCTGGAGGTAGACTCTAGCATCCATAGCATCTGGGTACAATGATTTGGAACTAGTCTTAACTTATTTCTCGAGTAGGAGCAACATGGTTTTGATCTAGATGGGACCATCAATATAGTTCTGCATGTTTTGTTTGACTAGCTATAAATCCTCCTTGGTGGAAAGATGTCTTAGCTGCTCCAAATACTCTTCAATCTCCCTCCTAACTTGGTGTTTGCATCTAGCTTCTGTGAGTGAGACGACTGATGGGATTTTGTGGGTTCTCACCATGAAGTCCAAACTGTTATACAACTGTACATATGAGACCTGAATGTTTCCAATGAATGAAGCAAGCTTCTTGTTGTTATCAATCAACATTCAAACTCTTGCTTTCTCCAACTCTTCCCATGACTTCATCTTATTTACCAAAGTAAGTGGTGCCCCTTTCTATTGCGTCTTCCATTATTGCACGGTGGTGATGAAAAATTGCACATTCCTAAGAGTCATGGCAAATTCCTTTCTCTATTGTTGCAAGATATGCAAGTAGACAACTACCTTATGTATGGTCATAAGCTCCTAATAGAGGTACCCCATGGTCTCTCCAAGTGTTGATACTTCACCAAGCATCATTGCTCTCATTTCCCCACAAGTAAACTTGTGCAGAGACTGTGTTTTGTGCTGCTACGCAGAGTTGTCCTATCTCTTGTTGGGTAGCCTGTAGATTCTGTACCAATTGCTTACTCTCATTTGTCAAACACTAATTTTTTCATATTTTCACACCCACAAAGGCCAAATTGGCTTTGGCCATGGCATTTGGATTCTTGTAGGTGTCTGCCACTATCACCATTTCTCTAATGAATGCAGTTGATGCATGACCATCCAGAAAATTCTCTCTTAATTCTTGTATAATCCTCTTATGAAGTTCATTATATGACATATTGTACACATCCATTACTGGATCATCATCAAGAGGAACTATGTCCCCTTCCTCGCTGAGGGCTAACTCTGCGGATGGACGTGGTGGAGACTAAATGGTGACCTATGGTGCACTAGGCATCAGGTCAACATCTTCAGCCTGTACTTTTGGTTCCAATTCCATGTCTGCAACTTCAATCAACTCTTCAATCTACTAAGAAATCTCTCGATCCTGAATTTATTTGCTCCCCCTCTACTATTGGTTGGTTATGTCCTTGCTCGTCAACTTGAATTGACATTGTTGCGCCTTTCCTTTATTCTTCTTCTTGCTTCTTCTTCACCTGTTGTTTTTTCCTCACTTATTATCATTCTTCCCATAGTTCTTGTTATGCTTTGTGATCCCTCTATTATGCTTCCTGTAAGCTCTATGTTTCTCTCTTCCTCTGCTCTGCTCCCTACTACCCCTACTTCCTCTTCCAAAATTACTTGCATAAGGAATGAATCCACTTTTAATCTGAAAATTTGTTCTCCCTCTATTTTGTTAGCAAATTTTCTCTTTCCCTAATCTTGTATTGGATTTCTGCCTTCTGCTACTGCTGCTAGACTTGTTTCCATGTTAGTGTTGACTCATTTTCTATAAACAGTTGATTGTCCGCATATATTGGCATGTTAACTAGCGCTTCCTCAACTTCTTCCCCAATATTTCTTTCAGCAGTCTCTCTTGAAGCATCTCTCTTTGGTGCCACGATAAAATTGAATGTTGGAGAGAAGTTCTTCACAAGTGTGGTACCTATGGGACAAAAAGGATACTCATGGGAAACAAACATTAGCTTCAACAAATCGACTTTCAAGGCATGATCAACCAGTAAATCAAGCATTTGATGGGAAGGAATACATAATTTTCATTGGAACAAGGGACTAGCTTCCTATGGGAACTATGCATTACATAGTCCCAGTAGCCAGCCATGAAGCTTGTGGCTTGAGACTGTGTAATGCGCTGTCCCAACTTGGGTAGAGACTAGAAGAGATTGCGCATTGCATAGTCTCAGTGGCCAAGGTGATAGGTTTACCCTTGGAACTATGCATTGTGGAGTTAGAGCTAGCTAGTATGGCACACTACAAAGTTCCACAGGCCAGACTTGTGGCTTCAGCGTCAGGACTACGCAGTGCCTAGCTGGACAAGGAAAATCCAGCCAAGGGAAGTAAAGATCTGCCTGGTGGAAGTGTGAAAAATGAGCATAAGTGAACGTTGATGTGAGCTTGAGTGAAAAAATGTCTAAGTGTGAACGAATCAATGTGGATCAAGTGCAAAAAATGATCAAATAGAAGGAAAATCAAGTATGTGAGGGGAATCGTCGTAACAACGACCATCAATGAAAAAAAGGAAAACCGATGGGAAATTTGTAAAAGGCAAGAAATAATTTGAAACAAAACCTTGAAAAGGTAAAACAAGTTGAAATTCCAGCAACCATGAAGAGAAATAAGAAAAACAACACTCACACAAGCGAAACGACAAAAAGTGACAAAAAAAGTGGCAAAAGGAGATAAAAGAAAAACTCACTCGGAAAAACAACGATGACCCCACTGAAGGTTCCTTTATCTCTTCGGGAATGCTATAGCTCCAAGATCGAATGCTCAAATAAGCTCTAGAGTTGTTGATTAACTAGATTTGAGCAAATGAGGTTTTATGATGTGCATACCTGAGATCAAGGACAAAAGCGACACTTTGTGGAAAATTTTAAAAATAACAATGTGCCACCTTTGGGATATTAGTAATGGATCCCTACTTCCTAGGGATTCTTTTGGCCCTTTAGCTTTCTTTATTCTTTTTCTAGGGGAAAATTATCATGCACACTACTAGGAAATATTACACAGTTCTGGGGAACTCAACAACTTTTCGACTCAGTGCATTTGCGCATTTTATGAGTTTAGTGAGGGTCGCATAGTTTCTGGGCTCAGTGCTAAGCTACCTTCCATGAATTCATAGTTCCTAAGCTCAAGGCTATATACCAGTTAGGACTAAAAAATTCCTATCATCAAGGTTTCTTGCCCTCATGGAGTGTGTGGTTTCTGGAGGCAACCCTAGAACTGCTCTGAGACCAAGTTGGGATCAACTTATGACTTAGAAAGATTCAACTAAGTGAGAAAAAACAAGAGAAATAAAAATATAATTCTTAGTCAATGCGTGAATACATGGATTATTACAACATGAGCTCCTATGGATAAGGAGTGAGGCTTCAAAATCGAAGCACAAGAAAAATTTTGGAGAGTGGTTGTAGCCGCTACAATAGGCCTCCAGCCTGAAGATGGATTACCACATTGAGGAGGTTGATGTGGATATGGTTGAAAAGGAGGAATAGAATTTTGGGGAGAATAAGTCTATGGAGTGGGAATAGAACAAGTTGAAGGGTTAGGAGGACATCAATATTGATAATGTGCATTATAATTTGTATTGAAAGGAGAGGGTTAATTCCTACCTTGTTGAAAATTTCATGGGGGCTTGTTGCATTTTTTTATTGAAAAATCATAACTACTCCATAATCCCTTATGCTCCTTTGTATACAAATTTCAAACCTAGAAAATATGGAGTCCATTTCTCAGTGGAGTGATTTTCTTCACATACATTACATATTTCTATGACATCTATAGGGCACTCATTCCTGGGATGTGTTTTAGTGAATTTAGGGAAAAATATAGCTAATTCCCTTTCTACTTATTCTTGTTTCCTCTTGATTTGTAGTGTATCCATATACATAGTAAAGGTGTATAATATCTGAGTCTTCATGTCCTCTAGAATACCTCCTATCTCATTTTTAGTAATCAAGAAGGAGAAAGAGGGACTTATCGAACTTTTTTTTTTCTCTACCTCTTTTTTAAGCATCCCTTAAGTGATTTTTGAATATCATTTTGATATCATCATAGTTGAACTGATATATGTCTCCATTGGCTAATAAGTTGATTGTCTCCATCAGTTCTTCGCTAACTCCTCGTAGTAGGACTAACTTCAAAGAATCTAGATCTAGGGTGTAATTATGCGCTAATCTATAACTCAAATTAAATATTTCCTCAAGATCTTCCAAAAGTTTGTCTACTCCTTTAGTCATTTTAAATATCTCATCTCTGGTGTACCTTGCTTTTCAATTTTCTCTTGGTAGGTGATGTGGTCCCCTATCGAAGAGTTGCATCCTTGAGTTTTGAAAGGAAAGAATTGAGTTTATTCTCAATGATTGCATAGTCATTAGTCATGCATACTACAACAAACTCAAACCTAAAAGTGTCAGGATCTTCAGTAGTCAAACCATAGAAATGTGGAAGGACAGATGGATTGATTTTTTTCATTTTGGGCTCTTTATTTGCTTCTATAATGGGGAATGTTAACACTTCTATTTTTCTATGTTCCTCCATGTTACTCGTGGTATGTGAATGTCTTTCTCCTTCTGCAAGGTGCTCTTATATCCTTGCTTTCTCACCAAAAAGGGCCTCAATAGTCCCCGTGGATAGGGTAGGAGACTACCAATTAGTAAAAAGAGGTTGGATACTAGTGGAAGTGGGGATTTTTGGTAAGAATCTTCCAGTTTTATCCCTAACCCTTTGAGGCATAAAAGGAAGAAATATATTTTTCAGTTTCTGTAAAAAAATGGAAATGAAAAAGTTAATGCAATTTTTCTTTTATCAGAAAATGAAATGAAAGATAAAACAGGTTAACTAAGATATAAGATAGTACATAATTTTACACCTCCTTTGCAACGACACCAAAAAATTATGGCCCTCAGTATTGCAACAATAATTTTATAATTCCCAAGGGTCTTAGCCTTAATTGTTAACCCATGGCTCATAAAAACGTAAGAGAGGTCAGAACTATATGTGCATTAAGAATTATCTCTTTATTTGTTGAATTTTATGTAGGTGGAAGTATTGAGATGAAATATGGTTATAAGGACCATTCTAATTGTTATATGATACAGACAAAACTTGAAATTGCAGGGAATAGATGATAACAAGAAATCCTATGCTAATTGTAGTAAAGGTAGGAAAACCATCTTAACTAAAATGAAATGCAATAATATATATGCTATTGTGAAAAGAAAGAAATCACACTACTAAAGTAAAAACTCGCCAATAATAAACCCTAAGTTTGACATAGGAAAGAAGAAATTTCTACAGTGATCTAGGTCAAGGCATCTACTTGGTCTCTCTACTTCTAAATTTCATTCTCATGGTTCCAGGGACATTGTAACACATCAAAAAGGGGAATCATGTTGAATTGAAATCTAGAGAAGTTTCAAAATTAAATTGAAAACTATTATAGTAGTCTCTATTTTGCTACAGGATATTGTCTAGTGAACAGAAAAATGCGATAAATGCAAGGTTGAAAAGAAAATGAAGCTAAGGAAGGGCTAAGAAATGATTGGGCACACATGTCCAAGTCATCACATCAACGTTCGTATGGTTTCTTCAACAAGATACATGGTTATAGGGTTTCCTATAGTTGCAAAACAAGGGACAACAAAACCACAATGAAACAGTAAATGATGGATAGAAAATAAATAGTAGAAACGAAAGTGAAATGAAATGCATAAAAAAGAATTTTAGTTGATCTATGTAACCAATATCACTACTATGATCTAATGCTCAGATTCTTTTTAAATAGAGACTATTCATAAATCATCTAATTACCCATGCATAAAAGCAATATTTAAGAATAAACTACATAAATGAAAAAAGGCATAAATAGTAATGGTACTGAAGGGGTATTCAATAACTGGGGTGGACCTAAGGAAGCTCAAAACCATAAAAGAGAAGTAGACCAAAAATTAAATCCAAATACAACTTTCATTATTTGAATAATTTTTGGTACATGTTAAAAGGTTGCAGAACTTGCAAACTAGAATTTCTAATGCTCTACATTGTTATTTTATTGCTTCTTCTCAATTCCTAATGGACTCTTTGAGCCCTCTATTTAAGAAAATGAATGAGGGGAAATATCATTGGAAGGAGGATTGTTTTCCATCCAAAATACCTAGAAAACAAGATCACATTCCCTAGGTGACCAACCAACAATAGGAAGGAGTATTTATTGTCTTAAGCTAGGAAATTTTGAACCTTCTATAGTAGGGGGTAGGGCCCACAAATATGTCTCTATGAATCTCCTTGTAATCTATTCAAAATCCTCTTAATATCATGCATACTAATATATTAGGCACATAAATCATGAAAAACCTCTTTAACCCTCCTAAGAACTCATTTAAGCTAAGAAAGTGTTATTAAGTGCAAAAGGAAGGCCTAATACAACAATTATGTGACTAGGAAAGGTTATATAGGCCTTAAATTTTACCTAATTGAGAGTTGCATCAATAGCATAGAAGAAGTAAAGCATACTACACAGATGTCTGACACACAACACAGTTGTGCACTGAAAGTCATGAAGATCATGAAAAAAAACGATACATTTGTCAATATTACACTCTCTAGATGTATGGTTAAGCTAGTTGTAGGCAAGAAGTTAGTTTTGATTATGCCTGTTATGGTCAAGTAGTTTGTTGAAACTCGACATGAATATGGACACCTCATCAAGGTGAGTTGGCTTAATATTCCCAGGAGCATGACGCTGAAGATTGAAGTTATATAAAGATATGGTGTCGATTCTAAGTGATTATGTTGTTGCTAGCCAAATTATTTTTCTTTGGATGTTTTGTTTGACTTAATGTTGTTTCTTTTAATGTTATTTCTCTTTAATACCTTTCTAGATATTAGCTTTGTTAATTGTACTGGGTTTGGCTAGATAATATAGTATGGACAATGATGGTATTATTTATCTCATTAAAGTGTATGATAACTCATTGTAATGTGTATCACTATCATTTGTTATTAAAATTGTTGGAAACCTGTTATACAATAATTTTTCACACTCCCAATCTCATATCCTAAGTGTTGCACTTTGTGTTGTCAATGGCACAAGTGTCACAAAGTGATGAAAACTGTGAAGTATATTAATCATAAAACACATAATGAAACATCCCTAAAGAATGGAAGAAAAACTACCTTGAGTCAATTCTGGAGAAGGTTGACTAAAACCCTAAATTTCAGGACCAACTCTCTTTGCTCCACTGCCTGACCATGATGATGGCATGTTGCAGTTATTTGACCTAGTGCTACATGTGTGGGTTTTGATATGAAAACCGACATTGAGCCTCTTTTGGAAGGTTTTCCCAAATTGGGGGAGAAGCTTCGTATGCTAGAAACTTTGAGAACATCGAGTTGGATATTGGTTGTTGTAGATATCGTTGAGCACTCCCATTTAGAGCTCTTGATATTATCATTATGGGCCTTCCCCTTGAGAAGCCAACCTTCCTCCGACTTTTGTGGATCCCTAACCCCCTCTCGCTTCCTATAAATCAACTCCCTTCTATCCCCAAATGGTTGGTCATTGATTGCCTCCATTCCTATACTATGATTATGCCCAAATGTTGTCCATTCTAACTTGGAGAAGGGGTTCTTGAAGAGACTTTTCTTGGACATGGAAATCCATTGAAAGGAAGTCTCCAACATCAAGGCATAGTATGTATGCTTCCCTTTTTAGCTTATTAATATATACATCTGTTGTCCACTTTCCATAATTTTGTAAATGTTTATGCTTTTAACTTAATACTCCTTGATCTATTTAGTAGTTTATGTTTGATGTATGATATATATGCTCTTGTACCTTGTATTTCTCTTTGATATTTCTTGTAGGTACTCAGATGTGAAGAACAAGTAAGGAGTGATCTTAGGAGAAAGGAATCAAAGTCATCTCTAAAGGATTTATAGATTAGAGTGAGGTAGGTCACTCTCTCTCTGAATTTGTTAAACATAAGCTAGGAAAGTGTATGTTAGTTTGTTTAGTTTGTTGCTAGACCCACTCGTTGGGCTAAAGAGATTGCCTCTATCCACAGAGGGGTTTTATCTTCACAAAAAAATGAAGACTTCGCTGGGAAGCTATAACCTCTTCAATCTCTTTTTCAATCTAATATCTTGATCTATTTGAATGACCATTAAGTTCTCAGATAGTTTGAGCCTATATAGGTCTGCACAGTCACTGATTACTACCTTAGAGTGTTGAGTTTGGAGTGTTTGTTGAAATCTTTTTTTTTGCCTTATTCCTCGCCCAACGCATTTTTTACTCGGACAGTCGCGCTGCTAGTGTGCTTTCTTTCAAAATAATCACATTGAACTATTGTTCAGTACGAATTTTGCTATTAAAGCCACGTTGATCTTAGAGATTGGTAAAATTTAGGGTTTCTCTAGAAAATCCAGTGTGTCTCAACCCCTTAGGTCTCTTTTCTTGTCCATTGTGATTGGATTTATTGGTGTTTTATCTGATTATCTTATTTGATTAGCCAATTCTTGTCTCTTGAGATTTCAATTGTTTGGAGTGAAATTGGATTGATTCTTTGGTTTTTAGGTCATTTGATTGTCACTTGCTGCTTGTAAGTGTCGCTGAGCTTGTAGTTTGCTGATTGGTTAGATATGGTTATTTGTTAAAATCATTCAAAACATGAATTTGCGTTAATTTTGGCTTGTCTTTTTCAAAGTTGTTTTTCTATTGCATTAGGTCATCTCACACTTGAAAAATCATCTTTGTTATTTATTGAACATAGATTACATTGTTTTGTTTACAAGCTAAAAAGGGTGGATTGTTTATTCATTCAAAAGAGAAAAGTGAAAAACACTTTCATTCAAGTGCTTTTGGATTAGAGTTGGTGATGCTTTGATTGGTGCATTGTTTGCATTAGAAGCATTTGAATCAAAATAAATTTTTTTTGTTTTAATTAAAGCTTTGATTGCATTAGAGTGTCTGAAAATCAAAGAGAACATCATTTATATAAAATGCGTCTTAGTGAAGTAAACATCATTTTTATTTCTATAGATTGCATATAAGATAGCGAAGATTGTTTTTGCTTTTTCATATTTCTTTTGGAAAGAAATGTTAGCGGAGGCATTTTCTTTGACGCATTCTCTTTTTTGATGCATTAATTGATTGAATTCTCTTCCCTTGTTAGTTTAGCTTTCATTGAAGTGAAAAGTTTCCTTTTCTCATATATTTTAATTGTAGGATTCATGT
The DNA here is from genome assembly GCA_031772625.1 of Pinus tabuliformis. Classification (NCBI taxonomy): domain Eukaryota; kingdom Viridiplantae; phylum Streptophyta; class Pinopsida; order Pinales; family Pinaceae; genus Pinus; species Pinus tabuliformis. The sequence continues at coordinate 875,866,719 of CM062814.1, read as the reverse complement.
GACATCATTTGAGCTAAAAAATTGAAATGTAATTCAAGAACAACATTGAAATTTACTGAATTAACCTAAGAAGAAATTGGAACTTATTGGAAACATTTAGAGGTCTAATCTAGAGACATATTCATGTGACTATAAAGCTAGAAACTATCATTATCTACCAGAATTCTATCCCGGGGGTGATATCTCGTTCCATGTATGGAAGTATATAGGATCGTTCTCTAGTACTCCTGGGTATATCGGAGGCACTCCACGTATGGAAAGTATATGGGAACTCTCTCATCGAATGGTTATGCATTAGACATTGTTAACACAGATTTGTGCTCCTCGTATTGTCGCATATATATTGGGAGACCCCTATAGGTTGCTATCCATTAGCCTCAGGTAATCGAGTCAGTCGCCTTGTATATGTGATACACCGAACAAAACATTCAGGGAGGTTGGCCACCGTACATTAAGTCCTTGCTTTCGGCTAAGGTGTATATAGTGGTTCATGGATACTTGGTACACCCTCTTGCCTAGCTTACCCATTATTTTAAATTTTGTTTTGTTAATTTCTAAAATCAATTAATTGACTGCGGAAATATATCCTTCCAATGGAAATAATCATTAGTAGATCTTAGTTTGATACCAATGGAAACATTTGCCTAGTCTACCAACCAAGGAAATCCTCGTGATGGGAATCCTAGTACTTTTCCTTCTTATGTAAATCTTGGTGCTCCCTATATGGCAATGTTGTCTCTTCCTATTTTAACCATTGGTTTGCTAGTTTGGTTATTTTCAGCCTCAGTAATTCTGAGTGTCCAAACTACTTTTTAACCGAGTTCTCATCCACCTAAATAACATCAACATCATGTTGATCCTAAAGTTGACCCCTCGCATTCTTCACTCCTCTCTTCCTCTTCACCTCGTGAAAGTCTAGACTCTAGTAACTAGGAATCTAAGAAGAGGATGAAGAATAAGAAGCAAAATAAGCAAGGGGGCAACCAAAAAATTATGGTACTGATCAAACTAGTGTAGAAAAATATTCCAATCAGCCCCGAAATTGAAATTCCCTTGCATGTTATGTAAGGCTGACCACCTTCTTAGGAATTGTCCTGGTATTCCTAAGGTTTTAGAAGTGCGGTCCATAGCTTCACATCAACCTTCGTCATCAGCCTTTGGAGAGCATGTTCGTGATAAACCTTTGATTAGTGGCAATAAAACCCATGGGAAAAAGGGAAAAGTCAAATTTCCCTATAAGTTGTGTGAAGGTAATCATCCCATTCACCTTTGTCCTCTTAAGGATGAAGCTTCCAAAGAGTTGGAAAACCCTACAACTTCTCACCCTTGTTTTCTAGCTGGTTATTGTAAGTTTTTCCTTGATCCTTCACTAGTTGATATAGTGATTGATCGAAAGTCATCTTTGGTCAACCTTTTTTTGCCTAAAAGTGAGTCTCGTGAGTCCATTCTCGACCAGCCATTGGTTGAGAAAATGGTAGCCCTGACTCCACCTTCAGTTAACCATACCTTTCAAGTAGAGAGTGAACCTTATACCGCTCAGGTTCTTCTAGTGTCTTAAGTTTCGAATGAACCAGAGGGAAATCCTCTCATTCCTGAGGTGTATGAGAGAAGTTCTCATGTTCCTATGACACCCCCTCTGAGTAGTTTAGTCACTTCTTTTAATTGGATCGACTGGCAGGATATCACCTTCTGTCTTATATGCCTTTCTAGACTACAGTACAGGTTTACAATATGGTTGTACCAAGCATACTCATAGACAAGGGTGCATCCATTAGTATTATCTCCTCAACTACTTAACATGCTTTAGGCTCTCCGAAGCTTTTCCCCATCACCTAGAATCTGGTAGCTTTTAACAAAGGAACCAACCAACTGTTAGGAATCCTTCCTAAGTTTCCTATTACTTTGGGAGGAGAGACTGTCTATATAGATGTGATGGTTATCTAGGTCCCATTGGATTTTAATCTACTCCTTGGTCTTGATTATGTTTACGTCATGGGAGCTATTGTCTATTCCCTCTTTTGAGTGATATGTTTCCCACATGAAGGAAGAATTATGATCATTGATCAACTTACATTCATTGGTCCTAAATCAATTCCCAATCAACCATCATCCCTAAATGGTTCTTATGTGCAAGTGGTATCTCCCCTACCACAGGTTAAATATGTGGCCACTTGTTCCATGCCCACATCTACTGATTATCTAGTAGGTGATGTAGTACACCATGTACTGGGGGTATTGGAGCCAAATTTTTCTGTTGGATCCATAGACATGTATCCCTTCTAGAGTGTTGTTCTCCCATTTGATGAGAACATCTTGGAAGCCATGGCTCTTTTGGTATGTGATCAAGGGTTTGGAGTAGAGTTCCTTTTCTTGTGTCAAGCTCTTTAAAAAATGAAACAAGGTGTCATGAGCATGGTTATTTTCCTATGTCAATCCCATTAAAAAATGAAACGAATCCCCTTCCATTTCGAGTCTTTTATTAGATCTCTTAAGAGAACCTTCATTCAATCCACTTGTTAGTAACCAATAGTCTACTTAGGTGAATTAAATGAATCTTGGGGGCATGTACATCAAATTGTGTCAATGTGTTGGGGGCATGCAAACTTATCTCAAGCACAATTTATTTCCATTTCAAGCTTGTGTAAAAATGAAACCAAATCCAAGCATAGTTTTTTCCCAAGTTTCAAGCTTGTGCAAAAATTAAACCATCTTCAAGTATACTCAAGCATAGTTTATCATGTTTCAATCTTGTGTAAAAATGAAACCATTCCCACTTTACCTTTTGTGATTGCCATCTTTATCAACCTATTTTACTAGATGAGCCTTTGTTTTTTCATTCCATCGTCACCATCTCTTTGGTCGATCATACACTTTCATTTGGTTGTTTTACGCTTTCCTAGGGAACATCTGTAATGAGTGGTCTTATTATCCAACCTCTTGACCTTTACATGTTTTGAGAAATTCCATCATGACCGAAACCAGTTGCTATCCTTTTATACCACTCGTTCTTCCAAGCGGAATCATCTTTCAGCTCTTTTCCGACTCTTGAAATATGAAAATATTGTTGAGCACTTGTCTTTTCGAACTCATAAAAATAAATGAAAAGACATCTACTCAGTTTAATTTTAACCCTTTTTGGACTAAGATAGAATAGATACAAAAAAGGAATACCTTAGTCGAACATGGCTAAGAAGTTCTCTTTGATATTTTTTTCTACCTTTTTGGGTTCAAGAGTTGATTTATGAAAAGGGATCTTTGGAGTTTTCTTTTTCACCTCTTTTTAAAAATCTCTAAACATGAAAAATATTTCAAGTTACCCCGCCATAGGAGTCATAAAAGTTAAACAACACAGAAATTGTCACCACGGTGAGACTGAGTTTCTCCTTCCTAGTACTCTTTAAACATACTAGGATGGATTCATCTGAAGGATGAACTTACACGACAAGAATATACTATCCTCTTCAATCTTGTGTAAACATAAAGAGGTACTCACTAGAAATAGTGGGGGGAAAATGAAATCGAACATCTCTTGCATTTTGTGTAAAGGCATCATATCGCTCTTGAACATGACACTTATATGTTGCTCGTGTCGGGTTTGGGTTATCCTCATTGGATTACTTGCCTTCCTAGGTTTGAGAAATCCATTTTTCCTGCCATATGATTGTACCTTGTCTTCATGACCTCTGATCTTATGTTGAGTCAAATTCTGCCAAACTCTGGAGTCATGTCGCCGATATGCTTAAGAGAAGTCCCATCTCCAGTTCTTTACCTCTTATACACTATTTGACCCTCTCTACAATAATCCTGAATCACTCCTATCATTTTTAGATATCCTATATTTCGTGTCGATGGTGTGGGAAACTTGATGGCCCTCCTTCAACAGATCACTTCCTTTCAACTTCACCTTATTATCGAGGAAGATGATTTAGAAATGCTCTTTTAGTACCTTGGATCTTGCATGCCTCAATGGCAAGTTCTTCACATTCAGCAATAGGTTTACATCATTGGACTTCGACCGAATGATTCTACGAGTGTTCGACTTCAACCTCATTATTTACACTCGTGGATTGTGCTTATTGTACCTTGAGATCCATTCTCATTATTGGTGGTTTTTCTCACACCTGCTAATGGTTTACATCATTGATCGATAACCAAGTGGTTTTCTATTGTGTTCAACTTCGACACATCTATTCACATGCTAGAATTTGTACATTGATTAGGTCAAGGCGAAGCACAAGACCCTGGATCTCATCTGATAAAATCTAGGTTGTGAGGAGTTATTGAGTATTCATGATTGTGTACATGATCCTTTCCACACAGATGGGTCCATACACATGATCCTTACTGTTGGAAATAATACTGAGAGGGGGGGTGAATCAGTATTATCAGATCAATCAAACTTTTCAATGCTCAGAAACATATACGCTACTTCAGTTAAGTGAAACAACGTGTACACGCTACTGTGACTAAGTAAAACAGCGTATAAGAAGAAAACTCACAATTTAGTTAGCTTATTCTTCAGTTAAGTGCATCAGGACATTATTCACCACATTAACAGTAAACATGTGCAGTATAACAGAACAGATCAAAAGCCACACACATGAACACCAAGATATAAGGTGGAAACCCAATGTGGGTGAAAACCACCTGCTACAAGTTGTCTCTATCTTTCTTTAATATGAAACTTCAGTTTACAATCTTTTGTACTGGTGCAGCCTTATACCAGTACGCAGGCTAAAACCTGCAGAAGGCTACAACCTTCTCTCGTTCTCCAAACTTCCTTGGAAGGGAGCTCCAACCCCCTTTGCTCTTGTACTAGCCAAGATACTAGTACGTAGGTGCTGACCTACAATCTTCTTTCTTTCAGGTATCACTTTTCATACATTTTCAGACTTGGATATTCCTGAAGCACAACATTACAATCTGAAGACCACAATTCATTCAATTTCCACAACAGATCATTGAAGCATAAAACAACCAAACTTTGAATCACTGAACCACTGAACCCTGTCAATCACCAGTTACCAGAACACAGAGCAGACTATAGAACTCTGCAGTAACAGTCAGACCCTACTGTAAACCCAAAATCAAGCTTCAAAAGATATACGCTACTTTAATGAGCAAAACCCGCGTATACACGCGCTTTTACCGAAGCCAACCTGCGTACAGATCTAAAAATAAACTTTCTCAATTTGCAGCTGTGCCAGACATTAGTTAGACCCAGAACATAATATTGCGACAATATGCAGATCTAGAAATACGCATAATCAACCATATCATGATAGTGCATTTCAAACCATTAGATCCCGATCTATCCTTAGATCTAGTCTTCCATCAACCGATGTGATCTCTCCTTGGCTTAGATCAAGCAACCCAGAACCTGCATATCAGATCTCTTTCTCTCTTAGATATTCAAGCCTTGTCGAAAGATGATTTTGCCTAATGATCTTCTTCTCCTTATATAGTCTTAGGCCTAGCTCAATACCAAGAGCCAAAACCATAGTAACACAATACCATCAACTTCAAAACTAGGGATCGACACGCCCGTCGAGACACAATGGTCCGAAATCATAGGCACAACTTCCAAGGACTAACCACCATGGACCAAAGATACTTTTCCACATACACGCGCTTTTTATGAATCCAACTAGCGTGTACACGCGACTTGGGTTTAACGAACTTGCGTATATGAACTTCCTTGGCATGCTGTACTAAGATCTGTCTTCTGATTAAGTTGCCATCACCTGTACCAACCTCTGAGCACCTGTACCATCCTCTGAGTGAGTTGCCATCAAGGACAACACTTGAATCATAATGCCAACAATCTCCCCCTTTGGACTTGATGGCAACCACCACACCAAGTCACTCTCCCCCTTTGACATCAAGGGCAAAGGGCTGTGCTCCCCCTGAGGACATGCTGATACCTCTGCTTGGCTGTGCTGACTCGTGCTCCCCCTGACAGTAGGCCAGATCTGCAAAAGATGTTCTTCAACAAGAACCAAGACTTATACACCATAAGGGACCTTCCTATCACCAAAAGACTCAATACATACATCCATACTCCCTACCAAGAGGGGACATATCAGAAACAACCAATTATATTACAGCATTCATCCCAAGCATAGTGGGGAAACCAACATAGGCCGTTACATGACCTTGACATCATAAAAGAGATATGACAAGAGAGATACATGACATAGAGACAACAGATCTAGACCAAGACTTAGGAAAGGCACCAGCAGCATCTGATAAACATCTTGTTAGATCAGCAACCAGAATTTCTTTCTGAGCTCCTTCTCCTGAAACCAACAACCAAAACATCTGAATGCCAACAATGCTTTATGAGACTTTTAAGCTGCTCCCCCTGAACCTGTGCCTGTTGCACTCCCTGAAACTGTGCCTGAAGAATTCTGACATTCCCATTGCTGTTCAGAACTTCAGAGTTTTCCCTTGCTGTTCAGAACTTCATATACGCGATTTCTCCTGTATAAAACAGCGTATGTACACGGATATTATTTCTGCAACAAGCGTCCAACATACACGCGACTTACCCAGCAGGAATCCGCGTATATACGCGCATATCCCTTCCGTAACCTGCGTATACCAACTTTTCTGTAGAACAAACAAACTTCAACAACAGGATGAAGCATCAACTACTCCCAGCTTTTGTCTGAGATATTCAAAAGTTTCCCTGGGCAGTGGCTTTGTGAGAATATCAGCAACTTGCTCCTTAGAAGGAACATACTCCAACTTGACCTTCTGCTCAAGCACTTGTTCCCGAAGAAAATGGTACTTGATTGGTATGTGCTTGGTCTTTGAGTGCATGACTGGATTCTTTGAAATGCTGATTGCACTTGTATTATCACATAAGATAGAGACAGGTGGAGTGCAAGTGATTTGAAAGTCCTGCAAGGTCTGCATCATCCAAAGAAGTTGTGTGCAACAAGATGCCGCAGCCACATATTCTGCTTCAGCTGTAGATAAGGCAATCGAACTTTGTTTCTTGCTGAACCAAGATACTAATCTGGAACCCATGAAGAAAGCACCTCCACATGTGCTTTTCCTATCATCCACACTTCCAGCCCAATCTGCATCTGTGTAAGCATGAAGAGTGAGATCTGTATTTCTAGGATACCATAAGCCATAGTTTTGGGTCCCTTGAAGATATTTGAAGATTCTTTTGACTGCCTGAAGATGAGTTTCCTTTGGGTTGGCTTGAAATCTTCCAACCATTCCTACTGCATGTGTAATATCTGGTCGAGTACCTGTCAAATAAAGCAAACTCCCAATCATGGATCTATAAGTGGGTTGGTGAACTGCTGCTGATTCATCATTTGCACTGAGGCTGCATCCTGTAACCATGGGTGTACATACTGGCTTTGACTCTTCCATGCCATACTTCTTCAAGATCTGCTTGAGGTATTTGGTTTGAGACAAGAAGATACCTCCTTCATTTTGTTGGATTTGCAATCCAAGAAAATATGTCAATTCTCCAAGAAGTGACATTTCGAATTCTTTCTGCATAACCAAGGCAAAGTTTTGACTCATAGTCTCTTCATTGCTGCCAAAAATAATATCATCTACATAAACAACAAGAATTAGCAATTTGTTATTTTCAACTTTTATATAGAGATTGCTATCTGCTGATCCTTTTGAAAAGCCTTGTTGGTGAAGATATTTGTCCAACCGATAGTACCAAGCCCTTGGAGCTTGTTTGAGCCCATAGAGTGCCTTTTTCAATCTGCATACAAGGTTTGGATCATTCCCAAGAATGAAACCATCTGGCTGCTCAATATATACTTCTTCTTCTAAGTCTCCATTCAGGAAGGCTGATTTCACGTCCATTTGAAATACCTTGAAGTTTTGAAAGCTTGAGAGAGCAAGGAACATTCGGATGGCCTCTAGTCTTGCCACAGGAGCAAAGGTCTCTTCAAAATCTATTCCTTCTTGCTGTGCATACCCTTTACAAACAAGTCTGGCCTTGTTTCTAATTACTTCTCCATTTTCATTTAATTTATTCTTGAAGACCCATTTTGTTCCTATTACATTCTTATCTTTTGGTCTAGGAACTAATTCCCAAGTGTTGTTCTTTTCGATTTGCTCAAGTTCTTCATCCATTGCTTTGACCCAACATTCATCTTTGCATGCTTCTTTCACATTTTGTGGTTCAATGGAGGAGAGTAGAGCCAAGTAGCTTGAAGCTTCTGCAAGTGTCCTTCTTGTTTGTACTCCTGCTTCTTTCTGCCCCACAATCTGAGTTTCTGGATGATTCTTTTGGACATATCTGGATGGAGTCTTCTCTTCTATTCTTGTCTGCTCCTCTGGTTCTTCTTGAGATTCTTCTTCTTCTTGAGGTTCTTCTTCTTCATTATTTCGCCTTTGAGAGTAACCTTCATCTTCTTCAATGTCTTCATGATGAACTTGCCTAGGAATATATCCCTTCTCATCAACCACTATATCAATACTGTCAACAATTCTGCCAAGTCTTTTATTGTAGCACTTGTATGCTTTGCTATGTGGAGAATAACCAAGAAGAATGCCCTCATCTGCTCTAGGTTCAAGTTTGCCAAGTTGCTCATCAGTATTCTTAATATAACATTTGCTCCCAAAGATTTTGAAATGCTTCACGGAAGGAGTTTTACCACTCCAAAGCTCATGAGGTGTTTGAGTGCTGTTTACTCGGACATTTGTTTTGTTAAGAATGATAACAACAGCATGTGCAGCTTCACCCCAGAAGGTTGCAGGAGTACCTGATTCATCGAGCATAGCACGAGCCATTTGTTGGATAGTTCTGTTCATTCTTTCCACAACCCCATTTTGCTGAGGAGTTCTAGCTGTAGAGAATTCTCTTCTTATCCCATGTTCATCGCAGAAATCGAAAAATTCATTTGATGTGAACTCCCCACCTCTGTCAGATCTGAGGCACTTAATTTTGTGTCCTGATTCATTTTCAGCCAATGCTTTGAAGGATTTGAATTTTTCGAATGCTTCATCTTTGTGCTTCATAAGCCCTAACCAAACAAACCTTGAGAAATCATCAATGAATAATATCAGATATTCTTCTCCTCGAGGTGTCCTTTTCCTAAATGGACCACATACATCTGTATGGACTAGCTCAAGAGGCAAGCTAGCTGATCCTTCCTTCTCTGGAAAGTTAGTTCTGGTTTGCTTTCAAAACTGACAAGATTTGCATATGGTGTTGTCTGGAATTTTGATATCTGGAAGATCGCGAACTGCCTGATATTTGCATGCTTTCCTTATTTGTGAGAAGCTTAGATGTCCCAACCTTCGATGCCATAACCAGTGCTCTTCATCCTTGCTAAGATAGCATTGTTGTTGTCCTTCTTCAAATATGTACAGATTATTTGGAGTTCTTTTGCCTTTGAGAACTGTTTTACCTGTATCAAGATCACGAACAAGACATCCATTCGATCTGAAAATAACCTCGGTTTTTTGATCACACATCTGGCTGACACTTAGTAGATTATGCTTCAATCCATCAACATACAAAACATTTCCAGCCTTGACCTTTTCTTTCAAAGGAGCAATACCTTTTCCTTTTATAGTTGCAGGAGTATCATTTCCAAAAGAAACTTTCTTTCCCTTTTCTAAAGTAGAATAAGATTCAAGTTTTTCTTTATCACCTGTCATATGTTTCGAACATCCACTGTCAATGTACCATAGATTTTCCTGTCCTTCTGCATAAAAAGCTATCCCACATCTTTCTGTCTGAGGTTCCTTTATTCTCCATTTTTTGGTGCTCGTGGCTTGTTCCTTTTTCTCCTGAAACCTGCTCCTGCATTCAGATTCTTTATGACCAAAATTATTGCAAATAGAACATTCAACTTCATTTTCAAGAACCGAAAAGTTGTTATAGGTCCTCTTTGTAATCCCTGTCATACTTCTTTGTTTTTGAGCTTCCCTAGTCATGATTGTTTTATATGAAACACATTGAGCTGCTTTGTGACCAAAGTTATGGCAAGAAAAGCATTGTCCATTGAAGAAGCTTCTGCGGTTATTGAATCTACCAGCCAACTGATTGTAATTTCTATTTTCATCTATTCTTGTGCCAAACTGAGAAGATTTTACCTGTGGTTGGTTGTAGCTTTTGTTCACCTTTAAGAAGGATTGTCCCTGATAGTTTCTGTTTGTAATTCGTCCCTGCTTTACCTGATTATCTTCATTGTTCTTCTGCTCATTTCTTCTTGCTGCATCAAGATAACTTTTTGAGGTGGATGCTTGAGAGGTTTCTCCATTATAGCCCAAACCTGTCTTGTTTAGAGGAGACCGCTGCACATTGATAATCTCATCCAAAGTTTCAGATCCTTTGACAAACTTAAGATTAATAGCTTTTGTTTTCTCAATTTCTTTTCTGAGACCAACAATTTCACTTCTAGTTTTTCAAGATGTTTTTCCTTTTCATCAATTTGAAATTGCAAAGTATCAATGATCACACTCTTTTCTTCTATGCATCTCTTGAGTCTAGTAATTTCATTATAGAGATTTTCCACATCTACAGCATCCTCATAATCATCATCTTCAAATGCCATTAATAGCTTATATTTATTACCTTGTTCATCTTCATCACTGTTTGATAAGCCATCACTATCTTCATGGGTGTAGTAGCTTTTCTTATTTGCACTTTGTTTCTTATTCCATCTAGCAGGTTCTTTTCCTTTATCCTTATTAGGACATTTTGCAGCATAATGACCTACTCTTCCACAAGCAAAGCATTTGAAAGGTAGCTTACCTCTGAACCTTCCAGCACCCCTTTGAAGATTTCTGACAAAATTTGATTCTTCTTCCTCTTCTTCTGGAACATGGCTTGCCTCATAGTAATCTTCTTTTCCTGATGCCTTAAAAGCAGCTTCCCTTCTGTCTGATGGACCTCCCTTTCTCATTTCATAAGCAGTTAGAATTCCATGTAGCTGAGACATAGTGAGAACTTTGAGATTTTCCTTTTCTTCTATTGCAGATACTTTAGATTCAAACTTGGGGGATAATGATCTTAGAATCTTTTGAACTACTATAGTCTCTTTTATTTCTTCACCCAAATTTTTCATACAATTGACAATCTCATCTACCCGAAGAAAATAATTAGCCACACTTTCATCATTATACATCTTGAGAGTCTCATATTGAATCCTGAGAGTTTGAAGTTTAGCTTGCTTTACCTGTTCATCTCCTTCATAGCTAGTGATCATTTTGTCCCATATCTCTTTTGCTGATTTGAAGTGCATGACCTTCATGAATTCTGTTTGGGATATACTTCCTAATAGAGTACTGACTGCTTTTGCATTTGTTTCATATGTCTTTTTCTCAGCTGGATCTGTAGGAGTAGCTGAAGGAAAAGCATAGCCTGTTTCTACAATGTTCCAAACTTCTGTACCAAGAGATTGAAGATATGCAGTAACTCTTACCTTCCAATAATTGAAATTTGTTCCATCAAAAACCGGTGGCCTGATTGATGCTTCTTTCTCGTAGTTGCTCATGATGAATGATCTACCTTCAAGCGATCAAGCTTCTCTGAAGGACCTGCTCTGATACCAATTGTTGGAAATAATACTGAGAGGGGGGGTGAATCAGTATTATCAGATCAATCAAACTTTTCAATGCTCAGAAACATATACGCTACTTCAGTTAAGTGAAATAGCGTGTACACGCTACTGTGACTAAGTAAAACAGCGTATAAGAAGAAAACTCACAATTTAGTTAGCTTATTCTTCAGTTAAGTGCATCAGGACATTATTCACCACATTAACAGTAAACATGTGCAGTATAACAGAACAGATCAAAAGCCACACACATGAACACCAAGATATAAGGTGGAAACCCAATGTGGGTGAAAACCACCTGCTGCAAGTTGTCTCTATCTTTCTTTAATATGAAACTTCAGTTTACAATCTTTTGTACTGGTGCAGCCTTATACCAGTACGCAGGCTACAACCTGCAGAAGGCTACAACCTTCTCTCGTTCTCCAAACTTCCTTGGAAGGGAGCTCCAACCCCCTTTGCTCTTGTACTAGCCAAGATACTAGTACGTAGGTGCTGACCTACAATCTTCTTTCTTTCAGGTATCACTTTTCATACATTTTCAGACTTGGATATTCCTGAAGCACAACATTACAATCTGAAGACCACAATTCATTCAATTTCCACAACAGATCATTGAAGCATAAAACAACCAAACTTTGAATCACTGAACCACTGAACCCTGTCAATCACCAGTTACCAGAACACAGAGCAGACTACAGAACTCTGCAGTAACAGTCAGACCCTACTGTAAACCCAAAATCAAGCTTCAAAAGATATACGCTACTTTAATGAGCAAAACCCGCGTATACACGCGCTTTTACCGAAGCCAACCTGCGTACAGATCTAAAAATAAACTTTCTCAATTTGCAGATGTGCCAGACATTAGTTAGACCCAGAACATAATATTGCGACAATATGCAGATCTAGAAATACGCATAATCAACCATATCATGATAGTGCATTTCAAACCATTAGATCCCGATCTATTCTTAGATCTAGTCTTCCATCAACCGATGTGATCTCTCCTTGGCTTAGATCAAGCAACCCAGAACCTGCATATCAGATCTCTTTCTCTCTTAGATATTCAAGCCTTGTCGAAAGATGATTTTGCCTAATGATCTTCTTCTCCTTATATAGTCTTAGGCCTAGCTCAATACCAAGAGCCAAAACCATAGTAACACAATACCATCAACTTCAAAACTAGGGATCGACACGCCCGTCGAGACACAATGGTCCGAAATCATAGGCACAACTTCCAAGGACTAACCACCATGGACCAAAGATACTTTTCCACATACACGCGCTTTTTATGAATCCAACTAGCGTGTACACGCGACTTGGGCTTAACGAACTTGCGTATATGAACTTCCTTGGCATGCTGTACTAAGATCTGTCTTCTGATTAAGTTGCCATCACCTGTACCAACCTCTGAGCACCTGTACCATCCTCTGAGTGAGTTGCCATCAAGGACAACACTTTAATCATAATGCCAACACTTACTAGTCGGATGGATACGCCCATGTCGTGGATTCATGTATTGTTAGATGCTTATTCAAATATTTATAGTTAGGCATATTTGTATTAGAGATGTCAGATATGCACATTATATCATGCTTGATTTCTAGGTCCCCTCACGATGTTTTTCTTCTGGTCCTTTCCTTGACTTGTAAATCATTTCAGTCATCACTCCCTATTCTACCTTCATTCTTTAGGGGGCATCTGTTATACATTAATTTTTCACACCCGTAGTCTCATATCCTAAGTGTTACAGTTTGTGTCGTCAATGTCAAAATTGTCGTGAAGTGATGAAAACTATGAAGTATATTCATCATGAAGTACATACTGAAACATCCCTGAAGAATGGAAGAAAACTGCCCTAAGTCAATTTTGGAGAAAGTTGACTGAAACCCTAAATTCCAGGACCAATGCTCTTTTCTCCACTTCTTTCTCGTGCTGATGACAAGCTACAGTTCTTTGACCTAGCACTGCTAGTGCAGATTTTTATATGAAAACCTATGCTGAACCTCTTCTAGCAGGTTTTCCCAAAATGAGGGAGATACTTCGTATGCTGGAAACTTTGAGAGAAACAAGATGGATACTGGTTGTTGTAGATATGGGTGAGCTCTCTTATTTGGAGCTCTTGATCTTATCATTATGGGGCTTCCCCTTGATATGTGGACCTTCCTCCATCTTTTGTCAATTCCTAAATCCCTCTCCCTTCCTAGAAATCAACTCCCTTCCATCCCCAAATGGTTGGTCATTGTTTTCCTGCATTCCTATACTAAGATTATGCCCAAATGCTTCCCATTCCAACTTGGATAAGGAGTGCTTGAAGAGTCTTTACTTATACTTGGACGTCCACCAAAAGGAGATCTCCAACATCAAGGCATAGGTTGTATGCTTCCCTTTTTATCTTATTAATATATACATGTGACGTTCACTTTCCATAATTGTGTAAATGTTTTTGCTTTTAGCTTAATACTCCTTGATGTATTAAGTAGTTTATGTTTTATCTATGCCATATATGCTCTTGTACCTTGTATTTCTCTTTGATCTTTCTTGCGGGTACTTAGACGTGAAGAATAGGTAAGGAGCGAGCTTGGGAGCAAATGAATCAAAGTCATATCTAAAGGATTGAGCGATTAGCATAAGAGCAAGGATAATTTTAGGGGCAAATGTTCGCCCTTTGGCGAAATTAAGGGGTTTTAAATTTTTAGTGGGCAAATATTTTGTATCATAGTACATTTTTACAAATCACCTCAAATAGCCCACCTAATTTTAAGGGAGAGGGTAAAAAAGAGCAAGGATAATTTTAGGGGCGAATGTTCGCCCTTTGGCGAAATTAAGGGGTTTTAAATTTTTAGTGGGCAAATATTTTGTATCATAGTACATTTTTACAAATCACCTCAAATAGCCCACCTTATTTTAAGGGAGAGGGTAAAAAAGGTAAATTTAGCCCTTGAAATTAGGACTTACAACCTTCCATTTGCCCATTTTCAAGAATAGGTTTTATTTAAGTGAATCCTATGGGCCAAATAGCATATTTATAAAAGAGGTATGGTAAATTAATAAAAATATAAATAAATGAGAGGTATGGTAAATAAATAAAACATTTTTTATATTTACTCCATAAGTCACCTTATATACATGTAACGGTGTAAACAAATAAAAATATAAGTAAAGTGGAGGTATGGTAAATAAATAAAACGTCTTTTTATACTTACTCAATCGGTATGGTAAATAAATAAAAATATAAATAAACTAGACGTATCGTAAATAAATAAAACATCTTTTTATATTTAGTCCATAACCCTCGTTCTATTTATGAAGGCTCAAGAAAGAGGTTTTATTTAAGTGAATCCTATGGGCCAAATACCATATTTGTAAAAGAGGTATGGTAAATTAATAAAAATATAAATAAACGAGAGGTATGGTAAACAAATAAAACATTTTTTTATATTTACTCCATAAGTCACATTATATTTACGAACACTAAAAAAATGGGTTATATTTAGGTGAAACCTATGGCCAAAATACTATGGAACAAATACCATGGACTAGATTGTTATTAATACCATGCAAAAAACCATTATTAACCCTAATATTAGAATTAATAAAAATAAAAATGGCACATGGTATTGACCCATGGTATTCACCAAAATGGCACATGGTATTGACCCATGGTATTCACCTGGAATGTAGCCTATTTAAATGGGGGAATTAAACCAACATGTAGCCTATGCTAAGATTCACTAGGACTTTACAAAGTTTTACTATTTAGTGAAAGACTCGCCAAGATCTTACAAGATTTTATAATTGAGTAAAATATTTGCCATGCCTGGTGAGAGATTCGCCAAAACAATTATATATACATATTATATTATTGATAAAATTGCCTTCCATTTTTCCTATATACCATGGAGATTCGCCCATTTATTATATTTATAAATTTAGGGGGGGTTCTTAAAATTTTCCCTGCATAAGAGCAAGGTAGTTCACTCTCTCTCTACATTTGTTAAACATAATCTAGGAAAGTGTATGTTAGTTTGTTTAGTTTGTTGCTAGACCCACTCATTGGGAAAAAGAGTATGCCTCTGTCTGTAGAGGGGATTTATCTTCACAACAAACCTATAATGCTAAGGGTTATGGTGTGGAAGGAGAATCATATAGGGGAGTCCAAGAGACCTTGGAAGATGAATCCAATGGTAACTCAACGTATTTATATGTAACATATTTGTAAATAATAATACAATTCATGTTTATCATTCATATTTTGTTGCACATTCCAATAGTGGTATAAGTGTAGGTCTTGCTTAGAACCTGCCAAATCTTTCTCTCTAAATGGTTTAGATATTCCACTATGAGCAGTCCTAAAACCCTTGGCCATATTTGCACCTTTCTCTAACATTACTCCAACCCTATTCTAGCCTTTTCTCTTCCTTTCAATCAACCCATAATACTGTTCCTATGTTACCAGTCAGAACGACACAATTTTTGTGTTGGGTGTGTATTATATTCTTTCCATGACAAGTCGCACACACTAGGGGGTCACGAGACGGCAATAGCCCCCCATGTTCATTGTGTCAAGTGAAGCCCCCCGTGTTGGGGGGTTTCAGGGGGGCGGTAGCCCCCCTACACGGTTTCTGAGGCAGCGCCTCGGGGAAATATATTTGGACCCCATATTAGGTGGGCAGAGCTACCTATGGTTTTGTGTATGGGTTTTACACATGGTTTTGGGCATGATGGTTTTCTACCCATGGTATTTTTTAGATCCAGTCAAGGGAACTACAGTTATGTTATAATCCAAGGTTAATGGATTTAGGTATATCAATGCTTCGACATGTATATATGTATTGTAACAATGAAAGGAAAATAATGAAAAATAAATCCGGTAGTCCCAGTTTTGGGATCCAAGGGAAAGCTCTGTGTATTTTTTTTATGTTCTCGTCATTGTTTATTTTTTTCTTAGAATGCATCTGCAAGTAATTTCTCTACAGGGTTAAAACCTACATTTGGTATCAGATTTCTTTCAGCTTCAAGGGGATGCCTTTGCTACTGAGGGTTTTTTCTTAGCCCTGTGGCAAACCCTATGTTGGAAAATACTAAGGGGGGGTGAATCAGTATTCCTTAGAAATTAGCACTTTTAAATATTTTCAGAGCATTAGTTAATCTTCTATTATTATTAACGTTTATGTAGTAATAATAGTAAATAAAAGAACCCAGGAGGCATAAAGATTTTAGGTGGGAAAGCCCCTCTAGGACAAAAACCACCGAACACTTTTCTAATAAATTCCTTAATCTTCTGCCCCAACTAAAATGAAAGCAACAACTTCCTAGAATTCTAGAAAAGCATTCTTCTCCAGCTCCCACTAGATGGACGCTTCAATGCCCGAGATTCTTCAGTAGTCAACTGAATGGATGCCCCAACACCCAATGAGCTACAACTCAACCAAGAATCACCCTACCACCCTGAAGTTTTCACAGGGTTGAACCTATTGGTGACTTCACGCACCAGCCTAATACCACCCTACCACCCTATAGAAAAATAAAAGAAGAATGGACTCTCATACCAGGGAAAATGGTCCACTTTACAATGATATAGAATGATGTAGAAGAATAATCCACACTAGACCATAACCCCAACTATGACACAACCACCTAATGATGTTCCTAGACCTCCCAACACTGCCTTTTCAACTCTTGGTAGATAGAAACTTGTACAACTTTTACAATGACTCTGTACAATGATACTTTTACAATGATTGTATGCAGTGCTTCCCACTTGAAGACTTCATATGGTGAAATTGATGTCGTTATGCACCTTGATTGCTACTCTTGTCATGCTAACCTTTCTCACTCTTCAGAAAATTATATTATGCATTGAGTCTTCTCTTGATGAATATATAATGCCTACAAAAAGTCTTCAAGGAAATACCCGCGACATGATAATAGCAAATCTTACCTCATTCCGCAGAGCATATGTTAGTGCTAAATGAAAACAACAAATTAGAATAAAAAGAACCTAATGCAATTAAGAAATGAACATGCATATAAAGAAGATACTTACCTGTATCTTACCTCTGTTGCATCATTTTGCTGCACCTTGCTCTTTTTTTCCCTAGAAATTCTGGTCCTTTGCACCCCTTTACAACACTAGATCTAGTTTTTCTCGCCTTCTAGGAGCACGATATTAATATGATGTATATCTGTGATTTCAGATCCCCAATATGTGATATTTGGTCCTATAGTATCCCTCTGAGTTTTCTTTCCAATGCCATAGGTCTCACCTAATTTGAACTCTTCAAGGTAAAGTTATGCCCAATCTCTCACAATGACCTAATTATGGACTAGTTTAATAGAGAGAACTTGTATGGCATTCCTCGTGTCACTGTTTCCTCCTTCCGCTCTGACATTGATACAAAAAAATCTACAGTCCATGCACTATCCACCACTTTTTACAAAATTCCAATCCTCTTCTCAGAGAGAGAGTTATGATGATTTTCCTAAGGTCACTTCCTTGAGATGAAATTCGGGAGCCTGAAAAAACCCTAACTTACAAATATCATATCTCCGAAAATATACCAAACCAAGATCTGAAATTTGGTCACGACATTCATCAGGATTTCGAGTCAAATGGGTTTTCATTTCAAAATCTAAGACTTCGCATAAATTAAGTTATAGCGAAAATTCCACGATCACTACATTTGGAGGATATATGAGATTTATTTATGGAGTTCAGAGGAGCTTCTATAGAGAACATTGGATGGATTTTAGGAGCTTAAAAAATTATCAATTATTGACTTCTCAATGACCAAAACCAATTATGAGTGCCATGCCACAACCCCATAGAGTTTTAGCCCACTAACTAGGGTTACTAACTTCAAACATGAATATCTCTCAAACCGTGAAGAATCACTTGGCGTGCCATATATCAACAGAAACATATCAACGAGTAGAATCTATCTAGAAGATCCTTGACTCAAAATAGAATCAGTTTTCAAGTCAAAATTCCATTGCAAGATCAGGGTAGCCCCCGATGCTGCTTGGGTTGACATCAATGACAACCTCAGATCATCTTTAGATCAACACCTTGTTTAGTGGGAGATCTACAGGATTGATTCTTAAGGTGAAAGAAGATGGTGTGCAGTGGAAAGATAGAGATAAATAAATTTATGTCATATTTTTTAGTTGTGGAAGCTCAATATGGAGGATTTGTTGGTAGATAAATATCGGTGAATCATGGTAGATTTAGGTACTAAACCAACAGAAATGTCACCTAATGGTTGGGTGAACTTGGATAAAAAAGAAAAGATCACAATACGGTTGTGAATCTTAGATTTTGTATTGTTGAATGTATCAGGGGAAGATATAACGAAGTATTTGTGGTTTAAGTTAGGAACTTGGTACCAATCTAAGTCTCTAGTGAACAAATTGTTCCTGCAATACAAGTTGTATAAATTTAGGATGAAGGATGGAGACTCAGCAACAAAGCATCTGAAACCCTTTAATACCGTGGTAAGATAGTTTTTATCTATTGATATAAAACATTTAGATGAAGATAAGTGCATCAGTTTGTTGTGTTCTCTACCAGATTTGTGGGATAGTCTGGTTGTTGTTAAAGGTAGCAATACAACTACCTTAAAGTTTGATGAAATAGCCTCATCCTTGTTGTCAGAGGAGATGAGACAGAAAGCTATGGAGAGCCTAAATGGATATGCCTTGTATATACGAGGATAGTCCTAGAACATAAAAAAAAATAGTTTCTCGAGCGAGAGATCTAAATATCCAGGAAAACTTGTAAAGGTGTGCAGGAAATGAAGAAAGGAAGGGCACTTCAGAAAGGACTATATATCTAAGAGAAAGGAAAGGGATCTAATGATTCTCCTTTTGCAGAGGCAAAAACCACCTTAGATGAAGGTGGGGATGTTTACTTGGCTTCTTATTCAAGTACACATGTATATCATCAGGCATGGTTGATTGACTTAGGTGCATCCTTTCACTTCACTCCCCATAGGGAGTGGTTCTGTGACTATGAGAAATATGATGATGGTGATGTCTTCTTAGGAGATGACAAGAAGGCTATAATCTTCGGACGTGGAAAGTTCAAGAAGAATTTGCAAGGTGGAAGGATTAGAACACTTCCAAGTGTTTTTCATATTCCTGCATTGGCAAGAAATATGATTTTTGTAAGCAAGATGGATGATGCAGGTGTAAAAATAGTGTTTGCTAAAGATACCTACAAGATGTTTCAGGGAGCACTATTATTGATGTGGGGAGTTTGGATTGGAACTTTGTACAAGCTTCTAGGTAGTACTGTTATTGATGGGTGTAACAATTATGTGGCTCCTAAAAGTGGAGCAGAAAATCTAGTGGTGTCTAGAGAAAAGACCATGATGTGGCATCAAAGACTTGGACATATTGGAGAGAAGGGCCTTTGAATACTTCATGGTAATGGTATGGTAGAAGGTATGTATAATTTATCTTTAGATTTTGATTTTTGCGAACATTGTGTATATGGGAAGCAGAATCAGGTGAGTTTACCCTCTCGTGCTTAGAGGGTGAAAGGGATATTAGAGCTTGTGCATAGTGATGTGTTTGGCCTTGTGTCGGTTCCATCACTGAGTATGTCTAGGTAATATGTATCATTTATATATTACTTCTCAAGTAATACATGGATATATTTCCTTAGGAATAAATCTGAAGTCTTTGATAGGTTTAAAGATTTAAGTGTCTAGTGGAAAACCAGACAGAGAAGAGCATAAAGGTGTTGAGGAAAAATAATTGTGAAGAGTTGTGCAAGAAGGAATTTGAAGAGTTCTGTAAGAAGTGTGACATAACATGAAAGAATACTACTCCATACACACCTTAGAAAAATGGATTTGTAGAAAGAATGAACACGACGTTGATGTAAAAGGCAAGAAGTATGCTCAGTGGTGTTGGGTTAGGATAGGAATTCTGGGCAGAGGTGGTGGAGATTGCATGTTACTTGGTTAATAGATCACCTTCATCAGTGTTGGATTATAAGACTCCAAATGAGGTATGGATTGGTAGGAAATAATCTCTTTCAAATATGAGGGTATTTGGTTGTGATGCATATGTACATGTTCCAAAGGAGAAAATAACCAAGTTGGATAGTAAATCTGAAAGGTGCATCTTTACTAGGGATAAGGATGGTTCAAAAGGTTGTAAGCTTTGGAACCAAAAAAAGAGAAAGGTTGTGTATAGCTGATATGTGGTGTTTATAGAGGTGAAAGATGTTATTAAACGTGAAGTCCTATGAAAGGAACCTAAGAATATAGAGTTTGAACTAAAGGAGGAAAAATCAGACTCTATAGCAGAACAAGAATCAGAAAATGAAGAGCTACAAAATCTAGTTGTGATAAGATCAATTTGAGAAAGAAGGAAGCCATAAAGGGATAGTCCATTTTCTTTCTATTCAAATTTGTTTTATCTATTACTGAATATGATCCTAGAACTGTTAGGGAGGTAGTAGATTCAAAGGATGGAAAACACTGGAAAGAGGCCATGGTTGATGAAATAGAATCTTTGGAAAAAAATTAGGCTTGGGATCTGGTGGAGTTGTCATCTAGAAGGAAACCCAATGGAAGCAAATGGATGTTTAAGAATAAGATGAGTGTAGAAGGATAGGTGGATAAATACAAAGCTCGATTGGTAGAAAAACGATATTCCCAAGTGTCGAGAATTAATTTTGGTGATATTTTTTATCTTGTTACAAAGGTAGCTTCTATTAGATTAATTTTATCTTTTGCTGTTGCTTTTGATTTTGAGGTAGAACATGTGGATGTGAAGAAATCATTTATTCACAGGGATCTGAAAGAAGAGATCTACAAGATCAACCTAAAGGCTTTGTGGTGAAGGGAAGGAGAGAACTGGTATGCAGGTTAAAAAAAGTCTTTGTATGGGTTAAAATAGTCACCAAGGATGTGGTATCAGAAATTTGATACATATATACGGGGACTTGGCTTCACTAGAAGAAAAGTGGATAAATGAGTGTATTTTAAATTATTTGGTGACCGTGTTATTTATCAGGTCTTGCATGTGGATGATATGTTGCTGATTGGAAATAACAAAGAAATTATCCAGGATTTGAAGACCTAATTGTTCTCTAAATTTGACTTGAAGGATCTTGGTGCTGCAAACTATATTTTGGGCATTGAAATTAAATGAGATCGGGAAAAGAGGAAGCTCTGGTTAAACCAAAGGAAGTATGTCAAGACAATATTGTAGAGGTTTAATAGGAATTATAGTAAACTGGTGAAGGTTCCTATTCTGTAGGTGTAAATTTATCTGCTGAACAGTGTCCCAAGACACAAGAAGAGGAAGAGGACATGTCCCGTGTTCCATACAGAAGTGTAGTTGCTAGCTTGATGTATGTAATGGTTTCTATTAGACCATACATTACACATGCAGTGGGCTTATTGAGTAGGTTTATGTCAAAACCAAGGAAGGAGCATTGGATAACAATGAAGTTGGTTTTCAGGTATTTACGTGGCAGTAGTGATTATGGTTTGTGCAACCAAGGAAGACCAGCATTGGTTAGATATTATTACTTCTGTGGATTTGTTTATGCACACTAGGATGGATATTTGGATTGGAGAAGATCTACAAGTGGGTATGTTTTTAACCTATTTGGAGGTGCAGTCAGTTGGATGAGCAAGAGACAATCTGTTGTGGCACTTTCAACTACAGAGGTAGAATACATGGCAGCCACTTATGCAAGAAAGGAAGCATTTTGGTTGTATATATTGTGTTCAAGTATGGGGTTAGTACACCGAGATATAAGGATAGACTATGATAGCCAAAGTACAATTTTATTGGCAAAGAACCCTGCTTTGTTAGCATTATGACATAGGTGTTGTCCTTGATGGCAACTCAATCAGATGACAGATCACAGTGCAGCAGGTTAACAACAAAGAGTTACAAATCAGACTTCACAGAATGAAGAAAGATAGGTATACGTAGGTTCACCATTGGCCAAGCCACGTATACACGCGTGTTAACTGTATTCAAGGTGTGTATACGTACACACGCACTTTCACAGAAGGAAAGGTGCGTATACCTTGGAAAATTAAATTTTTGGTTTGAAGTATTTGGTCCATGGTATTTTGATCCATGGTATTGGTCCAAGGTATTTGATCCAAGGTATTGACCCTAGGTATTTGGTCCAAGGTATTGGTCCTAAATGGTTTTGGTCCATGGTATTGGGAAAGGCCTAAAACTATAAAAGGAGGAGAAGATCATTAGGCCAAGTCACTCAAGTATTGAATATTTGATGAAGGGTGAGATCTAGTATGCAGGTTATTGGGTTATGGTGCATTGCTAGATCTGAACCAAGGACAAAGCTTAGCGCTTGATGAAGGATAAGATCTAATGATATATCATGATCTTAAGGCTTGAAGAGAATTATCTTATGTGTTTTGATCATTTATCTGAATAACTGGCGCATGTTATTGTCTGTTAATGTGATGATCTGGGTATGACTGAAGTCTGGAATTGTTGTAATATTTAAATCATCATTTACAAATCTATATGCAAGTTCACTTTAGAAAATGCACGTACACATGTTGTTTCTGCATATCGAAACATCGTATGCATCATAAATTTGATTTGCATATTTGTACATAGGTTTTCCTTGAGGAAAGCACATATGCATGTAGGTTCAACAAATGGAACTAGCGTATACCTTATAAAATATGTTTTAGTTGCTTCTGTTTTCTATTGCAGTGTTCTGGGTTCTCGCTTGGGTTCTGGTTACTGTATTCTGGTGACAACATTATGAAAGAATAGATTGATGGGTTGTCAAAGTGATTGATTTATTCAGTTGTGGTTGGTTCAGAAGGAGATTGGATGATGTAGATATGCTTGATGATTGGATGATGTTGTTGATGGATCTAGTCTGAAAATTTATGAAACGTGGTCCCTGGAAGAAAGGAGAAGGTCTTAGCCTTCTCTAGGTCGGCACCTACATACTATTAAACATATCAGCTAGAACAAGAGATAGGGGGTTGTAGCTCCCTTCCAGTAGAAGCTGGAGAATGAGAGAAGGTTGTTGCGTTCTATAGCTAGAAGCATACATACTGGTATAAGGCTGCACCAATACAAAAATTGTAAATAGAATTCTCTTATTATTAAAAGAAGACAGAGACGATTACAACAGGTGGTTTTCAGCCACATTGGATTTCCACCTTATATCTTGGTGTTTATGTGCGTTTCTTATGTGTGATGCTTTATTCCTATTTTACTACACTATCTAATGAATTTCTGATATAATGATTAAAGTTCACTACATGATAATTTGGGTAAATCAAAAGATCTTTGCATATACACTGGTTTCATTAAGTATAGTTGTGTATACACGCTACTTCATTGTGCTAAAGTAGTGTATACAAATCAGTTTTGAAAATTAAATTATTGATCCGATAATATTGATTCACCCCCCTCTTAGTATTATTTCCAACAATTGGAATCAGAGTAGGTCCTTCAGAAGAAGCTTGATAGCTTGAAGGAAGATCCATCATCATGAGTAATCATGAAAGCAGGTGATCCATCAGACCGCCAATATTTGACAAGAGAAAATTTGTTTATATTGAAGGTAAGAACCACAGCCTATCTTCAATATCTTGGACCAAATGTCTAGGAAATCATGGAAGGAGGATATACATTTCCATCAGCAATTCCTACAGATATGAAAGGTAAAATTCAATATGAAACCAATGCCAAGGCTGTCAATACACTATTGGGAAGTCTATCACAATCAAAGTTTGTCAAAGTTATGCAACTCAAATTTGCCAAAGAAATATGGGACAAAATCATTCTAAGCTCCGAAGGAGACTCTCAGGTAAAACGTGCTAAATTGCAAACTCTCAAAATTCAATATAAAACTCTCAAGATGCACAATGATGAAAGTATAGCTAGTTACTTCTTACGTATAGATGATATTGTCAATTGCATGAAGAATCTGGGTGAAGAAATAAAGGAAGTTACTTTAGTTGAAAAAGTTTTAAGATCCTTATCTGCTAAGTTTGAATCAAAATTATCTGCCATAGAAGAAAAACATGATTTGTAGACTATTACTATGACACAGCTAGACGAAATCTTAACTGCCTTTCAGATGAGAAAAGGAGGTTCATCAGATATGAGAGAAGCCACATTTAAAGCTTAAACAAAAGGAAAACAAGAACTCAATGAATCAGGACATATTTCAGAAGGAGAAGAAGAAGCAAACTTTGTCAAGAACCTTCAACGGGGTTCTTGAAGATTCAGAGGTGAACTACCTTTCAAATGTTTTTCCTGTGGTAGAGTTGGTCATTATGCTACCAAATGTCCTCATAAAGATAAATATGATAAAGGGAAGGAATCTGAAAAATGGAATAGAAAACAAAGTGTAAGTAAAAAGAGCTACTATACTCATGAAGATAGCGATGGTTTATCAAATAGTGATGAAGATGAAAAATAATAATGACTACAGACTTCTGATGGCTTATGAAGATGATGACTTTTTGGATGCTTTAGATGAAGACGATCTTGATGAAGAAATCTTTAAACTCAAAATTTGTTTAGAAGAAAATAATATGATTATAGATACCTTGACATACCAACTTGCTGAAAGAGAAAAAAACAATGAAAAACTAGAATGTGAAATTGTGGGTCTAAGAAAGGATCTTGAGAAAACAAAATCTCTCAATCTTAGATTTGCTAAAGGATCTGAAACCTTAAATGAAATTATCAAAGTGCATCATTCTCCTATGGTAAAGACAGGTCTTGGATATACTGAAAAAGCATCTCAAGCACAGAAGCTATCAACCTCCACTAAAAGCTATCTTGATGCAGAAAAGAGCAGTGAACAGTTTGACAATCGTCAGTAAAGGCATAAATCAAACCACTAGGTAAAATAGGCTCAATTTACTTCAAGGATGAATAGGAGCCACACCCAACCTCAAGTAAATCATACTCAATTTGCTTCAAAGATGAATATCAATAGAAACTATAATCACTAGGTCAATAGATTCGATAATCACGGGAACTTCTTTAATGGTCAATGTTTCTCATGTCATAATTTTGGACACAATGTTGTTCAATGTGTTGCTTACAAAACCGTCAATACTAGAGAAGCATGAAATCAAAGGAATGTGACAGGGATCAAGAAAAGTTCCTATAATAACTTTTCTCCGCTTGAAAATGAAATAGAATGCTCAATATGTAACAACTTTGGCCATGAAGAATCTGAATGCAGGAGAAAATTTTGGCAAATATCTCAAAAGGAGCAAACTCCATTAAATCCCAAAAGATGAAGAAATAAAGAACCACAAATAGAAATATGTGGTATAGCCTTGTATACAGAAGGATAAGAAAACTAGTAGTACATCGACAGTGGATGCTCAAAACACATGATAGGTGACAGAGAAAAACTACACTCATATAATGCCTTAGAAAATGAAAAGAGTGTCTCACTTGGAAATGACACTCTTCTGTCATAAAAGGTAAAGGCTCTGTTTTTTTGAAAGAAAAAGTTAAAGCTGGGAATGTTATGTATGTTGATGGCTTAAAGCATAACCTATTGAGTGTAATTCAAATGTGTGATCAAGGAAATGAAGTAGTGTTTCGATCAAATGGATGTGTTGTTCGTGAGCTTGATACAAGAGAAACCATGATTAAAGGTACAAGAACTTCAAACAACCTATACATACTCAAAGGAGGACAACAACAGTGCTATCTAAGAAAAAATGATGAAAACTGGCTATGGCACAGAAGATTGGGACATCTAAGATTTTCTCAGATAAGAAAAGCATGCAGAATCCAGGTTGTTTGTGATCTTTCAAATATCAACATTCCTGAAAATATGATATGCAAATCATTTCAGTTCGGTAAGCAAACCAAATCTCAATTCATTGAAAATGAAGGGTCATCTAGTAAGCCTCTTGAAATTATTCATACTGATTTATGTGGACCATCGAGGAAAAACTTACCTCGTGGAGAAGAATACTTTATATTGTTCATTGATGATTTTTCCAGAATGTGTTGGATAGGTCTTCTAAAGCATAAAGATGAAGCATTTGAGAAGTTCAAAGGCCTTCAAAGCTTTGGTTGAAAATGAATCAGATCGCAAAATAAAATGCCTCAGATCTGATCGAGGAGGGGAATTTACCTCGGATGAATTATTTGACTTCTGTGAACAACATGGAATAAAAAGACAGTTCTCCATTGCAAGGACTCCTCAGCAAAATGGAGTGGTATAAAGGATGAACAAAACTATTCAACAAATGGGTCCTGCTATGCTAGATGAATCTGGAACTCATACAACTTTCTCGGGTGAAGCTGCATTCGTTGTCGTTGTTGGGTGCAGGAATTACACTTAAGTAAAATCCTCAACACTTAAATTGTCAACCCGGGGGATCCGTAAACTTAGAGACGAATCACAGGCAATACTAGAGATGGTATGAATGTCTCCAATATCAATCCCTACTTTCTTTAAAAGAAAGGTTACATAATCAAACTATAGAGGAAAAGTCAACTTGAGTCGCTAGAAATAATCTAAGACTGGAACAAAAGAAAATGCATTTGCAAAAGAGATTTAGAAGAAAAGGGAAATCACTCTAGCTGATTATTAACTAACTACTGAGTGTGTGTTACTTTCAGCAAAGACACTTTAGCAGTCTTCAATAGATGGGCCCTTCAAACCTGCTTATATAAATATTTCCTTCTTGCAAGAATCTATCTTGCACTAGTACAGGCTTCTTGCACTAGTGCAGGAATAGAGATTTATGTCGAGGGTGTAAAATCATGTCTGTACTAAAAGTGATTTTTCTTTCGTGTAAGGTCCAGACTTTCTCAAGTCCAGAGAACTCAATTCAAGCAACAAGAAACTAGTTCTTGTTCTAGACCAGAGCTTCTTACACTTTAACTTTGAATCCTTTAAATCAATGCTTAACTACTGCAAGTGTTAGAAAGCCAAATTGCATAAAAGGGTGACTGTTTCTAAGTTTATCAAATTGCAGAAAGAAAGAAACAATCCTTGTAATCTATCTTGTTATGAAATATCAATGAAAGCAAGAAAGCTGTTAGAAATAACTTAAAAAGAATTACTGCATCACACAATCTTGCACTGGTGCAGGAATGGTCCTTCTGCTTTAAACCAGGCAGAAAACTAAATCAAACAGATTTGCAGAAAGTGAATAGCACACCAATGTGCACTGGTGCAGGTAATTTCTCCTACTCAGACCAGGTAGGGAAAACCAGTTGAAATCAGATGCAAGAAAAGGAAATTTAATTACTTCATGTGGCAGATTTGCTCTCACTCAAATAGGAATTTAAAGGCTGTAAAGTAAATCACACTTGCCAGTTTAAAACATAAATTAAAAGGATAGAAAAGAGGGAGAACGTGCTGGGTTGGCTGGGCCCTAGCCAACCAACATGTTTCCCTTTTAATTAAAAATGTTGCTCAACACTTGCTCAATATATCAACATTCAAAACATGAAAGATACGATGTAGAATAGTAAGGCGGAGCTCTCTCTCTTCTTATTAAGTCATAAAGCAAATACATACATGATTACAATCCAGCCCAGATTGGGTGATAACAAAAGACATGTTTATTACCACCTTCCTGGTTCTATCTTTGTTATATATACTTAATCATTCATTTCTAACTTGCCCTATCTAAATTGCTTCTTGTATATATCCTCGGCCAAAGTCCAAGAGGATCATTCATCTTGTTACATGATGTTTGCAGAATTTCGTTACAACAAATTGCATAATTGTTTACAAAATAAACTTGCAGCCTTCAAAATTAGGCGTTTTAACAAAACAGACTGTGGCTATCTTCAGCTATCCGTTTCTCCCAAATCTGACCTCAGTTACTCTAGATTTCCTTGCTATCATAGCTGGGACTCGGCTGCCTTCAAATTTTTTTGGTGGTCATGGCTAAGGTGGTGCAAAAATAGGCAGAAATCAAGGGGGGTCCGGATTTGCTGCCAAGATTCACGTCGTGGGCACTGGTGCGAGATCTGATAATCATGGTGTTGGCACTGCTGCAAGATCCATTCTTCACTAAAATCAACGGTCAAGGTAAGAATTAACTATTAAGTAACATAGGCGATATCAATGAGTTATGAAAGTAATTACAAGTGAGAAATCACATAATAAGAATTAATAAATGCTAAGTTGAATTAAAAATGTAAAATATAAAGTAAATGTGAAATGTGTCATCGTTCTTGCACTAGTGTAAGATGAGGGTGTAAATGATAGGTAAAATAGGGGTAAATGGTTATGGTTTTATGACGGAAAGATGGTAAAAAAGGGTACAATTTAGGGGACTAACATCCTCCCATCCCTAGGTTGTTGTGTGTCCTCACACAACTTCTTTACCTCTGCAAAACAACTCAAACTTTTGAGCACTCCAGCTCAATCCTACTTTGGTACATTATCCTTTGGCTACACTGTTTCATTCTTCTTCTTCTTGATGTGCCTTAACTTCTTTTCTACCTTCTTCAACCACTTAAAACAACATCCAGCTTGATACTTCCAAGTTCTAACTTCACTTTTCTTTTGCTTGAGGTCTGCCATTAATTTTCCTCTACTTCATTCGTTCTCCTCTTGTACCTCGACCATAAATTGCTCCAAGTTTGCACTTGAAGCTATAATTCGGCTACCCGATTGGTAGGGGTTACCAACTGTTTTTCTCCCTAGGTTTCAGCAGGGACTGTACCTTCCTTAGGGACCTCTATATCAAGCATGGTCATATCAGGTAATTTCCCTTCTTGTGGTTCCTCTTTCTCCGGGTCTTCTTCCTCTATGGGTTATGTTTCTTCTTTTTTAGGTTCTGCCTTCTCTCCTTTGGCTTCCTCTTCCTCTGCTTCCTCTTCTTCTGTTTCTTCATTGTCTGGCTCCTCTCCTTCTACCTCCTCTTCTTCCACTGCATCCTCTTCTATTTCCAGTTCTTCCTCTCCCGCTGGCACTTCTTCTTGCACTGGTGCAGGATGGGGTTCCGCACCTTGCAGGGGTTGTGGTTCTCCACCTTCTTCGGTGAGTTTGCTCTTTTTATGAGGCCTTTTTATAAAGTCGGCCAGTAGAGTATCGTCTCCAACCCTTACAATCTTCACCACCTCTGCAAGGACTGACAGATTATCATGCTCAAAGGCTTGTGCTTGTGTAGAAGGAGATTCTTCTGTGGGTGCATGAGTTTTTTCTTTGGTGGAGAACGAGGCCTTTCTTGTCGATTTTTCTGGCTGTTTCCTTTTCGCACTAGTGTGAGAATTACTTTCTTTCTTTCTCTTGCTCATACTGGCAGGAGTCTCTGTTTTCTTCCCCTCTGCTGACCCTTCGTGCAGCTGTTTCAACAACTCTTCCCACGACATGCCTTTCTTCTCCAGTTGCTTTAGGACCAATACCTTGATCAGCCCGTGATGGTATAACCTTCCGTTGACCTGGTCCTCCCTTCCATCCTATACACTTTTAGCCATTTTCTCCAGACTCTTGCGCAATAAGCAGGGGAATTTCATCCTCCAACGAATATGTCGGCCTACTTCAAAGTGTTGAAGCATTCTGAAATGATACACTAGGGTACAGGTGTATCTCCCTTCGTAGGTCATGAACTTCTGCAAGATAAATAGGAGGTCCCACGATTGACCTAACAGGGCTTTACGCGGGACCCCGAGTTTCCAATCCACATCTATATCTTTGTCCACAATGAAACGCCACCAGCGTTTCCTTTCCAACTTCTGGTTTTTGAACCACTGTTCTCCCGTGTTTTCTAGACCTGTTGCAGCTGCTACAAACTCCTCCATCACCTTGAATTTAAGTGGCCCCACTCTGACTTGGCCATCTTTAAAACTTTTTGCAAACTATAGGGCAACTCTCTATCATACCCATCAAATTTTTGCAAGAATTGTAGGAAACCCGACTCTCGCAACAGTGCAAGACTATTGCGGTATTCGACAGACTGTTCAATCTTGCTAAGGGACAGGGGTTCATTACGGACGGGCGACATTGCTGCTAGCGGCTGAATAGTCGAGCTCTCAGACTTGCATGTGATGTTGGAGAAATTGGCCACCTTAAATAAAAACTAACCATTTATCAACCGAATCACTGGTTCTCCCTCCGTAGAATCTCATCATTACTGGTCAGGTCTATTTGGTACGCGCAGCAGTGATCGTAACGTTAAGTGCGATATAATTACAATGATGGGATGTTTAGAGTGAATAGAGGAGTGGGGTAATTATGAACTAATGACATTCAGGATCATGGTGGTGCGGGGTAGATTTCATGCAAGCAACAATTACCACATCACATTTCTTCATAATTAAAAAAATCCTTAGCATTCATTAAAAAAATCATGATTTCTACTTAATAAAAAATTTGTACTTTTAATTAATTTCCTCCTAGTTAACATAATAGCATTAGTGCTTATTGATGAAATGAAAAATACTTCATCTCATGTTTCATCATGACCACTTCCTCATGTCATCTGATAACTCGTACTATGCTGCTGACGAAGTGTATGCTTGTACTGGTCTTGCACCACTTTAAATCATATTGTTCTGCTGGTACTTTTTTTTCTACTCATCTCATTACATAGGACAACATTCTTGCACTAGTGCAAGAATAATATTAAAATATAGAATTAAAACATAGGGTAGATTTTCACATGATTTCTTTAACCTTATGCTAAAAATTTTTCGCCTTGTCTGATGTTTTAGAGCACACCTTTTGCTCTGCATATGCAAGATCCTACAGTAAATTCTCGAGGGAATAAAGAAGTGGGAAAAAGGGAATTTTTAGAATGGGAAGGAATTCTGTTACAAGGATTCCAAGAAAGTGACAAGAGGGATAAAATAGAAATGGGATAGGGAAAAAAATTCAGGGAAAAAGTGGGATTTCTTCGAAGCGGGTAGGGTAAACTTTTGAAGAATATGGGAAGGTCAATAATCTGGGATCAAAGAAGAAAACTGAAGGGGGATTACGAAAGTGGAGCATGAATAAAGGTAGAAAATTTTCTGGAAAGTCTGCCTGCATTGGTGCAAGAAAAATAACTACAGTGAAAATTAACCATTACTTGAATAAAAATATCCATGCTAGTTACCCCAAATTTATAAAGGTTGGTTCTACTGAACTTGCTTATACTTGGTGGTAGCTTAGCATATCTAAAGATCAAGCAAAATTTTCTTTTTATTAGAAATTTTGATCTTCCTGCTAGCAAGCTGGTTTTTAGGTTGACCCTTTTGCAATCATGTCAACAAATTGATTTTCATAATTACAGGAAAATATTTTTTCTTTACTTTTTTGTATTTTTTTCTTTTTATATATAAAAAAAGTTTTATTCTTGAGAAGAAAAGGATTCATGTCTTCAAGAGGTTTGTATTACCATTCTCCACTACTATCCCAAATTGTTGTTGGAATTGTTGTGTAAAATATTTCTTGGTAAGTGGTTGAAAATACTTCTTTAACTTGTGTCCGTTTAACAAGAATACTGAAATTTTTTCCATCAATAGTTTTAACTTCTACTGCTCCATTCTCAAATACTCACATCACTTCATAAGGTCCCATCCAACGTGTATGGAACTTCCCTTTAAAAATTTTAAATCTAGAATCATAAAGGCGTACCCAATCACCTGGTTGGCACTGCTTTTTCTGAATGAACTTGTCGTGCCACTTTTTACATTGTTGTTGAATCAGTATATTCTGTTGAACAACATACCTTCGAAACTCATCCAACTCATTCAATTGGAGAAGACGCTTTTGTTGTGCCTCAGAGAGATCTAGTCCTAACTGAACTATAGTCCTATAAGTTTTGATCTAGAATTCAATTGGTAATAGAACTTGTTTACCATATACCAGCTTGTATGGTGTATGCCCCGTGCTATTTCTCCAAGTGGTTCTGTATACCCATAAAGATTCTGGTAATATTTCAGCCCAGTCTTTCCGATGCATATTGACTGTCTTTGCAAGAATGGACTTGATCACCTTGTTTGTAGATTCCACCTTGCCATTTTCTTGCGGGTGCTATGGTGTGGACTTCCTGTGCCGAATATTATATTGCTCCATCACACCCTGTACTAGATTAGAAATAAATTGTAGACCATTGTTAGAAATGATTGCTCTAGGCACACCAAATCTAGTAAATATTTCAGTAAAAAGAAAATCAACAACAACTTTTTCTGTAGCAAAAGAAACAAGTTTAGCTTCTACCCATTTTGTAACAAAATCTGTACAAACCAAGATATGCTTTTTACTTAATGATGTTAGATTTATTGGTCCTATAAAATCAATAACCCATTTTTCAAATGGCTCAATCATAACCTGAGGAAATAAGGGCATTTCATTGGTTTGATTAGGCTGACCCATTAACTGACAGCTATCACAACGCTTGACCTACTATCTGGCATCCTTAAATAAGGACGACCATTAGTAACCAGCGCGTATCACCTTATATGCAGTTCGCTTATCAATGAAATGGCCTCCACATGGTTCATCATGAGTAGATTTCAATATGTCAAACACTTCTTCCTCTCTTACACACCTACAGATAATCAAATCTGGGCCTGTGTAAAAGAGATCTCCTTGAATCCAGGAATATGTAGCACTTTTCTGAATAATATTCCACTTTTCACGAGTAGACAAGTGGGGTGGTGTTTTTCTAGTAACCAAATAATTAGCAATGTCAGCAAACCACGGAGAATCTGTCGACATAGAAAAAAGATGTTCATCTGGAAAGTCATCATTAACAGGAGTAGTTTCACCAGGATTATCTAATCTAGAAAGAAAGTGTGCTACAAAATTAGATTTTCCTGGTCTATCTACAATAGTAATATTAAACTCTTGCAACAAAAGTAACCACCTAGTCACTCTACCACTAGTTAATGGTTTATTCATCAGATACTTAATTGTGGAATGATCAGTATGTACAAATACTTCATATCCTGTAATATAGTGTCTGAACTTATTAATTGCAAAAATCACAACTAAAAACTCTTTCTCTATAACTGTATAATTTAATTCAGCATAAGACAAATTCTTACTAATATAATAAATAGCATAGCATTGCTTATTTTCCTATTTTCCTAAAGCTGTGCTAATAGCTAGATCTGAAGCATCAGAGGAAATATGAAAAGGCAGAGACCAGTTAGGACCTCTCAGAACTGGTGCTTGTACTAAGTTTTCCTTCAATGTTTCAAAAGACTGTTGGCAAGCTGTCATCCAAGAAAACTCACTATCCTTAGCTAGAAGTCTAAAAAGAGGAGCAGCTATCTTAGAAAAATTTTCAATGAATCTCCTATAGTAACCAGCATGCCCTAGAAAACCTCTTACTTCCCTTTGAGTTTTAGGTGCAGGAAGATGCAAAATGATTTCAATCTTTGCTAGATCGACCTGGATACCTTTACTAGAAATCAAATGACCAAGTACCACTCTTGCTTTGCACATCAATCTAAATTTCTTGTCGCTTAAAGCAAGATGAGCTTCATCACAATGAAGAAGTGCTTTTTCAAAGTTTTCAAGAGCTTCCTGAAAAGAATTACCAAACACAGAAAATTCATCCATATAAATTTCCACAAATTCTAGATCAGCAAAAATAGCCAAGACTGCCCTTTGAAAGGTAGTAAGGGCATTACATAATCCAAAGGGGAGCACTCTATAAGCAAATGTACCCCATGGACATGTAAAAGTAGTTTTATCTTGATCTTCGGGTGCAATCTATATCTGGTTATAACCAATGAAGTCATCTAAAAAGGAAAAGTATTCCTTTCCTGCAAGGGTATCAAGCACTTGGTCAATGAATGGGAGAGTGAAATAATCTTTGAGATTGGCTTTGTTTAATTCTCGATAATTGATACAAATAGGCCATCTTCCATCTTTTTTAGGTACTAGTACTAATGGAGAGACCCAATGACTATCAGAAATAGGATAGATGAAACTAGCACCCAAGAGCTTATGTACTTCTTCTTTCACGATGTCTTTTAGAGATGGATTCATTCACCTTTGGGGTTGTCGGATAGGTCAGGCTCCTTCCTGAATATAGATATGATGTGTGCAAGTTTCAGGAGGGATACCCTTCATATCTTCATAACCCCATGCAAAGGCACTAAGATGGTTTCGCAACAATTTCACAAGCTGCTCTTGTTGAGATGAGTCCAATTCTAAGCTAATATACAAGGATTTACCGGGGCTAATCTCAACAAGAGTAGTATCAGGATCAGGAGTACTCAAGGGAATGGTCAAATGCAGTGGTGCAGAAGAATGAGGATCATGATCTTCTTGAAAATCTAGGTTGAAAATTTGGCTCAATATTAGGCATAGTGTCTAGATTATTCAGGAAGTCTTGAATCTCATCTTCTTGCGAGGACCCAGTATAATGATGGATGAGGGAAATAGGATGGGTCTCGTCATCACTACTTTGATCTAACCATAGAGTATCTCGAAGGTCCTGAATGGATCTGGCAAGGGGATATAAGGTAACTTTCTTCCTACAGTATCCATGTGAAATATACATATCACCAGAACGACATCCAATATATGCATAAGCGGTAGCAAGCCATGGTCGACCCAAGATAAAGGGATGTCCTTCTACTGGGTTCTTTGGCTTAAGAATAATGAAGTCAGCAAGATATTCCCAAGAGTCTAATGAGATGATCACATCATCCAATACTCCTTCTGGCTTAATTTTAGATCTATTTGCTAATTCAAGCACAATGGGAGTAGGAAGAAGATGGGATAACCAAAGTTGATCCATGGTTTGCTTGGTCATGACATTAATGGCTATCCCCAGATCTATAAGGAAATTAGAGACAAGGACATTACCAATTGAACTGACACAACAGGGCTTCTAGGATTAGTATATTTTTCCATAGATACACATCCTATCTTCAACTCTTCCGCCCTACAAACAAATTGAATAGTTTGGGCTTCCAATTTCTTCCTCCCGAGTTTCTTGAGACAGAGTTCCTAAATAAATTTAGTGCAAATAGGGATCTCTTTGATGGCTTGAAGCAAAGGTATCTTAATGAAAAGATTCCAAAGCTCTAATGCCAAGCTAGTCTCAGAAATGGGCTCACTTCTTTCCATCGCTAGCCTCTCTGGAAAGGGAGGTTGGTTGGAAGAAGGTGGCAAGGATCCAGAGGGTAAGGGATATTTGGTGGCTACATTCGAAGAATGGTTAGGAGTTTCTTCTTCTCCTTTCTCTTCAACAATCACTATGGATTGGTTCTGATTTTCTAATGTTACAGTCCTTCCCGATCTCAGCTGAATATCATGAACCCCAACACGAATAGACTTGTACTCAAATGATATTGGTGGGTTTGTTACATAAATCATTTGAACTGCTTTGTTGTTGTTAGGATTAGGCATGGGTTGAGCAGGCAACTGAGGGGGTTGAAAGGGTGGAGTTAAAGGCAATGGTGGATTAGACTGACTTGGAAGTTGCGGTATTGATTTTGCATATGAGGATATGACTGCATAGGTGGCTGGTAGGAATATGGGGGATGAGTTGGCCCTCTCCAACCTGGCTGCCATGGTTGAGAAGGTTTCCCATGCTGATATTGATTTCCATACTGCCACTGTTGATTAGTGTTAGTATAAGAATATGCATGTGAATAACCAAAATAGTGTGGGGAAAATTCAGGAGCCATACCTGTACCTACCTGAGGCCAATTTCTTCTTGCTCCCATAACATTCAAGTATTCAGCTTCAGGTTGTCCCCCTGTAAATACAGCTTTAAGTCCTAGTATAGAGGGGCATTTTTCTGTGGCATGGTCTTCTGCACAAATAGCACACTTATTAGTTTCTTTTATATTAAGAGGACATTCTTTAGGAGGATGTTTATCTCTACACTTAGGACAGAAAATACATAATGACTCTTGTTCTTTTATAAGTTTCTGCTGGAATTTTAAAGAGTCTAACTGTTTAGAAACAACATTCATTATATCGATTTTCATGTTTTCCATTTTATTTTCTAGTCCAATAATCATAGCATCGGTAGATTTAGTTTTTCTATTTCTGTTTGGAGCTCCTCTACCAGATCTATACTGATTTCTTGAAAATTTCTTGCATAAATCACAAATTTGATCAAAAGTCTACTGAGAGATACCACCTTGTCCTAGTATATTTAGATTATTTCTAGCATTATCGGTAAGTCCTCTTAAGAACAAGGTCCTAATAGTGTTGGAATCAAGCTTAAGTTTTGACCTTTGCAAAATATACAGAAATCTTTCTAAGTAATCTTCAAGAGTTTCATCATCATCCTATATGATTGTAAAAATTTCATCCTGCATGTCCCGAGTTTTGCAATATTCCTGATATTTAGACAGAAACACTCTCTTCATCTATTCCTAAGAGGTTATAGAGTTTCCTCTTAGCCCCATGAACCAGCGCAAGGCTGAGTCCTTGAGGGTAGCAAGAAATAATCTTAACTTCTAAGCATCAGTTGAATAATCATAACTTCTACACAAAATATCAAACTCGAATAGAAAAGAGTCAGGGTCTTCATGAACTTTACCATGAAAATGGGGGAGAGCGGATGGTGGAATATTCTTCATCTGTGCCACAGTATTAGGATCCACAATTGGAAACACAAAAGTGGATTGTTCTTCGCTTACCTAATCCTGGTTTTCACCAAACCCTTCCACATAAATTTCATGATCTACCATTGTATGTTTCTTACTCTCGACAGGCTGAACCACACCTGAGTTGGTGTCACTAGAATCCAGGTGGATTGTTCTTGCGTGATGGGTTTGATTGGGCTTCCTGCTCACAGAAGGAGACCCAATATGAGAATTGTTTATTGGGTGTGGAGAATGATTATTTAGAGGTCTTTTCTTCAGTCGGATGTATACCCCAGGAAGTTTGTACACCCCTCCATGCGGGGGGGGGGGGTTGGTGTGGGGGGGTCCCCCGGTAGTGGTTTCGGGGGAAACGCCCCCGAAGCTAAAAATAGATGTAAAATTGCCTTGTAAAAGTATAGTAATTTCTAGTCAATCTAGGTCGTTCATTAGGCGGATGATCTAATGGTAGAACTTATGTTTAGTTTAGGGTTTTTTGCCCTAGAAGGCAACCCCTCTCTTTGTATGAGGGCATTGTATTGAGGCTGTGTAATAGATGTGTATTCTCTGAGATAGAAACAAAGAGGTGAGACTATGAGAGAAAACAGAGGATATTAAAATGGATCTATTGTAGGTTGTGTCTCTTCATTTTGCTGGATAATAGAACGGAAGGATTGGTTGTTCAGGGTGGACGTAGCCCAAACTGTGTGAACCATGTATATCTGTGTCTCTCTGGTTTTATACATTTTCTTTGTTTATATTTATGCAATATTCTATGTGTTCCATTTCTCTGTAATATGTAATTTTCTAACATTGTTTTCAAAATTCTTTTGGCCCTTAGTGGGCTTTGAAC
This sequence comes from Pinus tabuliformis, assembly GCA_031772625.1. Classification (NCBI taxonomy): domain Eukaryota; kingdom Viridiplantae; phylum Streptophyta; class Pinopsida; order Pinales; family Pinaceae; genus Pinus; species Pinus tabuliformis. The sequence continues at coordinate 875,828,787 of CM062814.1, read as the reverse complement.
CCCTACCTTTCCTAGGCATGCATTTCAAAGAAAGAAAAACAACAAGTAATTTCTAATAAAAAGATGTTGCCAAAAATCAATTAACACCAGTAAAATTCCTTCAGAAGAGACATCTTTCCCAAACAATGTTGAAAGAAAAAATTACCTCTATTTTACAATCAGAAAATTCTTACCAAATCAAATCACCTCCCCGGTAACAGTGCTAAAATGTTGGGTGTAGGAATTACACTTAAGTAAACTCCTCAACACTTAAATTTTCAACCCAGGGGATCCGTAAACTTAGATATGAAGCACAGGAAATGCCAAAGATGGTATGAATGTCTCCAATATCAATCCCTACTTTCTTTAAAAGAAAGGTTACAAAATCAAACTATAGAGGAAAAGTCAGCTTGAATCACCAGAAATAATCTAAGACTGGAACAAAAGAAAATGCATTTGCAAAAGAGATTTAGAAGAAAAGGGAAATCACTCTAGCTGATTATTGACTAACTACTGAGTGTGTGTTTCTTTCAGCAAATACACTTTAGCAGTCTTCAGTAGATGGGCCCTTCAAACCTGCTTATATAAAGATTTCCTTCTTGCAAGAATCTATCTTTCACTAATACAAGCTTCTTGCACTAGTGTAGGAACATAGATTTATGCCGAGGGTGTTGGTTGAAGGGAAAGTGATGTTTGTACTAAAAGTGCTTTTTCTTTCATGTAAGGTCTAGACTTTCTCAAGTCCAGAGAACTCAGTTCAAGCAACAAGAAACTAGTTCTTGTGTCAGGCCAGAGCTTCTTACACTTTAACTTTGAATCCTTGAAATCAATGCTTAACTATTTTAAGTGTTAGAAAGCCAAATTGCATAAAAGGGTGATTGTTTCTAAGTTTATCAAATTGCAAAAAGAAAGAAACAATCCTTGTAATCTATCCTATTATGAAATATCAGTGAAAGAAAGAAAGCTATTAGAAATAACTTAAAAAGAATTATTGCATCACAAAATCTTGCACTGGTGCAGGAATGGTCCTTCTACTTTAAACCAGGCAGAAAACTAAATCAAACAGATTTGCAAAAGTGAATAGCACACCAACGCGCATTGGTGCAGGTAATTTCTCCTTCTCAGACCAAGCAGGGAAAACTAGTTGAAATCAGATGCAAGAAAAGGAAATTTAATTACTTCATGTGGCAGATCTGCTCTCACTCAAACAGGAATTTAAAGGCTATAAAGTAAATCACACTTGCCAGTTTAAGACATAAATTAAAAGGAAAGAAAAGAGGGAGAACATGCTCGGTTGGCTGGGCCCTAGCCAACCAGCGCGTTTCCCTTTTAATTAAAAACGCTGCTTAGCACTTTCTCAATCTATCAAAATTCAAAACATGAAAGATACGATGTAGAATAGTAAGGCGGAGCTATCTCTCTTCTTATTAAGTCATAAAGAAAATACATACATGATTACAATCCAGCCCAGATTAGGCGATAACAAAAGATAGGCCTGTTACCGCCTTCCTGGTTCTATCTCTATTCTATATACTTACTTAATCATTCCTTTATAACTTGTCCTATCTACATTTCTTCTTATATAGATCCTTGGTCGAAGGCCAAGAGGATCATTCATCTCGTTACATGTTGTTTGCAGAATTTCGTTACAACAGATTGCATAACTATTTATAAAGTAAGCTTGCGGCCTTCAAAATTAGGCGTTTTAACAAAACAGGCCGTGGTTATCTTCAGCTATCTATTTCTCCCAAATCTGAACTCAGCTACTCTATATTGCCTTACTATCATAGCTGGGACTCGGCTGCCTCCAGATGTGTTCAGTGGTCATGGCCAAGGTAGTGCAAAAATAGGCAACAATCAAGGGGGGTCCGGGTTTTTGCCAAGATTCGCATCACGGGCACTAGTGCAAGATCTGATAATCGTGGTGTTGGCACTGGTGTGAGATCCATTTTGAACTAAAATCAGCAGTTAAGGTAAGCATTAACTATTAAGTAACATAGGGGATATCGACGAGTTACAAAAGTAATTACAAGTGAGAAATCACGTAATAATAATTAATAAATGCTAAGTTTGAATTAAAAATTAAAATATAAAGTAAACGTGAAATGTGTCATCATTCTTGCACTAGTGCATGATGAGGGCATAAATGATAGGTGAAATAGGGGTATATGGTTATGGTTTTAGGACGTAAAGATGGTCGAAAAGGGTACAATTTAGGGGACTAACAGCTGTCACTATTCTCAACCAAGCAAATGTTTGGGTAAACAGCGCTCAAACTCCACATGAACTTTGGTATGGTAAAACTCCTACTGTAAAGTACTTCAAAGTTTTTGGAAGCAAATGTTACATCAAAAGGACTGAAGAAAAACTTGGAAAGTTTGAACCTAGAGCAGATGAAGGTATTCTTCTTGGCTACTCTTCCCAAAGTAAAGGATATAAATTTTATAATAAAAGACTTGGGAAAATTATTGAAAGTATTGATGTTGTAGTTGATGAAGCATGCAAAAATCCAAAACAGATAAAAACCGAAGATCATGACGAGAACATGAGGATCATTTTCCCACATCAAATCACACTGATTCTGAAGATGAAACCAATGAAGCACTAGAAGAAGAGATAACGATAGAAGAAAAGACTCCATCAAGGTATGTTCAGAAAAATCATCCAAAAACCCAAATTTTGGGGGAAAAAAGGGCAGGTGTGCAGACAAGAAGAACTATTGTTGAAGCCTCAATGTATCTAGCATTACTATCTTCCACCGAACCTCAAAATGTAAATGAAGCATGGAAAGATGAATGCTGGGTCAAGGCCATGAATGAATAACTTGAGCAAATTGAAAAGAATAATACTTGGGAATTAGTTCCTAGACCTCATGATAAAAATATCATAGGAACTAAAGGGATATTAAAAAACAAGATGAACGAAAATGGAGAAGTTATTAGAAACAAGGCCAGACTTGTTTGTATAGGATATGCTCAACAAGAAGGTATAGATTTTTAAGAAAATTTTGCACCTATTGCTAGACTTCAAGCCATAAGAATGTTTCTTGCTCTTTCTAGTTTTCAAAAATTCAAAGTATATCAAATGGATGTAAAATCTACCTTTCTTAATGGAGACTTAGAAGAAGAAGTATATATTGAACATCCAGAAGGATTCATTCTTGGAAATGATGAAAAACTTGTATGCAAACTCAGAAAGGCTCTCTATGCTCTAAAACAGGCTCCAAGGGCATGGTATTACCATCTTGCCAAATATCTCCACCAACAGGGTTTTTCAAAGGTATCAACAGATAGCAATCTATATACAAAGATTGACACTGGAAATTGCTAATAATTGTTGTTTATGTTGATGATATCATTTTTGGCAGCAATGAAGAATCCATGAGTCAGAATTTTGCTTTACTAATGCAGCAAGAATTTGAAATGTCATTGCTTGGTGTGCTCACCTACTTTCTTGGTCTACACGTTCAGCAAAATAAAGATGGTATTTTTCTCTCACAAACCAAATACCTCAAACAGATCCTGAAAAAGTATGGCATGGAAGATTTTAAACCAGTATGTACCCCAATGGTAATAGGATGCAGTCTCAAGTCAAATGATGAATCAGTAACAGTGCATCAACCAACTTACAGATCCATGATTGGCAGTTTGCTTTATCTAACAGGTACTCGACCGGAAATCATGCATGCAGTAGGAATAGTTGGAAGATTCCAAGCAAATCCAAAGGAATCACACCTTTAGGGAGTCAAAAGGATCTTCAAATATCTTCAAGGAACACAAAAATTTGGCTTATGGTATCCTAGAGATACAAATCTTACACTTCACGCATATACAGATGTAGATTGGGCAGGAAGTGTTGATGACCAGAAAAGCACTAGTGGTGGTGCATTTTATATGGGTTCAAGGTTAGTGTCTTGGTTCAGCAAGAAACAAAGTTCAATTGCATTATCTACAGCTGAAGCAGAATACGTGGCTCCTACATCTTGCTGCACACAACTACTTTGGATGATGCAAATCATGCAAGACATTCAGATCACATGTACCCCACACATCTCCATTTTATGTGATGATACAAGTGCCATCAACATTTCAAAGAATCCAGTCATGCACTCCAATACCAAGCACATACCCATGAAATATCATTTTCTACGTGAACAAGTTCTTGAAGAAAAGGTCAAATTTGAGTATGTTCCCTCCAAAGAACAGGTTGCTGATATATTCACAAAACCACTGCCCAGAGAGACATTTGAATATCTAAGACAAAAGCTGGGAATAGTTGCTGCATCATCCTGCTGTTAAATCCTATCTTCTTCAAATAAAGGTGGTTATACGCGAGTTGCATGAAACGTAGTCGTGTATATACGCTAGTTTCTATGGGTACAGTCACGTATATGATGGTTTGAGAAAAAGCAGTGGGTCAGACTCAGGAGAAAGGGGTCTGATATGGTTCAGTGAATTATCTACTCTGCTTGATGATGGTTACAGTCTGTTGATGACATGTGGAAATATGTTGGCTTTCATAAGTTGTTGATAACTTGATATATATCTTATTGATGACGATGCCTTGATAACTCTTCTAATGATCATATCTGACAGTGAACATCTGACACAGGTTCAAGGGGAGCATATTCTTCTAACAATGCATTGTTGGCATTATCTTAGAAGATCTCGGTGTACCCTTTTTTTTTGTGGAACAGGTTCAGGGGAGAACATGGTTGATGATCTGGATGTTGATTAACAAATGTTGCTGATGATAGTTTCTAATGACTATCATGGTCTTGTTTAAGATATTTTGTCTTTGTTATATAAGTCATGTACAACTTTTAATGTAAAGGTCATGAAAATACCTAATTTGTAACCCCACTATGCATGGGATGGATGATGTAATGTTTGTGTTTTGACATGTATAAACAATTGTATATCCACACTTGGTTGGGTGGATGAGTCAAATTTGGCATACCCCATTTTATTGGGAGATGGATGTATGTATGAGTCTTTCGTGATAGGAAGGTCATTGGTGATTTATGTATAGAGTCATATTATCTTTTTGCAGACCTTGCTTGTGCTCAGGGGGAGCATGGACTCGATCATAGGAGCTCAATTAGCACTTCAACATATCAGAGAATTCAATAGGTACTCAGGGGGAGCATGACCCTTTGCCCTTGATGATAAAGGGGGAGAGTGACTTGGTGTTGCCATCACGTCCAAAGGGGGAGATTGCTAGCCTTATGACATAGGTGTTTTCCTTGATGGCAACTCAATCAAATGAGAGATCATAGTGCAACAGGTTAACAACACAGAGTTATAGATCAGACTTCACAGCATGAAGAAAGAGAGGTATACGCAGGTTCACCATTGTCCAAGCCATGTATACACGCACGTTAACTGTATTCAAGGCGCATATACGTACACACACACTTTCACAAAAGGAAAGGCACGTATACCTTGGAAAACTAAATTTTTGGTCCGTAGTATTTGGTCCATGGTATTTTGATCCATGGTATTGGTCCAAGGTATTTGATCCATGGTATTGACCCTAGGTATTTGGTCCAAGGTATTGGTCCTAAATGGTTTTGGTCCATGGTATTTGGAAAGGCCTAAAACTATAAAAGGAGGAGAATATCACTAGGCCAAGTCACTCAAGTATTGAGTATCTGATGAAGGGTGAGATCTAGTATGCAAGTTATTGGGTTATGGTGCATTGCTGGATCTAAACCAAGGACGAACCTTAGCGCTTGATGAACGATAGGATCTAATGATACATCAGGATCTTAAGGCTTGAATAGAATTATCTTTATGTGTTTTGATCATTTATCTGAATAAATGGCGCATGTTGTAGTCTGTAAATGTGATGATCTAGGTATGACTGAAGTATGGAATTGTTGTAATATTTAAATCATCATTTACAGATCTGTATGCAGGGTCACTTTAGAAAAGGCGCATACACACGCTATTTCTTCATATCAAAATATCGTATACATCATAAATTTGATTTGCAGATCTATACATAGGTTTGCCTTGAGGAAAGCACGTATGCACGCAGGTTCGACACATGGAAGTAATGTATACCCTTTTAAAATATGTTTTAGTTGCTTCTGTTTGTTGTTGTAGTGTTTTGGGTTCTGGCTTGGGTTCTAGTTACTCTATTCTGGTGACAACATTCTGAAAGAACATATTGATGGGTTGTTAAAGTGATTGATTGATTCAGTTGTGGTTGGTTCAGAAGGAGATTGGTTGATGCAGATATACTTGATGATTGAATGATCCTGTTGATGGATCCAGTCTGAAAATTTATGAAATGTGGTCCTTGGAAGAGAGGAGAAGGTTGTAGCCTTCTGTAGGCTGGCACCTACGTACTAGTAAACATATTAGCTAGTATAAGAGCTAGGGGGTTGTAGCTCCCTTCCAGTAGAAGTTGGAGAATGAGAGAAGGTTCTAGCCTTCTGCAGGTAAAAGCCTACGTACTAGTATAAGGCTGCACCAATACAAAAATTGTAAACAGAATTCTCTTATTATTAAAAGAAGACAGAGACGATTGCAGCAGGTGGTTTTCACCCACATTGGATTTCCACCTTATATCTTGGTGTTTATGTGTGTTGCTTATGTCTGATGCTTTATTTTTCTTTTACTGCACTGTCTAATCAATTTTTGATATACTAATTAATGTTCACTACATGATAATTTGGGTAAATCAAAATATCTCTGCATATACGCTGGTTTCATTAAGTATAGTTGCATATACACGCTACTTCACTGCGCTGAAGTAGCATATACAAATCAATTTTGAAAATTAAATTATTGATCTAATAATACTAATTCACCCCCCCTCAGTATAATTTGGGAAAAGAGGAAGCTCTAGTTAAACCAAAGGAAGTATGTCAAGACAATATTGTAGACGTTTAATAGGCATTATAGTAAACTAGTGAAGGTTCCAATTCCTGTAGGTGTAAATTTATCTACTGAACAGTGTCCCAAGACACAAGAAGAGGAAGAGGACATCTACCGTGTTCCATATGCAAGTGCAGTTGGTAGCCTAATGTATGTAATGTTTTCTACTAGACCATACATTACGCATGCAGTGGGAGTATTGAGCAGGTTTATGTCAAAACCAGGGAAGGAGCATTGGACAACAATGAAGTTGGTTTTCAGGTATTTACGTGGAACTAGTGATTATGGTTTGTACAACCAAGGAAGACCAACATTGGTTAGATATTTTTACTATTGTGGCTTTGTTTATGTGCACTGGGATGTATATTTGGATTGGAGAAGATCTACAAGTAGGTATGTGTTTAACCTATTTGGAGGTGCAGTTAGTTGGATGAGCAAGAGATAATTTGTAGTGGCACTTTCAACTACATAGGTAGAATACATGGCAGCCACTCATGCAAGAAAGGAAGCATTTTGGTTGTAGAGATTGTGTTCAAGTATGGGGTTAGTACACTGAGATATAAGGATAGACTATGATAGCCAAAGTGCAATTTTATTGGCAAAGAACCCTGCTTACCATTTAAAGACAAAGAACATTTATGTTCAATATCACTTTGTGAGGGATATGGTTGAGGAAAAAAAGGTTTTTCTAGTAAAGGTGGACACTTTGAAGAATGTTGTAGATGCATTGACAAAGTCTGTGAGCACTGAGAATTTTTCTTGGTGTAGAGAAACAATGGGCGCTACAAGGGTGGACCAATGACTAAGCTTTCCTGTGACCCCCTATGTGGAAAAGAAAACAAAAAGAGGGAGAATGTTGGGTGTGTGTTATATTCTTTCCATGACTAGTCACATGCATGGGGAGGCACAACCCCCTTGTTGTGGGGTTTTAGGGAGGTAGTAGCCCCCTTACACAGGGTCTAGGGCAGCACGCTAGAAAAAAAAATTGGACCCTATATTAGGTGGGAGGACCTACCTATAGTTTTGTACATGGGTTATTCAAACGGTTTTGGGCATGATGATTTTCTACCCATGGTATTTTGAAGATACGATCATGGGAACTACGGTTATGTTCTAATCTAGGGTTAACAGATTGGGTTTTATGAATGCTTCAGCATGTATATATATGTATTGTAACATTGAAAGGAAAATAATGAAATAAAAAATCTAGTAGTCTTGGTTTTGGGATCCAGGGGAAATATCTGTGTATTTTTTTTACATTCTCATCATTCTTTATTTTCTATTTTTTAGAATTTATCTGTAGGTAATTTCTATACAGGGTTAAAACCTACGTTTTGGAATCCCTTACATACATTTTTTACTTTTCTGCTCTTTTTGAAATATTGTGATTACCTAAGTTGTGACATGTTATGCTAAAAATTCAGACACAGACCCTGAACTTATTAGGCCTCTCTATCAAAATGCTAACCTGAAATAACAAAATCATGTTTAAACTATTTCTAGAAAATTCTCTCAATCGACGAAGTTGAGTCCAACTAGTTTATTTCATAAGAAAATTTTCTTTTATTTTACTGCTCAAGGGATTCGAATCATCCATCCTTTATTTTTGGCCATTTCTTAATTAAATTTTACTGTGAGTTGGTGGAAGGACTCAAAATTGTGTGAAATACTCTAAATTCGATCTCAAGAACACCTATTTCTAACTTGGATGCATTAGAAATGTAGAGAAACCACAAGTAGAAATTATATTCATTGATTTAATTATTCATAGGCACTAGAAATAGATAGAGTCCTTTAAACAATCTAGTTTGGATCCTTCCCATGCATATGTATTCCCCTCTAGATGTTGGTGTTGTAGCATCCTATACAAGCCATTTCGATAGCAATGTGGGATGTATGCCTGTTAATTTTTTATTGAGGGAGCCTTGGTTTCACCTATTGAATTTCTCCAGGTGGCGGGTCAGAGATTCATTATGAAACCGATGATACCAAACTAGAACAACCCATGTTAGGTCAAGATGGCCCTATCCTCATCCCTGGCCACCTAGAAGATAAAGGGAAAAATAAGAGATTTCCTACAAATAATCGCATGGCAGAGTGTAGGCATAGAAATAACCTTAATGATTTCCTCTACATGCTTAATTCATTTGTTCCTGGGATTTCAAATATGGAAAGAGAATCCATTCTTAGTGATGCATTCGAGTACTTGAAGGAAATTGTACAACAAATAAATATCTCCATACATAGTTGGAAAGGTACATCAAAAGGAGTTTGTTAATCATCATGGTGTGAAATTTGAAGTTGTTGATGGTGTTGGACTCGCCAACATGTTAGGGGATCTCCTTGGTAAGAAGTCCCAGTTAGATCTTAGACTATTTGGTGTAGGAGTCCTAGTAGTGGGTCATATGGTATCACCTTGACTGCGGTTTCACATAGAGGAAAGTAAGATGTCCCCGTTTGTAGCAAAGGTGTGACAGTTGCGGCAAGTCAAGGGAGGTGCATGAACAACTCAAACACACGGAAAGTGGGGTGAGTGCACCCCTTGGAAACTTGTGATAGCACGCGGCTTAGAAGGGAGCACATGAGTGAAGATGCATAAAAAAATAGGAAAGAAAGTTAGCTAAAAATCCAAAGTGATGGTTAAACCAATTAGCACATTTCAGTAAGATTCATGCATACTTCTACATAATAGTCCATACATGCATGTGTAAGCAAACAAATACATATATCATTTACAGTAAACAAGATAGCAAGAATACAATACAACATATGCATGAAACGTGTTAGCTCTATTGTATTAAGAAGTGTAATTTCCAATCATACAATGCATCCATGACCAACCACTAGTTTCGACAGTGGAACGTTATAGTGACAACTTCCTGCTCCTCTAAATAGATATACTAGCTCTGCAAAGTGGATAATCCAAGGCTTGTTACAATATTGTCCAAGCTTTCTCTAAGATACTCCTATTAGAAGCTTGGCTGACCAAAAGCCTCTACAATGAGTTATGAGGGCCTATTTATATTAAAGGGTGGGGTGGCCCTTAACATTCCCCTTTGTGACAATTCATCTACACTTATGACTCTTCACTACTCTATGATTGTTACATCCAACTATCAACACTTGAACTTCCACTTGAGCAAGCCATGAAAGACATCACTAACACTCAGACCATTGCGGTGAGACCAACTCTTTGAAATACTTGTGATGATTGATGGTGGCAAACTGATACCAAGCTTGGTCATCTGTGATGGTGTCTGTTCGCTCAATGGTGACATCCTATCGAAGCGAATTATTACATCCGGGTACCCTGATATGGCTCCTCCGTTGAACTCATCTGATAGCATGTGCATGATCGTCCTAGGTGTGACTGGGCTGACAACATGTTGATGCATAGTGTTTGTGCCTATCTCCAAGCATGTTCTGGTGGTTGTGCACATCAACTTGTCAAAATACATGTTTAGCTCCAGTTCGACTTGCTTCTTGTCTTCGCCTCGGTGAGTGTACCAAATGGGTGGGATCGCATGCTACGCACAATGACATGCATGCTGCTAAATTCCCTTGCATGTGATCAAAAACACTTCTCACCTTTTCTGCTCCATATCAACTACTATGATGGATCCATAACTTGTACAGGCTCAACTTCATCCATCTGTGCATGTTGTGCCCCCTATTGTACCTATTCATGTTGCAACTCATTCTCTCGTCTATGTAGCTTTTGTTCTTCCTCGAGTTACTGCTTCAACACATGCAACTCCTTCTCTATTTCGTTCTCTGCCTTCATGCGATATTCATGTTGCGCCATCACCTCATAACCTCAATCTCTAAACCTTCTTTCATCATGAGTGAATTTTCTTTGAACTTGCAGCTTTGCTCTCCCTCTATGCTGTCAATAACCTTCCTCTTGCAGTCATCACGTGAAGGTGTGTTGCCTTCTGTCGTTGCTAATGGTTCTACTCACTGTGATGTCATTTCCATTTTTCTTGATATCCTTGTCCATGAACAACTTGATGTCTTTGTGGATAAGAAAGTTCATAGACACTTAACCGACTGCATCCCCAGTTGCGGTCTTAACAATGTCTTTGACTCTGCTCTCTTGGAAGCCATTGTACTTGTGCTACTGAGAGACAGACGAACACCCATGATGCTTAGAGACATAACAACACTTATGGAAAGAAATCTATCAGTTGAAAACGAAAACAAACTTTAGGACTGACCTACAACATACCTGTGTGATTGAACGTGAAGGTTGCACGATTTCCATCGGGAGGTCGGGAGACTAACTTCCAAAACCATGCAAGGCATATTTTGGGCTATCGAGAGGCTGACTGAATGCTAGAAATTCACAATGCATAGTCCATCCTAGCCTACTGAGGACTAAAACTATGCAATGCGCAATTTCAGTCAACGGTGACATGCAATCAACAAATTGCATTGCGTAGTTTCTGGGGCCAGCAGGACTCTGCCTCCAAGAATTTCACAATGCAAGCCTCAAGGTTAGTTCCACGCCAAGCTTGCACATTTTATGGGGGGAAGGCAGATCCTTCGCTTCTAGAAATGCGCAGTTCTACCTGGGAAAGACATAGTATGAACCAATGCAGCCTAGTTTGACCGACGGACGACTGAAAACATGAGAAGTATAAATGAATGGTGAGATGAGTGCAAGCAAGAGTGAATGATCAGACATGGAAACAACAAGTGCAGGATTCAGAAAATGGGAAAGCATGCATGTGTGTGAAGCGAGTCACTGCAACGACGACTGTCCATGCAAAAACAATGTAAAGCATGCGACAACAGTGAGATGTAGAAAAAAGATGAAATGGTGCTTCTACAAGCTAACATACATTAAAATGACAACACACATTCACTAAAATCAAGCAGATAGCACTCACACAAACTGAAACACTAAAAGCGACAAAAAAGCAGTGCAAGACATGCAAAGCAGGCTTACCCCGAAACATCTGAGCTGAATGTGTTGACAAATCCTAAATGTAATGTGGGATGTCAAAGCTACAAGGTCGATGTGAGGAATGAGATTTGTAGCATCCAGTTGATGATTTTTGATAAAACCGAGGTTGTGATGCGCATGCCAAAAAACTAGGAAGAGCGACATTTGGCGGGATGTTTCTGAAATTTTCCTTGCATGTAACCTCCAACTGCTAAAAATAGATCCCTAAATCGAGCGATGCCTTTGCATGCTGCCTTGGGAGAAGTAGTCCATGCACGCATATCAGTTTTGCTCAGTCCTAGATGGAACCAGTCAACCTGAAGGCACATGCACCAGTTTGCGAGCTTGGGATGAAAATCTACACAGTTTCTGGGCCAACCAGAGATGGTTGTCTCAGAGAGATTGCACAATTTCTGGGAGGAATAGGTGACTGTCTCCTAGGATTGCACAATTTCTAGGCTGAGCAACTATCCTGGGTCAGACCTTGCAATTTTATCAAGGAAGCATATATGAGAGTATTACACAATTTCTGAGACTAGCAGGCTGCCTGGCTGGATTTGCACAATTTTTGGTAGTTGTTGGGATGGCTATCCTAGAGAGATTGTGAAATTTATAGGAGCAGCAGGTGACTGCTGCCTAGAATTGCACAATTTCTGGGTTGAGCAGCTATCCTGGGATGAATTGCGCATTTTTTGAGAGGAAGACTATTAGGAAGAATTGCACAATTCTGGAGCCCAACTAGGTTTGCAAAATTTCTGGAAGGAAATTTGGTTCCCCTCCAAAATTTCTCAATTCCCAGAGGGAGTTTCTCAACCAACAACTACTACTAACTCCAGGAAGTAGCCTCTGAAGGGGGTGGAACGAACTTGCATGCATAGGTTGAAAAGACTCTATGAACAGCTAAAGCTGATGTGCTTGATATTGCAAGACATGTTGCTGAGGATGGTTGGTAGGGGGGCTCCAAAATAAAGCTAAGGAAAACTTTTGGAAGGTGGTTGTATCTGCTATAACACTTGGTGACACATTGGTAGAACTCCATCTCTCTAAATGCACCTTGGTCATGAAAAGAAAGTCTAAACCCTCCATAAGTATTGTTCAATTCTCAGTTCGTATTGGTTTCCACACTTGCTTGATTGTAAGGTGTAGCATCCGCCAAGCTCTTGGTCTATTGACACAAATTCCAAGCCAAGTCAACACAGTTGTTTTGATTGGTGTTGAGGGATATATTAGTGCACAAGTAATATAGTCATCAGAGTCTTAGTTTCATCTCCAGTGTTGCTCCACTGCTAGTAGGCCTAGACATTACCCCAGTAAAGTCACACAGGAACACAAGCATCGATCTACTACTAGTGAGCCTGGTCAGTACCCCAGCCGAGTTACTTACATCACTTCTCTACACAGGAAGCCATTCTCTTCTTTTTCCTTATTCATTTTTCATTTTTGAAATTTTTTCACTTTTCATTTTTTCATTTTTCATTTTCATAAATGTTCATAGAACTTATTCATTTCAAAGGCGGAAGAGGGATCCCAACTTATTGAGAGCAGATGAAGTTGTTCCTTCAGAGAATTAGTTTATTATATACCTTTGACGTGCTTGTTAAGGTTTTCCCCCTCACCTTACTCTACTTTGACTGAGCTGCCGAGAGTTAACCCAAAAATAGCCAATTAGATTAGGTGACACTAGTTAGTGTGCAAGTATTGTGTTTTCACCAAGGTTCACTTCGAACAGTGCATATTTTCCATCGACATATCATGGACTAAAAGTAACAATTTCTTCATACAGATGCAGGATGACAGATAACCAAGTAGCGATAGTTGCACAAGGCCTCTTGCACTTCAACCATCTTGTTTCAAGAGTCATGCATGGTTTCATGTGAAACTGACCTACAACCAAAACAATAAAACCAAAAAAAAAAAGCAAAGGAAGAAGTAAATGTGAAAGAAAAGTGAGTAAAAAAACAAACAAGAAGACAAACAAACATGCAAAGCAAGAAATCAAACAAGCATGTAAGCAAACAAATTGAAAGCAAACACTACTCCTACTCCTAAGCTAATGGTGCATGGGCTTGATCACGTGAAGTAATATTTGCAATGTAGCCACCGACGCATTGGCTGACCCATGTTGGTGAAGGCTTGGTCTGCGAGCAACCTAGTTGTGCGAACTAGAAAACAATAAAGATATAACAATGAAGACAAACACACTTCAAGCTTAAATGTGTCCACATAACATAAGTGAGTACAAGTAAATGAAATGAAATACGTCGACTTATCCTGGTGTTGTGCAACACTGTGTGCTGCTGTGAAGCTGTTGAGGGGCTCGAAGTCGGGTCAACAACAAGGGGGATACCCACCCGGTCCGGAACCTAGTTGGCGGCTCCTTGCCCATTTGGAATAGCGCATCCGACTGGGGGTAATGGGACCAGTTTCCCAATGTGATGGGTGTGTGTGTGTGCATAGAGTCTGATGATATTAATCTAGAGGTTTTTCTAAACTAGTCTCGATTCTAACTGCTAAACTAACTCTATGCTAATGTAATCTAATCAAGAGAAATACATCTGATCTATGCTAACCCAGGGTGTTTTTATTTTGTTTATGCGATCTAGAAAGATTTCTAACAGCAGCTGGTAATAAAGATCATTCAACTGATATCAGAATATAAACCAATAAAGATAAACCATTCTGCATAAGAAGTTAGGCAAAATAGTTGTGAACAGCATATCGCATAATCAATCTTCTATATGTTAAGCATGATTAAATGATCCCACCGTACAGAAGTGCCAAATGGTAATGCAGACATTCATACAATAACATATAAAGAACTCAGCTACATATCACTTTAGGGATACTAGCAGAATCTAGTCAAGAGATAAAAGTACCATTTATGACTAACTTCACCAATAAACTTCAAGTAATAATGATTTATTTCTACTTGTTCTAACATCTACTAAGAGTACAGAAGTGCAACATCAGTAACAGATATTAAAATGCAAACATAAATAAATCTTGATCCATCTATTCATCAAAAACCTCCTCTGCGGGAGCAGAAGTGCATGTTCTGAGGATAAGTTTTTTGACAGATTTCCGGACCCTTCTCCAAAAACCATGAGAAGGGTTAAATACTACTAACTAATCAATCTTAATTACATGAAATTAGGGAATCGGCTTCAAATGACCACCCTTTTACTAAAAGCAACTTTATTTCTAAACTTAAAATCTAATTTCTGACCGTTTCTGTATATTCTCTTTAGTGCTGTCAACAGTGCAACGTTTTCCTGGGAAGAGTCGGCTGGCCGCTTTCTTCTTTCGCTCTGGAGATAAAAGTGGAAATAACAGGAGCTGTCACTTCCTTCCGGCAGACCAGAAGATATTTTCGAAAACCTTTCTCTAGCTGGGTGCATTCACCACGTGTATACTTAGCATAACCCAGGTTCTTCTCGAACTGATTTTGCTGTTGCTGTTTTTGGTTTCCGGTCATGCGAATGACTGAGTGGGTTAGGAGTCGTGCTGTATAGACATCCCCCTATTTTAAGAATTGTTTTCGTTCTTTTTTCCAGGTTTTCCTGAAGCGTCTTCCTTCTCATGCGCTTCTTTCTCTGCTTTACCAAGTCTGAGCTTCAGGATCTTTTCTGAACACGCTACTTTTGTGCGCCTTTGACTCTGAGTCCTGAATAGTCTAATTTCATCAGTGTCGGTTGGCTGATAGTCTGGAATCCGTGGTTCTGCTGCATGCGGCATCCATTTGCGGAGGCATTCTCTCTTTACTATCTGATTGGCGCTTTCCTCTTTCCCTCAAATGTTTCCTGCATATAAAGTTATATTAGTTGCGTGTCTTGCAGTCTACGCAAAGAAGAAGGGAAATGAAAAGATTTGACGTGAAAGTGTTAATCTCTAATGAATGCATAACCCTGACATTCATCATGACTTGACTCTTCGATAAATGTAATGCAATCATTCCTAGATACTCAAGCATGTGGTCATTAAATTCCTTCAAGGCGCACACTTAATCCTGGGTTTATCATGTGATAAGTCTTTTCAGATCGCAGATCGCAAATCGCTGCCATCGCAGATCGCAAATTGCAGATATCACAAATTTTGTTTAATGGTTATGCCGTATAGCGCGATGCTTGCGATTTGCGATATCGCATATCGGCGATCGACATTTCTCGAAGGTCTTCTTTTAAAGGGGTGCGTGTGATGTATGCGACGCGATGAACTTCACATCGCTCCTTCGCAGTCTTGCTTTTCACGCTCGAGCAATGCTTCGGCCTTTCTTTGCGATGCGATTTAAGCCTTAGGGAGAGAAATACAAAAACTTTAAAAAAAATATTTTTTGGGATTTTTGTTCAGGGTCCCCTCTTTGCTTGACGTTATTGCTAATGTCAAGTGAAGAAGGGGGGTTGTTGGTGACCACAACAATGGCGATTCACTGTGAAGAACCAATTATCTCTGCTTGTTCTATTGCATTTTCACTTCCAAAACAGAAAAGTTTTCTTATGCCTAAATTTTGTTATGGACAGATAGAGTATTACCTCTTATCCTGTCAATGATGCTTCGTCACAACTTCTTATTTCATTCTGATTTTTTGTTTCCTCTGGGTTATTTCTTGTATTCATACCTAGTCATTACTCAATCTTTTCAAAGACAAAATAAGGTCTTCTCTGCGTACTGGCTTTGTAAAGTATGCTCCTTTGTCGTAGGTAGAGCCTCTGCTTCCCGCAAGCGTCCATAGCCTCGACAGGGTTACCATGTTATCCAACAATGATCCTTTTTCCTGCTTGAGGTTATTTACAACATTCCAGAGAAAAATCCTTTTGACACTTTTTCTTTCTTTTTTAATTTTTTATTCTCTAAAGAACAATGTCTTGGTTTGGTGGCCAAATTATGACACAGTCATCCACTTGATTTACACTTTTGCTGAACAAGCTGGCTCGTGATGAGACCCCTTGTCTTTCGATTGCAACAATCTTGAGTCGTTGCCCTGTTTT
Source organism: Pinus tabuliformis (assembly GCA_031772625.1). NCBI lineage: Eukaryota > Viridiplantae > Streptophyta > Pinopsida > Pinales > Pinaceae > Pinus > Pinus tabuliformis. The sequence goes on along the minus strand of CM062814.1, from coordinate 875,811,988 downwards.
GATAGACAGTAGTGGCAAAGTCAGCAAGTTATAATATCTGTGATCATGATAAGCCGGCTCGCGATGAGACCTCTTATTCTTTGAGATATAGTGTTTTCTTGGATTGTTTCTCTGGATGCTGCGATTCTCCTTAGCAGGGAGGAAGTCATTGTTTTTCCTTAAGAAAGCTCTGGATGACAATAATAGAGTTTAAGAACAGCAGTTTTGCAGAGAATACTTATTTTGCTATCGATGATACTTTTCATTGCATTGGCATAAAACAATTTTTTGCCAAAAGTTACTTTCATCCCAGATTTCTTTGTAAAGTTGAAACTAACATCACATTCAGGCTAAAGTTAACTCTACCTGTCAATAATAAAAGTCAGATTTTTCGAAAAGTTTTGCTATTTATACAAGTGAAATTAAAATCTGATAGAGAAATGGTATGTTTCTTCATGAATACTATTTATGATCATTCACAACCAACCCTATTTATGAAAAAATGGAAAACTATCGTAAAAAAAAAAAAAATTAAAATTATCCTACAAAAACAGAAGGATGACCTTCTATGGGAAATACATTTTGAGGATTTGTCCGTTTACAGGCAGAGAATCTTTCCTGCCTGTCAAGTCCTGCAACACAAAAGTCGATGGGCCTATGAATTCTACGATTTGAAAAGGACCAAGCCATAGCTTCTGGAATTTCGTATGTTTTCCCTTTTCTTCGTGAGCCTTATCCCACTTCAAAACTAAATCACCCATCTGAATGTTTTTTCTGGTCATTATGTTCGAATCAAAAGAGGATTTTATCAGCGCTTGGTGGTGAGCATGGGTTTTCTTGGCCTGCTCTCGTCGTTCTTCTAACTTGATTATTTCCATTTGCCTTAGTTTTAAGGGAGAAGTAGGTACTTCATCAATGTATTGCACTAAGGACAAGGAGGGAATGAGTAAGTGAGTAGGAAGAACTGCTTCTCTCCCGTAAACCAAATTAAAGGGAGAAGTCCCGATAGAGGATTTCTTGGTAATTCTGTCTGCCCATAAGGCGTTTACCAGCGCTTTGTGCCAATTCTTTTGGTTTTGGTCGACTGTATTTTTGATGATCCTGATAAGGTTCTTGTTCGTTGATTCAGCCAACCCATTACCTTGCGGATAGTAGTTGGCGGAATACTTCAGTTTGAACCCTCTTTTGAGTGTGAACTCAGTCATGGTATTTCCAGAAAAATATGAAGCGTTATCAAATATTAAGGCCGTTGGCAATCCAAACCTAGTAATGATGAACTGATCTATGAATTCAACAATGTTTTCAGAATTAGCTGTCTTGAGAGGAACTGCCTCTACCCATTTAGTAAAATAGTCAGTTGCAGTGACGATATACCTATGCTGTTTAGAGGAGTGAGGAACGATCTCACCTATTATGTCCAGGCCCCATTGGCTGAACGGCTGTTCGATGTTAACCGGCTGCAGTGGCATGGATGACTTCTTTTGTTTCCCTGCAGCCGTTTGGCAGACTTGGCATTTTCTTACGTGATTGTATGAGTCTTTGAACAGCGTGGGCCAGTAGTATCCTGCACATAAGATTTTGTGTGCGATGGCTTCTCCAACATAGTGTCCACCTGCTGGTCCATCGTGGAGTTCCTGCAAAACCTTTTCGGCTTTAGTTTTCTCAAGACATCTAAGAAGCACAGAATCATAGTTTCTTTTAAACAAGACATCATCTACGAGCTGATATTGTTTAGCTTTCAACCTCAGGGCTCTCTTTTTGATGTGATCCAGGTGAAATGGAGCATATCCGTTTTTCAGGAAATAAATGATGTCAGCATAAAATGATTTTGCGTCGTTTAGGCTTACCTCATACATGTGTACCTCTTCAGGTGATTCTTCGGGGATTTGCGATGCTCCAGCTAACATCTTGCAGAAGCCTTGGCCTCTTACGATGTGTGCCGGCTTGATTTCCAGGTCGTATTCTTGCAAGGCGGTGATCCAATTCGCTCTATTTTCACCCACGTCTTTCTGAATCAGGAGGTTTCTTACCGCTGGGAATGGTACTATGACCTTGGTATGGGCCTTTAGCAAGAAGGGTCTGAAATATTTGACCGCTTTGAAAACAACATACGCCTGTTTCTCTACGTCCGAATATTTCAGCTCAGCACCTTGTAAGTTTGAGCTAAAGAATGCGATTGGGGCTTCTGCCTTCTCTTGGTTTGCCTGGGTCAAGATCGCAGCATAAGAATTTCCTGAGGCAAACGTGTATAAGATGAATGGTTCTGAAAATTTGGGGTTGCTAGGGATGGAGCATTGATGATGGCTTGTTTGATTAAGTTAAACGCTTCGTGCTCGTCTAGACCCCATTTAAAGCTTGAATTTTTTTTTATCATTTTTTGTAAAGGAGAAATAATACGTGAAAAATCTGGGACAAATCGTTTCACAAAATTGATCTGTCCTAGGAAAGATTGCATGGTCTTTTTGTTATGGGGCATGGATATCTCGGAAATTTCTTTGATTCTGTCAGGTTCAATGTGAATGCCCGATTTGGACACTATGAACCCTAGCAATTTTCCTTCACTCAACGCGAAAAAAGATTTCTTCGGGTTAAGCGAGATTCCATACCTTAAACATCTTTGAAAGATTTGCTTCAAATCTTTGAGATGGTCGCTTCGGTTCTTGGAGTACACAGTTATATCATCCAGGTAAATCACTACTGATTTATTGACTAACCCTTTGAACGCAATGTCCATAGCTCTTTGAAAAGTAGCGCCGGCGTTGATCAGACCGAACGGCATCTTCCGATACGCGTAGGTACCCCATTTAGTTCGGAAGGTGGTTTTTAGCTGATCGTCTGGGTGTGCCAGCACTTGATTATATCCTGAAAATCCATCTAGGAAAGACATCAATTCTGATCCTGCTACAGCCTGTAATATTTGCTCCATAGGTGGGAGGGGAAAATTGTCTTTCTGACAGGATTTGTTGAGATTCCGGAAGTTGATGCAGATTCTAATATCTCCGTTTTTCTTCCTAACAGGTACCATATTGGATACCCATTTGGAATGTTTGACCGGGAAAATTATTCTGGCTCTCAACAACTTATTCAGCTCAGTTTTTATCTGATTTTCCAGGTTGGGGTGGATTTTCCTGAGCTTCTGTTGGACGGGTTTCTCGTTGTCAATCATAGGGATAGTGTGCTGAATGATAGAAGTGTTATAAGTTTTCAGCTCATCGTAGTTCCAGGCAAAGACGTTTTTGTACTATCGTAGAAGACGGATGTAGGCTGACTTTTCTTCAGGAGCCAGGCCTTGGCCTAGATTGACGTTTTGGGGTTTCTCTTCGGTTCCTAAGTTCACTGATTCGTAGTTCAGAGTTGAACTGTAAAGTTTGGCGTTAGCTGACCTTTTGAACCGACTTTTTAAGTCATACAAATCTTCTAATTTGACCACTAATTTGGGTATATCATTATCAGTGCCATTTTGTTGTATTTGGTGGTCATGACAGTCCTCGTCGATTATCTGGTTTGAGTAGGATCCTTCAGAGGTAAGGAAACTTACGATGTCTGGGTCGTCGTTGAATACTCTCCAGTTGGTGATGTTGTCAGGGATAGACGGTTTAAAAATTAATTCTATGGAAAACCTATCTGGACTAAAGTCTTCGGAGGGGATGAGTCTGGAGGCTACGTTTGCTAGCAGGTCTGCGCTTGCATTGTAAAGTCTTGGGATTGATGAAATGTTGAATTCTGTAAAATGCGCAGTGAGATCTTGCACTAAAGATTGATAGTGCTTTAAATGACTAGACAGGCAGTGTATGGTGTTACGTACCTGTTTGACGACGATCTCGGAATCTCCAAAGACTTGAAGATATTTGACGTTGCAGCCGATTGCTTTGTATAGGCCTTGCACCAAGGCTTCGTATTCCGCTGTGTTGCTCGTGCAATCGAACTCCAGCCTGTATGTGAGCATGGTCTTATTTCCGTCCGGGCTAATCAAGACCCATCCTGCTCCCGCTCCCTCATTGGACTTAGAGCCATCAAAATATAATTTCCAAAATAAAGAAGTATTTACAGGGTTATCTAAGAAACTAACACATTTTGAATCATCAGTCTGGGAAAAGTTTTCTACTTGGGACACGACTGAATTTTCTAAATATGGTGATATGTGAGCATTGAAATTTCCAAGGAAAGAGTCTACCGAGTAGTTGCCTATGATGCTGTTGTTGTATGCTATGGCTTCGTTCTCTCCCTCCAAATCCGTTACTATGTACTTTTGGTGCAGTTCTCGTTCAACCTTTATTTGATTTGGCTTCCCGTTGAAGGGTAACCACATGTGTGACCAGTCAGTCGAAAAGTATCCGTGGAGCTTCTCGGACCAATCCCTGGTAAGAATTAGACCATAAAATTCAGGGATGTCCACAACTAGAATATCGATGACCTGGCATACCTTGGGGTTGGACGACAGTCTTATGTTCACTTGATTAAGTTCGCCTATCACTTCGACTTGTGATCGATCAAGTTGAACTATGCGCACTGCGGATTTTTGCGGTTGAACATTAAGTTTGGCACATATTGACTTGGGTAGAATATTGGTTGAAGCACCAGAATCAACCAAGCAGTTATGCACGTTTCTGTTAAAGATCTCATAAGTGAGGAGGAAAGGAGGAGTGTGAGATCTAGACCTCCCTCCAATCAAAGCGATGTCATTTGGATCGATTTTATTGATCGCGTTGATTGGGGGTCTTCCTATATTATGGGAAGCTATAGCTGTAGGTAGAGGTGCAATAGGTACGACATGTAACTCTTTCATCATGATATTTTGTTGGTGTTTCAATTTGCTCAACTCGTATAGGGTGATATTAGCCCTAGTCTTCTTCATGTCGTCGATGATGTTATACTCCATTTCATCCGACACTATTAGTGTCTTTGATGGAGGCGATTGCTCTGATTGGACTGGACTAAATGAGGTCGCTTTAGGGGTTGTCTTCTTTGTTGCGACCTTTTCTTTCGCTGGAGGGCTTGCGCCCTTCTGTTTTGGGGTAGTCTGGGGAGGATCAAGTTGATTTCTTCTTCGTGTGCTAACCGGAAGTGCTTCTTGATCTTCCTCTTGTGGGAGGATGAAATCCCACATTCCTTGCAGTTCCACCACTTCTTCGTCGTCGGTTTGCGTTTCGATGGTGCTCTCTTCTTCTTCTTCTTCAGATTCCACATTTGAGACCACGTTGGGTGGCTTCGTCTCCATAGGGGGATTTCTTTTGAAATTCCTAAAAGGCTTTCTTGGGGATGATTCTGCTACTTGCTTTCTTATGTCAATCATCTCATTAGACATGGCTTTCAAGACTTTTTGTAATCCTTCCATGTCGAAAGGATCCTTCATTTGCTTCTTCTTGGTTTCTTCTTTGAAAGAGATTTTCTTAGATTTACGCTCTTCGATTGTAGATCTCTTTTCTAGGGCTACTACGCGTCTTTCGACTGCCAATTCCTCAGCCAAGTTTTCGACTAAGGTTGTCTTGCTTGCCCTATCTACGAAGATGGCCAAGTTTGAAGGTAAGGCCGTGATGTACCATTCGCATCTTACTTCCTCGCTGGGCTGGGAAGCAGCGAGGATTTTATTGAGGATCTTGTTGAACCGTAAGTTAAAATATTTAATGGGTTCCCTAGCCTCAGCTTTAATATTGGACAGATCGTTGATCAGTGTCGCTGTCGATCTATCATCGCCGAATTTGGTGAGAAATTGATTTTGAAAAATATCCCAGCTGGTGATAGATCCGGAGGGTAGCGAAAAGTACCATGACCCGGCTGTCCCTTGCATCGTATAGGGGAAGAGTCGGACCACGGCATCTTCGTTGGTGACCCCGTTGAGATTAACAGAAAGCATGAAATTATTGATATGTTCTTCAGCTAGCATTCCAGTTTCTGGATTGAACTTTGGTAACCACTTCTCAGGATGGGCAGGTATTGGATTCAGGGGTGGAGGCATTAAAACCGCCCCAGGGTTGTTCCATGGAGATTGTGCCATCGCTGAGTTGCTCGTTAATAAAAGTGCAGAAGATGATCTTTGAGGTTGAGAAGATAGAGATGTTATGATCTTTGACGATTGTGGAGGAAGGGTTGCGGAAGATGGATGAGTGATTTGAGGTGGAGATGTGGGTGGTTGACTTCGCGGAGAGGGAGTTGAAATGGACGAGGTGGATGAAAGAGTCTCTCTGTCAGACTCTTGAAGTGCTTTCCTTGCTCTTTTCCTAGTGGGGAGAGGGATTTCAGTTGGATGAATGCCGAAATTTTCACTCTTCAATCAGGTCAGGGGATGAGCAGGGTTGTATTGCGAAGTCAAGCTGCCTTTAGATTTATCAGATTTCTGGTTAAAAATAGAGAATCCCTGGAGTTTACGGATCAAGGTTTGAACTTCAGGGGGATCGACAATAAGTTGTTCTAATGTATCGGGATGTATAGCAGCGGTGGATGTCCGAGCGACTTCCAGTTCCGAGTTTAGTCGTACCGGGGAAGTCGGGGAAGTTGGTGAGGGTGATTTGCTCTTAGAATGGTATTTGAATTTTGAATTATGCACCATTCATAGCTCGTCCCTCCTTCTAGCGCCAGAAATGTTGAGGGGCCTGAAGTCGGGTCAACAACAAGGGGGATACCCACCCGGTCCGGAACCTGGTTGGCGGCTCCTTGCCCGTTTGGAGTAGTGGGTCCGACTGGGGGTAATGGGACCAGTTTCCCAATGTGATGGGTGTGTGTGTGTGCGTAGAGTCTGATGATATTAATCTAGAGGTTTTTCTAAACTAGTCTCGATTCTAACTGCTAAACTAACTCTATGCTAATGTAATCTAATCAAGAGAAATACATCTGATCTATGCTAACCCGGGGTGTTTTTCTTTTGTTTATGCGATCTAGAAAGATTTCTAATAGCAGCTGGCAATAAAGATCATTCAACTGATATCAGAATATAAACCAATAAAGATAAACTATTCTGCATAATAAGTTAGGCAAAATAGTTGTGAACAGCATATCGCATAATCAATCTTCTATATGTTAAGCATGATTAAATGATCCCACCGTACAGAAGTGCCAAATGGTAATGCAGACATTCATACAATAACATATAAAGAACTCAACTACATATCACTTTAGGGATACTAGCAGAATCTAGTCAAGAGATAAAAGTACCATTTATGACTAACTTCACCAATAAACTTCAAGTAATAATGATTTATTTCTACTTGTTCTAACATCTGCTAAGAGTACAGAAGTGCAACATCAGTAACATATATTAAAATGCAAACATAAATAAATCTTGATCCATCTATTCATCAAAAACCTCCTCTGAGGGTGCATAAGTGCATGTTCTGAGGATAAGTTTTTTGACAGATTTCCGGACCCTTCTCCAAAAACCATGAGAAGGGTTAAATACTACTAACTAATCAATCTTAATTACATGAAATTAGGGAATCGGCTTCAAATGACCGCCCTTTTACTAAAAGCAACTTTATTTCTAAACTTAAAATCTAATTTCTGACCGTTTCTGTATATTCTCTTTAGTGCTGTCAACAGTGCAACGTTTTCCTGGGAAGAGTCGGCTGGCCACTTTCTTCTTTCGCTCTGGAGATAAAAGTGGAAATAACAGGAGCTGGCACTTCCTTCCGGCAGACCAGAAGATATTTTCGAAAACCTTTCCCTAGCTGGGTGCATTCGCCACGTGTATACTTAGCATAACCCAGGTTCTTCTCGAACCGATTTTGCTGTTGCTGTTTTCGGCTTCCGGTCGTGCGAATGACTGAGTGGGTTAGGAGTCGTGCTGTATGGACATCCCCCTGTTTTAAGAATTGTTTCCGTTCTTTGTTCCAGGTTTTCTTGAAGCGTCTTCCTTCTCATGCGCTTCTTTCTCTGCTTTACCAAGTCTGAGCTTCAGGATCTTTTCTGAACACGTTGCTTTTGTGCGCCTTTGACTCTGAGTCCTGAATAGTCTAATTTCATCAGTGCTAGTTGGCTGATAGTCTGGAATCCGTGGTTTTGCTGCATGCGGCATCCGTTTGTGGAGGCATTCTCTCTTTACTATCTGATTGGCGCTTTCCTCTTTCCCTCAAATGTTTCCTGCATATAAAGTTATATTAGTTGCGTGTCTTGCAGTCTACGCAAAGAAGAAGGGAAATGAAAAGATTTGACGTGAAAGTGTTAATCTCTAATGAATGCATAACCCTGACATTCATCATGACTTGAATCTTCGATAAATGTAATGCAATCATTCCTAGATACTCAAGCATGCGGTCATTAAATTCCTTCAAGGCGCGCACTTAATCCTGGGTTTATCGTGCGATAAGTCTTTCCAGATCACAGATCGCAAATCGCTACCATCGCAGATATCGCAAATTTTGTTTAATGGTTATGCCGTATAGCGCGATGCTTGCGATTTGTGATATCGCATATCGGCGATCGGCATTTCTCGAAGGTCTTCTTTTAAAGGGGCGCGTGTGATGTATGCGACGCGATGAACTTCGCATCGCTCCTTCGCAGTCTTGCTTTTCGCGCTCGAGCAATGCTTCGGCCTTTCTTTGCGATGCGATTTAAGCCTTAGGGAGAGAAATACAAAAACTTAAAAAAAAAAAAAATTGGGATTTTTGTTCAGGGTCCCCTCTTTGCTTGACGTTATTGCTAATGTCAAGTGAAGAAGGGGGGTTGTTGGTGACCACAACAGAAGCCTACACATGCTCTTGACTATGAAATGCAAGAAAATGAAAGAAACAAAGACACCTTGTGTCGTGCACATGTGCTCTCAATGTAAGATTCCTCCAATGAATGAGCAATGGGATCATGCAGTTCTAGTGGAGGAAGTATGTTCTATGTGTGAGATTGATCTTCAATGCATACAGAAGAGTGATGAGGAGCCTCAGGTGATTGAACAATTTCTTGATCAGAAGTGAAACCAACCTTAGGACAACAAGGGCCTAACATAACCATCAGCTCAGGCTAAAGTGCCTCGATAGTCTAGGATGTTTCGACTTTGTCGTCAAATAAATCATCATAAACAAGTGGCTTTAAAAAAACAATTGTGATAGAATCATCATCATGATTGAATACAAGATTAAATGGATCATGACAGCTACGATCTGAAAAATCAACGATTTCATCGGCATCCTCATGATCTGATAAATCAAATAGAGGGGTAGATGAGAAGTGAACAAATTCATCGTCTGTGGTTTTAGAAATTGCAGATGAGAACTAAAGTGGATTTTCAATGAATAATTTATCCTCTCTGCTGTTGGATGATGGACTAACATTCGGTGTGTCCTGCGAGTGATCAACAATGGGTGCATTCGTAGATGAAGGTACACATGCGAAATCATTGATGACAAGTTCACCAAAGATGTCAAGAAATAATAGAGGGGGCTCGAATAGAAGGGAGTCATCCTTCGCCGAGTGTTGATACTCAAGCTCCCAGTCATAATCTTCATGAATGATAATGCATGTTGGTTGTGCAACACCAACTCCGTAAATGGCTTGATCCTCATTCACAACAAGTGTAAAGTCCGTAATGGAAGAACACAAGACAACATCATCCGAAGGATCATCTAAAGGATCATTCGAGTATGAAGATAGAGGTTGTGGTACAGAATGCATATGACAACTCAACAGACCCACAACCAAATCTGCGTGAAAATTAAGCGAAGTGATGATGGGTAGATGTGACAGTTGAATTGATGTGTGTTCTTAATCTCCCGCATCACTCTGCAGTGGTGGAGTTGTTTGATGAGGGGATGACGGATAATCACTTGTGACAGTGACCGTATCCATTTGTGATTGCGCAACTCCATCACTGAAGTATGGTGAGCGAGGCTTGGGCTCATATTCCTTCTTGGGATTGACATATTTGATAAGGAAATACTCGAATCTGTCAATGAGATATTGAAATATCATATGGCTTCTCAGAGCTTGAAACTGCAAAACGCTGAAGTACTGCCAAAAATATCAAGCGATTCATGTAGAGCCTTCCATTGTTGTAATAGTTTGTACTCAAGATGTTCTGGATCAAAATGATGGAAAGTATCTTCAATAAGATCATAGAAGTGCTCAAGTGATTGCATGCTGTCAGCCGGTAGGCTTCAAAACCGTTGATGTGGATATTCACGAAGTGTGTACGCCAAGCAGAAGACTGGCCTGTTTGTCAGAACATCCATCTTCCTCGTCAAGCATGGCAAGGAAGTCATGTAAGAACACAGGCCAGGCCATTTCACCTTAACCATCATATGTGTATGTAGACAAGAGATCAAAAAGCTCCCTCGTGATGTGGACAGGTTCGGTATGCGAAAAACATCGTGGAGGGTTGAGTGGGCAAGATTCCATGATAGATGTGAAAAGGTTCAAAACAGAATGAGAGGACATGGCTTGTCATCTGGCCCTCCTTCTCGCGCCAGAAATGTTGACGGTGCTGGACCCACCAACATGTCAGTGGATCTCCCCAGTAAGAAGTCCCAATTAGACCTCAAACCGTTTGGTGTAGGAGTCCCAAAAAAGGGTTGTACAAGATCACCTTGATCGCAGTTTCACACAGAGGCAAGTAAGATGTCACCATTGGTAACAGGCGTATGACATTTACAACAAGTCAAGGGAGGTGCATGAATGGCTCAAACACACGGAAAGTGGGGTGAGTGTGCCCCTTGGAAACCTGTGATAGCACATGGCTTAAAAGGGAGCACATGAGTGAAGATGCATCACAAAATGGGAAGCAAGTTAGCTAACAATCCAAAGTGATGGTTAAACCAATCAGCATATTTAAGTAAGATTCATGCATACTTATACAAAATAGTCCACACATGCATGCGTAAGAAAATAGATAGATATATCATTTAGAGTAAAGAAGATATATGGAATAAAATATGACATATGCATGAAATGTGTTGGCTCTGTTGTATTAAGAAGTGTAACTTCCAGTCATACAATACATCCATGACTGACCACTAGTTCTGATAGCAGAACATTACAATCACAAGCACCTACTCATCCAAAGAGATATACTAGCTTTGCGCAGTGGAGAAGTCAAGGTTCGTTACAATACTGTCTAAGCTTTCTCTAAGATAATCCTATTGGAAGCTTGGTTAACCAAAAACCTCTACAATGAGTCATGAGTGACTATTTATAGAAAAGGGTGGCATGGCCCTTGAAATTCCCCTTTGTGACAATTCATCTACCCTCATGACTCTTCATCTACTCTATGAATGTTACATCCAACTATCGACACTTGAACTTCCACTTGACAAGACGTTACATACAATATGCATATGTACCTATGTGAGAGAAAATGGCTTGAGCAAGCCATGGAAGACATCACTAACACTCGGATCGTTGTGGTGAGACCAACTCTTTGACATCCTTGTGATGGTTGATGGTGGTGAACTGATGCCAAGCTTGGTTCACTACAAGAAAAAAGGACATTGGTGAGGGATGAAAAATGTCACCATACGCTCATTGGTGATGGTCAAAAGAGAATTTGTCACCAAAAACTAAATGTCACCAAAGGCGGCGTCACCAAAAGTATAGGTGTTGTAGTGACATACAAACTATCACTAATAATGATTTATAATGATGGATAACGACTGTCACCATTTCATATGAGCAATGGTGATGGACCATAGCCTCTGTCACCAAAAACTGAACATCACCAAAGGTGGTGTTTCAAAAAGTAAAGGAGGTGTAGTGACATTCAAAGTCCGTCACCAATAATGATTTATAATGACAGATAGTGACCGTCACCATTGCATATGAGCAATTGTGATGCACCATATCCTCGTTCACCAAAAACTGAATGTTACCAAAGGTGGCATCGCCAAAAGTATAGGTGTTATGGTGACATTCAAGGTCCATCACAAATATTGATTATAATGACAGATAGTGACTGTCATCATTTCATATGAATAATAATGATTTATTGTGATGGATATTTAATGGCCATCACTATTGGTGCATATATATGGTGACGTTCATTGACCGTCACCAAAAGCCACATTGTAAGAAGTATAGATGTTGTGGTGACATTCAATGTCCATCACTAATAATGACTATAATGAAAAACAACGATCGTCACCATTTCATATCAACAACAACAATTTATGGTTATGGACTTTTGAGGGTAGTCATTATTGATGTGTATATATGGTGGCATTCATTGACCGTCACCATTTCATATTTTTTGTGAGGGTCTAAATATGTCACCAAAGCTCATTGGTGATGGTCAAAAGAGCCTCCATCACCAAAAATTGATTTTCGCCATTCCATATGGATGTCAGGGCATGATGGAATCGAACCACCAACCTCCTGCTTGTAAAGCAAGTGCTCTTCCATTGAGCTAACACCCTTTAAAGAATTATATTTTTTAAAATTAGACCTTGAAACTTCATAAATTGTAAATTCTACAACTTTCGATAAATTAATGTCTCAGCAATATTTTACTAAACAAGAAAAGCAACATCGAAGATGTAGGTCCCTACCTAATGGTTATTGAAGTTATGAAAATTGGGTGGAGGGAAAAATAGTTATGTATAAGAGAATCAATATGTTCAATTGAATACTCAATTAGAAGTGAAACTCTGAAGACATTTATAACCTATAAATGACCTATAACTATCAAATGCACCAAATATTGCAAAGGAAATTTCATAAGTGGATATCATATGGAAGAAGAGGAGGCAAGGACTTAGAACCCTTGTACATCTTGGCATGCCTTAGCACTTGGCACATCTTAGCTTGTTTGACATGTCGTCATACTATCTGGCACATCTTAGCATGTTATAGCATTCCCTAACACACCTTGACAGTCATGACCTCCCAACTAGCATTGCATTTTTCCATGTCTTGGGAACCCTACATTCACTAGAACACCTTGGCACTCCCTAGTTGTCATGCCCTCTCTTATCCTCCATAATGTCCAAGGCTGATGAAGAGATCGATGGAGGTAACCACAAACCAATCTTTTAGTTTGGTATGTAGCAATACCAAACCAGAGAGGGCTCTTTCTATGCAATCACAACAAAGAGATGACTGGAATGTAATGGATTTTAGACTAGATAGCTAGGGTCAGGTGGGATTTTGGGAAATTTAGGGACTTGGAACTCTATCCATTGGTGTCTTGTCTAGTAGGGACTTTGTCAGGGAGGTAAGGACTTGGAACTCTGTCTAGGATAAAACACCTAACATGCATGACAGAAGCTCCCTAGAATAGAGTACCTCCTACTTAGAAGAGTGTCCCCTGCTCAAAATATAGAACCCTTCTCTACTGTGCACTTTTCTTAAAGATAAATCTGTGCATAAAATAGTACTAAGAAAAGCACCTTAATTAAGAAAAGTGAGCATCTAAGTCAAACTATAAAAATATAATAAATATGGCTTTATATAAGTTTGGGAAATATTGGATAAGCATGCTTTCATACAACAACAATAAGATGCCTAAAATCGATGCGATTCTTTCATCGTTTCTATACCCTCACAGCAAAACTGGAATCCATAGCATGTACCCCAAGGCTGTATACATTTACTGAAGGTGTAGATTGAAATGACTTGTTGAAATGAAGTACTATTGAAGGAGAAATGCCTTCAAAACAATAGATAAATTCTATTGTGAATTCAACCCATTTGCACACAGACCAAGGATGCTACTGGGTACACTTCTCTACTGAATGGAAACTACAATGTATTGTAGTGCTGCTGAAGGAAAAACACCTTTAGTGTAGCACAGATAAAACTCTAATAGATATTGTCAATGTGGCCTCGGTTGTCAATGATCTCATCAATATAGGTAAAAACTTCAATAATTGAAAAAACAAAAGGTGAGATGCGTAGATAATTTGAAATGACAGAATTGGGCATACTTTATTATTGTTTAGGAGTGTTAGTATAGAAAATGCAAGGTAACTTGTTGCGTATTTATGTCACAGGCCAAGGATGCGAAGAAATACCTAAAATATTAAATAGCATGGTATAAGTCGATTGCAGGTTATTTTGAAACAAGAATGGAATTCTCCTTGTACAAGTTCTAATCTAGTGGGTATAACTTTAAATAAGAAACTGATAGTTATGGGGTTGAAATTGTCTCACAATTCTTGAAAAGTCCCAAATTTTTTCACTAGAAAGAATTAGAACGATTCGTTAGGTTTATGGAAGGGAACACCCTATTCGCAGGAAGATAACTTGAAATTAGTCTGGCATATTATTTCTCGTCTTCTTGTACGTGTGTAATTTGAAAAGATAACCACATCCAAAGAATCAATAACAACTTTAGTAAAGTTTATAAATGTGAACCAATTCTAAGAAAACCCATCGCTTAATGAAAATTGACTGAGGAATATGTCGAAGGATTCAATCTTACACTCAGTCATAAAAAGGAAGTTGGGGTATCCATCATCTTGCCAACAAACTGACTCCAACTATAATGTGAAAGGCAGGTTAATTGTCAAACCTCTTTCCCACTTTGTAGTAGTGTTCCCTCTTGAATTCCAATAGGTATCTAGCTACTTAGATCCACAAAAATCGTCCTAGGTAAACTCTGCATGATACAATTGTGACGTGAAAGCTTGAAACACACTCTGGTTTCCCTCTAAAAGAGGGTAAGTCAAAATATTATGACAATCTTAACTCTAATTTGATCATACAATATTGAATTATTGCATGGAATAAACAATATCTATAAATGCACTAATGAAGAACTCAAAATAAACGAATTTCTTATTGCTACAATAGCTCCTCTTGGAATTATCCGATAAAGCACATAACTTGCATGGCAAAAGCTTCCTAGAATAGAGTACCTCCTACCTAGAAGTGTGTCCCCTACTCAAAATATAGAACCCTTCTCTACTGTGCACTTTTCTTAAAGATAAATTTGTGCATAAAACAAAACTAAGAAAAACACCTAAATTCATAAAAGTGAGCATCTAATTCAAACTATAAAAGCATACTAAATATGGTTGTATACAATATTGAGGTATTGCATGGAATAAACAATTAACTATCAATGAACTAATCAAGAACTCAAAATAAACGGATTTCTTATTGCTACAATAGTGCCTCTTGGGATTCTCGGATAAAGCACCTAACCAACTGATCTAGGTTATCTATTGTTTATAGATGCATTAAAAGTATTACATATACGGTTTGTAGCTTAACCAGAGAGAAACCTTAAATGTGCACATGTGAGAGAAAGAAGAAGAAGAGCATAAAGAGACAAGAAGATAAGAACTTGATAACAGAGTTCGTCCCTCCTGGACTACATATCCGTGCCCTACTCGATCAATGGGGAGGCCTTCATTTATTAGAAATGGCATCAAAAGAAGTTACATTCATCAGTTACAAAAATGGAGCATTATACCTCCATGCTGAAAATGCCCAAAAATTGGAGAGCTATGTAGCAAAAACTGACACCACCGTTGGATTCCTATCGCAGAGAGGTGCAAAATCAATATAAAGCTTGCCCAATTCTGATACTAGACCAACATCACCCTCTTAAAAAATTCTGCTCTCCTTGCCTTGAAAAACGTGCCTGCTGATCTCCTCCTCCTGCTCTGGGTAAATGACTGGGCTTATATAAAAGTCTGGGCAGAGTTACCAATGAGGCAACTTGGAGTAGTGCTAAACTTTAGGGATTGGTTGAGGGAGGTTAGGAGGTTGAATCCTGCCCCTGTTTAATTTTACCATATGGTTATAACAAATCCCAAATCCAAACTATATGATATAATATATATATTTTTACATTTATGTTGGAGGGTGGGCTCATACTTCAGGAGACCCGCACCCCTTCCATCCAACTACCATACTAAACCTGCATTTATGTTTTGATATAATTTATGCATAATGGTTGGCGGTATGGTTTGATACGGATATGCTGTGATTTAAATGGGGTATGGTATGGTTGGGTTCGTGCCCCAAGGGCCAGCCCACCATACTTATATGCGTTGTCTTTGTTGTTATACCACATATATATAACCATATAATTAGTGGTTTGGATATGGGTTTTATTTTATACATCGTGCCAATATATATCTCCATGTGCGTTGGTTTATAAATGGGGTTTTGTTATAATAATATAACAAAAAAAAGATTTTGTTATATAGTTTGATTTTTGACCATATATAATTTTGTTATATAGTTTGATTTTTGACCATATATATATATATATATATATATATATATATATATATATATATATATATATATATATATATATATATATATATATATATATATATATATATATATATATATATTGTTTTTTGGTATGGTTGGATTTTGACATATTTATAGTTTTGTTTTGTTTTGGGTTTGGTTATATAGTTATTTAATAACTAAAAATAATTTTTGTTCTCTTGTGCAGGTTTAGAAGGCTAATGGAGGGATGCCATGTGTCAAGCTGCCATGTGGACCCTATGTGCTAACTAGGATGCCATGTGGCACATTGTAGACCCCATTTTTCCTCTTCCATACCAAACATTGAAGAGCTCTATCTTTTGTATATGAGCTCAGATTGATGAACCGTTCATGCCACTGCGATAAGGAAGACGAGCCCTCTCAACTGATGCCACCAAATTCTCCTTTTTGCCATTCTAAATTTCGAGCCTTTTCCATCCCCTTAGTGTCTCAAGATCCTCCTAGATCAATCCTCCCCACTGAGGAGCTTTTGGTCCTCCAAAAGCATTAGCACACTGTCAATCCACACTGTCAATATCTTGCATGCAAAACTAGTACATTCTTGCAATTATGCACACCACACATGACTCAACAACCCCTCCTTGCCAAGAGTTCATATCACTCACTCATTGGCCAAGGATTACATAAAAAGTAATTAATGCCTCAAATACTAATAAGGAAAAGGCCAAAATATCATTATTGCATCTTGAAATGATGGGAAACACGCCATCATTTTTACATTGCAACGTATGATTTACAATGGTGGCCATAACAAGATACTACTCCTAAAAAGACCATCTTACCAAAGCAAACGATCGTGACTGGTGCAGATTCATCTGTTGAACATGTTCATCTTTCGGCTCCTCTAGCGATGTTTCTGGAACATAGAGCATCAGACACGTGTTTTTTTGGTGTCCCTCTTTGTTGCAATGATTACAATGATTCTTTCTCCTCCAAACTTTCGAGGTTGCCTTGGGGCGCTTCCCCCTGGTGTTCCTTCGATAAGTGTTCATAGAGCCCTCACTATCACTGGACTGTGAGGAAGGAATTTCATTGTCTGTTGTTGGCTGGTTAATAGCTATATTTGAATTTTGCTCCACTTCCTTTCTAGTGTATCCGATTCCTGCATGGTGCGGCAACTCCTTGACTTTGATGGGGTTTATGATGCCTTGGCCTTTGATGCCGAGGCCCCTTCCTTGATATCCCATTTTCTTCATTAATTTGGATCCAATCCCTATAGTATGGTTTTCAAAGGCAGCAAATTCATCATCATGAGAATCACATGAGATTTGATCATCAATTTTTACCTCCAGATAGTTATGTTGCGGTTATTCCAAGGCCCCATCCTTGGCTTGCAACTCGCGTAGTGATCTTTGGTTTTCATCCCTCACCTCCTATAGAAGCCTTCTTAGTTCAACATTCTCTACTTGGATGTGGTGGTTGATCTCTTCAAGTTCTTGGAGTCCTGCTGAGGGAAGTGTCCTTTTTATTATATCGGTTGAAATCCTTGATTTATAGCCAGAATCAGACCCCAAATATATGGGCCATCTTGTCTTGACCCCTAGGGCTGCAAACTTCATCTCATCACCAGAGTCAAACCCCAAGTCAACAGGCCTACCTTGTGCAAATCCTGTAGCTATGAATTTCTCATCTTTCTCTAACTCAGAATCTTGGCTTTGCTGTATGCTAGCGACGACCTTTTGTTTCCCATTTCTGTCATTCCTCTCAGGTCTCAATTTAGGGTGCAACTTCCAACAATTTTCTTCATCATGTCCCTCTTTCCCACAATGTGTACAAGAGGGCTTTGCTCCCCTTCTCTTGATTGCTGCCTTTCTCTTTGATTGGTCATCTCTGTCATATTTGCCCCTGTTCTCAATGTGAATGGCCTTTACGTTGGCCGCACCAATGGTGGTTGGTTCAAACAATAATAATGAATGCCTAATATAATTATGTAACGATCCAATGTATTTAGTTACAATTTCAGGTGTATCAAGTGCAATACCCAAATTTAGTGCTTGCTTCCTAAATTCTTCTATAAAACTTTAAACATCCTAACCTTTGCCTTGCCTTAAATACTGCCAGTTCATTAAAGCTTTTTGCGTGTACACCAATGGATATAATTGTGCCTTTAATGCAGAAATGAAATTAGGCCAAGAGGAATAAATATTACCAAAATTCTTACTGCTTTGCACTTTGCTTTCCCACCAAACGAGAGCAGTGTTGGTTAATCGCAAAGACGCCTATTGAATCTTTGCTTCATCCTCCACGATCTGCTGAATCCTGCAATAAATCTTGATCTGCCTAATCCAATTATTAAGTTTCTCTGCATTGCTTTCACCATTGTACACGGGGAGATCAAATTGAACATCTAACTTAAAAAAAGGTTTCTTATATGCATCTTTGGAATTTCGATTATTATGATGGTGAGAAGAACAGAAGAACTTCCACTTGTGGAAGGAGAAGGAGGTGGATCTCCTCCATCATCATCTCCATGTACTGAACCTTGTCCTTCTGGAGTTTTACCCTTTGTATTTTCCAGTTTTTCAAGCTTTGAGAACAACTTCTCAACACGATCTGCCATCGTATAGAAAGTCTTGCGAAAATTCCGCTCCTCATCATGACGAGTCTCATCATCTACCAAGCTCCTTATTCGAGGTGCACGTCCTGCCTTGGGATCGAAACGTTGTAACTCCCCTTCGCCTCTTCGGAGCCTATTTCTTGTTAACATACAAACATGGAATTTAAGCACTTGCTTTGATACCACTTGATCCAGGTTATCGTTTTTTTATAGATGCATTAAAAGAATTACATATACAGTTTGTAGCTTAACCAAAGAGAAACCTTAAATGTGCACATGTGAGAGAAAGAAGAAGAAGAGCATAAAAAGACAAGAAGACAAGAACTTGATAACGGAGTTCATCCCTCCTGGACTATATCTCCGAACCTTGCTCGATCAATGGGGAGGCCTTCATTCATTAAAAATGGCATCAAAAGAAGTTACATTCATCAGTTACAAAAATGGAGCATTATACCTCCATGCTAAAAATTCCCCAAAATTGGAGAGCTCTACTACAAAAACTGACACCACCGTTGGATTCCCGTCGCCGAGAGGTGAAAAATCGATATAAAACTTACCCAATTTTAATACTGGGCTAAAATCACCCTCTTCAAAAACTCTGCTACCCTTGCCTTGAAAAAAGTGCATGTTGATCTCCTCCTCTTGCTCTGGGTAAATGACTGGATTTATATAAAAATATGGGCAAAGTTACCAATGAGACAACTTGGAGTAGTGGTAAACTTTTGGAATTGGTTGAGGGAGGTCAAGAGATTGAATCTTGCCCCCTATAATTTTACCATATGGTTATAACAAAACCCAAATCCCAACTATATGATATAATATATATATTTTTACATTTATGTTGGAGGGTGGGCTCGTACTTCAGGATACCTGCACCCCTTCCATCAAACTACCATACTAAACCTGCATTTATGTTTTGATATAATTTATGCATAATGGGTGGCGGTATGGTTTGATACGGATATGCTGTGATTTAAATGGGGTATGGTATGGTTGGGTCCTTGCCCCATGGGCTGGCCCACCATACTTATATGCATTGGCTTTGCTGTTATACACACATATATATATATATATGTATATATAACCATATAATTAACGGTTTGGATATGGGTTTTATTTTATACATCGTGCCAATATATATATCCATGTGCGTTGGTTTATAAATGGTGTTTTGTTATAATAATATATAAAAAAGAGATTTTGTTATATAGTTTGATTTTTAACCATATGTTATATATATATATATAACCATATATATTGTTTTTTGGTATGTTTGGATTTTGACATATTTATAGTTTTGCTTTGTTTTGGGTTTGGTTATATAGTTATTTAATAACCAAAAATTATTTTTGTTTTCTTGTGTAGGTTTAGAAGGCCACTGGAGGGATGCCATGTGTCAAGCTGCAATGGGGGTCCCACGTGCTGACTGGGATGCCCTGTGGTGCACTGTAGGCCCCATTTTTCCTCTGCCATACCAAACTTTGAAGAGCTCTATCTTTTTTCATACGAGCTCAGATTGATGAACTGTTCACGCAACCACGATCAAGAAGACGAGCCCTCTCAATTGATGCCACCAAATTCTCCTTTCTGCCATTCTGAATTTCGAGCCTTTTCCATCCCCTTAGTGTCTCGAGATCCTCCTGGATCACCTGCATGGCAAAAGATTCCTAGAATAGAGTACCTCCTACTTAGAAGTGTGCCCTCTGCTCAAGATATAGAACCCTTCTCTACTGTGCACTTTTCTTAAAGATAAATCTGTGCATAAAACAAAACTAAGAAAAACACCTAAATTAAGAAAAGTGAGCATCTAAGTCAAAGTATAAAAACATACTAAATATGCCAAAAATCGACACCCTTCTTTCATCGTTGCTACAACCTCATAGGAAAACTATAATCTACAACATGTATCCCAAGGCTTCATGCAACTTTTAAAGGTGCAAACCAAAGGTATCTACTAAGATGAAGCATTGTTGAAGGAGAACACCTTCAAAACAACAGATAGAGTCTAATGTGCAACCCATCTACACATAGGCCAAGGCTGCAATTGGGTACACTTCTCACCTAAATGGAAACTACAATGTATTTTTGCTCCATTGAAGGAGAAACACCTTCAGAGAAACACGGATAAAACTATAACATATATTTTCATTGTGGTATCGGTTGTACAAGTTCTCATCAATATAGGTAACAACCTCGATAATTGAAAAATCAAAAGGTGAGCTACTTAAACCATTTGAAATGGTATATTTGGGCATACTTTATTATTTTTTAGGAGTGTTAGTATAGAAAATGCAAGGTAGCTTGTTGCACCTTTATGTCACAGACTAAGGATGCGAATAAATACATAAAATATTAAATAGCATGGTACAAGTTGATTGCAGGTTCTTTCGAAACAAGAATGGAGTTCTCCTTGTGCAGATTTTAATCTATTAGGTATAGATTTAAATAAAAAATTTATAGTTACGGGGTTGGAATTATCTCACGATTCATGACAAGTCCTAAATTTGTTCACTAGAAAGAAGTAGAGCTAGTCGTCAGGTTTATGAATGGGAACACCCTATTCACAGGTAGATAACTTCAAATTAGTCAGGCATATTATTTATCCTCTTCTTGTTCGTGTGTGCTTTGAGAAGCTAACCACCTTCGAAGACTCAAGAACAACTTTAGTAAAGTTTATAGGTGTGTAGAACTTATGAGAAAACCCATCACTTAATGACAATTGAGTGAGGAATATGTTAAAGGATTCAATCTTGCACTTAGTCATAAAAAGGAAGTTTGGGTATCCAACATCTTGCCAACAATCCGACTCCAACCATAATGTGAAATCCAGGTTAACTATGAAACCTCTTTCCCACTTTGTAGTATTGTTGCCTCTTGAATTCCAGCAAGTATCTTTCTACTTAGATCCACAAAACCTGTGCTAGGTAAACTTTGCATGATACAATTGTGATGTGCAAGCTTGACACACACTCTAGTTTCCCTCTAAAACAGGGTAAATCAAAATATTATGACATGCTTAACTATAATTTTATCATACACTGTTGAGGTATTGTATGGAATAAACAATATACTATCAATGCACTAATGAAGAACTCAAAATAAGCGACTTTCTTGTTGCTACAATAACGGCACACTTGGGATACTCCAAGGAGCCACTAATTTATACACATTTGGAATCATTACTTGGTCTGCAGAAAGATTAAGCAATGGTAGTGATCACTCTTTCCCCTCCCATGGAAGGTCTATATAGAGTTAGAAATAAATTGATTTAAGAGTGAGGTATATGTGTTATGAAACTAGCTCACAAAAAGATAGAAAAGATAGATCAACACCTTAGAATTCAGCCTCTTCGAAGGGGCAACCTCCTTTACATTACACAAATGAATGATTTTTTGATGATTCAAATGAAAAAACTCCTTTCTATATATAAGAGTCTAAGGAGTCACAATATAGCCCAGCCGACCTAACAATAATAATATAAAGGCACAAAAATAACAATAGAGGGATTCTATGGGGCATAGTAATAACAATATGGGGACAATAAGGGCACAACAATATTAATAAGGGATATAACTACAATAGTAATGGGGTAATCACTAGTATTACAGGGACCTAACATGCCCCTCTCCTTCAAAAAAGTGTTGTCCTCAATGCTTGGGTAGTTCTGGATGCTTCTGTATAAAATTCTCATCCTCCCATGTGGAATCTTCAGCGGATAAGTTCTTCCACTTGATGAGATACTCCAAAATTGATCGATTTCGTCGCTGTCGAGTTCTTGTTTCTATGACTGCTTCTGGTTCCAATATAATTTTTCCTTCCTCATCAAGTTCTGGAAATATTGTTTGAACTCGGAGCTTGTCGCCTATAACCTTCTTTAAACATGAAACATGGAAAACTGGGTGCACTAGAGAAGCTACAGGAAGCTCCAATTTTTATGCCATAGTACCAATTTTTGCAACACCTTGTATGGACCATAATACTTTGGTGATAATTTATTATCCTTCTTAGCTTGCTTGAGGGACATTTGTTTATATGGTTGTAGCCGTAGGAATGCCCAATCACCTACATCAAAACTTCTTACGTTGCGATGTTGATCTACCTGTTGTTTCATTCTATTCTGCGCCAACACGAAGTTATCCTTGAAGAGTTGGAGGACTTCTTGTTGATGCTCGATGTGATGTTCCACTGCTTGAACCTTAGAATTTGCTCTTAAATATGATGTGATGGATGGTGGCTGATATCCATAAAGTGCCATAAATGGGGTCATTTTTGTTGCTGTATGGAAGGAAGTGTTATACCACCATTCAGCTAGAGGCAACCATTTGACCCATTTTGTTTGTTTATCAGATACAAAGCAACGAAGATATCCTTCCAAACATTTGTTTACTATCTCAGTTTGCCCATTAGATTGAGGATGATAAGATGATCTATGAGCTAACTGAGTACTGAGACAAGAAAATAATTCTATCAAAAAATTTCCAGTGAAAATGGGATCTCTGTCACTTACAATAATCTTTGGGTTTTCATGTAGCTTTTGAATTGTTTCCATAAATGCAGTAGAAGTTGTACTGGCTTTAAATGGATGTGATAATGCACAAAAGTGTGCATACTTGGTAATTTTGTCAACTACCACCATGATGACACTCTTTCCCTCAGACTTGGGTAAACTTGTGATAAAATCCATTGAAACCTCCTTCCAACGTTGGCTTGTAATGGATAAAGGTTGTAATAGACCCGGGGTCTTAATTGTTTCAACTTTATTTTGTTGGCAAACCAAACATTCCGCCATAAACTTTTGAATATCAAATTTAAGGCCATCCCAAAAAAATTCCTTCTTAACCTTGTGGTAAGTTTTTAAAAATCTTGAGTGTCCTCCTAAGGGAGAAGTGTACAATTCCATAAGAATCTTTTGTTTGAGTTGGGAATTCTTACAAAGGTATAAGCGATCTTTGTACCATAACGAGTCATTTTGCCAGCTAAATGTATCAGATGTACTGGGATCTTGTTGTAACTTTCGAATAAGTGCCCACACTTCTTCATCATTCTTCCATTCTTCCCTTTCTTCGTTTATCCAATCTGGTTGGATAATAGAAATGACGCACAACAATGCTTCCACATCCTCATCCTTTCTTGAGAGTGCATCTGCCACCACATTTTGCTTCCCTTTTTTGTAGATGATTTCAAAGTCATAACCCAACATATTTGTGACCCACTTTTGTTTCTCTTCGAAGGATAATATTTGTTCTAAAAAGTATTTAAGGCTATCATGATCTGTTTTTACCTTGAAGTGTCTTCCCATTAGGTAGGGTCGCCATTTCTTAAGTGCATGTAGTATTTCCAACATTTCCTTCTCATAAATATCTTTGTGTAAAAACTTTCCCTTGATTGGACGACTTTCAAAAGCAATGGGTCTTTCATCTTGCATTAAAACAACACCAATTCCATTTCCTAAAGCATCACATTCCACAATAAAGGTTTTTGTGAAGTCCAGTGTAGCTAAGACCGGTGCTTGGCAAATTGCCTCCTTAAGATGTTCGAAGGCCTTTGTTGCTTATGGAGTCCATGAAAATGCATCTTTCTTCAATAATGTTGTTAGAGGTACTGCTATTCTCCCATAATTCTTAACAAACTTGCGATAATACCCTGTCAACCTAAGAAATCCTTGCAGATGCTTTATGGATGTGGGGATTTTCCATTCGTTAATGGCTTTAATTTTTCTAGGGTCTACCTTAACTCCTTCATGAGATACAATATGACCCAGATATTCCACCTCTTGTACTCCAAAGAAACATTTGGATCTTTTTGCATATAATTGTTTCTCCTCCAATAGTTGTAGCACCCTGTCAACTTGTTCAACATGATCCTTCCAAGACTTGCTGTAGATTAGTATATCATCAAAAAATACTAACACAAATTTTCTAAGGAAGGGTTTGAAAATGGAATTCATCAAACCTTGAAATGTAGAAGGTGCATTGGTAAGGCCAAAAGGCATGACCAAAAATTCATAATGACCCTGATGAGTTCTAAATGTTGTTTTCCAAATGTCTTCAGTCTTCATTCTGATTTGATGATATCTTGAATGAAGATCCAACTTGGTGAAGTAAATTGATCCATGTAATTCATCTAGTAATTCATCAATGACAGGATTGGGAAACTTATCTTTAATAGTAAGTGATGAGCCCCAATTTTGGTACAATTTGGGCTCATTTTGGCCTATTTTACTTGCTCAAACCATTCATTTTTTATTGCTTATGCATGCATTTCTTAGTTTATTCATGTTGTTTGTAGGAAGAAGGGTAGGCACTCTCTCTACGTGACTAATGCATTATGATTCCAGGTTTTGGCATTAAAAGGGAGCAAAAGACAACGAAAAAGGAGATAAGGAGACAACGAGGTGGCACTACGGGTTTTGGGAGAGGATGTCCACGGTTCTAGGGACATCCCTCGTGATTCCCATCAAGAACTCTGAGCTCTAATCCATCTCCCCTCCGAGCTTAGAAAGCAGCCAGCTGTTCTACAGGAACAACAGTTATAAACTGCTCTACAGGAACAGCAATTATGACCACCCTACAGGATCAGCAGTTAAACTCTAGTTGGACAGCCGAGCTCCTAAAATGAAGGAAACTTGTTGGATCATCATTTTTGTATAAGTATGGAGGCTTTAGCCTTAGATAGGTTGTTGAAACTCTCGTATTGCTATTGTAATTTTGGAGCACAGTTCAGTTTTCGTTCCTTTTTGTAAGCCAATTTGGCATGATATCAGTTATGAATAAAGAAGGCAGTTTGTGATCTAGTTCTGAGTTTTTCTTAAGGAGACTATAGCTCTCAGGTTAGGGCCCAACCTGAGAGCCATAGATCCCCTCTGCTGTAGTTTTGTTTCCATTTCATTTCAGCACTTTGAGCTTTTCATTTACACATGCAATTCGAATTACAGATTGTTGAGTTGGTCTTTTTCATGAGTTAGATAGGAGATTGCTTATGGTGAATTTGTTTCCACTTGCTTAGTGTAGCAGAGGATAGATATAATCGATTGGAGCTCCAACAAAAAGGTTGTTAAGGCTCACGGCCGTCTCATCTGGGATTGGAGTGAAGTCCATGATTAACCACCAAAAATACGCATTTCTTTATTCCATGGTTGCTGCAAACACAGTCACGTTATGTTAGATGCTTCCACATGATTCACACCTGCACCACACTCCCTTACCACAGCTTCATGCACATTCTCCTTCACGTTTAGATTGCTGCTCATTGAATTTACAAGCATAGGTAGTTTAGGTTGATGCATTTTTGGTTGAGTGACAGTCATAAGCATTTGTTTCACTTACACTGCTCTCTCTCGTTCCATCACTTTGTCCTCCATCTTGATCACGCATGTAGACATCTCTTTGACCCCTGCTCCGCTCTGTTATCTCACAAATCCTTTCACTCCTCATGTACTTCCATTCTGTATCCCTTTCATTGACATAGCCCTTTACCTTCCATCCTCCTCCCTACACTCACTCCCCATCCTATTCTTCCACTTCTAAAGCCATCACCAACCTTATTCCTACCTTACACATCTCCCCCTACCATTCCATTATCCCTCCATCACTCCAAACACTCACGGTAGGTCATCCTGTAGCCATTTGTAGACATCCTGTAGAAAACAGAGTATCCTGTAGGATTCTCCACAGCCATCCCGTAGGAGGCCACTCTCTCGGTTGCTGAGCATCTGAATGCGATGAACCTCTGTGGATGGGTGCTAAGGATCCCTAGGGACCTCTCCTAGCCTCCCCAACCTATCCCACGCTTTCCTTCCTTCTCCATCCCATCTGCACAACCAAACCCTAGTTAGCACAAGATCACCATCATTCCACACACTTAAAGAAAAAATACAAAAACATAACTTTCATGATGCAAGTAGTTTAGATCCATGCATTTTCATTTATTAGAGGTAGTGACAGCATTGGTAGAAGTTGCATTTACATTCTTTGCGTTGTAGAGGTTAGACTAGTCAAATTAGGGTTTCCTAGGTTTACATGCTTTGATTTGATTTCAGTTCATTTTTGTCAATTAAAGTAGCTTTCCTTTGAGATTAGCTTTCGTCCATCAATTAGCAAGCTTCTTCTGAGAACCTATAGAAGTTGGCTTGAGCCCTAGTGGACTTGTGCCAGCTGACCAAGTGACAGCTGCGACAAGAGCTAGTACTTGTGCATATAGCATCGTCGCTTCCAAGTTTGTACGAACTACCGGGTTGATAAAATGAGAGACAGGAAGCCCCAGGAGTTGTAGCATTATTGCTACAATACTGGAGCTCACCATCTTTTTGGCGCCGTTGCCGGGGAAGCATCAGAGTATTAGTAATTGTTGCTTTTCTTCTACTTCCATACTCTTACTTCTGCTCAGTAGTTTACTTCATTTCCATTTTGCAAAAGTAGCTTAGCATTTCCTGCTTTCCTAGATTAATATTTCTTGCTTTCCTAGATTAGCATTTCCTGCTTTCCTAGATTAATATTTCTTGCTTTCCTAGATTAATTTTTCTTGCTTTCCTAGATTAGCTTTCCAATTTTGCAATTTCATTTGAGCAATATAGTTAGTTGTAGATCACTTTGTTTCAGTTTTGCAGGTACCAAAGAAAAAGCAAAAGCACTCAAAACAAAAGAAAGAAAAGTCCTTTCCATTTCATGCCTCGTAGGAACTGTGATAGATCAGGCAAATTCCTACCAAACACCCCCACCACATCACTGAGTCACCCTTCACTCTTCTTTGGTGACAGTGACCCAGAGGAACCTATAGGTGAACATCCGGAGATATACCAAGACCCTATAGAAGAAGAAGAGTTAGAGACCACTCCATCTGTAGCCATGGCTGATAATAGGAGAGAAGATGAGAGAATAGAAGGAGCTTTCCCCATCCGAGAGACCAATGGAGATATGAAAATGAAAAACATTAGCCCCTCTGCTTTGCCTCACTTCCATGGAATGACCACTGAGGATCCTGATACCTTCTTGTTTGAGTTTGATGTCCTTTGTAGAACCTATGACTATACTGAAGATGAGCAAAAGCTGAAGCTTTTCCCTTCCACTCTTAAGGATGCAGCACTACGCTGGTTCATGGGATTACCTGGGAATAGCATCGCTACTTGGGCTCAGATGCAGCAAGCCTTCAATACCAAGTATATGGATTATTGTATGTCCAAGGAAACCAAGGGGGAGATATTTCGAATGACCATGGGGAATGATGAGTCTTTAGAGGATTATGAGGAGAGGTTCCAACTTAGCTATAAACGGGCCAGGTGCACACTTGACCTTGAATCCCTCAAGTTGGTTCTACTCCAAGGAGTCCCTGAAGATCTCTTAGACACCCTTCACATGTTAGCTGGGGGGGACATTTACCAACTGCCTTATGAGGACATCAGGACTGTGTTTCGAAATCATTCCAGGGCAGCTAGAAAACGAGGTAGAGGAAATCTCCTCTCCACCGGTGTCCCTTTCTCCAAACATGATTTTACAAACCAATTAGAAGATCTTAAGAGTGAGGTGAGACAGACCATTGCCATGCAGCTGGACACATTTAGGATCCAGCAGAAGAAAGAAGAAGCTGAGAGAGCCTTGGCTGTCTTCTGCCCTAGGTGCACAAGAAGACATCCTAAGAACGAATGCCCATTGCATTCAGTCGAAGTGTGCTTCGTTTGTGAGGAGGACCACCCTACCAATCAGTGTCCCACCTTACCTGGGTTTAAATCCATGTACCAAGGGACTGAAGCCCCCACTGAACCTCTCTACTTCATCAACCAAAGGAGGCCACAAGGATCTAGACCCTATCAGCAGGGAATGCAAGGGGCACCACAAGCCTATTACAACCCCAACCAATCGACTCCTATGCCTTCCTGGGGTCCCCCTGCTCATCCTTCATGGTCCATGCCTCCTCCATGGTCTTATCCACCTCAGTACCCTACTCAACCTCCTTCTCATCCATATCACTCACATACCCAGTCGCAGCCTCAATGGAGTGCTCCTCAGTCGGGGTGGAGGCCCCAATACAACACTCCTCCTGCCATTTTGCCTCCACCACCAGTTCAACCTCAGCCTTTACCTCCTGCTCCTCCAAGGCAACCTCAGATGCCTGCTCAACCGAACCCGAACCCCAACAATAGACAGGCTCAGCGGGTATATACTGGGGAGACCTCATGCCCTACCTATGCTGTGGAGATCCAGGAGATCAATCTTAGATCTAGAAAGACTCTTCCAGATCGCCAACCTCCTCCCCTAGAGGATGAGGAAAACCATCAGGAGAGTGAACCAAAGCCTATTCCACCCTTTCCTGAGAGATTAACAGCCACCACACAACCTAACCCCGAAGAAGATGAGATTTTGGGTGAGCTCAAGCAGTTGTGTGTAAAAATCCCACTTCTCCAAGCCATCAAGGATGTGCCTATATATAACAAGCTCGTTAAGGAGAAGTGTTTCAAACACCCAGGCAGACGGAAGAAAGATGTGTTAGAAAATTATATATTACGGAGCAATGGAACACATAAAATATTGCAGAAATATAAACACAGAAAATGCACAAAACAAGAGAGACACAGATATACGTGGTTCACCCAGTTTGGGCTACGTCCACCCCGAACAGCCAGTCCTTCCTTTCTATTATCCAGCAAAATGAAGAAATACAACCTACATCAAAACCGCTATAATATCCTCTGTTTTCTCTCACAGTCTCACCTCTATGTTTCTCGCTCACCGAATACACATCTATGTCATAGCCTCAAATACAATGCCCTCATATAAAGAGAGGGGTCGCCTTCTAGGGAAAAAAACCCTAAACTAAACATAAGCTCTATCGTCAGATCATCCGCCTAATGAACGGCCCAGATTGACTAGAAATTACTATACTTTTACAAGGCAATTTTACATTTATTTTTGGCTTCGGGGGCGCTGCCCCCGAGCTCCCGCCGGGGGACCACTGGCCCCCGGACCCCCCAGCAGGGGGGGGGGGGGGGTCCCCCCCGGACCCCCGCGGGGGGGACAAGTCCCCCCCGCGTGGAGGGGTGTACAAACTTCCTGGGGTATACATCCCGCTGAAACAAAGACCTCTGAACAATCATGCTCCACACACAACAATCTCCCACTTGGAGAATGATTGTAGAAACTCCACTGCTGCTTCATTTGCTGGACAATGACTCCTCTTTGGACCTGGCTGTTCCTCATCTTCTTCGTCATCCTTGAAGACCAATTGAAACTGAGCATATTCCCATTTTCTCCCTGGTTACAACTTTTGTTAGCATATCTGCAGGATTCTGGCTAGTGTGTATCTTTTCCAGCTTCAACTCTCCATCTTCCAACACTGATCGTATGAAATGGTACTTGAGCTGTATGTGTTTTGTCCTGGAATGAAATGCTGAGTTCTTTGCAAGATGAATGGCACTTTGGCTATCACTGTATAACGTGCCCTTATCATGCTCCTTACCCAATTCACCCATAAACCTTTGTAACCAAATCATTTCTTTACTAGCCTTTGTAGCAGCAACATACTCTGCTTCTGTTGTTGAGAGTGCAACAACACTTTGGATTTTTGAAACCCAACTGACAGCTGTTCCTCCAACAGTAAATACATATCCTGTAGTGCTCCTCCTGTTATCTCTGTCACCTGCCATATCTGCATCAACATATCCCTGTAGAGAAATGTTTGAACCACCAAAGCATAATGCTTGATTTGTGGTACCTTTCAAATATCTGAGAATCCATTTTACTGCCATCCAATGTTCCTTTCCTGGATTGTTCATGTACCTGCTTACAACTCCCACTGCATGTGCAATATCAGGCCTTGTGTAGACCATTGCATACATTAAGCTTCCAACTGCTGATGCATATGGAACTTTAGACATATAATCCATGTCTTCTTGGGTTTTTGGGCACATTTCCTTGCTAAGTTTGAAATGGCTAGCAAAAGGTGTACTAACCGGTTTTGCATTTTGCATATTAAATCTTTTCAACACCTTTTATATGTACTCATTCTGAGACAATGTTAATTTGCGATTTTTCCTGTCTCTAGTTATTCTCATACCAAGGATTTGTTTTGCAGCTCCCAAATCCTTCATTGCAAATGAATTTGCCAATTTTCTTTTGAGTACATTTATTTCCTGCATGTTAGATCCTGCAACAAGCATGTCATCTACATACAATAACAATATAATATAGCTGCCATCATTTTGCTTTTTCAGATAAACATAATGATCAGAGTGACATCTAGTATAACCTTGTTCAGACATAAACTTGTCAAATTTTAGATACCATTGCCTTTGAGCCTGTTTTAAGCCATACAAGCTTTTCTTCAACCTACATACTAGTTTCTCCTTCCCTTTCACCTCATATCCTTGTGGCTGCTGCATATATATCTCTTCCTCCAAATCCCCATGGAGAAAGGTTGTCTTTACATCTAACTGCTCAAGATGCAAATCTTCAGCTGCTACAAGACTTAAAATAGTTCTGATTGAAGTCATTTTAACAACAGGAGAGAATATTTCATCAAAATCAATACCTTTCTTCTGTGCAAACCCCTTCACCACAAGTCTAGCTTTGTACCTCTGTTTTCCTCCATCTTCTTCCTTCAGCCTGTAAACCCATTTATTCTTCAATGTAGTTTTTCCTGCAGGCAACCTGACTAAATCCCAAGTCTGGTTATGCATTAAGGAGTCCATCTCTTCTTCCATGGCTACCTCCCACTTCTTCCTGCTTTCAACCTGCATTGCTTCTTCATAACATTCAGGTTCACCGGAATCAGTCAACAATAAATAATATAATGAAGGAGAATATCGTTCAGGGGGTCTACTTGTCCTGGTAGATCTTCTAACACCACTTTCAGGTGTTTGGGGTGCCTGTTGTTGCTGTGGTGGTTGCTGTTGTTGTGGTTGTTGATTATTATTATTTTCAGGCACCTTTACTTTTTCAGTGATTTCATCAAGAACTGTGTATTCCTTGTTTTCGTTTTCTTTCTTCTTTTCCTGCAACTGATTCTTATACAAGACCTTTTCATTGAATATTACATCTCTGCTCCTAATGATTTTTTGATTTTCATAATCATATAAGTGATAACCAAAATCATTACCACCATATCCAATAAAGGTACATTTCTTTGACTTTGCCTCAAGCTTTGTTCTATTCTCTTTATCAATATGGACAAAGGCCTCACAACCAAAAGGCTTTAAAAAAGAGTAGTTTACCTTTTTACCTATCCATGCTTCCTCCGGAACACCACCATCCAAGGAACTTGAAGGCCCTCTGTTTATTAGATAAACAACAGTATCTACAGCATCTGCCCAAAACTGTAAAGGCAATCTTGCATGCAATCTCATGCACCTTGCACGCTCCATGATTGTTCTGTTCATCCTTTCTGACACACCATTTTCTTGTGGTGTTCTTGGAACTGTCTTCTCTCTGCGAATTCCATGTTCTGAATAGTACCTATCAAACTCTTTGTTGCAATATTCACCTCCATTATCTGATCTAAGACACTTCAATTTCTTTCCTGTCTCAATCTCAACCAAAGCTTTCCATTTCTTGAAAGTATCAAATACATCAGATTTATTCTTAATACAATAAATCCAAGTTTTCTAGTTGCATCATCAATAAAGGTAACATAATAACGAGAGCCACCAAGAGATGATACCTGAGCAGGTCCCCATACGTCTGTATGCACAAGCTCTAATTTTTTGTTCTTCTTTTCTTTCCCAACTCTGAGAAATCTGACTCTCTTCTGTTTTCCATAAATGCAGTTCTCACAGAAGTCCAAATCAACATTCTTCAAACCTGGCAACAAATTCCTTGAGTGAAGAATCTTCATCCCTTTTTCACTCATGTGTCCGAGCCTATGATGCCATAATGCTGCATCTGCTCCTTTGGAAGTCAAAGCATTAACAGAGTTAGAAATACCATTGCATAAATACAATGTACCAACCTTTTCACCTTTTGCTATTACCAGGGCTCCTTTTGTGACCTTCCAAGCTTTATTTGTGAAAGTTGTCACACAACCTTCACTGCCTAACTGCCCTGTTGAAATCAGATTTTTCTTTAGATCTGGAACATGCCTTACCTCCTTTAGTAACCATTGGTTTCCATTCTGTTGTTTTACAAGAACCTTACCCATTCCAACAATTTTACAGGGTTTGTCATCACCCAGACGAACTTGTCCAAAATCTCCTTGAACATAGTCATAAAAGTATTTCTTTTCAGGTGTGGCATGGAATGAAGCCCCTGAATCTACCACCCAGGAATCAGTAATATTTTCAAAAGAAAGAATCAAAGCATCTTGTAACACCTCACCTGTCACATTCGCTTCATGATTGTTTTCTTGCTGTGCATCTCCTTCCTTTCCCTTCCGAGATCTACAGTCTTTCTTTAGGTGTCCTTTCTTTCCACATTTCCAGCACACTATCCTTGATCTAGACTTGGATCTGCCTTTCCTTGATTTACTGCGATATCCTGAGCTCTTTCCTCTTTCCATTTTTCTTCCTCTAGACTCTGCACTCAAAGCATTTCCCGATGTCTCACCGGAGCTTTTCCGTCGCATTTCCTCGCTAAGGATAGCACCGACAACATCATCAAACTTTAAAGTACTAGATCCAGAAACGGAGTTACTAATGGCCATTACCAAACCATTCCAACTTTCTGGTAATGAGCACAGGAATAACAGAGCTCTAACTTCATCATCAAAGTTTACCCCTACAGAACTTAACTGGCTTGTAACTGTATTAAAATCATTTAAATGGTTTGCAACAGATCCACCTTCCGACATATTCATATTAAATAACCGTTTCATAAGAAATACCTTGTTTGAGGCCGAGGGTTTTTCATATAGTTTCGACAACGTCTGCATCAAACCCTCTGTCGTGGTTTCCTTCGAAATGTTGAAGGCGACTGACGCAGCAAGGCACAACCGTATTGTTCCGAGTGCCTTTCTATCGAGAAGGTTCCATTCTTCGTCTTTCATACCCATCGGCATCTTTGTTTTTCCGCCCAATGGTAGGTATAGATCTTTCTGATACAGATAATCTTCCATCTGCATCTTCCACAGCGAGAAGTTTTGGCCGTTAAATTTCTCGACCCTAAACTTACCATCTTCCGCCATTGCTCCCACTCGAACCAGGAACCCTTATTTCCTGCGAGTTTATCAGCCAAATAGACCTTCGGCTCTGATACCAGTTGTTAGAAAATTATATATTACGGAGCAATGGAACACATAAAATATTGCAGAAATATAAACACAGAAAACACACAAAACAAGAGAGACACAGATATACGTGGTTCACCCAGTTTGGGCTACCTCCACCCCGAACAGCCAGTCCTTCCTTTCTATTATCCAGCAAAATGAAGAGATACAACCTACAGCAAAACCGCTGTAATATCCTCTGTTTTCTCTCACAGTCTCACCTCTATGTTTCTCGCTCACCGAATACACATCTATGTCACAGCCTCAAATACAATGCCCTCATATAAAGAGAGGGGTTGCCTTCTATGGCAAAAAACCCTAAACTAAACATAAGCTCTATCGTCAGATCATCCGCCTAATGAACGGCCCAGATTGACTAGAAATTACTATACTTTTACAAGGCAATTTTACATTTATTTTTGGCTTCGGGGGCGCTGCCCCCGAGCCCCCGGACCCCGCGGGGGGCACAAGTCCCCCCCGCACCCCCCCGCGTGGAGGGGTGTACAAACTTCCTGGGGTATACATCCGGCTGAAACAAAGACCTCTGAACAATCATGCTCCACACACAACAAGATGCCTCAACTATCAATGTCATAGGACAACTGTCTGACCTTATGCTAGGACAAGTCATCTGCCCAAAGTACCTAGATCCTGGAAGCCCTGTAGTAGATGTTCACATCAATGGCACCATTATCCCCCACACCTTGATTGATCTGGGGGCAGCCATCAATGTGATGACCAGAGATACCATGCTTAAACTCAACCTTCAGGGTTCCTTGAGGAAGACCTCGACAGTACTGCAATTAGCAGATTGCTCCACCGTGAATCCCGAAGGGATTGTGGAGGATGTCTTGGTCTCTATTGATTCTTGGGAATACCCTGTTGACTTCCTGGTTCTGCAACCAAAGGCCAAGCTTACTGGATATCCTCTCATCTTGGGAAGGCCTTGGTTAGCTACTGCAGATGCTTACATAAGTTGTCGGGCAGGAAACATGACCATCAAGAATGGTCCCATGTCCAAGCAGCTAGTCCTATACCCTCCTGCCCAACCTTCTTTAGAGCATGATTTACCACTTTGGGTGGAGGAAGGAGAGGAAGACGAGGTGTACTATGCACCTCTGTGCACCCTAGATACCAATAGAAGAGACCCTCCTACCGAGGATGATCTGATTGAGACCCTGATCCAAAATCCACCTTCCAGTGCACTATCTTTAGAGAAGTTGGTGGAGGATGCCCAAGCTAGCACCTCAGTGGACCTTTGTACAACTGGCCCTGTCACTCCCAGAGTCAAAAGTGTGGAGTTCGGCCCTGAGAGAGCATTAAAGATCAGCTCCCCCCATCTCCTTCCCAGGAGAAGGAGTTGTGTAGCCTATTGGCCAGCCACTTAGATGCCTTTGCTTGGAGCTATAAGGAGATGAAAGGAGTCCATCCCTCGGTCTGTACCCATCATATATACATCAAAGAGGATTGCAAACCAGTTAGGCAACCCCAGAGGAGAATGAATCCAGCCCTTAAGGACATTGTCAAGGAAGAGTTGCAAAAACTGTTGGATGCCAGATTCATCTACCCCATCTCAGATAGTGAATGGGTGTCCCCTCTAGTGTTGGTTCCCAAGAAGAATGGGAAGTGGAGGATCTGTGTAGATTACCGTGAGCTGAGCAAAGCTACCAAGAAAGACCATTTCCCCCTACCCTTCATAGATCAAGTGTTGGATGGACTGGCAGGAAAGAAGTTCTTCTCTTTCCTGGATGGGTTTAGCGGGTACAATCAAATCCAAATCAGCCCGGAAGACCAAGATAAGACCACCTTCACTTGTCCTTGGGGTACCTTTGCCTACAGAGTCCTTCCCTTTGGGCTATGCAATGCTCCTGCTACTTTTCAGAGAGCTGTCTTGAGCATCTTCTCGGAGTTGGTCCATGATGCGGTGGAAATATACATGGATGACTTTACTCCTTATGGGGCCAACTTCCAAGAAGCATTGACCAACTTGGGAAAGGTCCTAACCAAGTGCACCGAGATGAACTTGTCCCTTAGTCCCGAAAAATGTGAATTCCTAATGACTGAGGGGACCGTGCTAGGCCATACTATTTCTTCCCAAGGATTGCAGGTGGATCCCAACAAAATTGCTCTCATCAAGAGGGTTCCACCTCCTCAAAAAGTAAGGGATGTCCGGAGTTTCTTGGGATTAGCAGGATACTACCAGAGATTCATTAAGGACTTCAACAAGTTAGCCTCACCATTGTTTGGTTTGTTGGCAAAAGATGTGGAGTTTAAGTGGACTGACGATTGTCAGAGGAGTTTGAATGAGTTAAAGGACAAGTTGGTGTCTGCACCAATCTTGAGAGGTCCAAACTGGGCCCTACCTTTCCACATCCACACTGATGCCTCGAACAAAGCCATAGGTGCTGCCTTAGGACAAGTTGAGAAAAAACTTCCATATGCCATTTACTTCGTTAGCAAAAACTTGTCCAAAGCAGAGCTGAACTACACTGTAACCGAGAAGGAATTCTTAGCTGTGGTCCATGCACTGAACAAGTTTCGACATTATATTACTGGTTACCAGACTTTTGTACATACTGACCATGCTGCTATTAGATATTTGATGAATAAACCAGATGTGAATGCTCGTATCATTAGATGGTTACTTTTATTGCAGCAGTTTGATCTAACCATTGTTGATAAACCAGGGAGAGAAAATGTTGTTGCTGACTTCTTGTCTAGATTGGATTTGTCTGCAGGTGAAGATGGGACGGTGGATGACCAGATGCCTGATGAGCATCTGTTTGCTATATCAGTACTCTCTCCATGGTTTGCTGATATAGAAAACTACCTTGTTTCAGCTCAGTTCCCTCCACACCTCTCTTCAAAAGAGAAGAGCAAAATCATCAGAAAGAGTGCCTCATTTACATGGATTGGGGGCAATCTGTTCAAGCTTGGCCCCGATCAGATCTTAAGGCGTTGTGTAAGGGAAGAGGAAGTCTTTCACATCCTCCTCACCTGTCATGATGGGCCTTGTGGAGGACATTTTGCAGCAAAGAGAACTGCCTACAAGATCCTACAGGCAGGCTACTACTGGCCCACACTGCATCAGGATGTCAGAAGATATGTCAGCCAGTGTGACCAATGCCAAAGAATGGGGAAACTGACCCAAAGGGATGAGATGCCTCTCCAACCTCAAGTGACTCTTGAGCCATTTGAGAAGTGGGGCATGGACTTTGTGGGTCCAATCAATCCCTCTTCGAGGCAAATATCCTACATCATTGTGTGCACTGACTACCTGACGAAGTGGGCAGAGACCAAAGCCATCAAAGCAGCAACAGACGAAAAAGTGGTCGAGTTCTTGAGAAAGAACATCTTCTATAAGTTTGGCTATCCAAGAGAGCTGGTCACCGATCAAGGGAGCCAGTTCACCTCCCACTTGGTTGAAGATCTCCTAGCTCATCACAAGATCAAGCATAGAACCTCCACTCCCTATCATCCTCAAGCAAATGGGCAAGTGGAGGTCACCAATAGAGCATTAGAGGTGATCTTGACCAAAGTGGTGAGCAGCAGCAGAAAGGACTGGGCAGATCGCCTGGTTGAAGCCACCTGGGCTTACAACACCACTTGGAAGACCACCACCAGCTTCACACCTTATGAGCTGGTCTATGGGAAGAAAGCTTTGCTGTCCATTGAGTTTGAGTATAACACTTTGAGGATGGCAGCTCAGCTGGACCTAGATCTCAGC
The DNA here is from genome assembly GCA_031772625.1 of Pinus tabuliformis. NCBI lineage: Eukaryota > Viridiplantae > Streptophyta > Pinopsida > Pinales > Pinaceae > Pinus > Pinus tabuliformis. The sequence goes on along the minus strand of CM062814.1, from coordinate 875,774,372 downwards.
CATGCATAGCAAGAAAGGTTGTTGTAGCTGAATGGACTGGATGAGCACCGCATGCAGGTCCTCCTTCACTCAGAAGTGGTTCAACTTCAGAGGAAGGTGTGGCATGACCAACATCTCCATGACAAGCAATTCCAGCCGGGAGATTGGGCTTTGTTGTATGACTCCAGATTCAAATATTTCAAGGGGAAGTTGAGAACCAGATGGCTAGGACCATATGTAGTGGAGTAGTGCCATGACAATGGATCTGTCCTCATTCGAACCATTGATGAGGAAGCCATTCCCATGCTTGTCAATGGGCACCGATTAAAGATCTACAGAAGACCTCTCTCAAGACAAGAGTTTTTCAGCACTATGGAGAAATCTGTTTTAGTCATAGAGAAGGGTTCTGCCTCCACTTTGGGCATACCCTGAAGAGAAAAAAAAGAAAAAAAAAAAAAAAAAAAAAAGATCCTTGGGTGAAAACCTCTCTGAGGCGCCCAAGGCAGGCAGTAGGGGTGAAAACCTCATTGAGGCACTCCTATTGTCTTTCAAAAAAAAAAAAAAGAAAGTTTAAAAAAGATCCTTGAGTGAAAACCTCTTTGAGGCGCTCAGGGCAGGTAGCAAGGGTGAAAACCTCTTTGGGGCGCCCCTGCTATCTTTTCAAAAAAAAAAAAAAAAAAAAAAAGAGAGAAAAAAAAGAAAGAAAAAAAAACAATAAGCACAATAAAAGTTTTGCATGCAGATGTTCTATGGAGGAGAAGAAGCCTCTCCACTCCAAGCCAGGGGCCTTCATCATGCTATCAAAGGATGCCATCAACACCTCCTCCAAGAATAACAATGTTTTTCAAGGTATGTGCAATTTTTATCATGATTTGGATCTTCTACAGGAAGATACAGTTTTCTACAGGAACAAACATTCTTCCTATAGGAAGACGCGGATCTTCTACAGGAAAGTGCAAAATTTCTACAGGAAGCTCTGTGTTCTACAGGAAACTTCCTGTAGAAGGTTGCGACGGCCGAAATGTGTTTCAAATGAAGATATAGCGACTGAGGAGTGGATTGAATGCGTGCATGCCACTGATGGCACCCCTGAACATTGCTATTATCTTGCTCCACCATCCTCGTCGCCATGCAACCAAGATCCCTGCAGCAGCACAACAAAGAAATGAGTTCTCGTGAAAAAAACATCTGTCAAAGAAAAATCAAGCACCGAGAGCCATACCACATCCACGTTATGCATCAGAAGCGCTGGGATCGTGATCGAGAAGCCAGAACCTCCAGCATGTAGCATGCACCCAAGGAGAAAGGACTGTGACAAGACCCCTCGCAGGGATCCTGTAACAGTTCAACTTGCTCGAGTGAATACCGTCCACAACACCGCCATCCGAGATAAAACACGGGCGCATGAACGCAAAACCATCCACTCCAGCGTCAGCAACCGGTAGCAATGTGCCTCCGGGTCTGTGTAAGCCGCGTGCAGCAGGTAAATCCATCATCCACAAATTGGAAATCATGTGCAGCCGCGCGCAGGTAAGTGTTCTAATCCTTCTCTCCATCAAATTGCATGGATATTACTTTGATTTGTTTTGCATGGCATAAAGGTGAATGGTTGAGCGGCCGTAAGGCCAGTTGACTGGCCACATCGGCTAGTGAAGGGATAGTAGGATGATGAGGTGGCAGCCACAACAAAGGACACACGCAGCACGCACGTGAAGATCAGTCCCGTCAACCAAAAAAATGAGTTTAACCGAAAAGGGTGGCGGCAGATCTGTGGGAATGAATGCGGCAGCAAGCGAATGTGCAGTCGGATGATGGGTGACGTCACCCAACGGTCCGGCGGGGATAGCTCACCCCCCGCGCCACGAGCTGCGCCGATTCAAAATCTAATCAGCTCGATTAAGCGTGTATATCCATCAACCTCACTTCAAAACTCGAGTAGCTCCTCTGATTACCTCTGCATGTTGATACGCCAAGCTCTCGGCTACCTGAACGCTGGTAAGGCACCTCTCGACCGCTGTCCAACTATAGCTCCCCCCGAAGTCTGCGCACTGCTCCTACAGGAACAGTTTCTACAGGAACGCAGTCCTACAGGAAGCAGTATCTACAGGAAAGCAGTCTCTACAGGAAGGTGAAGTCTTCACGTAAAAAAAGGTGGCGGAAAAGAGGTAACCCTGAAACTCCTTCCGCAATTGGTTTTCAAAGGTGGCAAGGTCATTATTCACAGTCTGGTCATAAAAGATATTGGATTGCCGTGCCCATACTATCGCTTCTACAGGATAGAGGTATAATTAGACTGTGGTTTTGTGAATTCATTGCATGCTCTGTCTATAAGACCGAATTCCCTTTGTATTTACCACCTGTGGTCAAAACCACCGTGTTCGTCATGCCTGGTGGGTTTATCAGGCGAGAGCCCACTGATTCAAATACATTAAGGAGAAACCCGGCAGTGGTTGAGCTCTTCACTAGAGCACAATGGATGCCTTTTTGTGATAAGCTACAGGGCTACGATGATGAAGTAGCCGAGGAATTCTTGCAGGCCTTGAAGCCTAAATCCCTGACACTGGCCACGGTAAGCTTCAGAGGTCTCAGCCTCCAACTCACCCCAGAGCATATAAGTCGAATCACGGAACTGCCCATGGGTCTGCCGTGGGATAAAGAAGAGCGGAAGTGGAGCCAGCAAGCAAAGAAGGAGTTTTTCACACCTGAGGAAGAATTCTCTGAGGATAAAAATGGGGTGAGGAGGACCAACCTGTCACCACCATGGAACGAAGTCAATCTGCAAATTATGAAATATATTACTTGTGAAGGCCGGTTCAGTATCGTGTATGCATATCACTTCCGGCTCCTCACTGAGTTAAGGCACGGAATTGACCTTCCTGTAGAGCAAAAACTAAGCATCCCTTATTATCTCCTGTAGTCCCTAATGGAGTGTGCTACAAAGCTAAGACAGGGAATCCCTAATCAGATAGCCCATCATGGGTTGATAAAATTGCTTGTGGAGGATGCTCTCCACTCATATAAAGTCCCCCTCGCATGGGAATCATTTAGGAACTTAACAAGAGAAGGGGACATAAAAATGTTGCTTGAAGAAACGGGGTCCTCTAGCGGTGAAGAAGAAGAGCACGTAGCCAAGAGTAAGAAAGGGAAAAGCAAAAAGGTCCCGACTCCAACACAGAAGAAATAACGAAAAGAGAAGGAGGAGGGAAAGGATGACAGAGCAAAAGAGGACACCCCCATCCTGTCAGCAAGGGAGCAGAGGTTGAAAAGCAGGGCAGTCAAAACTGAGGTGGTCCCTGCCAGCCCAAGCACCTCGTCAGCTCCTGCAGTCAAAACCAAAACCAAAATCCATGCAGCCAAGCAAGAAAAGGTGGCGGAAGTTGCATCTACAGGAACGCAAGCACAGGCTTCTACAGGAAGCCCGAAAACACAAAAGCAGGCTTCTACAGGAAGCCCGAAAACAAAGACAAAGGCTTCTACAGGAAGCCCAAAGATCAGTAGGGAGCAGGCTTCTACAGGAAGCCCAAGAGCAACAACCAAGGCTTCTACAGGAAGCCCGAAAATCATTGGAGGACAGGCTTCTACAGGAGGCCCAAAAACGGAGAAAAAGGCTTCTACAGGAAGCTCGAAAGTGCAACCACAGGCTTCTACAGGAAGCCCGAAGACAGAGACAGGGGCTTCTACAAGAAACCCGAGATTGGAAAGAGGGGCTTCTACAAGAGACCCGAAGGTCATTGAGAAACAGCCTCCTATAGAGAGTCCGAAGACAAAGAAAGAATCTTCTACAGGAAGCCCAGAAGCGGGCAAAGCAGGGTCTTACACAGGAAGCCCGAAATCTAAAAAGGAGAGGCCCTCTACAAGGAGCTCCGAGAGAGAAAAACGCAAGAAAGAGAAGGCTGGCATTCTTGAGAAAGAGGCAGCAGTGGCACTGGCTGCCCTCAGCACACCTCCAAAACCAAAAGAGAAAAGGGAGAGGGAGACCCCTCTACCACCTGAAGTCAGGAGAAGCAAGAGGATGACCACGGGCAAGCCACAGCCTCCACCCAGCAGCCAAACCACTTCAGGGGATGTCCCTACTTCACCCAGTGCAAGGACCCCCTCTAAAACATCAGCCACCCCAGAAAAGGGGAGCCCAAAAATAACTTCCTGGACACGAAAAATAGGCCAGTCGCCTTTCGAAACCCGACTCAAGGAAATAGAAAAGGGGAAGGAAGCATCACCCTCATCACCACCAGGGGCAGAGAAGGCAGGCCCATCAACACCAGAAAAGAAAGAGCCTGTTCCGGTCCCGAGTCCTCGGCCAAGGACAAGGAGCAGGAGCAAGGTTTCTCAAGGATGAGCAAATGGTTCAACTGGGGGGTGATGATGAGCCCCAATTTTGGTACAATTTGGGCTCATTTTGGCCTATTCTACTTGCTCAAACCATTCATTTTTTATTTCTTATGCATGCATTTCTTAGTTTATTCATGTTGTTTGTAGGAAGAAGGGTAGGCACTCTCTCTACGTGACTAATGCATTATGATTCTAGGTTTTGGCATTAAAAGGGAGCAAAAGACAACGAAAAAGGAGATAAGGAGACAACGAGGTGGCACTGCGGGTTTTGGGAGAGGATGTCCACGGTTCTAGGGACATCCCTCGTGATTCCCATCAAGAACTCCGAGCTCTAATCCATCTCCCCTCCGAGCTTAGAAAGCAGCCAGCTGTTCTACAGGAACAGCAGTTATAAACTGCTCTACAGGAACAACAATTATGACCACCCTACAGGATCAGCAGTTAAACTCTAGTTGGACAGCCGAGCTCCTAAAATGAAGGACACTTGTTGGATCATCGTTTTTGTATAAGTATGGAGGCTTTAGCCTTAGATAGGCTGTTGAAACTCTCGTATTGCTATTGTAATTTTGGAGCACAGTTCAGTTTTCGTTCCTTTTTGTAAGCCAATTTGGCATGATATTAGTTATGAATAAAGAAGGCAGTTTGTGATCTAGTTCTGAGTTTTTCTTAAGGAGACTATAGCTCTTAGGTTAGGGCCCAACCTGAGAGCCATAGATCCCCTCTGTTGTAGTGTTGTTTCCATTTCATTTCAGCACTTTGAGCTTTTCATTTACACATGCAATTCGAATTACAGATTGTTGAGTTGGTCTTTTTCATGAGTTAGATAGGAGATTGCTTATGGTGAATTTGTTTCCACTTGCTTAGTGTAGCAGAGGATAGATATAATCGACTGGAGCTCCAACAAAAAGGTTGTTAAGGCTCACGGCCGTCTGATCTGGGATTGGAGTGAAGTCCATGATTAACCACCAAAAATACACATTTCTTTATTCCACGGTTGCTGCAAACATAGTCACGTTATGTTAGATGCTTCCACATGATTCACACCTGCACCACACTCCCTTACCACAGCTTCATGCACATTCTCCTTCACGTTTAGATTGCTGCTCATTGAATTTACAAGCATAGGTAGTTTAGGTTGATGCATTTTTGGTTGAGTGACAGTCATAAGCATTTGTTTCACTTACACTGCTCTCTCTCGTTCCATCACTTTGTCCTCCATCTTGATCATGCATGCAGACATCTCTTTGACCCCTGCTCCACTCTGTTATCTCACAAAGCCTTTCACTCCTCACGTACTTCCATTCTCTAGCCCTTTCGTTGACATAGCCCTTTACCTTCCATCCTCCTCCCTACACTCACTTCCCATCCTATTCTTCCACTTCTAAAGCCATCACCAGCCTTATTCCTACCTTACACATCTCCCCCTACCATTCCATTATCCCTCCATCACTCCAAACACTCACGGTAGGTCATCCTGTAGCCATTTGTAGACATCCTGTAGAAAACAGAGTATCCTGTAGGATTCTCCACAGCCATCCTGTAGGAGGCCACTCTCTCGGTTGCTGAGCATCTGAATGCGAGGAACCTCTGTGGATGGGTGCTAAGGATCCCTAGGGACCTCTCCTAGCCTCCCCAACCTATCCCACGCTTTCCTTCCTTCTCCATCCCATCTGCACAACCAAACCCTAGTTAGCACAAGATCACCATCATTCCACACACTTAAAGAAAAAATACAAAAACATAACTTTCATGATGCAAGTAGTTTAGATCCATGGATTTTCATTTATTAGAGGTAGTGACAACATTGGTAGAAGTTGCATTTACATTATTTGCGTTGTAGAGGTTAGACTAGTCAAATTAGGGTTTCCTAGGTTTACATGCTTTGATTTGCTTTCAGTTCATTTTTGTCAATTAAAGTAGCTTTCCTTTGAGATTAGCTTTCGTCCATCAATTAGCAAGCTTCTTCTGAGAACCTATAGAAGTTGGCTTGAGCCCTAGCGGACTTGTGCCAGCTGACCAAGTGACATCTGCGACAAGAGATAGTACTTGTGCATATAGCATCGTCGCTTCCAAGTTTGTACGAACTACCGGGTTGATAAAATGAGAGATAGGAAGCCCCATGAGTTGTAGCATTATTGCTACAATACTGGAGCTCACCAGTAAGCTTGTTGAGCTCCCTATAATTTGGACATATGTGCCATGATCCATCCTTCTTGTGCACCAATACTACTAGAGCAGAGAAAGAACTTTGATTAGGTTGAATTATACCAGCCTCTAGCATTTTTGCAACCATACGTTCAATTTCACTCTTTTGGGCATAGGGATATCTGTACGACCTGATGTTTGGAGGAACACTTCCTGGAATCAGATGAATAATATGATCATGATCACGAATAGGTGGGAGACCTTTGGGAGTCTCAAATACCTTGGAATGATTGTCCAAGACTTTTTGGAGATCTGAGGAAATAAATGATTTTGATGTGGAAACATCTAGCGAACATAATTGTGCAATTACACTTCTTTGTTCCTTTTTTAGAATCTTTTTCATACCGTTACAGCTAATTATCTTTCATGGTTTCCCTGCAATACCCCTTAATTAAACTTCCTTTCCTTCCACAAAAAATTTCATGAAAAGTTCTTGAAAATTAAAACCTATTGCACCCAAGGATTGTAGCCATTTGACTCCTAGTACAACATCAAGACATCCCATTGGAATGGAAAGCATTGGGCTAGTCAGTACATATTCTCCCATGGATAGCTTGATATTATGGAACTTTCCAGAGCAATTTATTTTTCCTCCATTTGCAACCATCACTTGAAACTCTGGTCCTGGATATAGGAAGCAATTCAATTCTTTTGCTACCTTACAATGAATCAAAATTGTGGGTACTTCCTGAATCAATCAACACTATTACCTTTTTATTCTTGATTTGTCCTTCTATCTTGATGGTTTGAGGAGTGGTAATTCCAGGAAATGCATTACAAGATATGGTTGGATCCATTTCTTCTTTATCTAGGCTTTGTTCCTAGAGTATATCCTCTTCTTTTAACCTTTCTTGCTCCTTTTCTTCTTACTCTTCACAATCTATGTAGAATAATTTCTTCAACACACTTATGACCTTCAGTGTATTTGCTATCACAACTGTAACAAAGCCCTTTTTCTCTTTTTTCTTCCAATTGTTGTGGTGTCAACCTTATAGGTTGTGGAAGACTAGGGGCAACAACACTTCCATCTTTATAGTTGTGAGTGGTATGCTTCCTGGTTGGCATAATTTTGCTTTCCATTTTTCTTGCTAACCTGAATGCCTTCTCTAATGAATCAGGTTCCCAAAGGTGAACATCATGTTGGATATTATCCTTTAAATTCCCTATGAACACATCAATCCTATGCTCCTCTGGAATATTTTTTACCCTTATGTTCAATTTTTAGAACTCCTCAATGTGCTCCATTATTGAACCCTTTTGTTTGAGACTTATCAATTGGCTAAAAAAAGTGTTGCTTTTTGTATCCTCATAATGTGCTGCCAATTCTTTTGTAAAAATTGCCCAAGTGATAATTTGCTTAGGAGAGAAAATTCATTGATATCATACAAACTGATTTGGTTCCAAATATAAAGTTGCAATACGTACCTTTTGTGTGTTTTGCACATTATTGAGATCGAAAAATTGCTCCATTTGTAATGTCCATGTTGCGGGATCCTTGCCATCAAACTTCCTCATATCAATTTTTGGAATATGGTGGATCTTTGATCCAACATTAGAGTTTATGAAATCATGATTAACATTTCTTTTGTTTGCATCATGAGTTTCCTTTACTACCCTTTCACCATTAGTAAGTATTTCTTGTAGAAAATTTGTCAAATCTGTCTTCAAATTTGCCATGCCTGTCTTCAAATCTGTCTTCAAATCCATCTTCAAATCATCCATCTTAGCTTCCATGCCATTCATATTAGCTTCCACGCCCTTTATATTAGATTCCACGCCATTTATCTTAGCTTCTGTTAGCTTTTGTGAGAGTGACATTTGTTGCACTTGGTCTTGTAATTTTGATATATCATGTAGCATTTCTTCCTCTTCTTCATGAGTCATGCTAGAGCTTTCAGGTTTCTTACTAGGTGTTTGCATTTTCTTTCCTTGGGGCATCAGTTATCGATAATAATGCTTTACTATGCCCTTTGAATTTCTTCAAAATAATTTTTCAAACCAAGCTTAAGAAAAAATTTAAAAAAATCTACACACCGTTTTTCACTTTGTAGGAGCTCGATATTTCCTCTGATGTATCTCTGTAATTTCAGATCATCCAGTTATGAAATTGTGACCTGTAGTAGCCCTCTGTGTCCTCTTTCCAATGCCGCTAGTCTGATCCAAATTGGATTCTCCAAGGAAGAGTTATGCCAAATCTTCTATAGTGACTTGATTATAGACTAGTTTAGTAGAGCGAACTTGTACGACATGCCACATGTCCCTTTTTCAACCTTTGGCTCTAAAAAATATATACAAGAAACTACAGTCTATCCTCTTTCCGTACCTTCTTATGAAATTTCAATCGGACGCATAGAGAAAAAGTTATGATGATTTTCCCCAGGTCACCTGTTTGGAATGTAATTCAGGAATCTGCAAAAAGACCAATTTCCTCAAATCATATCTCCACAAATATAGTGCAAAAAGCTCTAAAATTTTGACCCAAGGTTCAGTGTGATTGCGTCTCAAACGGGTTTTTTTTTTCACTTCTGAAATGTCGCAGAAAAAAAATTATAGCGAAAATACCACGATGACCTATTTGGAGCAGCGAAACCCTAGAATCCAAAGCTCTGATACTTAATGTTATGAAACCAGCTCACAAAAAGATAGAAAAGATAGATCAACACCTTAGAATTCAGCCTCTTCGAGGGGGAAACCTCCTTTACATTACACAAATGAATGATTCTTTGATGATTCAAATGAAAAAATCTCCTTTCTATATATAGGAGTCTAAGGAGTCACAATATAACCTAGCCGACCTAACAATAATAATATAAAGGCACAAAAAGAAAAATAGAGGGATTCTATGGGGCACAGTAATAACAATATGGGGACAATAGGGGCACAACAATATTAATAAGAGATACAACTACAATATTAATGGGGAAATCACTAGTATTATAGGGACCTAATAATATGCCTGAAAAATAGGAGTCCAACTCTTCAACTCTGATTTAGTGGCAAGGAAATATTCAACTGTAAATGCTTGATCTTCTACAATGTAAATTTCTAGATAAATGGTTAGCGTAAATCTATCCATTTTCCACATATCCCAAAAAACCATGTATGTCTGGACTTTGGTTGTGTGTAAGAGAGGGGAGATCACATAAATAATCCATTATCAAAAGAAAAAGTTAAAGCACAACATTCTATGGAGAATTTTTTAAAATTTTATTACATACCTTAGAAAGTTTGAAAGGACATAACTAAAGCTTCCCTCTCCTTCCACACTTTGTTAAATATGATCCTTCTCCAATGGAGATGTGGCCTGCAGAATCACAATTAGCAAAAAAACTATGAAAAGTAAGTTTAATGAATTAAAGTAGCTTTGTTATACCTCAAGCAAATGGACTATGAGAAATTGGATTCATTTTCTACAAAAGATTATATAGCAAGATCTAATTACATGTTTTACTGAAACAAAGGTAAATTGGATTCATGCTCTGCAATAGATGATATAATGAGATCTAATGACATTTTCAACTCAAACAAAGGTAAGTTGAGTAAGCTCAAGCTCCAAAATGATGGCATCCAACTTCTCAGTGGCAGTTACTGTATATATCTAGCTAGAGGCTATAACATAAATATATTTGTTATATGTGAAGATAAAAAAATGAAAGGAATGTGAAATTTTTACCATCAACTATAAGTTCCTTTAAAGGACTAGATCAAACCATAACATTGCTATCAAGATAATCAACTCACCCATTCTAGTATGCTTCTAGTATTTTCATGATAAAACTCAAACTTAATAAAATTCAAACAACATAAATTAACCAACAATATGTTTGAGGTTGGTTACCTAAGGATTATATCATACTAAATTACCTTTTACATCTAACATTGAAAATGATTGTGAAAGAAATGAAGACAAATCAGTGATTATGATGGATGCATGTGATGAAAAAATAAAAAAAACCTTTCTTCTTGCTACTGATGATCCTTCTAGGGGATTCTTGGATGAAGTTGATCCTGATCTGCTTTCTAAAATCAAAGAGACATTTTCTAGCTACTCTGATTTGACGGACAACAACCCTAATGTTTATGAAAATGAATATGGAAAACAATAAGCATCGATGAACCTAGCCTTGAAGAAGGTGTCTCAAAGTCTAATATGGATAGTATTTTCAATTTCTATACCTAGGAGAGGGTTTTCCTAGTTGGGTTCTCTAGAGAGTTTTGTTTTTTTTTGCTATAGTGTGACTTCGTTTTATTTCTGTTCTATTCCACTACAAATTGGTAGAGATATTTTTTGTCTTCATGCAACAATTAGTTTCAGATTTATTGATTCAAGAAGTAGTAGAATTTCAAGAAAATTCTACACAAGGGACAATTAATCTATATTTTCACTTATATCTTTTGCAAGTAAAATTCACAACTAAATTTTCATCCAAAGTGTTTAGGTTACTAGCAAGTGGTATCACAACATATCTCAACATTGCAAGGCATAAATCATATTATTCAATAAGGTTGAGACTTGAGATACAAAAATCTTCCCAAGTTATGCAAGCAGGAAAACTGCTCATTTTTAGTGCTAAATCTATCCAACGAGGACAAAATTATGCGATTTTCAACACCCTCTAGTCAAAGTTATTGCTGGCCTCATTCAACTTAATTAAGAATATGTCAATCTTGTTGAGATTTGTTCTCCATTTCATGCTTCTAAGTTATATATTTATGTAACCTAATATATCGTTTATGTTAAGTGATTATTCATTAAAAATTATTTAGTCCATCCAATGCACCTACCTAATTTTCTAATCAGTTCCTAGGAAGACTCTATCAGACATTTGCAGCAGAAAATAGAAGAGTGTTTTAGTACCTAGCGTTATAAAGCTCTAATCTAGAAAAAGTATTTTGGGTTGTTTCCCTAAAAATATTTACAAAATTTTCAATCATAAAGCCATTTCAGGGAGAATTTTAGTCAGGGTTAAATTTAGTATTATTTTTGGAAAATTTGAATGCAAATAAAAGAAATGAAATTCTTCCCGTTTTCTCAAAAGATTCCAGCACCAAATATGAGTGAATTCACAGAACTTAAGATTTGGAAATAATTAAATTTCACTTCGCTTTTCTAGGAACATATATGAGTGAATTCGCAAAACCTGAGATTTGGATTCCGGAAACACTTAAATTTCCCCTCATTTATTAGGATTAGAAGTTCCCTGAGATACAAACATGTAGCATTAAGGATCTACTTTGCTTGTTTAAGGACAATGTTCAGTTTATAAATAGTGATACAAGAATCCTTGTATACATGCTTGACACAGTTCTTCGGTCACAACTAATGAAACTGAACTCCATCAATACATGATAGACAAGGTATAATGTAAGAGAGAATCTACTTTTCAACATATACTTTGACAAAAATAAACATCTATACAGCCATATAAAGTTGTCACCACACCAAAGAAGGAATTAAAACCAAAATAAAAATATGAACAGGATTGGATTGTTATGGTTACTCTAACAAAATGTTAAACAGGATCAATATGTTAATATGGAAAAGTGTAGTTGATTATGATTTGTTGAGCCCAAGGGGTTAGCCCAACCAAATGTCATTAATGTTACTGGGTATTTGGCTAGTTCTATGCTGGCAGGTGCCCTGTTTGAAATCCCTTGGGTGAGGTGCACTAGTCAATGCCAATGGATTTACTAGGGATGCCACCCAGGGATGCTATCCATGAATGTGGGGAAACATCCATTAGGATTCCCCAGAGAGTTTTTCTTGGAAAGAATAAAAATAGGATTTCCTAAAGAGAAATTTTGAGATGCATACAATGTACATGGAGTAAAATCAACTCTATAGAGACAAACCATAAAAGAAGGAAAAATACATATGCTTTTATCTATGTTCCCTCACTTTCCCTCCTGCCCTGTGAAAAGTGAAAATATGCTACTCTTAAACTTAAAAGAAAGGATGAAAAAAATAGTGAATTTTGAACCAGTCCTCCTTGTGTGTAAGAAGACTAAAAGTGGGGTCGAAATGCATTGAGGTTAGATTGAAGAGGTAAAACCTTAACTCACAACTCTCTTCCATCTCATTTTCCCTCCCACCCTATGAAAAGTGAAAATATGCTACTAGTAGACTTAAAAGCAAGGATGAAAGAAATAGTGAATTTTGAACCAAAGATCTGAGGTGTGTGTACTCCTCCCTGTGTGGAAGAAGACTAAAAGTGGGGTGTAAATGTAGCGAGGTTAGAAATGAAACATACCTAGGCATTATTAATGGATTGAAGATCCAATGGTGGGGGATCTGAGGTTTGTGTACTCTGCCTTATGTGGAAGAAGACTAAAAGTGGGGTGGAAATGCAGCACGGTTAGAAATGAAACATACCTGAGCACCATTAATGGATTGAAAATCCAATGGTGGGGTTCGATATTAGTCTACTATTGGTAAAACCTTAATTCAAAGCACTCTTCAATCTCATTTTCCCTCCCACCCTGTGAAAAGTGAAAATATACTACTCTTAAACTTAAAAGAAAGGATGAAAAAAATAGTGAAATTTGAACTGATCCTCCTTGTGTGGAAGAAGAATAAAAGTGGGGTGGAAATGTAGCAAGGTTAGAAATGAAAAACATACCTTGGCGCCATTAATGGATTGAAGATCTAATGGTGGGTTTCGATATTAGTCTGCTACTGGTAAACCTTAATTCACAACTCTCTTCAATCTCGTTTTCCCTCCCACCCTGTGAAAAGTGAAAATATGTTACTCGTAAACTTAAGAGCAAGGATGAAAAAAACACTGAATTTTGAACTAGATATCTAGGGTGTGTGTACTCCTCCCTGTGTGGAACAAGACTAAAAGTGGGGTGTAAATGCAGTGATGTTAGAAATGAAACATACCTAGGTGCCATTAATGGATTGAATATCTAATGGTGGGGTTTGATATCAATTTGCTACTGGTAAAACCTTAATTCACAACTCTCTTCAATCTCATTTTCCCTCCCACCCTATGAAAAGTGAAAATATGCTACTAGTTTTCCCTCCCTCCGCCTTATGAAAAGTGAAAATTTAATTCACAACTCTCTTCAATCTCGTTTTCCCTCCCACCCTGTGAAAAGTGAAAATATCTACTAGTTTTCCCTCCACCCTATGAAAAGTGAAAATATACTACTTGTTTTAGAAAGTAAATGAATATTGGAATTAGGAGGGCTTTGTTACATCAAAATTAAGGCTGAATTTTTTCAAAAATGTTAAAATTTCCCTCCCTAAAAAACAATAAATACAATATTTATAGAGTATAGAGTAGATGTGTAGGTGTAATGTAAGTATGTAAACAATTCTAAATATGGTCTTAGTTAAAGAATAATAGTAATAATAATAATAAAATTCAAAAGTATGGGGAAGAGTGCAAAAATCTAAATGTTGGCTCAATTAATAATAAAATTAATAAAATTCAATTTGTTATATTTTGATTTTGTTATTAACTTGTGAATAGGTTTTGTTACAATACCATGAGCCAATACCATGGCTTATCAATACCTCAAGCCCAAAAACCATAACTTATTTCACAACCAAAATATTTTATAACAATATGAAAAGATTCTTAACCATGGATATTCACCCCCCACATTATAGTGGATATTATTAACTTGTAAAAAATTGGTTTTTTTATAATACCATGGGCCAATACTATGGCTTATCAATACCACATGCTCTAAAAACATAACTTATTTCAAAATAAAAATACTTTATAACAATATGAAAATATTCTTAACCATGGATATTTATTCTCACTTTACCATGGATATTATTAACTTGGAAATAGACTTTGTTACAATACCATGGCTTATCAATATCACATGCCCAAAAAACATAACTTATTTCAAAATCAAAATATTTTATAAGAATATGATAGAATTCTTAATCATGGATATTCACCCCCACTTTGTCATTGATATTATGAACTTGTGAATTGGATTTGTTACAATAGCATTGATAATACCATGGCTTATCAATACCACATGCCAAAAAATCATATGCTATTTCACAATCTAAATATTTTATAACAATATGACAAGATTCTTAACCATCGATATTTACGCCCACTTTACCATCGATATTATTAACTTGTAAATAGGCTTTGTTACAATACCATGGGCCAATATCATGCCTTATCAATACCACATGCCGAAAAACCATAAATTATTTCACAATAAAAATATTTTAATTTAATTTAATTTTATAACATTTTTTATTTGAAGCTAATAGGAAAAGGGTTGAAATTAGTTTTGAGATATATATAAACCTTTTATCCTCATAACTACTAAAATTATTCCCATATAAATTAAATTAAGTTTTTAATAAAATTAAAAATGAGAATACTTTTGTATTTAAAGATGTGAAATTTATATAATACAAATATTAGTAAGAACCATCATAGATCTATCTTAACTAAGGATCCAAGTGATGATAGCAAGAAAGGTGAAGGGAAGAGAGGGGGAGGGAGATAGTGACAAAGATGGAGGGTGAGAGAGAGAGAGAGAGAGAGAGAGAGAGAGAGAGAGAGTGATGGGGGGAGACAGAGAGAAGGAGGTCGGAAGGGAGAGAGGGGAGAGAGAGAATAAGAGACTGGGGGAGAGAGGGAGGAAAGAACTAAGGCATAGGGAGATAGAGGTGGAGAGAGAGGGAGGAAAGAACTAAGGCATAGGGAGATAGAGTTGGAGAGAGAGGGAGGAAATAACTAAGGCATAGGGAGATAGAGTTGGAGAGAGAGAGGGAGTGACAAGGAATAGATGGATAGAGAGAGAGGGAGAGAAGAGAGGAGGGGAGAGAGAGAATAGGTGGGGATAAAGATAGGGAGAGAAGGGGAAGAGAGAGAGAGAGGGAGGCACAAAGATGGAGGGGGGAGAGAGAGAGAGAGATGGGGGGGACAGAGGGAGGTGAGAGAGAAAGGGAGAGAGAGGACTAAGAGAGAGGAGAGAGAGATGAAGTTAGAGGGGTAGAGAGAGGGAAGGAAGAAGAAAGACATAGAGGGAGAAAGGTAGAGAGAGAGAGAGTGACAAGGGAGCAATGGAGAGAGGAGAGATAGACGGAGGAGAGACAGAGATAGATATGGAGAGAGAATGTGTATGTTTGGGGGCTGAGATAGAGAGAGGGAATAAGAAAGAGACAAATAGATACAAATATAGATATTATATAGTATTATATAACTAGCCTAGATCCATCTTAACGTGGATCTACAAGTGCCAAAAAAGAGGTTTGCACATCGAGAGATTGGATCCTTCTTGGTGCTTGATAGATCCGGGTTAAGATGGATCTAGGATGGATTAATAAGTTTTTAGTTGTATTTGATAAACTAACACTTTTGTTATGGCTGTGTTTGAAAACAATTTTTCCATATTCGGTGTATTTATCATAATAATAATAATCTAATTTTAATCTTACCTTTTTTATGCAATGATTTTGTTGTTAGTTTATAGAGACAGACATGTTATACTTTTGGAATTTGAAAAGGAAACACATGCTCTTAACTTGGATGTATTGAAAAAATTTAAATGTAAAAAAGAAACATGCCCTCTTAACTTGGTTGTATTAAAAACATAAGTGTTCTTGTATACTAGGTGGGTGCAAACAAGAGAGAGTATATGGTAAGTGGATTAAATAGTTAAAAACAAATGTTAGTTAAGGAGAAAGTTAAAAAAATCTAACAAATAGGCTACGGTTAGGATATTACTATTTTGGGACATCTAAAGTTGAAGGTACATTTTATGGAGGTGTAGTCTAAGCCCTTGGGTGTAGGGCACATATTATGGGTATCTTGGACCTTTGGTGTGTGTTAGTGGTGTCAACTAGTGGTGGAGTGTCCAACCAATGAGTAGGCAAAGTTTTTCATTTACAAGGTTGGAATCAATCAAGTGTTCTCCCTCTCTACCCAAATCTAAGATGACGAGTGTGCATAATGGACTTATTATTGTAACAAATTGCAAATATTTGATTATCTTTAAGTTCAAGGGCTTGAAGTGGCTGCCTCAACCTACAAATCTTTAAAGGAACTATGTGTTTTTCAGTTAAACAGTTGTGGTCAAGGAGCTGCAAAAGAGGAAGTCCTTATGCCTATTTTTAAGAGGTTGTAATGACCTTCGTCTTGTGGTAAATATGTATATATGATGCTAATGGTCCTGATCTTAGTACATTCACGTATATAATGTAAATATTTTCCTATCACCTTGCATTGTGTAAATATGATAACTATTTTGTGGTTACCCTTATGTACATGTTGAAGTTCCAGTTGCATGATTATGGGAAACACTTCTCTGTTATCCTTGTGTACATGGGGAAGATCATAATTACTCTATGTGATAAAAACACCTAGTAATATTTTCACACTGAACACTATACAATAACCTTAACCCTAATATCTTAGTGAAGAACAAGTAACTAGCTAGACTCTGGAAGGGTTTTTCGATTGACAGTTAGTGAAACTCATTGCAATTAGGTGTTCCAATGTGTGGTGAGTGTTAGTGAGTGCTAGGGAAACATAAGGGAGCACTAGGTAAAAATGCATGGAAATGAATGAATAAGAGTGTGTGATAGGGAGTGTCAATGAGTTCCAGGGGTGGTAAGAGGGGATTGACATGGTATTCTAAGCAACTCTAAGTCATTCTAGCGTGCCAAGGCGACATGTAGCCAATATGTGATAGGTGCCAAGGTGTACCAAATAGTGCCAGGAAGTGTTAGGGAGCGTTAGGGAAACACAAGGGAGCACTAGGTGAAAATAATGCATGAAAATGAATGATTAAGAGTTTGTGACAAGAAGTGCCAGTGATTTCAGGGTGTGCTAAGGAGGGAGTGACTAGGTATGCTAGGCAGCGCTAAGGCATTCTAGAGGCCAGGAAAACATGAAGATGTGCTAGGTGCTAAGGTGTGCCAATGCATGCCAGGGTGAGTTATGGACTGTCAAGGAAAAATAAGGGAGCAATAGTTTCAAATTCATGGAAATGAATGAATAAGAGTGCGTGACAGGGATTGTTAATGAATTCTAGGCGTGCTAAGGAGGGAGTGAGAAGGTATGCTAGGTAGTTCCAAGGAATGATAGAGTGCCAAGGCGACATGCCAAGATGTGCCAAGTCCTAGGGTGTGCCAATGTGTGTCAAGGAGTGTCATGAGAACACAAGGGAGAACTAGTTCAAATTGCATGGAAATGAATAGATAAGAGTATGTGATAGGGAGTGTCAGCAAGTTCCAATTGTGTTAAGGAGGGAGTGACAAGGGTATATGCTAGGTAGTGCCAAGGCATGCCAGAGTGTCACTCCATGTTAGGGAGTGGTAGGGTTTGTTAGTTAGTGGAAAATCATGCCAAAGAATGCAGGGGATTATAATATGTGCCATGTAGTGCCAATGGATTGATATACGTGTCAGATGTTATGGCATGAGAAGATGTAAACTATGTTGCTTAATTGTTTTATGGGAATCGTTGGACGTGAGCCTTGACTTGGTAACTTGTTAAGTCAGATGAGTTAATATTGGACATGAGAAGCCTAAGATTATTTATAGTCCATTAGGGGAACAAGGCATAGTCTAGTTGTAGTAAATGTAACTTGGTAAAGTTGTTGTAGTCGAGGCAGGACTTGGTTGGGTTCCTAAGTCTAAAAGAAAATAAGGGTAGTTATGAGGGAATGATAATTAAGGAGTGCCATGGCATGCCAAGGAATCAAAAGGTGTGACGACATATGCCATATAGTGTAAATTCATGTCAAGGAGTGTTTGGGAGTGTCAAGGAATGATAAGGGAGAACTAGGTCAAAGTGCATGGAAATGAATGAATAAGAGATTATTCCAGGGAGTTTCAATGCATTCTAGGTGTCCCATGGACGAAGTGTGTTAGGAGAATTTTATATTAGGACTTGTAGAAGGAAAGCCTACGATTGTGATAAGAGGATGGAAAAAGTAGTTTGAGACAAAGGGAGACTTTGGTCTAGGCACAACACTATTTTTTCAATTAGTTGGTTGGGTTCCCAAGTCACAAAAAAAGTAAGGCTATCTAGGGAGTTCCAAGGTGTGCAGGGAATTTTAGGAAGTGCTAACACATTTTATAAAGTTCTAAGGAATGTTAGGCATGTCAAGACATGCCAAGTGATAAGGCATGCCAATGTGTGCTAGGTTCTAGGATGTGGCGCCAACACATGCTAGGGATTGCTAAGGAAACACAAGGGAGGACTCGTTCCAATTACATGTAAATGAATGAATGTGCGTGTGTGATAGGGAGTGTTAGCAAGTTATAGGTGTGATAAGGAGGGAGTGACAATGTATGATAAGCAGTGTTAATAGACTACAGAGTGCTAGGAAATCCTACTAAGATGTGATAAGTGCCATAGTGTGCTAATGTGTGCCAAGGAGTGTTAGGGAAACACAAGGGAGAACTAGGCCATAATGCATGGAAAAGAAGGAATAAGAGTGTGTGGCATGGAGTGTTAGTGAGTTCCAAGTGTGTTAAGGGGGATTTACAAGGCATGCTTGGTAATGCTAAGGAATGCTAGAGTTCTAGGGCGACATGCGGCCAAGATGTGCCAACGCGTGTAAGGAAGTGTTAGCTGGGAGTGCCAGGGAAACACAAGGGAGAACTATGTCAAAATGAATGGAAATGAACAAATAAGAGTTTGTGATTAGAAGTTTCAGTGAGTTCTAGGTGTGCTAAGGACAAATTGACAAGGTATGCTAGGCAGTGTTAAGGCATGCTAGAGGCTAGGGCGACATGCCAAGATGTTATAAGTGCTAGGGTGTAAGAACACGTGTCAAGGAGTGATAAGGAGTGCTAGGGAAACACAAGGGAGAACTAGGTAAAAATGCATGGAAATGAATGAATAAGAGTTTGTGACCAAGAGTGTCAGTGATGTCTAGGTGTGCTAAGGAGAGAGTGACAAGGTATACCATATAGTGCCAAGGAATGCTAGAATGTTAAGGTGGTAGGCCAAGATGTGTCAGGTGCTAGGGTGAGCTAGGGAGTGTTAGGGGGTGCCAAGGAAACTTAAGGAAGCACTAGTTGAAAATTCATGGAAATTAGCAAATAAGAGTGTGTGAGAGGGAGTTTCAATGAGTTCTAGATGTGTTAATGAGGGAGTGACAAGGTTATATGCTAGGCAATGCCAAGGTATGCTAAACTACCAAAGCATGTAAGGAAGTACCACGGTGGGCTAGGAAGTGTCAAAACATGCCAGTGAATGTAGGGGATGTTAACGCATGCCACATAGTGCCAAGGCATTCTAAGACATGTTAGGTGCTATGGCATGTCAAGATGTAAATTGTGTTTCTTAATTGTTTTAGACCAAGGTCGGATGTGATGATCCTTGTCTTCATAACTTGTTAAGTGGGATGAGTGAGATTTTACATGTGTACGCTAAGATGAGTTACAAGTAGTTCTTAAGTGAACAAAGCATATGTTGAATTTCCACGACACATGAGAATCCGAGTTTGGCCTTAGAATTTTTATGCGAACACACTCAAGTGCCACAACACATCTACTATGCAAAACAAAATCTGCCATGAAAGAAAAAGTAATGGTTTGAATGCACATAGTTTAGGGTCTGCACATATTCATATGTTAATGCTTATTATTCTGATACACAATAGCCATGTATATGTCTGGTGTAAGACTCATCTGGAGATTTCTATCCAACAACAACATCTCTGTGGTAAAAGGTGTACTGTAAGAGTTTGCTCCATCAAAAATAGAAACCAAAAGGGACCTTACTGCGCACACAGATGAAGAATTAAGAATATTTTTATTTATGAGTGCTGATGTGGATGCATGGGACAAAATTACACAGGCAACGAACCTTTCTGTTCAACCAATCAAAATCTAAAGAGGAAAATGTGTGATTATATATACATGTGTGATAGTATTTGGAGAAATGCAAACCTAACCCACAAATTTGTTGACATTTTGCTGGAGCTAAACTGTAATTGTTCCTAAATTTAATAAACATGTAAAATAGGACTGAATTTTCAATACAAAATATAAATTGATAGGAACATGGTGAAATTGTGAAAGTGTAAAAATTGGTATGGTTTAAAGTGACCGATCCCTTTGAAAAGTCTTAATGTGGTAATGAAGGTTGAGCCTCGTTCTAGAACCCCTTTGGGCACCCATCTTAGGAATTGGTGTAGGATGCAACACTTCAGAATAATTTTTGTAGCAGTGATGTCAACAATTGTATAGTGACATGGGGTTGGAGTTGGCCTGTCAAAGCTTATTGGTCTACTTTGTAACTTCTCTAAGGTGATGCCTTAGATGATTTGGAGTACGAGGGCATGATTTGATATTTAGTTTGCATTGAAGAAGCTTTGGAGGCTAGATACTGCAGAAAAACCCCTTGTTCTGAACAGGGAAGCACATGCCACTGAAGAAAGTAATAGCAAGTACACAGATTTGAAACTCAAATCACATCACTATTTATTACTCTTTGAAACAAGAAATAACTAAAAATTTCAAAAACTACTATTCACTTTTCCTTTAGTCTAGAAGGTACAATGAATCTGGAAACATGTTCATCAATGTATCAAGTTTCTCAACTCCTAATCCTAATGCACCTTCTTTGCATGGATAGATAAGACAATTAAAGTCTACCACTAATGAATATGATATAAGATATGCAAACATGCTTCCTTAGCTAAGGCTCAAAATTAATATCTAGGGAAGTGCTCCTTTTAATTGTGCATGCAAAAACTAAATAAAGCAAAGAATTTCGCTACTCTAGGTGCCAGAAATGAATCCACTACCTAAGGTAAGTGCTTTGCCCAGAACAAGATATTAAGGACTCAGAAACTTTGTTGCTTCCTTCAAGAGAGGTGTATGCAAAAGAAAACTAAGCTATCATGCACTATCCTCCAAATTCATTCACCTTTAACAGAAATCTTGTGCCTAGAAAAAGACAAGGGACCGATATCCAACAGAATTCGCTGACTAGCCAGAGACCCTTGTGCTCAAATAGCAAGATAATAAGGTGTTGTGGCCAACAACAACCCCCCTTCTTATTTAGCATTATTCCTAATACTAAATAAGTGGGGACCCTTAGTTAAAAATCTAAAAAATCAAAGTAGTGGTTAAATTTCCTTTTCAAATAAAACTTACCATCATAAGCTTACGAAACCTCCCTTTGAAAACCTAAAAAATCTAAGTTTTATGATAAGGTAAGATAAAATCTTTCCTTAGGAATTGCATCACGAAAAGATAGCGGGATGCCTCCTTACAAGACGAAGTTCCAATATTACGAGATTGCGATACGTGATAGTATCACATCGCACTCAGCAAATACAACTTACATGAAACACTTTAAAATTTACCGATATGCGATATCACCGATCGCAAGATCGCATTTCATAGAAAATAGGTTAACAAAAATTGTCATACATAACATTCTTGCGATCTACGATATTGCGATTTCACGATAATGTGACAATGTGATAATGCGATGTCATGAGCGATCAACCTTGTGATGTTATGATTTTGCGATTCTGCGATTTTGCGATGTTACGATCTGCGATGTTGCAAAGAAAATTGCAAAATCCCAAAATCACAGATCTTTTGGGCACGTTATTCAAGAAAAGTATTTTCCTTAAGCTGACACCTGGTTATGCACTTTAATGCTAATAAATGAGGTAGTTGCCAGTTATAATTGAATATGGGTTCGTGCTTATCGAAAGAATCATTTCACGTAAGGTGGTATGCTTGATATGTTTGCGGCATTTAAAACTTTCTCATCACCCTTCCTTGTCATTCATTTTCGCTTCACTTGTGAATTGCAGGATTGGAGGACAGAGGCCAATACAAAGCAATACGCAGGTTGAAATGGGAAAGGAAAACAAAGCTCCGAGCTCTAAAGAAAAGGAGATGTCACCCTTGTATATAGACGCGGCCTGTAACAGAGACGCGGGAATTGCTACGTGGGAAGGCATGTATAATCTGCTTGAAGAGGAGAATCCTAGAGTAATGGAAGTTACTGCTACTGCGGGCTCAAATGGTTCTTCTGAAGCATCCATCATAGAGCTGGCTTGCTCACTCTTACACCAGATATCAGCAAGACCCAAAATTCTCCCATACACGGACATGGTGAAGTGGATACTGGACAACGTTGAGATTAGAAATAGACAGTTTAAAACTCAGGGTCAAGGACTTATTGTCTCATTCACTGGACATGATTTAAAGCTCATGTATCATTTTCCGGAGCCACAGGCAACTTATAACAAGTCGTTTATGGAGAAATTTGCGAAAGAAAACCAAGACCTGGCAGAAACCACCAAGGATTGGTGAGGAGGGACGAACCATTGAAGAAAGATAAACACGGTATGTACAGTACTGGTTCTCTCACCTCCCCATATTGCTTTGATGCTGCCATGCTCTGTAGATTGTTTGGAATGCCAGATATCAACAAATTTTCATCAGAATGGCTACCATTATTAGATGCCGCCACAAATGCCACTATTGTAGATTGGGCTAAAATACTGTCTGATAACCTAGTCACGGCCATTGTAAGTTACAGATATAAAAGAACTATCTCTCAAAGAATCTATCCTCCTTTTTACCTATCTGCATATGTAATGGATGCGATATGTTATGTTTCTAAGTTTCCTATTATGGGTTGGAAGTGGACAACTCAAGACCCCTTACCCATCCATGTCTATCATAAAGAGTTGTGGGACTCTCAGTTCACTCCATACTTCTACCAGATTTGTCATGGAATTATGCTGCCCTTGTACAGAATATTGTATGATAAAGACCCTCCGATATGCTTGCCTAAAGCAGAGGTAGACATCCTCCATGTCGCGAGATGGTTCGGGGAGGAATTGTTTACTTATGTTAGGGTATTTGGAAATTCTGCTCCCCCTCATGTCCTACCTTTGTATATCCCTGATAAACTCTTGGCTCGAGAGATTGCTTATCAAACCTGCAGGGAAGGTGGTCTAACTAAAGATTTAAAGGACAAAAAGAAGGCTATATGGCCACAGTTTCTTGTAGCCTGTGGGGCCTTTTGCTATTTGATGTAGGCCACGCATTCACAAAAGTAAATAATATGACATGTTTACATTTATTCAAATTTCAAGAAGACCATTTGACCCTAATGAGGTTGCCCAAAATTTCACCACTGCAGTCAAGATAAAGGTGTTCTCTGGAGAAAAGGATTTATTCGGTGATATATTCCAACAGAAAAGCACACTTGAAGAAATTCTACATGTAGCCCAATTGCAATTCTCTACAGAAGAATTTCAAAAGTTCAAAACATACAGGGAAAGAAGGTTAGCCAGTATTCCTTTAGAGAAACTACGCCTAAAACCCGCAAGAGAACCAACTCCAAGTGTTAGTCTTAGTGGGAGTTCAAGCACTAATGGATCTAAATCCAAGTCAGAAAAAGAAATGTCTGAACATTCTAAAAGTTCCGGAAATGAACAGGATAAGAGTGAAGGGTCAGTAAAGGATACTGCCCAGTCAATGGAACTTCTACACCAACAGGTTATTGCCTCCCTGCAAAGAGATCCTCCCCCTCTCATCATTCAAGCACTGCCAGTCATAACCGAACTAGACAAAGAATGGGAAACCTTCAACGACTTGATCAATCTTGAAGGACAAACCATAAAAACACCTGTGAGCAACGCACAGGTAGCAAAAGAAGTAGTCACAAGAACAGTCAACGATGTCTCAGATATGGAGCATATTCCTATCGCCCCATCCTCTGAGCTTATGCTCAAAATAGAAGAAATTCCTCCTCTGGATATATTTTATAGCCCACAACACAAAGCAGTAGTAAGAATACAGAGGAAGAAAAGGAAATTGGAGAACGTGCTCTCTCAAGACGCAGAACAATTAGACGTCCTGTGGCAAGATCCCACTAGCAATCTGTCACACGGAATTGGTCAAGGGTGCGGACACGACTGACCTTCCTAGAAGTCTAAGACGTTCTAATGACAAACAAGACAAAATGGAGTGATCTTTCTGTAAATACACCTTTTACAACATGAAAACTACAAGTGTTTAGGCTTACCTTATTCCAAAATGCTGTTGTTGAAGTCCGTTCTTGACGATCCGGATGAGCTCCTCCTTCAAGTCAATTCCTGCAACCACAAACAATCAAACAATTACCAAGCACTTGAATTTCATATAATAAAACATATATTCAACATGCAGACCAAGGAACACATGAAATAACTCATTAACACAAGCTATTGAGAAAAATAAACCAGTTTGTATTAATAACGAAACAAAGAAACTCTTACAACCTGGCCTTGGTGTTGTGCAAGTTCCTCCCAGGGTCCATCAAGGGTTTTCCTCTACTTTGACAAAGCTCACCCACTTCCAAGTAGAATCAAGTAAAGACAATCTCTCCTCACAAAGGTTCTAATGGAAGACCTAAATCCTGCAGCATTTACCCAAAGAAAATGTATAGCTCCAACCTCTTTTCCTTCTGGCTCAATGCCTTTATTTATAGTGCTGTAAAGAGGTTATTCAGGTCCACTATCAATGGGATCATCCCCCTCTATGGGTGGGATAGCTCCCTTATTGATGGGATAAGTTCCCTCTTAATAGAGATACATGAACCAACTGGAGGCGCATCCATTTCATCAAACCGACCTCTAGAATGTTCTAGAAGTAACCACAAGTAACTTTTTCAAGATAAAACTTGCGCATTTTGCCTTTTACAGAAGGACGCACCTGTCCTTTAACATACAGAGCGTCCATGGACGCAGTTTTTGTGAACATGACCTGCGTCCCCGCAGGTAAGGCTAGAGAGAACCTGCGACCCCAGAGATAAACATAGTTTTTACAAGACTTTCTCTCTTCTTTGAGTTTGAGATGGATAACAGAGGCATAAAGACTTGCCTAAGAGGGTAGCATGACTGTTGATTTGAGCCATACTAACTGTAAGTAGTCAAGGTGACATTTTTTAGTGTAACAGATTGCCCCCTAAAGTGCGAAGCCTGGAATAGATTGGTGTTTTGTAATTCTAGGAAGGGTGAAGCGCTTTATCATTTCAAGGATTGACTTGTGGATGACCTAGTTGGAACCTGCAATTTTCAACACAAAATACATGTATAAGATTATATCATCACTGAGGTAGGCATTCCCATACTCAGATTCAAAACTTTAACTAATGGACTAACTATTCTGATACAGGAATGATCTTGCAGTACATCATTTTTTATAGACTTTTGTAGACACAGTATGGACGCAGCCATCTGTTTATGATTAGTCTACATAGATAATGAATACAAAACTCCTCGCAGCCTGGATGGTAGGAACTAGATCCAGGGTCTTCACTTCTACTTCCCGAATTGGTACGATTCTAGCCATGTGAAAAATGATTTGATGTCGAACATGTTAGAAACCACTTGATTACCAGTCGATGATGTAAACTGTTAACAAGCGTGAGAGAGACCACCAGTAATGTCAATGGTTCTCAAAGTACCAAGCACAACCCGTGAAATTTGAATAGATGTTTTGATGTCGAACACTTCACGGAATCCTTTGATCGAAAGTCAATGATGTAAACTGACGTCAAAGGCGAGAAACCTGCCATTAATGCATGCAGACTTCAAGGTACTGTCGATTCCTAAGTCATCTTTCTAGATAATGTGTCGATGTCGATAGAAAGTGACCCGTTGCAGGCAAGCCTGCAACATGAAATCATTGTTCAAGTTGAAGAAATGTTGCTGTAAGGACTGACTCAGGGATGGTCAAATGGATGACAAGTATTTTGTAGATGAAAGTTTTGCTTGCAGACCTCTTGAACACATAACGACACGACAGATGGCTTGGTGACGAATAACTCAAAGTTAATCCCCGGAACCCGGTTAAAGACTTTCAAAGTGGTTTGGTCAACAGTGAGGTAAAAGATTTCCCAACCCAGGTGAACGAAAAGTGTCGTGTTCAAGAACGGTAATAAAGTTTCTTTTGAGATAAAAGGTAACAAATAGGCTCATTCTTCTCTCTTTTCCCCCACCATTTCTGGCAAGTACCTCTTTATTTTTAACAAGCTTGAGGAGGATAACATATGCTTGATTATAAGCTCATCCTTCGGACGAGTCCGACCTAGTTTAAATTCGAACCCTAGGAAGGAGTGGTTCGTTCCTGTTTGTAATTGAACAGGTCCTTTACTGTAAAAGTTTAACGAGCCCAGTATAGGAGAAACTCGGCGTTTTTCAATTTTAGAGAGTCTGAAAAACTTAAGGAAACTCCACGTTGAACTTTTTCGTAAATTTGTGTCCCTCAAGCCCGAAAAAGTATAAAATAATACCTGGGGGAACCGCTTGATCTTGCGACCAAGGAGTACTTTCATAGTTAGTGTCACTGACCTGAAAAGTAAAAAGTGATCAAGGACACGTCGTTTTATTTCCGTATCGAGTTTGAAACGACAAAAACACGGCAATCTTTTCCTGATTTTACGGTCAGAAAAGAGCTATAAGGGGACCGTCTTTTAATTCCGTTTTAACGAGTGTAAAAGAAACGCTCGGCAATCTTTTCATGTTTTAGGAGTCAGAAAAGGGCTTAAAAGATGACTCTGAGGTTTCACTTTTTCGTAAGTTTTAACGAGTTCGAAAAAGGGATAAAAATGTACTCATGGTTTTCACTTTTTCGTAAGTTTTAATGAGTTCGAAAAAATGATAAAAATGTACTCATATGGCCGACTTTCAATTTAATTTACGAGTAGGAAAAGACGGAAAGAACTCGGCATTTTCATTTGTTTTACGAGAATGAAAGATAGCAAAATAATCTCGGTATTTTCATGAGTTTAATGAGTCTTGAAAATAACTAAAATTGACTCCAGATAGGTTTCATTTTTACAAAAGCTTGAAACAGAGAAAAACTATGCTTCAAAGTAGTTTCATTTTTTCACAAGCTTGAAACAGAGATAAAACTGTGCTTGATGCCCCCTAAGCATCACTGCTAGAGTGCATGCCCCCCAACTTCATTTCATTCAACCAGTAGGATGAAATGAAGGTTGAGTTACGAGATCATTTGAAAGACTGGACCTAAAACAAAAACTGAAATAACTAACCTAAATATACAACTTAACATCTATGAGATCTAGTCAAACTCTCAACTCAATTAGAGGAGGATTTGTTTCATTTTTTAACGAGCTTGACACAGGAAAAGAACTATGCTCGGATTCGGTTTCATGTTTACGCAAGCTTGAAACGAAAAACTATGCTTGTTATAAGTTCACATGCCCCCAGCATAATGACGCAAAACGAGGTACATGCCCCCCAAGCTTCATCGCATTCAATGAGGTGGATGGAATGAAGCTTTACTTTCAAGATCTTGGAAAGATTTGTGGGAGCTGTTTCATTTTTTTAGTGAGGTTGACACAGGAAAAGAACTATCCTCAAAACTACTTTCTACAATCTACCTAACAAAAAACTTTAGTCTAAAAACCTTGATTCATTTTTTAACGAGCTTGACACAAGACAAGGAACTATGCTCTAAAAACCTTGATTCATTTTTTAATGAGCTTGACACAAGACAAAGAACTATGCTCATAAAAACCTTGATTCATTTTTTAATGAGCTTGACACAAGACAAGGAACTATGCTCTAAAATCCTTGTTTTATTTTTTAACGAGCTTGACACAAGACAAAGAACTATGCTCATGACTACTCTCTACAATCTACCTACTTAACCTACCCTTGTTTCATTTTTTAATGAGCTTGACACAAGACAAGGAACTATGCTCAAAAAAAAATTCGCATGCCCCCAGCATAATGATGCAAAGTGAGGTACATGCCCCCCAGGCTTCATTGCATTCAACCGGCTGGATGAAATGAAGGTTTACTTTCAATATTTAACTTGAAAAGGGAGTTGTTTCATTTTTAAGGAGGTTGACACAAGAAAAGAACTATCCTCATACCTGATTCATTTTTTAAACGAGGTTGACTCAGCAACAGGAACTATCCTCATACCTGATTCATTTTTTAACGAGGTTGACTCAGTAACAAGAACTATCCTCAAAATCCTACTTTCTACAATCTAACTAAATATCTTAAAATCTACTTGATTCATTTTTTAATGAGGTTGACTCAGTAAAAGAACTATCCTCATTTTAGCCTGTTTCATTTTTTAACGAGGTTGAGACAGGAACAAACTATCCTCGTACTCTTGTTTCATTTTTTAACGAGGTTGATACAAGAAAAAACTATCCTCGCTGACACCTGTTTCATTTTTTAACGAGGTTGGCACAGGAAAAGGAACTGTCCTCGCTAACACTGATTCATTGTTTAACGAGGTTGACACAGTAAAAGGAACTTTCCTCACTACATCCAGTTTCATTTTTTAATGAGGTTGAGACTAGAAGAAACTATCCTCACGGCACTGATCATGGCTTCCAACTGGAAGAAAGACATGTCAATGGACATACCTTGATCATGGCTTCCAAGAGGTCTTCATCAGAAGGAAGAATACTTCCCTGAAAGGAACACATGTCAAGGGACTCAAAAGGGATAAGAACATCGTGTTCAAGTAACCCCATAGAGTTTTCCATGTCAATTACCGGATCTAAATCAACAGTGAGAGGCTCACTTACATCGGTAACTGAAAACATGGGACCGGTTGCCACATAATTAACCCGTGGCAGGGTAGATACCACTTTAGTATCAGGAACATTTAGGGCTGTCATATTATTGGTAGTTGAAACAAGACTAGGGAATGAAAGCTGGTCTACAGTCACAATACTGCCATTGTGAGGGAAAGACATCACGCGAAAGAGTGTCGATACGACAGCTTTCATTGCATAAACATAGTCTCGTCCAAGGAGTAAATTGAAATCCAAGGGACCTCGAACTACCATAAGATCAATACAGACAGTTTTACCTTCCAAGGTAATAGAAAACTTAGGAAGGATCCCTAAAGGTTCACTAATGGTTCTGTTAAAAGCTTTCAGATTCTGCGTAATAGGCGCAAGCTGAGGGGAACCCAAAGCTTTCCAAACAGTTGAGGATAAAATACTAACAGAAGCACCCTCATCTACCTGAGTACGATGTATGTCCCTACCACTAGCCTTGACAACGATTTGGAAAGGGATGGAGGAAGGAAGACGAGGTTCTGTCAGTCTATTCCAAGCAAAGGAAAAGACCTCAGTGCTTGGAAGGGGTTCTGTAGAAACAGGTGAAATGCCCCCTGGCATAGAAGAATCTGATGTAACAAGAAGAACCTGAGCGGTATGAAGTTCACTCTCTAAATGGAAAGTGGGATCGACCGAATGTGAAATTGAATCGACCACTTGATCAACTAATGGATCATCAACCTGAGTGACATGAGTTTCACTCTCCAATGGGAGAGTGTGACCGACTGTATTTGAATTTGAATCAATCACTCCGTCAGTTGACGGTAGGTTGGGAGAAAGTTTACGGTAACCAGTTGGAAATTCTTGCTGTGGAACAGTAAGGTTTTCCAATAATGTTGAGGCTTCATCCATGTGAGGGCAAATGTGAGTTTGATGACTCCCTTTGCATAACTTACAAGGAAACCTAACTTTACCTTTTTTCCCAGGAACCTGACTATCACTGGTTGATGGATCAACGGAAAGTTGATGGGATTTTTCTGACCATACTTCCAAGACCTTTGGAATACCAGGACAATTGACAAGGAAGTGGTCACCCTTACAAAGCCTGCAAGGGTATTTGGGTTTACGATGCATGTCGGAATTTTCCTCAACACAACTAACACTTACAGCCATGGTTGGTTGGTTGACTTCTTTCTTATCTTGCTTCTTCTTCTTCTTCTTCTTCTTCCCTTTCTTCTTCTTCTTAGCCTCCTGGTTACTAACATCAAGGCTTTTACCAGGCGAAGAGGAAGAAATGGAGGAAGAAAAATTAGGCGAAGAAGGTAAAGGGTCAACAGAAGGTTGGTGATGTTGAGATGTTGAACTCTGTTGAGGTGAAGCATCCGGTTGAGATGGAACAATTGGAGTATTTTGGGCCAACGAAGTTGAAAATAACCATATCGGTAAACCTATTGTAAATCCAGGTAATGACAAAGTAGCCATATAAGGAGGACCAACATTTCCAAAGTAAGGAAAAGTACTAGGATTCTCATTAGGAGGGGTTCCTAGGTTGATAAATTCCGGAACATTTGCCATTATATTCAACTTCAGTGAATTTTATTAACAATTTAAAACTAAAATTAACAATTCACAATTCACACTTAACAACTAAAATTCACAATTCACACCTATGGTCTCTAAAAGTAAAAACAAACAAATTAACACGCGCTATCAAATCTAGGAGTCAAACCACACACAAACAGTAAGCTCTCCGGACCGAAAACACTAGTTGGTGATGAAGCCCAACCTCGCAGAATTCAGTACAGAAATGGCGGGTGGAACAGTTACCCCGGCAACCTGCTTAATGAATAGACCGGCACAAGTTCCTCCACTTTAACCGTCTCGAAGTGAAGTGAACCCCCCGGAAAATCCAAGTGAGTATAACCGACGTCTGCTCCAGGTACAGTGGGACCTTCCCTCCACCGTCACCTCGGTAGAACCCTAAAGATTATGGTCACTAAGGTCACCAACAGTAACAAATACACCTGGGGGAACAGTCTAAACTCCAACAGCACGCAAGGGCAGAGTAACAAGCTCAATCCCCTTACCGGCTCCTTGACAATAATCCAAGGTTTACCGATAAGTGACCCCTGGCTCCTCGACAATGGTTAATCCGAGGTTTACCGTTTGTAATACGTACTGTCTGGCGTCGTTCCCAACGAGGGAGGAATGATCCCCTCACTGGTTCGGACACGAGCTCGTGCTTCTCCTTTAAGAGGAGCTTTCCCAGAGTGTAACTGAAACAATTGGATTTGATCTACTCAAGATAAACTATCTGTTTGGTTTTGTAGTCTTGGAGAGTTAAGTACTCACCTACTCCAAGACCCTAGCCTAAGCTATGTTGGTGTTTCAGAGCCCTAGAAAAATAAAAATTACTAGATGAATTTTAATTAAGCGCTGTGTTATTAAGGCTGTTATTACTCAAATGGGTAAATGGAGATGAAACCAATGGTGTTATGACCCGACTCAACTGAATGCAATCGAATATGATAATGCAGTCCTTTCAATTCGATGAATCCTAACTAGAGTAAGGAGAGAGTTTCCATTCACTTCCAACAATGCAAAAAATTGATCATTAAGAGAAACTTTAACAAATTCTCTAATGCACTAATTTCATCAAGAAAAACTAATGCAAATCAATTCCAAACCAATTTTTATTTTTATTTTTGTGTAAATTCAAATCAAAGAAAGCTGATCTAAATCTACAATAGATTTTTCAGAATGTAAACTATGCAATTGTAATCTAAGCACAATTCACTCGAAAAGTATGCAAATGTAATCTATGCACATTTTTTCAATAATATTCTGAAACTGAGAACTCTAATTATGCAAATGTGATCTATGCAAGAGAATTCTCAAACACAAGATGATTCTAATGCAATCTAAGAACCAATCAAGTGCAAGTCGAGAAAATTGGGTGAGAGTTCCAAAGATCAAAACATAAAAACACTCAAAGGCGATTAACACTCATACACAATTTAGCCCCCCCCGGCGAATGAGGGGGAATTTTTTTTGCAAAAACACAAGCAAAGATATGCAAAATTGTGAAAGAACTGAGAGAAACCTCCAAGTAATGACCAAAGGAAATCAAATCAAGAAATTCTCAAGAAAGAGACTCAAAACACCCAATTGATGAAAGCTAAGAGCAGGAACAAGCTTAGGTGAAGATCTTTGACAGGGTACTAAAGGATCTGGGCAGAAAACACTAAGAAAAAACAAAATCTAAAAGCAATTAAAGCAAAAATGGAGTTTTCCTAAATTTTTACAGGAAGACGCAGGAAACCCGTTAGAACAGGCGCGGGCCCGCTCTGTGCAAACGGCAACAGCGCGTCCAAAGACGCACTGTGCAGTACTCAGAGGGTGCGTCCTTCTGGAAAAGTTAAGAAAAACCAAATCTAACTAAATCTAAAGCTAAGCCACCCAAATACTAATTCTCACAGTCAAAAACCAGAAAATAAAAATGATTTTCTCAGAGCAAAGTTCATTCAAAGGAAAAATCTTTTTCATTAATGGAATCCCCAGTGGAGTCGCCAATTTGTCACACGGAATTGGTCAAGGGTGCGGACACGACTGACCTTCCTAGAAGTCTAAGACGTTCTAATGACAAACAAGACAAAATGGAGTGATCTTTCTCTAAATACACCTTTTACAACATGAAAACTACAAGTGTTTAGGCTTACCTTATTCCAAAATGCTGTTGTTGAAGTCCGTTCTTGACGATCCGGATGAGCTCCTCCTTCAAGTCAATTCCTGCAACCACAAACAATCAAACAATTACCAAGCACTTGAATTTCATATAATAAAACATATATTCAACATGCAGACCAAGGAACACATGAAATAACTCATTAACACAAGCTATTGAGAAAAATAAACCAGTTTGTATTAATAACGAAACAAAGAAACTCTTACAACCTGGCCTTGGTGTTGTGCAAGTTCCTCCCAGGGTCCATCAAGGGTTTTCCTCTACTTTGACAAAGCTCACCCACTTCCAAGTAGAATCAAGTAAAGACAATCTCTCCTCACAAAGGTTCTAATGGAAGACCTAAATCCTGCAGCATTTACCCAAAGAAAATGTATAGCTCCAACCTCTTTTCCTTCTGGCTCAATGCCTTTATTTATAGTGCTGTAAAGAGGTTATTCAGGTCCACTATCAATGGGATCATCCCCCTCTATGGGTGGGATAGCTCCCTTATTGATGGGATAAGCTCCCTCTTAATAGAGATACATGAACCAACTGGAGGCGCATCCATTTCATCAAACCGACCTCTAGAATGTTCTAGAAGTAACCACAAGTAACTTTTTCAAGATAAAACTTGCGCATTTTGCCTTTTACAGAAGGACGCACCTGTCCTTTAACATACAGAGCATCCATGGACGCAGTTTTTGTGAACATGACCTGCGTCCCCGCAGGTAAGGCTAGAGAGAACCTGCGACCCCAGAGATAAACATAGTTTTTACAAGACTTTCTCTCTTCTTTGAGTTTGAGATGGATAACAGAGGCATAAAGACTTGCCTAAGAGGGTAGCATGACTGTTGATTTGAGCCATACTAACTGTAAGTAGTCAAGGTGACATTTTTTAGTGTAACACAATCCCACTGAGAATCTCACCAAACTATCTCAGATCGCAGGAGCATATGCCTCTCCAACTATCGATAAAGCATCTGAGATACAACAATTGCTAAAAGAAAAGGAAGACCAGATACAAGTTTTGCAACAACAATTGCAACATGCTAATGCTAACAATGAAGCACCGAAACTGCTTGAAAGGTTACAGCAGGACTTCCAACAAATGCAGATAGGATATCAAAAAAGTTTGGATGAGAAAGGAAAGCAATTACAGGATTTACAGGAGATGCACAAGGACAATCCTAAACTTATAGAATTTATCACAGAGTCCATTTCCTGGAATGAACAATTACTACAACAACAAGAAGCGTTGGGCCAAAAGATATCGCAGTGGAACTATTATTGTGAAATAAGTGATAAGACCACTAATCAAGTGGTAGATTTACGAAGTGACTATGATCTAATTGATAAACGGGTGACTGAATATTTGGCTTGGCAATAAAAAGACGAGGGAAAAAGAGCAGGTGCACCAAGGATCAATGAAAACCACAAAGAAATTCTCTTTAACAAATGGGACGAGCAAATTAGGGAGGCAGAACAAGCAGCAGAAGGAGCAGCCACAGCAGCAAGTAGTATTATTGATTATGTAAATGAAAAGTTGCACAAGGAAAAATTGATCGCAGAGACCACTCTAGGATATTTACCTAACGCACAACAACTAAAAGCAGATTGGAAATAGAGAGCTCAAGAAAAGGCAAAAGCAATCCAAGGGTTTACCAAGTTGAACTGGGATTATTACTGGGCATACTTGGTAAAGACACATACCCAGTGGATGACTGTTAAGTGTATCATCAATTTGACCGAAAAAATGGCGCTAGCTCTTGTCGATTTTGTTTTCTCAGCTCAGCTAAAAGTAGAAGTCAGCCAGCTGACTCTTCTCAAACATATGCTACATGCATGCGATTTCAAGGACCCAATACAGAAGTAGTTTAATTCTAAATACAATTTTAGCTTTATTTTTTTTTTATTTTCCTGAAAAGAGGACGGTCATTTAAACCACATC
This sequence comes from Pinus tabuliformis, assembly GCA_031772625.1. Lineage (NCBI taxonomy): Eukaryota > Viridiplantae > Streptophyta > Pinopsida > Pinales > Pinaceae > Pinus > Pinus tabuliformis. The sequence goes on along the minus strand of CM062814.1, from coordinate 875,739,661 downwards.
CTATATTTTTGTAATAATTTATTTTTAGATTTAGTTAGTAGTATTTAAACCCTTCTCATGCATTTAGAGAAGGGTCCTGAAATTTATCAAAAACTTATCCACAGAACATGCACTTCTGTACCCTCTGAGGAGGTTTTTTGATGAATGAATGGAACAGGATTTATTGATGTTTTCATTTGATGTTTGCTACTGATGTTACACTTTTGTACTCTTAGTAGATATTTGATCAAGGAGAGATAAATCATTATCACTTGAAGCTCATGAGTAGGACTAATTACAAATGGTATTTCTATCTCTTAACTATTTCTTCCTTGTGTTAAAGTGATTTCCAGTTCAACTATTTATATGTTAATGTATGAATGCCTGAGTTATCATTTGGCACTTTTGTACGGTGATAGCTATTTATTTATGCTTAGTGTATGAATAGCTCATTATGCGATATGTTTTGCACAACTATTTCGTCTAACTTTTTATACGAAGTGGTTCATATTTATTGAATTCTTTTCTAATGGCAACTGAATGATCATTATTACCAGTTGTTCTTTGAAATCATTTTAGATTGCACAGAAGAAAGATTACACCCCAGGTTAGTGTAGATTTATATATTTCTGTCATTAGAAGATCATTTCCTTATTATTAGATTAGAATTAGATTAGAAGTATTCCATTTAGAAACTGTTAGAAACAGAAATATCCATCTTTCTCACACACACACTGAAATTGGGAAACTTGTCCCATATCCCCAATCGGACCCGCTATACCAAATGGAAAAGGAGCTGCCAACCAAGGTCCAGACTGGGCGGGTATCCCCCTTGTTGTAGACTTGATTTTCGAGGCTTCAACATAAAGAAATGTCAACTAGGGTGGAATATTTCACCACCCAAATTGACAAGAGATAGAAGGGGTAAAAAAATATCAGACCTAATGCTCAAGAACAAATGAATTAATCCACACTTGGTGATCCAAAATGAATTCAATCCTTCTTTATGTATAGATTTTGCAGAGGGGTTTCATATTATTAAGTGATTGAGTAAACGTTACTCCAAACCCCAAATTTGGGTTTTTTAAGCCCAGTTTCCCCCAAAATTTCCCAACAATGGGTATTTTGGTGTTTTTCCCCTTTATGGAGGACTGTAGTCTATGAGGATGGATAGGATATCACGTCCCATTTGTCCTTTAAATTTGTAGAGGACGTTACATGGCACCTAATAAAAGAAACAATGCTTTAGTTTAGGAGGTAATAACTAAATGCTTATTTCTTTCCACATAGGACATACATCTTGCAAAAATTATCATCGGGTACAAATACTACAAAAGGCCTAAATCTTACTAGCATTTTCATAGTCCAAGAATAAAAACCCTTTCAAGTGAAACAAAGTCAGTACAACATACTACAAGCACAAATGACAAATTCAAAAACAATATACTTATTCAATGAAAGAATGACGAATCATATTAGCGCACTTTAAATTTAATAGCTCTTGAGTTGCAGTGTCAATCAAAATTTCTCAGGTTGGATCATAATTAAGTACTCAATATTGTTTTGGGTCCAATTTGGAGAAAAGGAGGAGCTCTTGGTGACAATGGGATGATAAGGCTTTTCAGAAGGGAGCTTTGCCATGCTTTTCAGCATACAAGCCATTCATTCTAGTGGAGGAGATATAGAGAAGCCTTTAATAAGGACCTCTCCAAGATCAATTTGGAGGAAAATCCATTTTCAAAGCTTAAACATAGTTCTAGATTCAAACAAGAGTAGTCATTTTTCAAAACAATTATTAATTCCCAAGAAATTGGAGCCAAGCTAACATGTTCACCATTTATTCTTCTACTAGACAAGGAAGCATTTATGAAAAGTCCTTGGCCCTTTGATCCAGTGTTTGATGTAAATCTCTTCATTAGAAATGTAATAAGAGATGCAGTTTATATTAAGGAAAAGGGAAAAGTAGAGGGCCAATTAATAATTATCTCTAAAAAACTCTAAATAGGATCCTAACATATTTGAAATGGAAAAGGATAACTCCATCATTATTTTTTTCTTTAAAAACTTTGCTAATTTCCATGATTGAAGCATGTATTCACGCCTTGAAAGAAGCTCACAAATGCTTTTGATATTGGTTGAAGCAAAGAAAATGTGCAAAGTTACACTCACATAGAGGTATAGAAAAACATTATGTGGAGCTTGTTGTCCCAGAATCAAAACAAAGAATGGAAAAAAGGTGAAAAAACCAAGTCAAAAGGTATGTGTAGCTTTTGTCATGCAGAGGTAGGTGTTAACTCCACAGTCTACAACGAAGGCTTTGCGGTGCAAGTGACACAAAGGTTTGCATGCGGAACTTTGGATTAAAAGGAGTGGAGCTTGATGCTACATGTCCACTATTACCCCACTTTCTGTATGATTTACAGGAGATAAAAATAATGAGATACAGGAGATACATAGTAGATACCATTGTTATTCAAATTTAATAAAAAATATTACTATGCATTTCTCACCATAAAAGAAACATATTCCATAAAATATTTTCTCCATGAACCTAATTTAAAATGAATCTCTTCCATTGACGTGTCCATCCGCAAATAGAAACGATGTCGATGGGCTCAGTTTAGAAAATTCACAATTAGTTTCAATTGTAGGATCTCCTATTTTTAGTTTAGATTTTAGTTACAAGCAGCAAAACAGGACTCGCCGATCAATCACGATTAATCAAGAGTTGGAATCTCCTCTCTCTCCAAGTGATCCAATCTAAATATTTGCGAGTCTAACTCACATTGACCAAGTTTAACTCATAGTCAATGCAAGTTTGACTTAAGACTTTCCGATTAAAGCATATTCCTACAATTGATTCCAATTTATTCGATTTTTAGCCTTGACTCGACGAGCATGAGTTTTTCAATTTTAGGTATGCCACAGTGCTAAAAACTAAATGCCAGTCATTCCAAAATTTATTTCTCATTTCTCAGGCCCAAAACTCATACATCGAGACCTTCAGTAATCAATCACTACTCGCTATTACACAGTCCAGGCTCAATATCGGGGAACCGCCAAGGTGAGCCTAAGTCGAGACTCCATATCAGGCAGTCGCCAATGTGTGCTCTATCCATAATCCATATTGACCCTCGGGCAGTCGTGCATCACCTTCAGCATGTGTTACCTTTAGGCTTAGCCGCTTCACTATTCAATAATAGAGGTACATTAGCACTTGGATTAAATAATAGGTATATTACTATATTGAAGTTTCAATGTCGTTTTCAATGGCAAGTTTCAAGTTTCACTATTCAGCAATCGAATGTTTGGCGTATTCCTTTGGTTATGAATTTTCAACCCTATAAATGGGGCTTGAATAGATTTAAAAAATTCACTAAGAAATGGTTTCATACCAACCATCGACCAAGTCATCAAGCATTCCTTCCTTAGCCGACGTCTTGTCGACTTCAAAGGCTTTAACCATGCATTCACAACTTTGGGTATTTTTTTTCTTCCAGAATTTGTTATTGATGTATTAGTTCAGTTGTCTTATGCTAAACGAACTTGAAAATTCAAGATTACAATGCAATATATGTTGACAATATTTCCTTTAGGTAGAATTTCCTCATATATACCTAATTGTGTTTCAAGGTCATAATGATATATTAGGTCAAAATGTGCTTTTGTTGCTGGATAGACTCCTCTTTGATCCTTAAAAAAAACCTCATACCCTTTAAAACCAACCCTCATTTTTGCAAAGTTATATATGGAATTTTTAATTTTAATTTGTTATTGTCTTTTACAGGATCCAAATTAAATAGAAGGTACAACTCCAAATCTAAATAGAAGCTGCAATTTAAACACAAGTCCAAAAAAACAACATTGTCGAGGGAGAAGGACTTTGCTTGGGATTATTGTGACAAGATTCTTGGAGACCCTAAGGTCCTTTATAAATTTTTCAAAGTGAAATGTAGTGGAGGAATTTATAGATTCAAGTACCACCTTGCAAAAATACCCGACCATGATATAGGTCTCTACAAAAACGTTGACGAAAATGTCAAACACCAAGCAACCTTGGCCATTGATATGTTGAGTTAGCATAATGCAAAGAAAGAAAAGCAAAAAATAGAAATAGGAACTCTTGGAGTTAACAATTTTTCTTCCACTACCCCATTGTCATCTCCCTCCGTTTAATCCTTAATGCAGTTCCCAAGTTTCCCACACATGCCTCCAAGTCCAAGTCAAACTCAAGGCCAAATGAATCCTCTTGCATTCAACATTGGAGGTTGAAACATAAACACCTTTTTTTCTCCCTGCACAAAACCCAGTTCCCAACCTATCTTGGATACCGTTGGTTGGAAAAAAAATATCCATAGTCAGGCAAGGAACGCCATTGCTAACTTTTGGTACTATTATGACATACCTTTCCACTGTGCCATAAGTCCTTATTGGCAAGCTATTATTGATGGAGTTTCTATTGCAGGTCCAGGGTTCAAATCTCCTTCATTAGAGAGAATTAGAACAAATTTGCTATAAGAAAGTGTTGAAGATGCCCTGCTTGTGCTATCTGAGTTTTGTTCATCATGGGTAGAAATAGGGTGCATGATCATGAGTGATGGATGGACAACTTAGAGGAATAGAACTTTAATAAATCTCCTTGTATCTTGTATAGTAGGTACAATGTTTCTCAAATCAGTGGATGCCTTAGACAAGGTTAAGAATGCACAACTTATTTGTGAAATAATGGACGTAGTCGTTCAAGAAGTGGGAGAAGAACATGTTGTACAAATTTTCACTGACAATATAGCTAATTATATGGCTGTTGGTAGAATTTTTGAGATTAGGCAGCCCACTATTTTTTGGACCTATTGTGTTTCCCATTGTATATATTTAATGCTTGAGGACATTGGTAAGATTCATTGGATACATGAGGTTGTGGAGAAGAAAATCCATAACCAAATACCTATACAACCACATTATTGTCCTAAACACCATGAGAAAATACAGTGAAGGTAAAGAAATTGTTTGACATGCAGTAACTAGATTTGCAACAAATTTCATATCTATGCAATTTGTCATTGAGTAAAAGTAAATCTGAAGAGGATGTCCTTGGGACTTGAGTGGATGACATCTAAACATTCCAAGACCCTTGAAGGCATTGAAGTTGTTGCACTTGTGTTTAATGATGGTTTCTAGAAAGATGCCGAAGAGATTATTGTTGTGATGGAGTCCCTTGTTAGAGTTCTCAAGTACTTCAAGTCTTTTAACTTTTTCATGTTTTAAATTTCATTTCAATCTTCTTTTTATTTTCAATGTTTCATGTTAATTTAAATTTTAAAGCTTGAACTTTCAGGATAGTTGATGGTGACAAACCTGCTATGGGTTACATTTATGAGGCAATGGATCTTACAAAGGAGGGCATCAAAAGAAGATATGGGGATGAGGAGGCAAATTATATGCCTCTTTCGGACATTATTGATGCACATTGGGATAGGAAATTGCATTCCCCCTTACATGCTGCTAGGTAGTTCTTAAACCCATAGTATTTTTATGATAAGATAAAATTTAATGAGGATGGGGAGGTTCACAGAGGACTTATGACATGCATGGAAAGGTGCTTCCCTGATCCAGAATTTCAAATTCATGTCTTTTCCAAACTATGGGAGTATAGAGCACCACCTAAATTATTTTCCTATACTAGTGTTATATGAGAAAGGTCTAAGGTGTTGCCAGGTACCCTTTGAGGGTTGAAGGCTTTATCAGTTCATTAAATTTGTTTAAAATTTATTTTGTATGTTAAATTTTTTATTAAATTTTGTTGTTTTTATAATTTTTTACTATTTAGTATTTAGTATGTCAACTCACGAACCCTTGCCATTTGCTAGGTCTTTGGTGGAAAAACTTTTGTAGTGATATGCTAGATTTGAAGAGATTTTCCATTCGAATCTTAAACCAAGCATGCAATGCTTCAGGTTGTGAGTGCAACTGGAGCATGTTTGAGAAAATAAATTCTAAGAAGCGCAACTGATTGACACAAAAGTTCTTAAATGACCTTGTATTTTTCCATTACAATCTACAACTTCGCAACAAGAAAATACTAGGTGAGAGCTTGAATTTGAAGGTTTCATAATCTGATTTGGAATTTAAGGTTTAAAATTTAAAGTTCAAAGTCAAACTTAAATTCACATTTCAATGTCTCATGATAATGATAGGTTTGGATCATTCACCAATAGACCTTGAAGAGATAGATTTGCAAACTACAAATGCAGCAAATTATGTCCAATTAGAGGAGGCTCCTCTTTTAAGCCTACATGACTTGAAGAACTTTGAGAATCAAGAAAGCGGAGGGGTGGGAGGAATCACTTCTAGTTCTCACTCTTAAGAGTCTCAGACTCTTAGTTACTGATTTTTTCTAATTAGTATGCAGTTGTTTGTAAAATTTTAGAAGCATTTGCTTCTAGTTCTATGTAGTCACTAGTTAGGAGTCATGAATCAGTACTTCGATCATGTTTGGACTCATAACATATATGAGATGCTTATTCATTCATGATATTTTGGACATCTATTGATATTATGAATTGTTTGTACATGGATTTACTGAATATCAATGAAAAATGTTTGTTATTTTAATTCAACATATGTGTATATTTTTATTTATTGAATTCGCTGATTTTTTCCCGATTTTTCCTCAATCTGATTAAAGCTCTTAGCTATTTTGCCTCACCGATTAATTTTCTATTCCGAGTCTGGTAACATTGTTTACAAGTTTCATTCTTCACTTATGAGTGCTAAGGTGTGCTAGAGAGTGCCAATGCATTCTGAGGAGTGTTAGGGAATACTAGGAGAACACAAGGGAGAACTAGGTCAAAATGAATGGAAGTGAATGAATATGGGGTGTGTTGGGGAGTGTCAATCGATGCTAGTTGTCATGCCAAGGAGGGAGTGACAAGGTATGCTAAGAATGGGTAAGGCATGCCAGGGAAAATCAGGGAATGTCAAGAAGTGCTAGAGTGTGCTAGGTTGTTTCGGGGTGTGCTAACATGTGCCAAATAGTGCCAAGGCATTCCAGGTGCTAAGACATGCTATGATGTGCAGGGTGCCAGAGTATTCCAGTATATGTCAAGGAGTTTCAAGGAAACAAAAGGAATAACCAAGCTAAAATGAAAGGAAATGAACACATAAGAGGGTTAATAAGTCAAGAATTTATCTTTTCAAAAGGGGCATGCTAGGCACACTAATAATATGTTCCAATACATGGCAAGTGCCAATGTGTTCTAGTGCTAATTGTTGTCAATGCAATATTATGCCAAGGAGTTACAAGGCATGCTAGGGAATACATGGAATGCCAACACATGATAGGGGATTGCTATGCTATGCTATGGCATGCCAACATGTGCTTTGGCGTCCTAGTCATGGCAAGATGTTCTAGGTACAAAGATGTTCCAGGTACAAAGTTGTTCCAAGACATGTGAGGTGCCAAGGAATGTTAGTGTATTGTTCCAAAGCATGTTAAGGTGTGCCATGAGTGTTGAGGAGTGCTAGGTCTCTCTCATTAATAGAATTGATAGAGCTTGATAATGTATTAAATAATATAGTTCCTACACACACTAGTGGAACTTTATTTAAAGGAAATTTGCTAGATAATAAACCTAATAGAGATGAATCATGTGTTGACTCTTAGGAAGACTATATTCTTATGAAGTGAGGGAATTGATACACACCAATTACTTCTTAACAAATTGACTGGCTATTATAACCATTATGACCTTGGACACATAATGAAAAATACTCCACAACAATGGTCTTAAATCATTATATTTTGACAAAAAATATAGTAACAGGTACATAACATCATCAAAAACTCATTGGAATGATCAATGATGACAAACATTTTTTGACCGTCACCAAAACTAACCAAAAAGAGCATTGGTGAGGGTCAATAAAATATTGTCACTCAAAGTGTCACCAAAGAGAGAATTAGTGATGGGCCTTTAATGACCCTCACCAAAAGTGTCACCAAAGAGAGAATTAGTGATGGGAAATTAATGACCCTCACCAAAAGTGTCATTGAAAATGGCTTTGGTGAAAAACATTAAAGGACCATCACTATATACACTTACAGCAACAATTTTTTAAAGAGAGTCACCATATGTGACATTGGTGATGGATCTTAAAGGTCCTTCACAGGCATGAAGCATCATAAAAAACTCATTGGAATGATAAATGATGACGAACATTTATTGACCATCACCAAAAGTAACCAAAAAGATCATTGATGACAATCAATAAAAGATCATCACTAGAAGTGTCACCAAAGAGAGAATTAGTGATGGGGCTTTAACGAACCTCACCAAAAGTGTCACTAAAGAGAGAATTAGTGACGATCCTTTAACAACCCTCACCAAAAGTGTCATTAAAAATTGCTTTGGTGACAAACCATAAAGGACCATCACTATATACACTTACAACAACGCTTTTCTAAGAACCGTCACCATATGCGACATTGGTGACGGACCTTAAAGGTCCGTCACAAGCATGAACCTCACCAATGACCTATTTTCTTGTAGTGGTTGTCCGTGATGGTGTTTGTTCACTCAATGGTGACATCCTGCTGAAGCGAACTCTTGCCTCTATTGCATCCAAGTACACTAATATGGCTCCTCTATCTAAATCATCTGATAACATGTGCATGGTCATCCTTGGTATGACCAGATTGACAACATGTTGATGCATAGTGTCTGCGCTGATCTCCAAGCATGTGTTGGTGTCCGTGCATGTCAACTTGTCAAAATACATGTTCAACTCCAGTTTGACTTGCTTCTTGTCTTAGCCTCGGTGAGTGTGCCAAATGGGTGGGATCACATGCGTCCTCACAATGATATGCATGTTGCTAAATTCCCTTGCATGCGATCAACAACACTCCTCACCATGTCTGCTATGTGCCAGCTGCTGGGATGGATCCATAACTTGTACGTGCATAGTTTCATTCATTTGTGCATGTTGCGCCCCCTGTTGTACCTATTCCTGCCGCAACTCTTTCTCTTGTCTATGAAACTCATGTTTTTCCTTGAGTTTTTGCTTCAACACATGCAAATCCTTCTCTGTTATGTTCTATACCTTTGCGCAATATTCATGTCATGCTATCACCTGATAGCCTCAATATCCAAAGCTACTTTTTTCTTGCATCTTTTCTCTACCTCTGTGTTGTCAACAACCTTCCTCTTGCGTTTGTCGCATGTAGGTGTGTTGTGTTATGCTACTGTTGATGGTGTTTGTCATTGTGATTTCGTTTCCATTGATCTCGATATCCCTATCCATGAACAACTTGATGTCTTCATGGATAGGCAAGTTCAAAGATACTTGACCGACTACATCCCTAGTTGCTCTTTTAACAATGTCTTTGACGTTGCTCTCCTGGAAGTCGTTGTACTTGTGCTGCTGAGAGAGAGACGAACACCTATGATGCTTGGAGACATAACAACACTTATGGAAAGAAATTTGTTACTTGAAAACCAAAACAAACTTGAGGACTGACTTGCAACATAGTTGTGTGATTGAACGTGAAGGTTGCGCGATTTCGCTCGGGAGGTCGGGAGACTAACTTCCAAAACTATGCAAGGCACAGTTTGGGCTTTCAGGAGGCTAACTGAATGATGGAACTGCGCAATGCACCCATCCTAGCCTACTAAGGACTAAAACTGTGCAATGCGCAATTTCAGTCATAAGTGACATGCAACCAGCAAACTGCATGTGTAGCTTCTGGGGCCAGTAGGACACTGCCTCCAAGAATTGTACTATGCAAGCTTGGAGGTCAGCACTAGGCTAGGCTTGCATAATGTCTGGAGGGAAGGCAGAGCCTTCACTTCTGGAAATGCACAATACTAGCCAGGAAATGCACAGTCCGGGCTAAGGCAGCCCAGTCTAGCTAATGGGCGATTGAAAACATGAGAAATCTAAATGCATGGTGAGATGAGTGCAAACAAAAGTGAATTATTATACATGCAAAAATCAAGTGGAGGATTCAAAAAATAGGAAAGCATGCATGTGTCTGAAGCAAATCGCTGCAACGATGGCCGTTTGTGCAAGAACAATGTCGTGCATGCGACATCAGTGAGATTTGGACAAAAACTGAAACGGTGCTTCTACAAGCTAACATACATTAAAATGACAACAAGAGTTCACTGAAATCAATAAGACATCACTCACATAAAGAGAAACACAAAAAGTGATAGGAACGCAGCACAAGACATGCAAAGAAGGCTTACCCCAAAAAAACTGAGCTAAATGTGCCGACGACTACTAGCTGCAGGTTCGATGTGAGGAATGAATTCACAGTGTTTGGTTGATGAGTTTTGATAAAATCGAGGTTGTCACACGCATGCCACAAATCTAGGAAAAGCAACACTTGGCAGTAGGTTTATGAAATGATCCTTGCATGTAACCTCCATTTACTAAAAATAGATCCCTGAATCAAGGGATTCCTTTACATACTTCCTTGGGAAAAGCATTTCATGCATGAAAATTAGTTTTTCTCGATCTCGAAGGGAACCAGTCAAGCTAAAGGCACATGCATCGATCTACGAGCCTGGGATGAAAATCTACGTAGTTTCTGGGCATAACAGAGATGGTTGTCCCAGAGGGATTGCACAATTTCTAGGAGGAACAAGTGACTGTCTCGTAGGATTATGAAATTTTTGGGTTGAGAAGCTATCCTGGGTCAGACCTCACAATTTTCTCAAGGAAGCATGTCTAACAGTATTGCACAAATTCTAAGCCCAACACGTTGCGTGGTTAGATTTGTGCAATTTATGCTAGCTGCTGGGCTGGCTGTCCCAAAGGGATTGCACAACTTATGGGAGAAGAAAATTATTGCTGCCCAGAATTTTGCAATTTCTGGGACGAGAAGTTGTCTTAGGATGAATTGCACAATTTTTTAGAGGAATACTGTCAAGAAGAATTGTGCAATTCTAGAGCCCAACTAGGTTTGAACAATTTCTAGAGGGAAGGTTGGTTCCCCTCCAGAATTACACAATTCCCAAAGGGAGCTGCTCAACCATCAACTCATACTAAGTCTGGAAAGCATCCTATGAAGGGGGTGGAAAAAACTTGGATGCATAGGCTAACAAGATTCTATGAAATAGATGAAGCTGACGTGCTTGATAGTGCAAGACATGTTGTTGAGGATGGTTAGTAGGGAGGCTCCAAACGAAGCTAAGGCAAAATTTTGGAGGGTGGTTGTAGCCAATACAACAAAAGTGTATGTTGTGAGGGATTAAGTGTGTGAAGAGAAAGTCCCTAACCAATGTGACTGAGGAGATGCTTAAGACTACAAAGGACTCTATGTCATTATGCCACATTTAAACTATTATCTAGATTTCAAATGTTGGCTTTAGGCATTCTTCCTTCAACTTTAGAAGCATTGTATTTCTTGGGAATTCAAATTTTAAGTAATGGTAAATTACAAATGGTGTTTTTTGTAAGTTTATCCGTTAAATTGCATTGTAAATGGATGAAGTTTCGGTAGAAACCGACACCCTTCTTGAGTTTCATGCATGGAGGATCATTTATTTATAAAGTTATTCATCCTCTCATTTTGTATGTGATAAGAGGGGATTGAAAAGGAGGCTTCTAGTTTTAAAGCCCTGTTAATCAAGCATGTACAAGCGAGTATGAGTAACAATGATACCATCTTCTCACCTTGTATTTGATAAGGGGGAATTGGTGATTAGCTACCAGTTTCAAAGAGCCTAGGCCACAGTTAGAGAAACACCAAAAACAGAGCCTCAAGCCTAGACCAAAATCAAAGTGGCAACTAGAGTCAAAGTTATGAGCGTGATTTTGTTTATGGTCATATTCAAACTGGTATGAGGAGCACTTCCACTAGGAGAAGTCTTCAACTTCTAACTGGATTTGGAATTGTTCTAGGAACTACACTAAGCATTCTAGGGTTGGTGGTCAACCTTAAACTATCGTTGGTTGAGACCTTAATGGTCCCCATTTTCTAGAAAAATAGGGAGAACTTCCTCTAGCATAATACTTTAGCTTCTAGATAAATTTGGAATTGTTCCAAGAACTAAATCAAGCATTCCAGGTTTATAACCCAATGGTCTCCCTTTTGAAATCAATAGGGAGCACTTCCTCTAGAAAAATACTTTAGATTCTAGCCAGTTTTGAAACTATTCCAGGGACTTCACCGATCATCTTTAAACCACCATCGTTTGAGACCTCAATTTTTCCCACCTTATATCATCATTTAAAAGATCACAATCAGCCAATTATCGCCATTCATATTTTGCATTTTTTTCTCTCTTCTTGGACTCCTACATACCCTTTTTGATTAAAGGGGGGAATGTTAGACACCTAATCCACTAAGGGTTATCGAGTGGAAGGTGAACCATCAAGGGGAGTCCAAGAGACCTTTGAAGATGAATCCAATGGTTACTCAATGTATTTAAATGTAAAATATTTGTGAATAATAATACAATTCACGCTTATCATTCATATATGGTTGCACATTCCAATAAATATGATGTATCTAGAGGTTTTGTGCATTTTTTATGGTTTTGTTGTATATGCAATGTATACTAATGGTTGGATAAATGAATGATTGTGGATTTTTAATGATTTTTTGGAAAATGTCACGTGTTGGTAGTTTGTGGTTGAAGCATAATGTAAATAACAGTGTCAATGTATGAACGAAGCTATGTTTTCCTCTTTTGCGGTAGAGTTAGCTTTTGTGTTTGCATAGTGAAATTATGTCAAATAGTTACTTTGTTGGTTAGAAAATGTGTTTTCACTTAGCTAATGTGTGTCATAATTTATTGGGAATGTTTGAACACCTGTTGTGAAGGTTTATGAATGCAATTCTTCTCAAATGGATACCTCTATGCCATATAATGGTAAATATTGTAGTTTTCAGTTGGTTTTTGGGAGCCAAAGTCATCTTTATTTCCCCTTTTCCCTTGGATAACCTTCAAATATTCTTGCAAACCCATCAACATACGTCAAGTGAGATGCCACCTACTTGTAGGTGTTGAAAATGCTAGTTTCTAGGGGGTTTTGTTGGCTTAAATCTGAACCCTGGGTCACCACTGTGTGCCAAAAATCCATTCCCATGAAAGTACATTCTTCATGAACATTTATTAGTGTTGGCCATTCAATGATGGCTTCAATCTTTCTAGGCTCCACTACAATACCCTCCCCAGAGTTGATATGTCCTTGATAGTAAATCTTGGACTGGTAAATTGAACACTTTGATCATTTCCATAAATTTGGTTATCTCTGTGTTAGTGTGAAATTTCTTGGAAGGTGTACCAAAAACACTTCACTTAAGTCACTAGGTGACAAGTGACCCTAACAACACTTTGATGGCTGCTTACAATTCAAATCTGCAATAAAAATGGAAAAACGTGGAACAAAAACATATACAATCCAAAATAGTAGACAACATTAAAGATATCCAATGTAATAACCCAAATGGAAAGACTTTAAAATTAACAAATTCTTTATTAATAACACCTGGTGAAGGAGATCTACAAAAAGGGTATGTAAACCCCCCTCCATGGGAGGGTCCTTTGATTCCTTGATGCTTCAGTAATCAATCTTATCTCTCAATATGTGAAAAACTCAAAACAATGTGAAGGACTCAAATGGGAGATCAAAGAAAAGATACAATAATGGTGATGATGATAATGATCATGGTGATGAATGAATGGAAAATTCTCCTATTTATAACAAATTATTGACTTAATCTTGAAAATGGAGAATAATAAAATAATATTGACCAAATCGAGATCTAACCATTAGCAATACTTTATTATATTTATTGGAAAGAGAAAAGACATTTAAAATGGTTAAATATCTTTATTTAGAAATAAATAACAAATAAAATGATTTATAAAAATGGTGTGAAATTGAAATAATTATTAAATAGCAATTTAAAAATTATTCCAATAATGAAAATAAGGAATAATAAAAAAATAGTGATTTATTTAATTATTCCTAGGGGATTTAGTCAAATGTGACAAGAAATAATTATTTAAACAATGATTTAATAATTATTCCTCGAGAAAATTAAATAAATAATAATTGATCTAATTATTCTCATGGTTTTTTTATTTATTTAAATCATAAAATAATTTAATAAAAGTGGTTTAATAAATTATTTTCCACAATGAAAGTAATTTTACTATGGTAAAATTAATCCTACATGGTGTATTTTGATCTGCCTAGTTGGAAATGTCTAAGTGATCATTTTTTAATGATAACACTCTATGTGACAGCCCTTTGGGAAAATTTCTCCTAACAAAAATTGCAAATATTTCATGTATTCTATTATAAATTAAAAAGCCTAAGAATTGGGACACGATTTTAGAGTTTGAGGAATGAGATTGCTTGGGCTTTTGAGGAAGCTTGATTATTTCATGACAGGCATTGAAGGTTTGTAGGTGTGTGTACAAATTGATTGATTATGCCATTAATCTAGCTAAAGAAGAATGACAAGGATCCATGCTTGACTTGGATAAATCTACAAGGCATATAAGACCAAAATTTAGGAGTGATGGGTTGTGTTGGTAGAAGGGACAACTGAATTCAATCACGTAGGACAAAACCATTGTAGCCATGAAGAAAGGGGTGATGAAAAGGTCTGCCCACGCAACAAAAAATGGCCGCAATTGTGTAATGGAGGATACCATCACACTTAATGCATAGGAAAGGAGACAAGCATTCAACCGGATGACACTCCACACATGGAAATGGAGGAAACATTCGCGAAGAAAGACTTTTGATGTAGGGAGGAGAGATTGTCTTAAAGATAGAGAGAGAAAAATAGAGAACATAGAGGAGTATTGTTGAGAAAAATGAGGAAGAAAAAGGAGGAAAAATATCTTAGGAATAAAATGGTAGATGTATGATTGTGTTATAGAGAAGAGAAAGCATAATACAAGAGGAAATGAGTAGAAATTTATGTGTAGCTTCTCAAAGGAAAGAAAGGAAATAATAATTTAGTTGAGCATTGGGAGGTGGTGAGGATATCCCTCAGGTGAGAACAATAGTATTTGGATTATCTGTAATACTGAAGGGTGGATATGGCTTTCTTTAGATTCCCTTAACATCTTGGGTGGAGGCCAGTTCCTTAGATTCATGGTGAGGAGAGAGTTCTTTAGCCCCCCTCGGCTTATTTCTAGTTTTACAGTGGGTTTTGGATTCTATGGATTAGGTGAAACCACAGTGTGAAATAATTATTGATGGTGGAGGTGATAAGCCTTTGGATTCCCTCATTCGGTTTGGGTGGGGGTGAGCCTTTCGATTTCTCTGCTTCAACTTGTAGTGGTAGTGCCACAATTCGTATTTAAGTAGTTGAAGGGTGGAGGTGGTGGACCTCCCGATTCCGTTATGAGACATTGTCTATGAAGTAGTTGAAGCATGGAGGTGGTGGATGTTTAGATTTCCCTTGTGAGATATTGTCTGTAGGAAGCACTTGGTGGGTGGAGGTGGATGGTCCTCTAGAGTCCCCGTTTCAGTTGGCAAAATCAGTTAATCCCTTAAGCAATCATCCTCAAGCTCTGGAATTTGGCTCAAGGGTGACTATTACAATAAAGGATTGGCTACAATGTGTTTATGTTTGGGTGGAGAGTTGAAGTCCCAATCCCAGTTGATTGGTTCCTTTATCAAAGATAAGTGTTTGATTACAATTCTCATGTTTTTAATGCTTTATGTTTGTGTAATGTGATGATTTATCATGGTTTGTAATGTTGAGAAATGAGGTATTCATGTCTGAATGAATATTTTTTTTTTAAAGGCATTGATATGGAATGGTCTAGATTCCTTTGTTGAATTGAGTGTAATCCTAGTCAAAATGGCTTGTATGAAAGGAATGTGTGAACCTTGTCAATGTTTGAATGAGAACTATAGTCTCAATTCATGAACATTGAAGAGATGGGTAAATATTTGTAATGAATATACCATGTTAAAAGAAATGCTATTAGGTTTGTTTCTAATATATGATTAAGGAAGGCTATAGGTTTTTCTCGGGGTAATGTGTTGATTTAATACCTATTATTTGTTGGGGAAAATGAATTCCTGTATAATGCCAAGTTATGTGTGATGGATGAGGAAGGTTCATTTCTTGAGGACTAATGTATCTTTGTTTACTCATGGTTCATGTTGATTATATATGTGGCACAACGTTGTTAATTGGATAAATTAATGGCCAAGGATGTGAACCTAGCATGAAAAATGTATTGAAGGTGTTTTAAATATGTTTATAGGAATGGGATTATTTATGTGTTCATTCAAGGCTTGGAATTTTGCTTAAGGAATGTGTGTGGTGAAATGAGAACATCATTGTTAATTAAATAGATAAATAAACTAGAAATTAATTTTATATTTGGCCCTGATTTAAATCTTATAAGCTCATGGGGAAATGTTATGTTTTATGTGTGGGTGTGTGTGGGGGACCAAGTTCAACTTGTGTTTAGTTTATACATATATAGACATATGGTCAATATTAGTTGGATTTTGATTAAAATATCAGAAGAGATGACATATATTACATAGAGATGCATGTACATTGGTCTTATGGTCATTGTTGGGTTTCGGGGAAGCTCAAGAAGGATAGTCGAAAGGGTTGGATTATGCCCTTGTATGATAAAGGTTGTACATTTGAGGTCTAGGTGAAGTACCTTACAAGTGAATTAATAGTCCCTAAGCTTATGGGGCTATAATATTTAGTCTGGAGTGCAAGACTTCAGAAGGAATTGTTAGGATATTCCGACACATAGGAAATAGTTAAGTTCAACTTGGTCTAGTATAGAGTTAGGTATAGAGTTAGGTAAAGTGTGTTTCTTTACCATTGTACATTTTGTAACTTACAATCTGACGGTCACGGTATGTAGTGATCCGACGGTTCATTCTCTCCTCGGTATTACCGACACTTGATCCGTGGCTTGACACCCGATTGGTCCATGAGTTCTATTTAAAGCACATGGAGGGTCATTGTTCGGGTAATCCGTGCATGAGAGAAGCTTATGTAAATTTTCATTCTTTGATTAATAAATTGCCTGTAGTACCCACGTTGGGATAGGCCGTGGACTGTTTCCCTCTTTGAGGGTTTTAACCACGTCAAAAATACTGGTGTATTGATCTGTGATCTGGTTGTGAGCGGTGTCCTTTTGGTATTCTTTCTGAGGAACTTACCCTGTAAATTCCTACATGGTATCAGAGCTATTTGACGGCCGCATCCGTTGGTGATCCAAATCTGAAGCCGGTAGAACTGCATGCAGCTGTCATTTCCTAGATCTGCTGTTTCTGATTGCTTTCGGGCCGAGAGGACTGCTCTGTTGCGTTCGGAGCATCTGTTCCAGTGAGGAACCCCTTTCGTTTCACGCGAAAAGGTTTCCGGTAGCCCTAGCTGCGTCATTTTTCAGATCGGGAGGTATACAGTGTTTTTTGCAGTTTACTGTTATTTTCTCTCTGCTTATTTCGGTTTCGGTTTATTTAGCCTTTTTTTTAACCGGATCTATACCTTTCATTTCTGCGTATGCTCTTTGCCCTGCGACTCTGCGCGATCTGGGCAAATTAGAAACAGAAAGGAAGGATTTTTCTCATGCGTATGCTCTTTTCCCTGTACCTTAGTGTGATCTCGGAAAATCAGAAACATTGAGAAAAATATTTAGTTTTTCGGCTAAAGCTAACTTTGATATATTTTTTTTTTAATTTCTAGTTTTTTGGCTAAAGCTAACTTCGAGCCGCAAGGTTCATTTTTCTTTGCATATCCATGTTGGGTTTTGTGTTTTGTGTTTTGTAGGGAAAAAGAGCTTTCTCAAGGCAAGCACGCAAACCAAGGCCCCCCCCCCCTCTCTCTCTCTCTCTCTCTCTCTCTCAAATTTTTTGTATAGATCAATTGGTTCAAAGCTATTTTAAGAGAGTAGAGGTCTTGGGTTCAAGTCTCCATTTTGTGGGGGCGGATTTTTTCATTCCTGCACATTCGCGCACTTTGCCGGCAACGTCAACAATTTTTTTTAAAAAGCCATAACTTCTTCATCCGGAAGCCTTTTTCAGAGCCGTTTTTTTTAAAACCGCCTATTGTTCGAGATCTATCCATTGGAACACTTACTTTCAGCATCTTCAGCTTCAGTTTTTAAAAAAAAATGGAAAGTCAATGCCAAGTCATTCTTGACAGCACTAACTACTTCCAATGGGTAGCCTACATGGAAGATTTACTTAGAAGTAAAGGTCTCTTCAGAATAGCCACAGACCAAGAGAAGAAACCAAAAGATGAAGACAAGGCTGCAAAATGGGAAAATAGACAAGATCAAGCATGTGGTTTGATAGGGATGTCTATTTCTCCTGATCTTAGATTCCACATTGCAGAACTTGAGACTCCTCATGAAGCATTAGAAAAACTCGCTAAAGTTTTTGGGATTAAAAATGAAATTAGAGCCCATCAACTTGAAAATGAGTTGCTTACTTTGGATCCTAATAATTTTTCTTGCATTGAAGATTTCTTGTCCAAATTCAAGACCCTTAGATATCTCTTGGAAGGTGTTAAAGTTAAGAAAGAAGATGGTAACCTTATTTATTCCATCCTTACTAAGTTGGGACCAGCCTACTCTGTATTTGTTTCCACTTTCCATTCTACAAGGGAAGCTTTCATTTGTCAAGGAAAAGACTACAAGGCCCCTTCCTTTGACTCCTTTTGTGATTCCTTAATAAGAGAACAAGAAAAACTCTTACACCTTGGTCTTCTTAATCTTGGAAACTCTTCCACGAAAGTGTTAGCCGCCCAACAACAACCAAATTCAAAGAATCCTAAGAATTCATATCCTCAAAAGAATGGTCCTAAACCAACTCAGCCTCAAAATGAAAGATCATTTCAGCAAAATGATAAGACCAATAAAAACAAATGGAAGAAGACTGATAGACATTGTAACTTTTCTAATCGAGATGGCCACTTAAAATCTAAATGCTTTAAGAATATGGAAGCCTTGGAAGCCTCAATGAAGAAACATAACATCCTTGTGGATCCTACTTCAACTTCAACTTCCGGAATGGCACTTTCTGCATGTCGTTGTCAATCATCTCAGTCTGGTTATGCAATAAATGTATCTTCTTCTTCTTCTCATTCTCATGAGTGGCTCATTGATTCTGGAGCCTCTTATCACATGGCCAAAAACCAAGCCATGTTTTCTTCTTTAAATGATTGTAACACCAAAAATATATATGTTGGTGATGATAGATCTCTTAATGTTGTAGGGACTGGAACTGTTCATCTAGACAATGGTCAGTTTAATGATGTATTATGTGTTCCAACCTTATCCTGCAACCTTCTATCTGTCTATCAGATAACTCATTTAGGTGAAGGTAAAATTGTTGAATTTTCACCTCATGATGTTGTAATCAAGGATCTAAAAGATCCTAAACAGATTCTAGCTACTGGTCTTGTTGATGATTCCACAAGGTTGTATAAGTTTCACAACTTTGGGTCATCAAATCTTCCCTCAGTATTTGTTGCTCATAATGATGAAGTGAGCAAACTTTGGCATGAGCGATTTGGTCACTTAAACTATCGCTCCCTTCAGCATCTATGTAAAGAAAATATGGTGACAGGTCTTCCTATGGTATCTTGCAGAGATGGTGTTTGTTCCGGATGTGTACTCGAAAAACATCATCGGGACAGTTTTGACAAACGTGCCTCTTGGCACGCCTCAGCCCCTTTACAGCTTGTGCACAGTGATTTATGTGGTCCTCTTCCTGTTGCTTCATTCTCTGGCTGCAAGTACTTCTTAACTTTCACTGATGATTTCTCCAGACGCACTTGGGTATACTTCTTAAAACTCAACAGCGAAGTATTTAACACATTTTTGGCCTTCAAAGCCTTTGTTGAAAAACAATCTGGAAATCAAATTCTTAAGCTAAGAACTGATAATGGTGGGGAATATGTTAAAAACACATTCATCAACTTTTGCACCGAAAATGGAATTCAAATGCAACATACTGTTCCATACACTCCACAACAAAATGGTGTAGCTGAAAGGAAAAATCGCACCTTAAAGGAAATGGCTAATTGTATGCTGCAATCTAAAGGACTCAGTCTTAGTTTTTGGGCCAAAGCAATTAATTATGCAAATTATATAATCAATCGCACTCCTACTAAGGTTCTAGAGAATATCACTCCAGAAGAAGCTTGGAGTTCCATTAAACCAGATGTAAGTCACTTTCGTGTGTTTGGAAGTGAAGCATGGGCCCATATTCCAGATGAAAAGCATAAAGCTTTAGAACCTAAGAGTGAGAAATGTACTTTTGTTGGATATTATGAAGATGTAAAAGGTTATAGACTTATTCCATTTAAGTCCAAAAATGTTATCATTAGAAGAGATGTAAAATTTGATGAAAATAAATCGGCCTGCGAGCCTAGTCCGGCGGATGTGCCACCTCTTCCTATCTCTTCTACTTTTGAAAACATTTCTTCTTCAGATGATGAAAGCGAGGATGATAATCCTCCCCCACCTTCTCAGGATCCTCAACTTCCAAGATGGGTCCGTGCTACTCGGGATGCAGCAGGTGATCTTGCCGGTGATCCTACAGATCGGCGACGTACACGTTCTCAGTTTGAAAGAGCCTCTTCTTTACTGGCTCAAGCTCCAGTAAATCATGATCCTGACACTTTTGCAGAAGCTTCAGGCCATCCACATTGGGAAGCAGCTAAGAATGAATAATATCATTCATTGATGACAAATGATACATGGGATCTTGTTCCTCTACCAAAGGGATGCAAACTTGTTAGATGTAAATGGGTTTACAGAACTAAGTATGGACCAGATGGGAAAATTGATAAACATAAAGCTCGTCTCGTTGCTAAGGGCTTTTCACAGGTTGAAGGCATTGACTACACTGAAACCTTCTCCCCTGTTGCAAAAATTAACTCTATCCGCCTTGTTCTTTCCCTTGCTGCCTCTTTAAAATGGGAAGTCCATCAGATGGATGTTAAATCTGCCTTCTTGCATGGGGACTTGCAGGAAGAAATCTATATGGAACAACCCATTGGCTTCATACAAACAGACTCCAGCCTTGTTTGTCGACTTAAGAAATCCCTTTATGGCCTCAAGCAAGATCCTTGGGCTTGGTATGCCAAAATGGATAGCTTTCTTTTGGAATCTGGCTTTTCTAGGTGTCATTCTGACAATACTGTCTACACCAAGAAAGTGGGCAACTCTCTTATCATCCTTGTTCTTTATGTTGATGATCGTATTCTTACTGGTAGTGATCCCAACCTTATAAACCATGTGAAGTCCAGCCTTAAAAAGAAATTTGAAATGATAGACTTAGGACACTTACACTATTTTCTCGGTCTTCAAGTCTTGCAATCCAAGGAGGGTATTTTCCTTTCCCAGTCCAAGTATGCTTGTGATATTCTTCGTCATTTTCACATGGAAGACTGTAAGCCAGCCCCTTCTCCCTTTCAGTCTGGAGTCAAACTTTCAGTCTCTTGTACTTCTCCTGAAGTTGATGCTACCTTATACCGTCAACTTGTAGGAAAACTCTTGTATTTAACCCATACTCGTCCTGATCTTTCCTTTGTTGTTGGCCTTGTTGCTCGTTTTATGCAAAACCCCCGTGAAAGTCATTGGAAAGCAGCTAAAAGAATACTTCGTTATGTTCGAGGTACAGTACAATTTGGGATTCATTACGGTGCCAAAGCAGCTCCTCTGTTAGTTGGTTTCACTGATTCTGATTGGGCTGGTGACCCTGATGATCGGAAGTCTACTGCCGGTTATGTCTTCACTCTTGGTTCAGGACCTATTACATGGGCTTGTAAGAAACAGGATGCCATTTCTCTTTCGTCAGCAGAAGCAGAGTATCGTGGTGCCGTGGAAGCTAGTAAGGAAGCCTTGTGGCTTCGTCAAATCCTATCAGAGTTTGGCTTTGAGCAGCAGCATCCAACCACACTTTGGTGTGATAATCAAAGTGCCATTCAGCTATGTAAAGATCCAGTTTAGCATCAGCGCAGCAAACACATTGAGCTACACATGCACTTCATCGGAAAGCTCATTCATGACCATGTTCTTGAAGTGCAATATTGTTCAACAGATGATCAGGTTGCAGACATCTTCACAAAGGCTCTCACAGAGGCGAAGTTCACTAAACTTCGATATATGCTTGGAGTTCAGGAAGTTGTCACTAAGGGGGGATAGGCTCTAGTGCCTCCTTCCTTCTCCTATTGTGTCATATTTGTAAATCCTTCAATCCTATCCCAAGTTGTTCTTAAGGGGGAATGTTAGGATATTCCGACACATAGGAAATAGTTAAGTTCAACTTGGTCTAGTATAGAGTTAGGTATAGAGTTAGGTAAAGTGTGTTTCTTTACCGTTGTACATTTTGTAACTTACAATCCGACGGTCACGGTATGTAGTGATCCGACGGTTCATTCTCTCCTCGGTATTACCGACACTTGATCCATGGCTTGACACCCGATTGGTCCATGAGTTCTATTTAAAGCGCATGGATGGTCATTGTTCGGGTAATCCGTGCATGAGAGAAGCTTATGTAAATTTTCATTCTTTGATTAATAAATTGCCTGTAGTACCCACGTTGGGACAGGCCGTGGACTGTTTCCCTCTTTGAGGGTTTTAACCACGTCAAAATACTGGTGTATTGATCTGTGATCTGGTTGTGAGCGGTGTCCTTTTGGTATTCTTTCTGAGGAACTTACCCTGTAAATTCCTACAGGAATCACTTAACCCCTCCTTAATCCCATGACTAGGTGTCATGATCAAACACACAGGATAAATCTAGATCGTAAATGGGAAAGCACTTGTGGCCATTTTATGGACCCAAAAATAACTTTCCTTGTAAGTTCCAGGAGGAGCCACGTTTTGATCTTGCCCAAATATATTAACTGGGATGATGTGGCAATGGGGCTAGATGGACACCCAATATGAAGTAACGGAGGAAAACCTTGAATTCCTTATGACATGAAAAACATATGTACAAGGGGTTAGAACTCGTGAGTCATGGTGGGACCTAAAGATACGTGGTGTGATGAAGGATGACATCACCTTGGTGCTTAGGATCAGTGATATCACCTCAAAATCTTGGACCCTAGAGATTTCGAGCAGAGGACATAGTAGAACGCTTGGGATTTGATTCTTGAGATGACATGGCGCATGGGCATGTTCAGTGAGGACGAGTGTCGTGTGGCATGAATAATTTGGTTTACTATTCAAGGGGGAGGCTAAGCTCTAGTGCGAGAAGTATATTGCAATGTAGCATGGAGAGTCACCCCCAACCATTTTAGTAGGGAATGACATTGAAACCCATCGATATTATATTCCTAAGATGACGTGGCCATAGAGGGCCTGCACCCGCATACATCATATATATATCTTATAGTTTTGGGCCATGTGAGCCATCAAATAGGGTTCCTATGAGTGTGCAAGGTCATGGGTAAGTTGACATCTTCCACTTGGCATGATATGGCATATGAATTAGGTAGCCACGTAGGCACCACATGGCAGGTTACATAACAACACTTTCAGATATGCTAGATTTTAAATGCCCATATCTTTTGATCCGGGAGTTAGATCGAAGTAAATTTTTACATTGTTGGAAAGGTCTCAATGAAATGAACACAACAATGTCATCCATTTTAGGTTTTGATAAAGTTGAAAAAGGTTGAAAAATTTAGACCCCATTTCCATAATGGGACAATGGAGATTGGGTCGGTTTAGTAAATGCCTCCGGCTACCCTTAATTGTGGCTAAGGATAATAAGGGGTACATTACAGAGTGGTATCAGAGATTCCAAGTTCAACACTTGGACTAGATGAGCTGTATTGTAGATGAAACAAAGCCAAGGGTGAAAATTTAAACCTTTGGAAGTAAAATTGGTTCCCTATTATGAAATTTAACAAAGTGGTAAATCCAATTATTATATCTCTAGAGATAGAATGGAGCATAGTTTTTGGGCACCTAGTTAAAGGTAAATAATGATTTCATACTACTCATAACATTGACTGCAGATTTTTTGTCTTTTATGGCATTTGATTCTAGCATTGCATGGTTATTGCAATAATGTTGCTAGCATGTTGTTTGAGTGTAGAAATAACTCAAAATTTGCATCTTCTAATGAATTCAGACTGAAATCAATAGACAAAAAATTCTTCTAGTAAATTAAGTGGAAGGAAAACTAACAATAGAGACACATGCAATCATTCAATCAAAATGAAAATAGATTTTAATTCAGAACCCAACTGGGAAAAACTCCTCCTCTTTTTATTACAAGGACAACTTCATTGCTTGAATCTCCCTCTGCGCTACAATATTGATATCCTTCTTATGAAGAACTGCTCAATACCTAGCCAAATCAACCTGCAATGAATCTCTTATTTCCTTATGTAATTCAACCCTTAAAAAATATGGAATTATCATATTTCTTTGTACAATTCTCAAGATAAATATCTCACCTACTCAATGCAAACATTGTACACTCACTAGTATACAATAATGAATACATTATGCATTTTCTCTCTAACTTCACTAGGAAATTTGAATTGCATGGATTACTAGGGCTATTTTGTGTAAATTGACTAGTTAACAAAGAGATCAGTGAGTTAAAAATAATTACAACTACTCAACTAAACTCATACTGACTCTATTCTAAACTAGAGCTCAGATAATTGACTTTCACTAAATATAACACCTTTGTATAGCTAAATAGTAGCCACCAACTTGCACACAACTCTATTTCTAGCTCACAAAGTCAAATTGAATGACTTCATTGAGTGATTTTGGCATGTCGCTCTTGCTAACTTCTTGACAACTCATCCTATTAAAGTGGAAATTTGAATTTCTCCATTTGAATAAGGCATAAGTCAAATGAAACCATTTATTTATATAATTTAAGACTACCACTTATCAAGAAAATGGTTATGAACCACCTCAATCCTCCTCCTGGGGAACTCAAACTTGCCTCTTGACAAATCCTTTGTCAAGATGTTTCGTTCCGCTCCTTTGTAGGAATGTATTGTAAGATAACAATCATCCTCTGCACATAATCTCTAAGGTGATGGTACATGATATCTATATGCTTAGAACAATGTAAACTTTGAAATGATAACTATAAACTCAAAATGGGAACTCTCGCCAAAAAACCCAGAAAAATAAAAAAAGCGTTAAAAACAAAAAGTGTGTATGCTCGAACGATGGTTTTTTTTTAAGGTCAATTTTGAACATATTTTAAAAATGACAGTGAAAACAATTTTTTTGTGCAAAAATTGTGCAAAAAACACCCTGAAAACAAAAAGTGTTGATACTGGAATGATGGTTTTTTTTTTTAGGGTCAATTTTCAGCATTTTTAAAAAATCCAGTAAAACTGAATTTTTATGTGCAAAAAAAAAGTTGTTTTTGAGGGAAAAACACACTAATGTTTTTGGTAGAATAACATTTTTCTTTCCTAAGTATAATTTCAACATGTTTTTGTAATGACGATAGAGATAAAATAATGGGATCTGAAACACATCAAAATTCTATTAGTTTTCATCCATGTTGTTAAACATATAATAACATGACTCTAGAGATCGCTAAAATTCTAATTTCTTTCAACCATAATATTAAAGATACAAAAAAAATGGAAAATTTTCAACCATAAAATTAAAAAACCATGACATTATGAAAAAATTACATGAAAAAATTAATCAAAATGTCATTATTTGTAGATTGAATGAAACATACATTATGTCTCTAAGTTATTGTTGCATTGTAGGTATTCTAAATAATAAAAGTCATCATAATTAAAACATATGATCTAACAACATAAAAATGATTCATAACTTCTGATTTAACACCATATGGAAATCAAAAATTTTATTTCAAGATAAGATGCAAACATCAGTTATATAAACTGTCCTAGACAATTATTCAAAATCACTCATATTTTCTTGCACACCATCAGAATTCACATCTTCAGATGAATGACTGGATGCAGACGAAGATGATCCATATTCTTCTCTTTCATCAACTAGTGCCCCATCTGAGTCCACATGCATGCCCACTATTTCAGGTTTCAAAATTCTTTTGGATCTATGATAAGATTTTAGCAGACTCCCATCTCAACACTGTTCCTTCTGGTAACAATATTTTCAGAATCTCTATCATCTTGAAGCGAAGAGTTCCTCTCTTTGTAAATTGAAGTCATAAAAAAGTATGTCAACATCCTCCAATTTTAAGAGGTATGTGTGGTGATGATTTATATTTGTACCCTTTCTTTTTCTCTTTCTGCCAATTTTTTTATCAACTACCATCTCTAGCTTATACACACCATTGAATGGGTGTGTATTTGTGGCATACCAATGTACTTCAACATGTGTAACATCTTCATTTTCTGTAATGACCTTTATAACCTTAGCAACCCAGAATGGATAGCCATTGGGATCTGCATCTGCTAGCACTGTGATCATGCAACCCTCCTTAATATCTTGTATTAAACCCTTGTAAAGGTCTTCCATCGCTTCACGTTGTGCACGATACCTTCTGGAACCAATATACATCTCTCTTTCCTATCCTTGTGAAGAATTAATAATACCTTGAGATTGTTGTTGTTCAACAATGTTTCTTTCCTCATGTTCATTTGACACATTTTGTGGCCAAATAAATGGATTTTTCAAAGGTATATCTTCATTTTTTGTTCTTGAAATGATATCACTTTGATTATTGAAAAAGGACTCCCATGAAACTGAATCAACAATATCAAAGTACTCATATGTATATCTAATAATTTTTTTAACTTCTTCTAGGCAATCAGAATAATTTATATCTCTATTCTCTTTGCGTGCATTATGAACTTTAGCAACTGATTGTAATAATAATATATTTGATGCAAGTATTGGATGAGCTGTAATGGACTTAAAAAATTCCAAACCTAATGACAGTGCCCATTTTATAGTAGTTGAATACTTCTTGCCCCATATTATTGTTTTCCCATCAATTTTTTTTATACGAAATTGATGTTGGAAGCTAATGTCATTAAGTTGTTCAATGCATTTCTCCACACCATGCGATCCCAGAATAAACCTTCGCGTGTCAACAGTTTCTTCCAACACATCAAAAGTAGGCTCTCCCATGTATGATTTCTTAATAGATTAAATTAATGACGATGAGCTCCCGACTTCCTTTCTCCTCAATGTGACTGAAAAACAACTGAACATATGATCAATATGGTCATAAGTGTGCCCAACAAGAAGGAAACAAACCTTTACCTTCTTAAAAATTCTCAATTCAACAAGCATGTTTAGATATCCAAAAATAATCTGATTTTTGTTTTTACGGCAAGTGTTGTCCAATTGTAGATACAAAACTTCAGGAAGATTACCAGACCAATGAGAAAGCACATCATGAATTATGGTTATTGTCAAATTTGCGTCATTATGAATATTTGGAGCTATGAAGTACACCCTTGGCAACATTTTCCCATTGAAGACCATACAACCAACCAAGTGATACTGAATAAAGTTTTCCTCCTATAAAGTTTTGGGTGTGTGAACAAAATGTTGTAAAAGTGTTTTCTTCTGGTCCATACCATCAATTATCAAACCTAAATATTTATTTAAATTATCATAACACTTCTTTCGATGCTTGTACAACTTTTTCCTTTCACTTTTTTTATCGTTTGCTATGCTCTTGAATTTCTTTGATAATGAAATCTACACAACATAAAAGAAAGTCATTAAGAAATACTTTTTCATAGTTGATGACTATACAATTTTAAAAGTTAAAGTTATGAATGCTTACCTCTTTCTGACCCTTCATATTTATCCTTTTTTTATTTAAGAGAAGAACATGTACTACAAATCCCCATCCTTGTCCCCTTAGGAATACAAACATTGTTGAATTCTTTCTTGCATACCTTCACAAAATATTGATCTGTAATAAATCGACCATGTCCCTTAGTGCCTTCTGCATATTCTTTGTATATGTTGTATATTTCTCATATTGAGAAATTATCTACAATATGTGTTGCCTTTCTATTTGGCATACACTCTCCATGCTTTGAAAAGAAATATTTCATCCATGACATTGCAGTATTTGATAATGGTCCATACTGTCGTTTATGATGTAGTTCTGAATAAAATGCAAGATCTTTTTCCAAATTTTCTTGGATTCTTGAGAGAAAAAAATTATCCATTGAATGAAACATTTTGAAAGCCTTTCTACAGATAAATAAACACCCAATATGATAATCATAACCTGACAATGTAGATTGCATGCACCCCACTAAATATGGATTTTGCATGCTTTTATTCATTGACACATATCTCTTCCTTTTCTCTAATGAAAACTTGAAATCCATATGTTTCAAGAAATATTTTTTACAACATTCACTTGAAATGAGAGCATTGATAGAACTTATTCTTGTAAGATATTCTGATCTACCCCTTGTATAACTAGAACATCTTGGATTGATATGAAAAGGTCTGCTCCTACTCCTCGATACAATGTTTCTTGGAAACATCTCCATCATTGGATCGCCATTTGTATAAGAATTCTCATCATCATTCAGAGGAATGTTATCCACACTATGATCATCTGTGATTTTGAAATACTGACTTGGAGGATATTCTTCATCTTCCCCTTCTTCAATGCTACTATCATAGTCCTTAGAATTAGGACTAAATGGAAAACTTGACTCGATATTTATTGGATATTCTTCATCATGTGCATTGTTAGTGCTCCTCTCATATTCCATAAGATTAGGACCTCGTTGAAAATGTGATTGTTTACTTGCTGAAAATTCTACATCTTTCCCTTTGTCATGGATACTCTCATAGTCCTTAGGATTAGGACTAAGTTCTTCATCCTATCCTTCGTCACTACTGATCTCATAGTCCTTAGGATTAGGACTAAGTGGAAACTGTGACTCTTTATTTATTTGAAAATCTTCATCATGGTCTTCATCTCTGTTTCTCTCATAGCCCATAGGATTAGGACTAAGTGAGCATTGTGACACTCTATTCATTTGAAATTCTTCATCATGTTCTTCATCACTGCTGCTTTCATAGTCCATAGGATTAGGACTAAGTGGACACTGTGACACTCTATTCATTTGAAATTCTTCATCATGCTCTTCATCACTGTTGCTCTCATAGTCCATAGATTTAGGACTAAGTGGACACGGGACACTTCATTCTTTTGAAATTCCTCATCATGCTCTTTATCACTGTTGCTTTCATAGTCCATAAGATTAGGACTAAGTGGACACTGTGACACTCTATTCATTTTTAATTCTTCATCATGCTCTTCATACTGCTTCTCTCATAGTCCATAGGATTAGGACTGAGTGGACACTGTGACACTCCACTGTTTTGAAATTCTTCATCTTGCTCTTAATCACTATTGTTGTCGTAGTCCATAGGATTAGGAATAAGTGGACAATGTGAAACTACAATGTTTTGAAATTAGTCATCATTCTCTTCATCACTGCTGCTCTCATAGTCCATAGGATTAGGACTAAGTGGACACTATAACACTTCATTCTTTTGAAATTATTCATCATGCTCTTCATAACTGCTGCTCTCATAATCCATAGGTTTAGGACCAAGTGGAAACTGTGACTCGTTATTTATTTAAAATTCTTCATCCCATCTTTCATCAGTGCTACTCTCATATTCCTTAGGATTAGGACTAAGTGGAAGAATTTTCATTATATTCATCAATATGAATAGAGGTGTTACACGACGAAGATGTTGATGCTTCACAAAGTGAAACTTCACTATTAGAAGAATCCATGCCTTTCAAACAAAAGAGGTTGAATGATACAACTGCAGACTCTCCTAATGATAATATATAGCTTAAAGAATGAAAATTTCCCTCCAAATTTTCCCTCAAAAAAATTTCTCCAAAATTTTTCCCTCCATATATTTCTTCTACAATTTATTGAAAATTTTTAAATGAAAAAAATATTTTAAATTAAAATTGTAAACTAAATATTTTACCTAAATTAGTTTATTATTTAAACTATATAATATTTACTAGAGAATTGAATGTTTTTTT
This sequence comes from Pinus tabuliformis, assembly GCA_031772625.1. Lineage (NCBI taxonomy): Eukaryota > Viridiplantae > Streptophyta > Pinopsida > Pinales > Pinaceae > Pinus > Pinus tabuliformis. The sequence continues at coordinate 875,709,652 of CM062814.1, read as the reverse complement.
AATTTTTATTATACCTTCTAAAACACATTAATCCCACATTCACCGCGCTGTAAAACAATTTTGTAATGTTCACTTTACCATAGTTCCCTATATCACCATAACAAAATTTACATGTTAAATTTTTTATGAAAACAAATTAGTCCCACATTAACTGTATGGTAAAACAATTCCATAATTTCTGCTATATAATAAATTTCATTATCACTATTCCTCACATCACATTGAGGTTTTTTGAGGTTTGTTAAAAGACTTGGAGTGAATTTGCGGAGTAACTACATTGCTATCAACAACATATTCAACGGAGGATTATCACATTTGAAAGGTTAGTTTCTTTTTTTCCTATGTGCAAATTTTAAAATTAAATAAGTTTAATGATTTTTTTTTAGAAATTAAAAATTTCAATGATACAGATTTACCTACTACATCTGCAGTGGGTGTGGTGGGCCCAATCATGCTCTCGGTGGCCCAACAGGCTTGTGGGGGAGGGACGAGGTGCTGGCTGCGTAGCCACCTGCCCCACCCCAGCGGCCCAACAGTCGGCCGGGGAGGCAGGCGTTGGGCTGCCGAGGTAGGGTGGGGGGCTAGGTGCCAACCACCCCACCCTACACCGACGGTTCCATGGCCCACCACCTTGGCGGGCTGTTGGGTTGCCAGGGTGGGGCGAGGGTTAGCCGCTAGCCCTCCACCCCACCTCGACAGGCCATTGGGCCATTGGGGTGGGGAGTGGAGCTAGGCGCCAAGCCCCTGGCCCCACTTCGACGACACGCGATCCCAAGTGGGGGGCTAGATGCTAGTCCCCCGCCCCACCACGATGACCCAATAGCCCACTGTTGGGGTGGGGTGGGGGGCTGGGCGCCAGCCCTCCCGCCCCACCCTGACGCCAAGGTGGGGTGGGGGGGACGATGCCCAACCCCCAGCCCACTCCAGTGGCCCAACTATCAACCGAGGCGACCAACTATTGGGCACGAGGGTGGCTGGCGGTGGGGTGGGGGGATGGTCATTGGGCCACCGAGATGGGGTAGGGCAGCTGGCACCCAACTCTCCTCCCACTTCGAAGGGCTGATTTCTGAGGTGGGGTAGGGCGACTGGCGCCCGACTCTCCTCCCACTCCGATGGGCCAATTTTTGGGGTAGGGCGGCAGAGAGGCTGTATTTTTTAAATTTCTTAATTTTTTTTTTTAATTTTTATGTTTTACCAAATTAATTATTATTTATCATTTTGTTTGTTAATTGAAGCTATTATTTTTTTGTAATTTACTAATTTATGTACGTGTCTTTTTTTGCAGGAAAATAGCATCAAAGAAGATTTTTGTGAATATTTCTGGACCAAAGATTGTTAAAGGTAGATCAATGAAAATCCATGTTGAATGAACCAAACCTGAGCTGATAGCTACAAATCTTTCAATTTCCTCAAATGATAAGAAGACGCTATCATACTGGAAGAAATCAAAAGAAGTGAAACTTCCAGAAAATATATTGTATGTGAAAGAAAGAGAAAGTAGAGATGTGTAGATATATCTATATGCTGATATAACTAACGATAGTGGAATTTATGAGGTGCTGGGAAAGGTCATAGACATGTGTTCGGTACCAGACACTGAAGTTGTTTATATACTTACAAAACTGGCCAAGTCACATGAAAGGATTAAATATCAGTTATTATATTCATTGTATGACACGAGAGATGTATCTACAAAGTTATGTAAACAAATCGTAAATGAGATTACATAAAATATCGTAAGTATTGTTATTTATATTTGTGTTTTGTGCTATTGTAATTGTCTCATTATATTTTTATAACTTAATATTTATTGACATATGATATTTTGTTTGACATACTTTTGTTGAAAGTGTTTCAATTATGTTGGGAGGCATTCATTTCATAGAGCATGATATTATGAATGTTGTTAGCAATTTTTACTCAGTGTCAGAAGAGGATATGGAAAAAAACAAAAAGGTAGTAATTCATGATGTTATAAAACTACATCCAAGGGATCATAAAAAATGCCTATGGTGGATAAATCTAGCAAAGGTAGACATGTTACTTTTGAAGATGAGGAAGTTGAAACTAACACTAAAGAATATGTTGTCATTACTGAGGATGACATTGGAACTGATGTTAGAAAGGAGAAGAGCCATAAAAGATCAAAAGTAACAATACCCAAGAATAAATCTGTTCTAGTTAATGAGAATGTTATGAGGAAGAAAAGTAAAGTTGAACATTCTCAAGTAGTTATTACCAACAGTGAAGATCATAGTGAAACTTCCAAAGAAAGTAGAGAAATCATTACACTAGGATCTGATTTAGAGAATGACATTATTAAAACAAAAGAAAATTCCATTCGACAAAACTTGACAAAGAGAAACTTAATTGAGGGTGGTCGTACATTTCAGCTTAATGTAAGACAAATATATAAGGCAAGTGAAGGACAATGTAAATGTCAAATCAAAAGCCACACCACTTGCATGCTCACAATTTGAAGGCATTGATGAGGTACAATCCATATGCTCATGTAGTTAATTATGTGCTTCTTGTTGATCCAGTTCAATTTCCTAAAAAAGAAACCTTTGATAAGTCAAAATGTTATAAATATAATTATTATGTGCTTGGGGGGAACCATTCTATAGAAATTCAAAGACAGTTGATGGAGGAATATCCCAATAACCCACGTTTTGAAACAATGAAATGTATCATTTATGTTGGTTTATCAGATACAAAAGCAAAGTTAGTGGCATGGGATCATAATTCAAATAATGAATATAGGATGTCTATGACTTTCATCCAAAGGGTTAGATTTATTCATAGTGAATTTGAAGAAAAATGTAGTGGGGATAAGATAAATGTTACTGTAGATTTCCGACAGGAATGTTGTATGGAAATAGGCTATCAAATTGAGGAGAACATTGGCATTAAAACCAGAAGACCAAAAGGTCTAAACCATTGATATCTAGCAACAGTAAATCAGGTCTTGAAATGAAGCAACTTCCAGAAGATATGACTATCACACCTTGGAGAGCATTGAAAGGAGTGAAGGATGAAAAGCTTGTCAAAGAAATATTATCTCATGTGAGGTCAGGGGAATTATAATTGGAGGAAATGTCTAAGGAATTTCAAAAGCAAGTTTGTTGAATTATTTTTAATTATTTCTATATTATAATTTTATTTTAAATACAACATATTGTTCTTGGTAGTATTTGTCATAAATATAATTATATTAATTTTTTTTACTTTATCTATGCAGTCACAAAGTTTACATGAAAATATAAGAAAAAATGGTTAAATTGTTGAATGAAGATAGTTGGGATGATGTTGTATGCATCTATCCAGATTCAAGTTCTACATCAACACTAATTTTTTTTTATCTTGCATTTAAAAATGTATGTTGATATATACATTCATTTTTATTCATTTGCATACTATTTTTATTTTATAATTTATACATATATTTTTTTATTTTATTAAAGACGAGAAAGGATGAAAATGGAACACTAGATAGTTCCAGAAACTTTATTGAAAAAATTAAGATCGAAAGACTGAAGAAGCAATGTATTAGGAAGTTTAACTTGATCCAACTCTTACTAATTTCATTTGGAATGGGCTTGACACTATTAAATATCAAGTAATACAAGATGACTGTGAAGACATTGCTAAACTCATACCTAAAAGGGATTATGCCTTAGTTATTGCATATATTCCCCATGGTTTCAATATACAAACATTGACTATGATAGTGACCCTTATACTTATCAAGCTCTTAGTAAAGTGGTTGTGGGATTTCTAGAAGTCACATCATCACCATTATGGAGATCTGTGACATTGCATTCAGACACACAATTGGCAATGTTATTGTCAAGCTTCAAGGGGAGAACAAACTCAGGGATGCAACTTACATGGTAAGACGTTGAAAATATATATTTGATTAATGTTTAAAGATTCATTTATGCACAAATTAATTGAACTTTTACTATTTCATGTTACAGGAAAAAGTAAAATATTCTTAACCATGAAGATCAACCATTTATAAATGATTGTGAGTTCATCCATATTGATAGTTGGGCAAAAGATGATAGCTATATGTCTACGATTTTTAATCGGGTGGATGGAAATATTCATAGACAAGTACTAGCTTATGATGCTATTGTGAGAAAACTAACATATGAGGACAAAGGAGAGACAGTTAACATTTATCAAAAACCGCAGTTACTGATTAACTATCTTATAGACATATGTTCAAATGAAGGAGATTGGGTTCTGGATTTATTTTTTGGCTTAGGTAAGTTTATTATATGGAATTGAATTTGAATATCTTCTTTCTTAATTTATAAATCATTATACTAATTTTCTTCATTATTTCTTTTGCGCTTGATTATTAGGTACAACACTAGAATGTTGCCTTCAAAAAGGAAGAAATTTCATTGCCATTGAAAAAGATCTAGTACAATGCAATTTTATTCAGCAAAGAATTAATGCTATTCAATTTCTTCCAGATGCAATGCAAGAAATTGGGTTAAAGAAAGGGGATTTTAGTGAATCGCATGTGGAAAAAAAGGCAAAGGAACCTCAACCACCATTGCATGGAATGATTGGAAAGGCATACATTGGGAGATTCACAAACATCAAAGATCCATTGGAAGAGGAAAATGAGCAAAATGAAGAAGAAAATATTGTGGAAGAAGACAATGATGAAACTCTAGAGGATGAAGAGTTTGGATTACATGATATTGTTGATTAAATTTAAGTTATGTTTGGAAATCAAGCTCATTTTTTATAACTATTAATTAATTATACTTGTAATGTTTTGACTTTGACATTTTATGAGAAGAATAAACATTCAATTAATGTTGTTATATGATCAATATTTGTATTATGTGATTTTCACTTTAATTTTTATGTTAACATTATTTTTTGAAAAAAACAGTGATTATTATTATGTTTTTGACATGAAATACATAAAAAACTATTATTTAACCATTTTATGTTAAATTTTTCCTATAAAAATTGTGATTTTGACATGTCATTTCTAAGAAAAAAATATCAAAATGAGTCATTTTTTAGTTACATTTATGTTGAAAATGGTTATTTTTATGTCAATTGTTAAAAATTATTGTTTTTTAGAGACAAATATTTGATGTGTATTGAAAAATTAATTAATGATGTATAAATATGTAGAATATCGAAACTTTAAAATATCGACCTTCTTCTTTAAATATGCAAAACAATAAAAAACTCACTACAAAAAAAAGCAAGAAAATATGAAGAAGAAGACCATTTCAAAAATTGTTAAATTTAGAAAATAATTATTTACATTTCATACGTTAGAAAATTTAAAGTCAAAAAATAGGTCTTTTAAAAAAAGGGTCTGATGCAGATTCACCACTTTTTTAAATCAACATGAAAATCACTAACATTCTAAAAGGTAATGCACATAAAAAAATTAAAGTGCCAAAAACTATCCTTAAAAAAATATATATCTGTATTATACATCGCCCCTTTTCAAAATCAGGTCACTTTTTTTCTACCTCTACGAAACGGGCAATCGTATCAGTTCTCGTTTCAAAGTTTGCATTGTTTTGGACCTATCATGAAGCACTAGATTTTCGGAGAGTTTTATACAAATCTGATTGTCACAGTGGATCAATGTAGGCTCCACCCCCTTACTGAAGAGACCAACAAGGATCTTCATCATCCAAATAGCCTTGCATGTTGCTTTAGTCGCAACCATATACTAAGCCTTTATTGAGCTAAGTGCTACAAATATTTGTTTCTTGTTGTATCCAAAAATTGTTACTGACCAAACACTAAAGACATATCTCAGTGTCATCTTCTTATCTGAGGGACTCCTTGTCCAATTTACATCAATGAAGCCATGGAGATTAATTCCATCAATTTTCTTGTACCATAAACCAAATTTTTAAATGCCTCTAAGGTATCTTAGAACATTCTTTTCTCTTTATAGTGAAGCTTGGTAGGCTCCACCATGAAATGAACAATTTGGTTCACTACAAAACAAATATATCGACTTATGATCACCATGTACATCAAGGACCCCACCAACTTTCTATAGATAGTTCCATCTACCGCCTACCCTATAGAAGCATCCTAGTTCCTCCAGTTAGTACCTAGAGGAGTTTCCATGGGTTTGAAATCTTGAATGTTGAATCTTTGAAGGATTTTAGAGGTGTACTTTCCCTGTCCAAAAAGTATTTCTCCATCTCCCTGCCAAACCTCCAAGGCAATGAAGTAGTGAATCAAGCCCATATCCTTCAATTCAAACTATCTTGTGATGCGCTCCTTGCAAGACTTGTTCAAATTGTCATCTCTTGTCAGTATCAAATCATCCACATAGGGAACTAAGATGAGTAGACTTCCATATACCACAATGTAGTATAGATTGGCATTTGCTTCACGCTTAGTGAAAATCAATCTACTGAGATAAGAATATATGCGAGTGTACCAAGAATGAAGTGCCTACTTGAGACCATAGAGGGCTCTCCTCAGCCTACACACATGTGTTTCCTTGCTAAAGGTGTCTAACCCATCTATTTGCTTAATGTAGATCTCTTCCTCAACCACTTCATTAAGGAAGGCAGTCTTAACATCCATTTGGTGGATCCTCCACCCAATCTGTGTTGCCAATGAATGTTTGGTTATGATAGATGAGTATCTTGCGATAGGGTAAAATGTATCCTCATAATCAATCCCCTAAACTTGTGAGAAGCCTTTGAAAAAAAATCTGACCTTTTACTTCTCAATATTTCCATCGGCTGCATGTTTCACCTTATACAATCACCTATAATTCTTAGGTTTTGGTACCACCTCCCAAACATTTATTTTCATGATGGATTTATACTCCTCCACCATGGCATCTACCCACACCTGCTAGGAAATTTCCTCTTCAAAAGAAGATGTCTTAGAATTAATCAATTATGACATGAATTCCATATACCTTGTATATATATCTAGTGATCTCCTCTATCTGCAAGAGGAAATAGGAAATCCAACCTGCTCCTAAGATTCCTGCACCAATATTTCAAGCATCCTGGTGCTCTTCCTCCCTTCTTTGGAAGTCTTTGTGTGAGTGGGTGTCTCCAATCAGTCTTCTCTTTACTCTTTCACACGTGGCTACTCCACATCATGCTCCTGGAATGTCCTCTTGCCTTTGAGAAATATCTAACTCTGTTGATATGACTGAGGTTTGTCCCTTGGAGCCAAAATATCCTCCTATGGTGGTATGATCATCTCCTGCTCTAGAGAACCCTTCATGGCCTTATCCTCATCAAATATCACATCCTTCCCTATAACAATCATCCTGAGTGAGGCCATGTACACCTAGTAAACATGAGGTGTCTCAGTATAGCCTACAAAGACCCCCCTCTCTACAGAGGGATCCAAATATTTACTACTATCTTTGGAGACAAGGAAATAGAATATAGATCCAAAAATGTGAAAGTGGAAGACATCTGGATTCCTCCCACTGAAATCCTCTTCAAGTGTAATCATTCCAATAATTTTGTGAGGGTTCATGTTCTGCAAGTAAACAGTTGTATTGCAAGCTTCTTCCCATAGGGACACTAGCAATCCTCGGTCATTCAACATTGCTCTAGCAGCTTCTATAATACTTCTATTTTTCCTCTATGCAACCCCATTTTGTTGTGAGATGTGGGGTGAAATAAAATCCATTCTAATACCCTCCTTGGCACATAATTATTTTAAGGAATTAGACACATACTCTCCTCCATTATCACTTCTCAAGGATTTATTTTTCTTTCCAATCTCATTTTCAACTAAGGCTTTAAATTCAACTAACTTTGAATACACTTCATATTTCTTCTTCATGAAATAGATCCAACATTGGCGGGAAAAATCATCTATGAAGATCACATAACACATGTTCTTTATAGTTAAAACTGTGAAAAATGGTCCACACACATTTTAGTGAACTAACTACGAGATGGCTCCAGCTCTAGTATCTTGGCTTTGGAATGGGGATTTAACATATTTTCCAAAATTACATCCCCTGCAAACGTCATGTTGGTCAAGTGTGAATTTTGGATGTCCAATGGTGATCTATTGCATTATATTCAAAGCTCCATGGTGTAGGTGTCTCGTGTACCTATGTCAGAGCTCTCCAACATCTCGGCTCTGAACATGTTTTTCCTTGCTACTCAATGTAGTGCATGTATCCACCTCTAGCTTGTAGATATTTTTAACCCTAACAACAATTTTTTTACTTGACCAGTAGTAACATGCTTCGGATAAGCCTTCCCCTTATTGAACACCACATCATATCCTTTATCTTCAAGTACAACTACAAAAACTAGATTTTTCTTCAGACCAAGCACATACATTACATTCTTTAGGTGAAGATGGGATCATGACTCCCTCTGAAAGGTGATAGTGCCAATCCATTTGGTACTACACCTTCCATCATCTCTAAGATCTATGTGTAATTGTAGGAGGCTTCCCCTCTAATCTGTTGAAGAACTCATTATTTCCCATCATATGAAATGAAGCATTAAAGTATAAGTACCATAAACTACCTCATATAGTAATTTCCATGCAAGAAATGATGGTGAAATCCAACTCAAACTACGACGTGATTTCATCTCCTCCTACTGTTGTTGCAAGATTCTTACTGGATTTCTTATGTGGACACTGGGTTGCATAGTGTCCTTACTCATGGCAATAAAAGAATTTAATTTTTACTGAGGTATTTCTTCTTGCCATGGTTTTGGCTAGATTTTACCTTACCTTGGGCCTTCTTTCCTTTCACTTTCTTCTCTATTCCTGCTAAGTCAAAATTTTCTTCCTCATCAGTTTTGGATGTGACTCTATCTCTAATGTTTCTTCTAATCTCCTCCTACATCAAGTCATACCAAGTCTCTCCCAATATGGGAGCTTGTCTCTTCCATTAAGTAAATCATGATAGTTGTGCCAGGACTTTGGAAGACCAAGGAGTCCTAAGAGCACAAGTTCGGATGGGGACATAGTCTCTCCAACTCCTCTAAGTTCATATATCACCTAAGTGAATATGGATATGTATTGAACAATAGTTTCTTTTTTATTCATTTGAATGTGCATAAGCCTATATTTCAATGCTAGCTTCCTTGCATCAATGTTGCTTTAAAATAGGTCAACGAGAGTTTTCCACATTGTAAAATCAGTCTCCTTTCCATGAAAATTCGAAACCACGTGATCTCGAACTCCCTCTAGGATTATCCTCTTGGATTTGGTAGTATATTTATTCCACTTAGCCAATTTTTGTGCATCTATTGTTTTTAGAGAATTATTTTTTGTGTACTCTAATAGTCCATTTTCATCTAGCATAACTTCCATTTTGTCTTTCCAAGCACAAAAATTCGAAGTCCCCTCCAATGCATACTCAAGTCTCAATCCATTGAAAGACATTATTCTTACACTGAAGAAATACCTGCACCACAAATTTGTTATTTGAAATTCCTTTGAGAGATGATCAGGAACTTGGTTTCTATGTATTTTTCAATATCTCTGATACCATGTAGAAATAACGCGAAATTTGCAGTTGCATATGAATCCAAATTGAAATCAATAGGAAAAAATTTATTCTACTAAATTCTACAGAAGGAAAATTGAGAATAGAAACACATGCAATCATTTAATCGCAATGAACATGGTTTTTATTGGGGAACCCAACTAGGAGAATCCCCTCCTCTATTTTTCTTATATTAGATGATAACAATGATTTATTACAATGACAACTTCAATTCGTGAAGCACCCTATGCACTACAATATTGATCTCCTCCTCCTGAATAACTACTTAATACTTAGCCAAATCAACCTACAAGGAAGCTCTTATTTCCTTACACAATTTAGTGCCTAAAATATATGGAAATATCTTATTTCCTTGTGAAATTCCCAATAGAAATATCTCACCTTCTCAATTCAAACAATGTGCACTCACTAGTATACAATAATGATTACATTATGTGTTTTCTTTCCAACTTGACTAGGAAATTCAAATTGCATGCATGTCTAAGGTTAGTTTTAGTAAATTGACTAGTTCACTGAGAGATCAATGAGTTAAAAATAGTTACAACTACTCAACTGTCCTCATACCGACTCTATTCTATACTAGAGCTCAGATAACTGACTTTCACTAAAGATAACACCTAAAGATATCTAAATCTTAGCCACCAACTTGCACACAACTCTACCTCTAGCCAAAAAAATCAAATTGACTGACTTAACTAAGTGATTTGTCCATGTCACTCTTGCTAACTACTCAAAAACTCATCCTATTAAAGTGGAAACTTGAATTTTTCCATTCGACTAAGGCATAAGTCAAATGATGCCTTTTCTTGCTACAATTTAACATTGAAGGATAACAATGCATATGGTTTCTAACTTGAATGTTGAAAGTCAGGACAACATATTTTTGTGACCTGGGATAGTTATTTTTTTCTTTAACTATTATAGAACTTATTACATATCTTTGTGCATAATTGTCATAGTGTATTAGCACTACCGTTTAGACATTGTATTTTTATACAGTCAAGATGTATGAGAATGTGAATGCTTGTGTGATATAAGAGATTTGGAGAAATCCCTATATTTATTGTATTATCTTGTGTTTTATATAACTGTATGTATTGATGGGATGTAAGAGTCCCATGGTCTGATTTTTATATGGCATAGAACCTCAGTGGAAGTTGATTATAGGATGATCCTCGGTTATTATGTTTTTCCTTATGAATGCTTTCCCTTTGTGATTAATTCTTTTCTTGTTTAAGGAATCACATGTAACATATGAAAATGGTTGGTTGAAGCATGTAAAGGTTGTTATATCACTATGAGATAGAGCATCAATGTTCAACACTTGAACTATATGAGTTCAAAGACAAGGGTCTTGTGTAAGCCTTATAGATAAAGGATTTGTAGCTTTGTTAGAGAATGATGTGCTTGATGATTACTTTATTGTGATGGTTGTAGCATTGTAAATGTGAATGGTATTTTGATTTCTTGCCTGTGAAAGTAGGCATTAGGTGCATCACTATATATATATATATATATACGTTGATTGTGAGATTGTCTATGTATGCATGACACATTTCATAAATGTCAAAAGTTCTAAGTTATAAAATGGCAGATGCTTATATGTTAAATGGCCTTTAATTGACCTTTGAGATTATAGATGCTTTTGCAATTATTGGCCCTAGATAAAGAGATTGAATGTCAATATATTGCTATGGTTTCTTGAGAAAAAAGTTGATTTCTCGATTAATGTTAGTCTAAGTAAAGAGACTAAATGAAGTCATTGAATGTTTCCTTTTTGTTTAATATTTGAAGGTTGATTATAATAGGTGATAACATGCATCTCAATAAAGAAACTAATTGTAATTATGCTATTGATTTGGATTATGGATTGATTTTAAACTTATGAATGCATGATTGTAAACAAGTCAACACATACATGTGCATATAAATTTTGACTTTTGATAATTATGCTAAGATACAAAGCATGCCTAAATTATGTCTTGGATTTTGAGACATATGACTAACCAATAAATTGAGATATATGTGAAGTTGAAGGATAACATGCTTTGTATAGCATGAAATCAAAGCACCTAATGTGTTATTTGCATTTACAATGCTAAGAATTGAATGTAAGTGGCAACAAGAAAACGTAAACTTCTAAGAACTCTCAAGCACTTGAGACATCAAAGTTTAATATCGAAAGTGTTGGAAATAATAATGAGAGGGGGGTGAATCAGTATTATCAGATCAATAATTTAAATTCCCAAACTGATTTATATATGCTACTTCAGCTAAGTGAACTAGCGTGTACACACGACTGTACTTAAAGAAACCAGCGTATATGCGGAGAAATTTTGATTTAGACAGTTTATCATGTATTGAAATTTAACCAGTATATTAGAGATTTATTAGAAAGTGCAGTAAAAGCAAAATAAAGCATCACACATAAGAAACACACATGAACACCAAGATATAAGGTGGAAACCCAATGTGGGTAAAACCCACCTGCTACTGTCATCTCTGTCTTCTTTTAATAACAATAAAATCTATTTACAATCTTGTACTGGTGTAGACTCATACCAGTACGCAGGCACCCACCTGCAGAAGGCTACAACCTTCTCTCATTCTCCAGCTACTACTATAAGGGAGCTAAAACCCCCTAGCTCTTGTACTAGCTAATATGATTACTAGCAGGTAGGTGCCAGCCTATAGAAAAATCCACTCTTCTACCAGGGACCACGTTTCATGAATTTTCAGACTGGATACTCCTAGAACATAACACCACAATATGAAGGGCACGTTTCATTCAATTTTCATACTGGACCCATCAACAACATCATAACTGCAATACAATCATCAAGTACATCTGCATCAACCGATCACTGAAACCCAATCATCATAACTTGAATCTGATCATTCAGAACACTATCACCAGAATACAGTCATCAGAACCCAAAGCTCTGCAAAAGCAAACAGAAACAACTGAAACATACTTCATAAGGTATAGGCTACTTCCATGTGTCAAACTAGAGTGTATACGTGCTTTTATAAAATCCAACTAGTGCACACATCTGTAAATATTAATTCATAATTTTGCAGCTATTCCAGACTTCAGTTATACCCAGATCATAACATTTACAAAATAACACATGCTCCAGTATTCAGATCTAGACTATACATGATCAAACCATATAATGATAATTCATTTCAAGCCTTTAGATCTCGATCAATCATTAGATATTATCCATCATCAACCGCTAAGTTTCATCCTTGGTTCAGATCAAGCAAAGCACCATAAGCCAATAACCTACATACTAGATCTCACACTGCATCAGATATTCGATACTTGCACACATTGGCCTAATGATCTTTTCCTCCTTATATAGTTTTAGGCCTTTCTCAATACCATGGATCAGAACCACTTAGGACCAATACCTTGTACCAAATACCTAGGGTCAATACCTCAGACCAAATACCTTGGACCAAATACCTAGGGTCAATACCTCAGACCAAATACCTTGGACCAAATACCTCGCACCAAAAACTTAGTTTTCCAACCTATATGTGCTTTTCCTTTTGTGAAAGTACGTGTGTACATATATGCTACTTGTGTTCAATGAAACTACGTGTATACACAGCTTGGTCAAGGTGAACCTGCATATACCTGTAATTATTTGCTGTTGACATGCTGCACCATGATCTTTCCTCTGAGTGAGTTGCCATCAAGGACAACTCCTGTATCATAATGCCAACAGAAAAGAGAAGGAAGAGGAAGGATTTTTCCCTCAAGAACCTATGATACGTGTTAAAGGAATCCTCCTAGGAGAAATTAGAAGGGAATTACAAGCTTAAAAGGGCTTCCATTAAATCTTGAAAAGGATAGGACTAAGCTTTTATTCATGAAGAATTGAAGACACCAAAATTCATGGGATTGGAGCAGTTGTGATTGTTGACTATTTGATGTTTTGAGTTCCTCAATTGCTTTCATGCTTGATTTTCCATTTTTTACTTTTGATTATGCATGGCCATGTTGTTCAGTCTGTTGTTTTCCTTTATGATTGTTGTTTTAGATTTTGTTTTCACATTGTTTCCCTTTGTCCCCTCTTGAAATTTCCCTTCAATTTTATATTTGGCTTTTGGTTTTTATGCTTGGGAACCTCGGTGCAAGTTCAATCCGGTGGCATGGAAGCCAAAGGAGCTCTGGTAGAGTGTCAAGGAGAACCAACAGAACAATACAAATTGAAAGAGACATATGCATAAACAATGAGTGTAAATGAAATTGTGAAATGTCGGGAAGGGGCAATGCATGATTGAAATGAACAAGAACATGCCAATGTTGGGTAGATATGATAGAAAAAGGCCAATGCTAGAACATAATGAAGAGTTATACCTGAACATGACAATGGTCTCAGGTAAAAGGTAAATGGTTGGAAATTTCCACATAACAAGAAAAAAAAAAGGGTGAAAGGAAGAGGAAAAGGGAGGAATTATAGAAAAAAATTTGCTTGAATAATGCATGATTTTCTTATATTCTACATATGTTATGTTCGTGGTTGAGGGAAAATAATATGACAGTAAAATGTCCTGGTTATGTCCATGTGAATAATGGAAAGTGAAATGGCACAAAGGAAGTTCTCTTAACCTTAACTCTAATTACACATGTAATTATGTATTGTATACATGATCATGTTGATGAGTATATATATATATATATATATATATATATATATATATATATATATATATATATGAATATTCCATTGTGTCTGATAAGGTTTGTCAGGGGTCATTCTTGTGTAAGAATGACTATTTCAATTTATTTAATGTAGATGTGAATGTCATAAAAATATGTTTAGCTTAATGAGAAATCAATTGGGAAAAAGTATTTCTCAATGACATGTGATTGTAATACCATATAAAAATGATTTTCATATTGTTTCCATGCTTACATGATGAACAAGGAATGTTGAAGGATATATCAGCAGAATGAAAGCAGTGTAATCTGCAACATGCGAAGACAGGCATGTCCAAATGAAGGAGCCATAGACCAGGGATTTGGGCTTTGGGTGCACATGGAAAAAACATGGAAAAAGGCAATGTTCAGGTGAACGAACAAGTTCCCTTGGATTTCTTGATTGGGTGGAGGCCTTGTATCCTTTGAATTCCTGATTTACACTAGTGGAGATAGTATAGTCTCTAGATTCCCAATGATATGAGACTATAGACTTGCAGTCGGTTATAGTGTTTTGTACATTTTATATTATGTCATGTGTACATGTTGTGTTGTATATGTGTATACATTGTATTGTGCCATGTTTTATTTTTCCACGTGTATATGTGTATGTGTTGTATAATGTGGAGGCACAAACAAGTATGGGACTATTTGGGTCCTTGTCTTCTGTAATGTGTCAGGTGGAGGCAAGTGAGCCTATAGATTCCCGATGGTAATATTTTGTAAAAGGAAGACTACTAGGGTTAGTAGTTCCCATATTCACAGGGTAGTTACTAGGCTTAATCATATTCCCATATTTTCTAGTTTGGAAACCGATCCAGTGTGTGTATGAGGTCAAAGAGAAGAGAAGGAATTTCATGCTTTCCAACTTTGGCAACTGATCCAGTGTGTCTACAAGAAAAGAGAAGCCGGCTAGATTCTTTTCAGGTTTGGAAATTGATCCAGTGTGTGTAAATCAAGAAGAAAAGAGAAAATCAAGATAAGTATCAATATTTCATTCAGTTTTATAATTTCTAAGTTATGAACGTAATTTAATGCTCTAATTTATGCTAGTTGGTATACAATTTAACCTGTCTTTACTATGATAGGAATCAAAGTAAAATTCAAAGTTTGCCCCATGGATAAGCTACTAATGAGGTAAGATTAAAATTTATTACAATTCTTTATGATGAGTCTAATGGAAATTTGTGTGCCATGTATCAAGACTATTTATTGCTTAAAAAACAACCAATTATTGAACATTAATTCATCAACCCATGGATCTATATTTCTATCTCAAGGAAGTAGACAAATTCTATGCAAGAGGCTTTCAAGAGCTAATGTTGATGCTATATGAGTTAGTCTAAAACCTGAATCTTTCTTACACATGCAGGTTGATCCTAATTATCAACAAGGAAAATATTTTTGTATCTAATGAAATCAAATCTTGCTACAAAAAGGAAATTCAGATGCATAAGTTATTGTTGAATAAATTTTCTAGCTAAGAAACAACATAAGTAACCTCAATTCTATACTTAGTTATTATCTAACCATTCATAAAATAATATCATAATCTATATGTTTTAACAACAATGCATTAGGAAACAACAACACTCAATTAAAGAAACAACAATAAGAAATTGAAGGAACAACTATCATATGTCAAGGAAACAAAAAATGAGATAATTCAATGAATTATATTGCTATTGAAAACATAAACAAACTCTTCAATAACCATCTATAACCTAAACCAAAAGAGAACTATTCAGAAAGAAGATACAATATAAAGCTAATCTAATTTACTTTACACAAGTAAGATATTGCTTCGTCTAATAAGTACACCCGAACTACCCAAAGTTAGATTGCTTGTAAAAGAAATTTAGATTAAGAGAGAGTTGATAATACTGAAATCAAGTAAAAACTATTTTCCTTACAATCCTTAAGAGAGAATTACAATCAAAAGCTTTATCCTTATTTTTGTCTTTTACAAAAGTACAACCAAAAACCAAAGGTAAATTCCCCTATTTTTATATTACAACAAAATATTTACAGAATGAGGAACGTTCCTAAGAATCAAAGATTCTCATACGTTCCTTCTAAATTAAGTTGACACCCCTATCTTCATTGAAGAAGCCAACAATTCTGTCTCATAACCAATTCTTCAATTAGAAAAGGCTTTGATTTAATTAGCCATGAATCCTTTCAACACAATCATTCTTCATAAATCTTCACAATCTCTATTTTCAACAAGATCTCATCTAATGAAATATTAGCTCAATTATAAAGGAACATCTTTGATTTAACTCATTGAAACATAATTATATGATCAAATCGATTTTTACCAAATTTTAAATCATATTGAGCAAAGAATATGAGTATAAATCAACAAGGACAAGGACTTATTATAAAACATAAGAAATTAGATGAAATAAAATACAATAATTACAATCAGCAACATCACCCCCCAACTGACCTAATTACATGTCCTCATGCAATTAATATCTAGATCGACCAAACAAATAATTAACATGAAGGGCAGTCAAGGAGTAAGCTTTGTAAGTTTCTTCTCCTCTGCACCTAAATCTGACCCTGTACTTGATTTCTTGGAGAGTAAAATACTTAGTTTGTTTAGAGAAATCATGGTTAGATCAATAAAATCATAGAGGACACCATATCATGGGGCATCGGTATCTACTTCCCATCGAAATAACTCCTATCTCCAGTACAATTGTAGTATAAGCATGAACTCTAGAAAGAGCTTGCTGAAAGTTATGGAGGCCAAAGGGTTCCTTATTCTTCACCTCTCGTGAAGATTTCATCCATCTCATTCTAGCCCCGTTTACTACATCATCCTTCATGTCCTTAAAATATTCAAGATCTAAGATCAATACTCCCAATTGAATATCTTCAAGAGCAAAGAAAACATTTAGTTTTTAGAAAATCTATTATGCTTATATAATATGGTGAATTCATTCTCAGGTTCTCAAACCCATAGCTCACAATTTGTTTCATTATGCTCATAAGTATTGCAGGACTTCTGCCATCTTATCTAGTTCTGTGTGAAATATATAAGGGCTTGAAGTTGCACATCTCCAAAAAAGGGAAAAACATTTTCATTTATTTTCTCCATCAACATAAAATTATGCATATAAAGTACACATAAAATATACTTCGTGTGTTCGTTCTGATTATGGAAAATAGTTATGAAATTCAAAAAATAAGTAGACGCATAGGGAAAGCCATGTTGCACTACCTGAATCTTAATCATTAAGTATTATTCCATAAAAAATAGGGCATAATTATAGGATGGGCCTCTGCAAGCCAAAACATTTGGAATCATAGAATAAATTTCATCCCTTTCTCGGGTCAAATTGAGAACTTTTTCTTGCAACTTGTGTATATTTTTTAAAGCATCAGATATGTGTTCAGTTGTTTCTAGTTCCACATGTGTCAATCCAGAAAATTGTTTCCCTAACTTCTAATGTTCATCTTGAGGAACCACCTCCCCTAGATACTTATCTGAAATATTCTTCAACGATTGTATTTCAGTTTTCATAATCAAGGGAGAATATGGAGGCATGGTATCTGTTTTCACTCCTATATTTGACTGAATCATTTCTTTGGTCTGTATTTTTGTGGTTTGATATCCATATATTTTTATTTTCTTATTGGTACTACATTTCCTTGCAGTCTTTCTCTTATGACCAACACGAGGTTGTTTTCCTTCTAGAAACTATCTATCTAATTCTTGTATCCTACTTTTTAGAGAAAATTTATCCTTTTTCAAAGTGACCACTCTTCTAAAAAGCCTATTTCTCACCTCATCCCTTCCTACTTCAATACTTTGTGATTTTTGTCTTCTACTTCTACTTTTGGAAGGAACAATCAGAGAAACAATACGTGGATTATAGAATTTTGCCTATGGATAATCAACAAGAGATTCTTGAGTTTCAGTAGTTTGGGAAACAATTAGAATTGTTTGAGTTATAATTGCCAAGGAATTAGTAGGAAGATCACAAGCCATAGTAATCGAGGTGCCAACACAAGGTTCCTGAATAATAGAAATCATAAGGATCAACTAAAGGTTGTTGTGCCATGTTTGTCAAGGATTTAATGGAATGCCGTTGAAAGTAATTGAGACATCAATAGGGGGTTTTTGAACTACATCAATGGGAGAATCAATATAAGGCTCTTTAACCTCATCAATTGGGGAATCAACAGAAGGCACTTAGCCATAGTAGTTGCAAAACCAATAGAATGCTCCTAGACAGTTGTAGTTGTAGAGTCAGTGGAAGGTTCATGAGTTGCAGTAGTAGGAGAATCAATGGGACGAACCTGAGCTACGATTTTTGAAATATTAGTAGACAACTCTTGAACTATATCGACTAAGGAATCAATAAAATGTTCTTGAGTCACAACAGTCGTTCCTTCCTCCATATCTAAATATTTTAATAAATCTTGTCCTTTTTCTAATGTATGCTCCACTTCTACACTAAGTACTTCTTGATCTAAATTAGATTTCTCAAGTACCTACGTGTCTTCGATATTTTGAGCAATTTGATCCAAATTCTCCTCACCTGATTGTTGGACTTTTTTGCGGTCTTGCCCATCTTCATGCATATTTTCTCCTTTATGTCATAAGTCAATCATCATTTCTTCCTTATCTAATTGAATCAAGATTATCACTATTTTCAGTAATTCTTACATGGATTGATCTTGAAAAATTTCTCCTTTCTCACCAGAAGTTTCCTCTTTTAAATCGATTTCCCCTAAAAAGGAGGTTGACTTCCCTAGAGACATGAGAGGGGATGAGGTGAGTCCTTACTATAGTTTAGACAATTGGGTTGACCTTCTCCTTCCTCTAGGTAACACGACCATAAAAGAGGAAATTGGTCTCTCTAAATTACTATATTTTTCAATGACCAGAGTACCTAATAGGGAAGATTCAGTTTGTGAAAGTTCAGGTGGAGTACATTCAGGTATTACACATTCCAGCTATGAAACTTCAACTTGAGGAATTTTTGCATAGATGGTTTTGGAAAATATATCCTTGGAGTGGGGTGTACTTAAGTAGGTAGCTTCAACCTGAAAATTATCAGATTGGCGAATTCCTTTTGCAACTGAGGTTTATTCTTCTAATGCCACAAAATTTGCTTTTCCCGCTTCTTTTCTATTAAGAGGGAAATTTGGTTGCTCTGATGTCAATAGATCAACCGAATTGTCCACATCATCTTGTCTTACATCAATTTCAAAATTCTCTTCCTCCTAAGAATTTCTACTTCCAATTATAAATTTAGGATTTTCATTACTAATTGTGGCTTCAAGGTTCTTTCTAGTAGTTCCAGTTTCGGGATTTTCACCATCTATAGAAACTTCAATATTTTTTGGAGCATTGTCTAGAAGAACTTCCTCATCATTATTTGTTTCATTCACAAGTTCTTCATTTACCCCAATGAAATTTTCCCAAATCTATTGGGTTTTTTGTAAGCTCCTTATAACTAATAATTTAATTAATCCATGGTGGCTTACGACTACAGAAGGTTCTTTAGCCTTTCTAACTTTAAGTGTTGTTCTATACAACATAGATTTCAAGAAAAGGGAATATTCAGAGATACCTTATGTCACAAATACACCAATATCTTAAGGTGGTGACCTCTAACCATGTTGTATCTTCCATCACATGTGATATATATTTGGAATATTTCTTCCACCTCCTTCCAAGGTTCTGAAAACGATTTAGGATTATACCGTTCCCTTTTCTAACCAATTCATCTCCATCGTCTAGGAACAACAAAATTGCATTCTGGAGTGAAGTATGTAGCTCATACCATATTTCTCCTACTATTTCTAACCCTTTAGCTTGATCTATAGCCTCTTCATCTAATTGAACATGTAAATTATTTACCATCATCATTCCATTGTTCAAGTTTTGCATGAATTCTAATGCAACTTCTCTATCGAAACCTTGAATTTTTCTAAATTACTACAACCATTCTACCCAATACATAATGTTGTGCATTTCATCTATGGCTCGTAGATGGCTTAGTTCATATCTAATCGATGGAACCCCCATGCTTGTGTCTACAACTTACTTATTTTGTTCAAAAATGGTTGCTTACATATGTGAATTACTGAAGTTTATTGTGTTAGCTTTCTGGCTTTCCTAAACGTAAATAAAGTAATAACTCACAAATAATGGCACAACATGCAGATGTAACAAAATAAATTAATAACATCATAACATTGTATGATCAAGGTGGATATTAGTGGTCACCCACATATTCCACTTGGACCCCCAACACTGTTTCTTTCATTTTCCTTAATTGTAGCACAATTTACTATTTTTGGTAGTTTTTCGGGTCCTGAATTTCTAGACCCATTTTTAGTCCTTAAACGAGACTTTTTTGGAAAATGGGAAAACACAAACCTCTCAATAGGTTTTTTTAGGTAAAATTTGTAGTCCTTGGATACATATTTCTAAAAATTTATTATGCTTGTGAAATAGAGATTGTATGTCATAGTTACGACCTTGGGAAGTTGGTGTACCTACTAACCCCAACAGTGCCCACAAACTTTTGGTGCTTCATCTCCTACGGTTAGGTTTTAATATGTTTGTGGTTTTCCCTTGTATCAATAATAAAAGGCATGTGATCCTAATTGTAACATAGTTCAGAGCCATGTAGCCGCCACATCTCTTCTCAGAGATAAGTTGCCATCACTCGGGTTAGTTTATTTCCATTCTGCGTGTAAATATTTTTAGTATTTTATTATCAATTAATTGAAGTTTAGTATTTGTTGTAGCTCTGTGTTTCTGTTTCAATCTGTATTTCATTTTGTTCCTACATAAATATGAATAATTGTACCCTCACCCCCCAAATATTTTTAACAAACATCCTCGGATAGTGACTACATTAATTTCAATAGAGAGGAGAGGTCAATAATGCAGTCATTTCAAATTTTGAGAATAAAAAAGCGTACCTTCATATAACTTACAACAAGATTTATTGATTTAGCTGCCACCAAAAACTCAATCATTAAATCAAGATATCACTTCTAAAATAGGCAAGATTTTGTTATAATGATTAATCAACTTAACACCTATTCATAAAATAATGACGTGACAATGATTGAAGAGAATAGATAAATGCAAGAATTAAAAGAATGATATTTGAATTATACATTCCATTAGTGTTAGTGGAATAGATATTCCCTTTTTGTAGCAAGATTGTAAAAATTTGAATTAGATAAGAAAAATGTGAAAACTCCTAGGGGTCCCACATCCTGTTATCCATGATAACCCCTAGAAATAATTTTTAGTTTGATTAGTCATCTTAGATAGGGTTTTTATGTTTAGGTTCATGTGAAAGCTACCATACAATAAATTTAGTGTTTGATAGGGTCATCATAAAATAGAAAAGGTCATAATTCCATTTGTTTTGAAGTCATCATTTCATATTTTTGAGGTCTGACACTTTTACAGTCTTTTGTAGAAAATGCAGTTACACAAACCCATAATTTTCTATGAAAGTCCCTAACACTTCCATATAAAAATGGTCCTCTCTGACACTTATCTCGCTTTGAGAGTTTGTTGTTGTATAACAGTTTTGTTGAAAATGATTATTTGTGATGCTGAAGGTACTGAGTTTTTATGCCTCTTGATCCCCTTGTACTCCACTCTTTTTTAAATCACGTTTACCTCTCTCTTTCCCTTTATACCATCATCTCTCATAAAAAATTGCACATGTGTTGTCATAGATCAGGGCTTGCACTATCAGAACAGGTCTAACTGTGGTCTAGGTGAGGTCTACGTGAGGTCTAGGTGTTCTAAGCTTGGTTTGTAGGTAAAAGGAAGCAGCTTACAAGTATCTGTCAACGTGTTAGCAATCATGGCCACCAGAAAAAACTACAAAGGAGGGGTTGTGGTATGATATGAGCCCATAGACATGAAACTAATTAAGGAAGACCCCGCTTTTATACAGTCATTTGCCAGTGTGGGGTCTCTTTGATTTTGTCAAAAGTTGCAAGGTTTTCATGCACAAATCACCAAGGACTTTGCTCTCGATTTCACAACGGTTGGCATGAAAGTGGGCATCCTGAGCTTGAATGTATCTCCAAACACCTATGCTCATGCTACTAAAATCCCAAGATCAGAGGAAACATGATTTAAGGTTCAGAAGTTCCAACTACAGAATTGTGATGAATTCTTGAAGGAAGAACATCAAAGGATTGATATGGAAGTGGGCATCCCTAGGACCTATCTCAAAGAAAATTATTCCATGTTGTTGATGGTTATTTAGAAGTATTTTACATGTGAGGGAAGGTTTAATATGGTCTACCAATAGCACTTCAGGTTGCTACTTCACTTCACAGGTAAACAACCCTTAGATATTCCTTTTTATCTCTCTAGAATTTTAGGAAATATGGCTGACAAGGTGCAAGCTAAACCAGAGGCAAGTAGTACCTCTATTTTTATCATGGTCTTATAAAATTGTTAGTAGTTGGAGATATTAATAAATTGAATAGGGACTAGCTTACATTTTTATTCCTAAGTGGATATGAACTAGATGTTGCTACTCCCTCTAGAAAAACTCCAAAAGCCAAATCTGTAACACCTAGAATAGAGCAAAAGCCTAGAGTAGAACAACAGTCAGTGACAGAGAAACAACCTATAATTGAGGCTTCTACAAGTGCTAAGAGGAGAATGACTATAAGTTAGAAGAAAGAATAGGAACAGAGTGAAAAGAATGTTAGATTGACTAACATTTTAGAAGCTATAGACATTGAAGAAAGCCCAATTGAGCAACCTGTAGAAGTGACCGCAACTTAAACCAAGAAGAAAAAAAAGAGAGCGAAGAAATTAGATTTTACTCAAGAATATTAGGGTTTAATTTTTAGGCCAAGGAAACCTATCACAAGATCAATGTAGCGAGTGGAGAAGGTACCTGAAGCACCATTGAGCAAAATAGATTTATCAAAGAAATCATCAAAGAAAAAGAAGGGCAAGGAGATTGTTCAAGAAAAGAGTGAAATAGAAGTCCTACAAGAACAATTAAGGGAGTCAAAACAAGAAGTAATCAAGACCAATCTAGAGTTTGATGAATACCAAAATGAAGTGTTAAAGAAAATAGATTTTTATGATGAAATTGTAGACAAGTCTAAGAAGATGATAAAAAGGACTCTGACTTTACACAGAACGATAGAACACATGTATAGGAGAAATAGATGGTTTCAATCAGATGGAAAAACCATACAAGGACAAGTTACAACACTAGAGACTCAGATTAAGATGGTCCAGGTTGAACTCAAGAAGAAAAACCTCAAAATTATTGTTGAAGTGTTGCTCCATCATATGGAAAACTCTCCAATTTTTGTCTTCACTATACTTATTTCAGTTAACTTAGCCATATGTATAGTTAGCATGGTATGATAAGTCATAAGGAGGCACTAAAATCATATAAACTTGAAAAAATAAAAATTTTGTAACTTTTATAGCAACTGCCCATAGTGAAGTCGAGTTTTTGCAACGAAACTGTTGTAGCATTCCATAAGGGTTAAGGATGGCCTAGAGTTCAGCAAAGGATGTTCTGAAGGATTATGTTTAGCTCATAAACATCAACAAAGACCTTAGAACCTACAGATGGAGGTAAAAGGTAGCCTACAAGCATTTTTCAAAGTTGCTATGAAGGTTTCCTTCGAAATTTCTGAAAATGATGTTTTGCTACGAAATCATGAACATCTCTTTTTTCTGCCTTTTTGAATATTTTTTATATCAGACATCTAAGCTCTAGGTGGATTTCAGATGATAAAGGGTGTCCATGTCATCATGATAAGCTCCTATTTTTCAGCCTACCAGGTCAGCAAATAGCCACATCTACAAATTAACCATCTCATCAAGGCAGTCGACACAAAGGGAGATTAAATTGATGTCTATCAACAATTTGAAGATTTAATGGCACTCCAACAAATCTAGCATGCAGTTGGCTTCGGTTATCTACATCAACAAAAAGTGGTCATGGCTTTAAAGCTAGTAGAGTTCTAGTTGAGTCCAACTATTGTAAAATAGAAAATCCCTATGAGGACTTTGTTAGTTAGAAGAAAAGTAATAGTAGGTCTATAGAATAGTGGATCAAGTTTGGCCCAAGTGACAAGATATGTAAAGAGATATTTTCTCTATAAATAAGTAGGTTTTTGACTTTGAGAAGGGTTGATTAAGAATGTGAAGAACTGACCTTTTGTAATATGTTGATCATTTAATATAAATTTGCAGGTACTCTGTTTATGTACATGAGATTCATTTCATGGCTTTTATGGTTTTTATCATGATTGTTTCTCGTTTCAAATAGTATCTTGATTACTTGGAAATCTCATTAAACTGCTTCAATTTCCTTCATATACTATGTATGATTGTAGATGTTCATTTGTGTCATTTTAAAAGCTATAGATGCCTGAGCTTCCATTAAACTTTATTGTTTTCTATTCTTGTAGTTTGACTCCATGCCCAATGGTAGTAGTAATCATGTTTTTCTTCACCTACAAAAACACAAAAAGAAATCAGAGTTAGTCATCTAACTGTTTCAATTGTTTCAAGAATATTTGATAATATTTGAGAGAGCCCTCTCAAATTGGACATACTAACTTCCAATTCAAGTGGTTTGAAATAGTTACACTAGGTTAAAGGTTGAAGCAGCCCAATTCTTTCT
Source organism: Pinus tabuliformis (assembly GCA_031772625.1). Lineage (NCBI taxonomy): Eukaryota > Viridiplantae > Streptophyta > Pinopsida > Pinales > Pinaceae > Pinus > Pinus tabuliformis. The sequence goes on along the minus strand of CM062814.1, from coordinate 875,684,727 downwards.
AGCCCGGTGATAACACATCCCATAATATAGTAATATATTTAAAGTATAACATCAAGGCATTATTCTTTATAGTAAATTTTGAATCATTCCCTGGAAGCCCAAGTATGGGGTTCATTTTCCTTATCCTTGACATAAGGGAGTGTTGATGCCCCGAAAATCGTTGCAACAACATTGGGGAAACCACCCGGTCCGGACCTTAGTGCAGCTCCTTTTCCGTTTGGAATAGTGGTTCTGACTGGCGATAATGGGACCAGTTTCCCAAGAATTATAAGTAAACGGGATGGATGAGTGACTTATGACATAAGATGGTAATAAGCGAACAGCTAAACTATAAGCGAAATGTAATAACTATAATCTAATCCTGGGACTTATCACTTGGTAAAGCGTAGCGTTTGATGATCTGTGCTTTAAGGCAGGCATATAGATGACTCTACCACTTGAGCATAGATGTTTAAACCATTTAAAATTGCTCTGCATAATTAGTTATGCAGAGCGATTATAGCGAATTACTACACTTAATTATTTATATCATTGATACATGCATGGGTGAAAGAGATAACAAATCACCAAAACATTCAATAGTGAAACGAAATGAAGATTCGTTGTTATATCGCATACATGCATTCAACAATAGCAAAGATGATAACACAGTAATTCATATAATAAGAAAGGACACAGATACAGATAATAGTACCATGTAAGCTGCTCGATCAATCGAGTATATTAATCACTATGTCGCAGTCCTTCCTTCAAATCAGAAAGCATTCCAAACAACAGACAGTCATGCGCAATTGTGTAAAACAGCCTTCTAATCAAAATTAAGAACCGTTGGTCGAGTTTCACAAAAGAATATAGACTGAAGCACAATAGTGCAAACTTCAGCCTTTAAGTTTATTACAAAATTTTACGACCCTTTCCAAAACAATGAAAGGGTCTATAAATACTATACTAATCTAAATATCTAAACAACTGAAAAAACTATTAAATTGGCATCAATAAATGTTTTTTTCCATCTTTCTTGGCGATCTGGCAGTTGGCGGCAATGCTTCATTCGGTGGGTTCTTTGCCTTTACTCCTAAGCTGACATATCGCCAGCATTGGCTCTACTTCTGGTGGAGTGTTGAGATGCGAAGTTAGCTGGGCATCATATGTAGCATCCTGAATGTCGGGGATCAGGCATCCGAGGGCATCTGTTAAAAACTTGAGAGCAGACCTTTGAGTATGTGGCTTGACTAGAAAGAGCCAATATGCTTCAGAGGTTAAAGTATTTACTCCGGTAATTAACTTCCTCTGTTCCTCCAAGCCATGATAACTTGTTTGTTCAAGCATATCTGTTGTTGTTATGCTTCCAGGTGTGCACTTGGAGATCATGTTTGCCAAATAAAGTGTATCATTGACTAGGTCGATCATATTGCTGGCAATTATTTTACACCTGGAAGCCGCCCTTTCTGCTTTCATTACCTGAGTGTTCCACTCCGTGAAGAGTATGTCCTTGTACGCTTCATGGATTCGTGGCAAATTCTCCGCTTTCCCTTCTTCAGTGTCTTGCCACTCAAGATAATCGGATATGGCATCTTCGGCCTGATCTAGCTGATTTCTGGCCTTCTCTATTTGCTCACACACTGTTGTAGATATTTCGCATAATGGCTCAGCCTTAGCAAGTTGTTGACATAGAAGTCTGATCTGAGACAGTAATGCGCTATTTATTTGAGTTGCCTCTGCTCTGAAATTTTTTACATTCTGTGTGCTCTTGATACCTTCGAGCTGTGCTGATAGTTGAGCTATTTTCTCATCTTTCGATTTCATCATCAGCTCATTTGATGCTTTCAACTGTGACAATGCCTCCGACAATTCTTTTTCCTTCTGCGTTTCACTTTGGTTTATCCTTTGTCTTTCAATTTGCAGTTGCTGGGTTAACAAATTGTTTTCCTGCTATTGAGCCAGCAACTTCTCTTCCACCTGTGCTGCTTTGTTTTTCGCTTCAATTACCTCTGAATGTAATGCATATATTTCATGGTCCTTAGTCTTCAACAGAAGACTTACCTCCGATGCTTTGTCGATAGTTGCTGCAGAATTGAGACAGCTTTGTTAGATCATCGGAGGGATCCAAATCCTCCTTCCAGACCATATTGCCCGTGACTGTTTGCTCAGGAAAGATAGAAGGTTGATCAAGCCTTCTTCTTTTCTTAGAGCGCTTAATAACGGCTCTATGCTTTGGGCTGTAGAAAATATCCAGGGGAGGAATTTCTTCCACCTGGAGAACAATTTGATCGGAAGGGTCCTCATTTATTACCTCGACATCCTGTGAAATGGGTGGGCCGCTGGTTCCTCTTAGAACCTGAGAAGAAGTGGTATCGGGCGCATCGCTTGTTTTAGAGGCGTCTTTGTCTTTGGAGCCTTCTTTACCACTGATAATGGAATCGAATTGGTTCCATTGTTTAATCAATTCAGGATCGGTGGAGGTTTTCTTATGTTGCTCTGTATGGGCTTTGCTCTGTTCTTTTTCTTGTTCTAACTTCTGTTGTTCTTCAAGTGATTTTCGCTGTTGCTCCTCTTGCGTTTTCCGTTGCTGCTCCTCCAATTCCTTTTTCTGCCTATTTGCTAGTTCTTTCTTTAGTTTCTCTTCTTCCTTCTTCTTCCTCTGCTCTTCTTCCTTTTGTGCCTTTTGTTGCCTTTCTATCTGCTCCTTTTTCTGCCTCTCTGCTTGCTCTTTTCTTTGCTTCTCAGCCTACAGCTTCTTCTGCCTTTCCTCCTGTTGTTTATCCTGTTCTTTAGTTGTAACAGGAGGTGGATGTATTTGTTGCCGACCAGGCTCGCTTGAGGAAGACGCTGGGGTTGTGGATAATAAATCTAGAGGCAGAGTTTGCAACCTCTGCTCCCTAAGTTTATTAAACTCTGTCAACGCCTCATCATTGTATTTCATTCTGGAAAGCTGTTTGGTTTGGCTTATTGTATCGGCACCTGCGAACAGGTCATCAAACATATCCTCTTGATGATCAACTTTTGTTAATTTTGCTTGTTCTAGGGCAGTGTAGGTAGTTTGCATTGGATCATAGAGTCTGTTTGGGATAGTGGCCAGGGATAAAGTTTGGAGTTTTGTCGCTTCTTTTTCTGCATGCTTGTAATTAAGCAGAGTAAAAACCCCAATTCTTAAAGGAAAAGAGGGTCAACCTTTCTTCTTCTCCTCTTTGAGAGTTTGTGTGACACTCTCGGCCATAATCTGGTAGCAGATTTCCCGGGCTAACAGCTTGTCTGGGATATATAAAGGGAGGACATGTGGCCTAGCCTTACTCCCAAAAACTCTGATATAGGTGAAATGCTCTTCCCCGAACCAACTCGCTACGGCTGGTAAGTCAAAAGAAGCTTCATAGGAAATTCTGGAAATGGGTTTGTCATAAATAGAATAGTAAATGGGCACGATGAAACCATTACAAATTTGCTACAAATGGTCCTTGTAAGAGGACTTCCACAATTTCTGATGGTATAAATGAATGGGTGTTGGATCTTGGGTGGTCCATCTCCAACCGAGGACAGGAAACTCAGAATTAAAACACAGGGTATCCATAATGTAAGCAGTATAATAAAATGGCGGGATTTTCCTTTCGGTGACTATAGTTTTGGCTCTAAATCCACGAACAGCTACGACCAACTTATCAGAAAGAATAGTGGCCCAATCCATAATTATACTATTGACAGCCGCTTCCATTAGGGGAACCATGTCAATATTGATATTAACGGAGTCATGTAATCCCCACAATCTACACATCATAATCCCCGCATAGCAATAGGGAGAAGCCAAAGAAACGTTGGAGTACTTACCCGAACTTTCATGCTTGTGTTTGGCTGGGTTCTGCCTCCAATCTCGGAGGGGTTCGGATGGTGATTCATTTTTTTTGCAAATTTCTCCACGAAGGCTCTGTTATAGACTAGCTCCGGTTCCGGTAGATGATACATTCATCTCAGGTCATCGGGCTTGAATGAACCAAAAATCCTTCTATCCCTTGTATGAAAACTTCTATCAGTGATGGGGATTTCTTCAATTGCCCAGCGCACCGCATCTGTGTAAGGGAGAACCTGCTCTCTGGCCGCTATTCTGTGTAAAAAGGAGTCGGCCAAGTCTTTGAGAGTTGCATGAGACTTCCTTAGTACATCTACACTAGCCTTTCTCACTGTCACTTTTGGTTGCTTGGCCTGCAACAGATTATATGTGCCCTGCCATGTGGTCCTAGCAAGACCAGTGCACGTTGTGTCCGAGATTAGGCCTTTCTTCGAAATTGTAGCAGCTTGACCTGCAATAGGTGTTGCAGTGGAACCATAAGTCCTCTTATTTTTCTTCCCCATCATGTTCAGGCTTTTCTCAACAAACGAACTCTACACAAATGCAAGAGAAATCGTAACACGAGAAATAATGAAGACAAAGCATAATGGGAAAGATATATATCACTTGAAGCGTGGCGATATTAATTCTCAAAAAGTGGCTGCGGATCCAATCACTGGTAAGAGATCGCATATGCATTAATGGTGTTTTTAAGGCCTGCTACCCATTAAATGACCTTTACACTGTTATTCAGTTGAATGACCTCCTAACGCGTGCAACAGATATGATAATGCCTTAGACGCAAGTATTCGTTAATCGAAGGGGCAAAGTTATTAAATACGCATGCATTACCTTATCCCTGCATTTAACGACATTTTGAAATCTGCGCTTTATCAACCGGATTTAAATATAATTTTAAGGCTCAAAGCAATCACTTTTTGAGAATGCCGATCACCGATGAACAATATCGCATCGCATCGGGGGAAAGAGTTACACTATCGTTTGAAAGTAGTCCTGGCGAACGCCGATTGCGACATCGCATCGGACTAGCATGTGAACACATTACCAGATGCATATTAAGTGATTTGCCGACTTCCGATAGCGATATCGCATCGCATCGGGGGAAAGACCTGAGCGCCTTATGAGAGTGCATGGGATACCGCCGACGGCCGATAGCGATATCGCATCGGGTCGGGGTTTAAAACTTAAAGCGTTTTCCCACAAGAGGCAGTGCCGATAGCCGATCGCCGATATAGCGTCGCATCGGGGTATAAGATATGTGCTCTTTTTGTGTATGCATTGAATACCGCCGATCGCCGATAGCGATATTGCATCGGCAAAGACCGAAGTGCCGTTTAAATGCGTCTCTTTTGTTATTGCGATATGTGATCTTGCGATCGCTTTATCGCAATAAAACAAAAGATTGTTTTATTTTGGGAACATTGTTATTCGAAAAAGGCTTCAATTCACAAACACATTTGATTATCATACCTTTTCGAACAAATTTATTAATACCAATTAATTTTTTAAAAGGGACCCATTTCATATGTTGATTGTTTATAAATACAGATGATATGAAATGGGGGGTTGTTGTAGGGCACAACAATTGGCGATTCGTTGGTAGAACCAGTTATCTCTGAAATTAATATAAACACTCAAGCTTTTCAAAAATAGAAACTCAATCAGAAGGAGAAACTTCTAATATAACTAGATATATATGTGTTCTGACTAAAGTGGACTCCATTTTGTTAACTTCGTCCCATTTAGTTTCAAGAAACTAAATACATAATAAGTTTCTAAAATAAGTCTTTATTGGTTCATAGTGATAAAATAGAAAACTTTCCCAAATCAGCTTTTATAATTAACTCCTTTGTCATAGGTAGAGCCTCTGTTGCCAGCAAACATTTATAGTCTCGACAGGGATACCTTTTAACCATAGTATTGTCTACTTTTCCATTCACATAAGAGTGTGATTAACAGAATGAATCCATAAAATGTTTTCATATTTTATTCTTCATCTGTTTTTCTTTGTAATTAATAAGATAAAAAGCCACTGTCTTGGTTTGGTAGCCAGCTTATGACAATGCCATTCACTGGTAATAATTTAACTGATCAAGCTGGCTCGTGATGAGACCCCTTGTCTTGAAATTTCAAGCCATTACCCTGTTTTGGTAGGCAGTATTGGTAATGTCAGTTAACCTATTTCCCTATGAACATGGTAAGCAGGCTTATGATAAGACCTCTTATCTTTAATCTTTTATATTTTAGAATTACACTCTGAGTAGTCATAACCTTTAGTGAATGGGGTGAACAATTTTCTTCTTAAGAGAAAATGGATGACAGTTGAAGAGTTGAAGATACTGAAAATGGGTTAGCTTCTACCTTTTAACAGATAACCTTTGGAGACTAGTTTTGAAAACAGAAAATGATTCAGAACTTTTACCTCTTGAGAGGAGTCTTCAAAATTTAGATTATAGTTTCAGAAAACAAGGATATCTAATTTCCTAGAAACTATTTCTTTTGATTGAGGGTTCTATTATCTAAAAACAAATATTTATATTATTTTTGTGAGACAGCTTCCTCAAACACAACAAAAGGTCAATGGAGATACTCTACAGTTTTATTTCCTACCAATCCTACAAACTACGCAAATCTACAAAAGGAGAAGGGGTTACCTTCTCAATTAAAGAATTTCTTCAGGATCAGGCCATTGACGGGGAGAGAATCTCTCAACCCTGATAAGTCTTGCAATATAAAAGTTGAATGGCCTATCTTTTCACAGATCTGAAATGGTCCAAGCCACATTTTCTGAAATTTGGTATGCTTACCTTTATCCTCATGGGCCTTGTCCCATTTGAGAACTAAGTCACCAACTTGAAGTTGTTTGGAATCGGATGATGCTGAGTCAAAAGATGCTTTGATGATTTGTTGATGTTTGGCATGAGTGATTCTGGCCTTTTCCCTTTCTTCTTCTAATTTGAGAATTTGGTCATGTCTAAGTTGGATAGAAGAAGACGGAGTCTCTTCAATGTACTGTACTAGGGCTAAAGATGGAAGAACAAGATTTGTAGGCAACACGGCTTCTTTTCCATATACCAAATTGAAAGGAGAGGTCCCTATAGAAGCCTTTTGTGTTATTCTATCAGCCCATAATGCAAAGACCAAAGATTTATGCCAGTTTCTATGATTCTGTTCAACAGTTTGCTTAATGATTTTGATGAGATTCTTATTAGTAGATTCGGCTAAACCGTTTCCCTGGGGGTAATAATTGGAAGAATATTTCAGTTTAAACCCCCTTTTAATAGCAAAATCATATATAGCGTTTCCTGAGAAATAGGAAGCATTATCAAAAACAAGAGCGTTTGGAACACCAAACCTGGTAATGATGAATTGGTCAATGAACTCGATGATTGCCTCTACATTTGCTGCCTTCAAAGGAATAGCCTCTACCCATTTAGTAAAATAATCAGTATCAGTAAGGATATACCTATGTTGTTTGGAAGATGGTGGAGTAATTTCCCCGATGATATCTAATCCCCATTGTTCGAATGGCTGTTCAATGTTGACAGGTTGCAGAGGGAAAGCTGATTTTCGTTGTCTTCCACCAGATGTTTGGCAAATAAGGCATTTTCTTACGTACTCATGGCAATCTCTAAATAGAGTAGGCCAATAATATCCAGCATGAATAATCTTGTGAGTTGTTGTGTCAGCTCCAAAATGTCCCCCAGCTGGTCCATCATGTAGCTCCTGCAAAACCTTTTGAGCTTCAGGTTTCTCAAGACATCTTAACAGGATAGAATCATAATTTTGTTTAAACAACACATCATCAATGAGAGTGAAATTCTTAGCTTTTAACCTAATGGCCCTTTTATTTTTGTAAGATAAATTTGGAGGAGCATAACCGTTCTTCAAATAGAATATCAAATCAGCATATTGAGATTCAGAATCAGTGACACTTATCTGATTGATGGATTCAATCTGATCCTCCTCGCTTGATTCGTGAATGTTTGATGCTCCTGCCAATATCCTGCAAAAACCTTGGCCCCTAACAATATTTGCTGGCTTTATTTCTAAGTCATACTCTTGAAGCGCTGTAACCCAATTGGCTCTTTTTTCACCCAATTCTTTCTGAATTAATAGTTTTTTACCGCCGGGAAAGGAACTATAACTTTCGTGTGGGTTTTCAAAAGGAAGGGTCTATAATGTTTGACTGCTTTGAACACAGCAAAGGCTTGTTTCTCCACATCAGAATAATTCAATTCGGCACCTTGAAGATTTGAACTGAAAAATGATATGGGTGCTTCTAAGTTGTTATCATTCAGTTGTGTGAGTACTGCGGCATATGAAGTGTTGGATGCAATAGTATATAGTGTAAAATGATTAGAAAAATTTGGAGTATTCAAGGCTGGGGCATTGATTATTGACTGTTTGATAACATCAAAAGCTTGCTTTTCTTTTGATCCCCATTTGAAGACTGAATTCTTCTTGATCATTGTCTGAAGGGGTAATACAATCTGCGAAAAATCTGGAACAAATCGTTTGACAAAATTAATCTGACCCAAAAATGACTGCATTGATTTTTTGTTATGTGGGAAAGGGATTTCAGAAATTTCATTAATCCGATCAGGATCAATATAAATACCATCTTTGGATACTATAAAGCCTAAGAGTTTTCCTTGGTCAAGAGCAAAGAAGGACTTTTTTGGGTTTAGAGAAATACCATATCTTTTGCGTCGCTGAAAGATCTGATTTAAGTCGTGCAAATGATTATCTCTCTTCTTAGAATTCACAGTAATATCGTCTAGATAGACGACTACTGATCGATTAATTAACCCTCTGAAGGCCATGTCCATAGCCCTCTGAAATGTCGCTCCGGCATTTATAAGACCAAAAGGCATTTTCTGATATGCATAGGTTCCCCATTTTGTTCTGAATGTAGTTTTAATCTGGTCATCAGGGTGTACGAGAACTTGATTGTACCCTGAAAAACCTTCTAGAAAAGACATCAATTCAGAACCTGCCACCGATTGGAGAATTTGCTCCATAGTAGGTAATGGGAAGTTGTCTTTTAAGCTCGCTTTATTCAAATTCCTGAAATCAATACAAATTCGAATGTCGCCATTTTTATTTCTGACTGGCACCATATTAGAGACCCAGTTTGAATGTCGGACTGGAAAAATAATTTTGGCTTTCAAGAGCTTATTAAGCTCCGACTTAATCTGGCTTTCCAAATTTGGGTGTATTTTTCTTAATTTTTGCTGAATTGGTTTTTTATCAGGAAGCATAGGAATGGTATGCTGGATAATAGATGTATCATATGTCTTTAAGTCATCATATTTCCAAGCAAAAACCTGTTTGTTTTTTCTTAACAATTTAATAAATGCTTCCTTTTCATTCTGAGATAGTCCTGTTCCTAAATTGATGTTTTGAGGAGACTCGTTGGTTCCTAGATTTATCAATTCAAACCTAAGGGTAGAACTTTGAAGCTTTGTATTAATTATAGGTTTAAACCTGTCTTTGATATCATAAAGATCTTCTAATTTTACTACTGGTTTAGGAATCGAATTTTCTTTGGGCACTTCTCTCATCTGGGAATCATGATCATCTTCCTCAATAACTTGCTTATCATAAGAATTCTCAGAAGTTAAAAATTGCAAAATATCACCATCATGATTAAATACTCTCCAATTAGTGACATTGTCAGGAATTGAAGGTCTGAAAAGTAATTCTACAGAAAATCTATCAAGGCTGTAGTCTTCAGAAGGTAGAAGCTTTGAAGCTACATTGGCTAGTAAATCTGCGGCTGAATTTTGAGATCGAGGTATAGAAGAAATGTTGAATGCCAAAAAGTGTGAGGTAAGCTCTTGAACGAGCGATTGGTAATGTTTAAGGTGAGTCGAAAGGCAATGAATTGCATTTCTAACCTGTTTGACAATGATTTCTGAATCGCCGAATACCTTTAGATATCGCACCTCCAGGCCGATTGCTTTGTATAATCCTTGGATTAAAGCCTCATATTCGGCTGTATTATTAGTGCACTCAAACTCTAACCTACAAGACAACATTGTCTTTTCTCCCTGCGGACTAACCAATACACATCCAGCTCCTGAACCTTCAGAGGACTTAGAGCCATCAAAATACAGAGACCAAAATAAAGGAATATTAACAAAATTATCTACATTTTCCTCAGCATCATTAAAACATCTGGACCTATCAGTTTGTGAAAAATTTTGTATTTGAGATGTAAAATGATTGACTGAAAAAGGAGATGGTTGGGCAACAAAGTTGCCAAAGAATGATTCTGCCGAATAGTTCCCCAAAATGTTGTTGTTGAATGCCACAGGTTGGTTTTCTTGCTCGAATTCAGTAACTGTGTGGGTCATATGCTTCTCACGATCGATCCTTATTTGATTTGGCTTTCCCTTGTAGGGAAGCCACATATGTGACCAATCTGTAGAAATATACCCGTGCAGTTTTTCGGACCAGTCTCTGCTCAATATTAAACCATAAAATTCAGGTATGTCGGCAATTAAAATATCAATTCTCTGGACAACCCTGGGGTCAGCAAACAACCTGATGGTTACAGAATTAATTTCACCCACTACCTGCACTTTAGTCCTATCCAACTGCACAATATGAGTGGCTGACTTCTGTGGTTCAATGTTTAGCTTAGAACAAACTGAAGCTGGCATTATATTAGATGAAGCCCCTGAATCAATTAAACAGTTGTGCAGGTTTTTATTATAAATCTCGTACGTCAGCAGGAAGGGTGGAGTGTGAGAATTTGATTTATCTCCAATTAGAACTGAATCGGTAGCTTCAACCATACTTGTAGGAGGCTGGCCTTGATCGTTGGCAGCTCTTGTACTGGGAAGGGGAGTAGAGGGAACAGCATTTAATTCTTTGAGAAGTAATTTTTGTTGATGTTTTAATTTGCTAAGCTCAAACATAGTTATATTTTCCTTAGTTTTCTTCATATCATCAACAATATTATACTCCATTGAGTCAGATATCACTAATGTCTTGGATGTTGAAGGAGTATTAGGAGTTGAAGGCTGGTTTTGGGGGGCTACTACAGGTGACTTCTTAGGGGGAATTTTTTCCTTTGCTGTAGCAGCACCTGTGCTCCTCTTCCTCGAGGTTGCTTGGGGAAGTTCAAAAGTAATTTTACTTCTTGTAGTAACCGGAAAGGCTTCTTCTTCATTCTCAGTATCAGAGTTTGGGAGTGTAAAATCCCACATTCCATGGCATTCAGCTACATCTTCTTCATCTTCGGTTTGTGAAGTCATTTCCTCTTCCTCTTCTTCTTGGTCTGATTCCGCGTTAGATATGACATTGGGTGGCTTTGATTCAGTTTTCTTGTAAGTTCTAAATGGTCTTTTATTTGAGGTTTCATCCACCTGCTTCTTGATATCAACCATTTCGTTAGACAATGTTTTAAGGACCTTTTGTAAACCTTCCATGTCATAGGGGTCCTTTAGGGTTTTCTTCTTGGAATCTTATTTAAATGAGACTTTTTTGGCTTTTCGATCTTCTAGAGCAGCTTTCTTCTCTAGAGCATTAATGCGCTTTTCAACAACAAGTGCTTCTTTCATTTTTTCAGCTAAGGTAGGTTTCCCAGCCCTGTCTACAAAAATAGCTATGTTGGCAGGTAAGGCGGTAATATACCATTCGCTTCGGATTTGTTCACTTGGTTTAGAATCAGTAGGGATTTTATTCAGGAGTTTATTAAATCTGGCATTAAACTCCTTTATTGGTTCCATATGCTCTATCCTCAGATTGGAGAGATCGTTTATTAAAGTAGCTAAGGACCTATCATCTCCATACTTGGTGAGAAACTGCTCTTGGCATGTGTTCCAACTGGTAATTGAACCAGAAGGTAAGGAAAAATACCAGGATCCTGCTGATCCTTGTAAAGTGTTGGGGAAAAGTCTTACAACGACATCTTGCTCCATCACTCCTTTTAAGTTAACTGCTAACATAAAATTATTAATATGTTCTTCAGCTTGGGTTCCGTTATCTGTATTAAATTTGGGCAGCCATTTTTCGGGAGCATCTGGTAGATCATGCAATGGTCCAGGCATGTTGACTGCACCCGACCTAGTCCATGGATCTGCCATTATGCTAGTGACAGTGGTTGTCACTACTGTCGGGATTCCAGATGTTTGGTGAGGTATCAAAGATGAAGAGTGAATAGGTTGGGATATTGAGGCTCCTGTTCCCTGATGAACAACAATTTGTAATGGAGGGGTGGGTGGTTGACTTTGCAGATGAGGAGATGAAATGGAGGATGTGGAAGAAAAATCCCCACTATCAGATCCTTCAGTATTTTTCTTTGGTTTTCTCCTTTTGGGTAAAGGAAACTCAGTGGGTTCAATACCAACTTTTTCGCTCTGAAGTCTGGTAAGAGGATGAGTGAGGTTGAACTGCGAAGTCGCACTGCTTTCTGATATCTCAGATTTCTGTGGTGAGATCGAGAAGCTCTGAAGTTTATGGATTAGAGACTGGACTTCAGGAGATTCAAGACTTAGCTGTTCTGGGATATGATGGGATTGAGCAGTGGTGGTAGATTCCTCTTCTTCTTGGTTATGGGCTGGCGAACCAGCATGTAATTGAGAAGAACGAGGAGATTTGGAGGGAGAATTACTCTTAGAATGACTTGCTGATTTGGGTCCGCTTGCCATTCACAGTCAAGGCCCTCCTTCTAGCGCCAAAAATGTTGATGCCCCGAAAATCGTTGCAACAACATTGGGGAAACCACCCGGTCCGGACCTTAGTGCGGCTCCTTTTCCGTTTGGAATAATGGTTCCGACTGGGGATAATGGGACCAGTTTCCCAAGAATTATAAGTAAACGGGATGGATGAGTGACTTATGACATAAGATGGTAATAAGCGAACAGCTAAACTATAAGCGAAATGTAATAACTATAATCTAATCCCGGGACTTATCACTTGGTAAAGCGTAGCGTTTGATGATCTGTGCTTTAAGGCAGGCATATAGATGACTCTACCACTTGAGCATAGATGTTTAAACCATTTAAAATTGCTCTGCATAATTAGTTATGCAGAGCGATTATAGCGAATTACTACACTTAATCATTTATATCATTGATACATGCATGGGTGAAAGAGATAACAAATCACCAAAACATTCAATAGTGAAACGAAATGAAGATTCGCTGTTATATCGCATACATGCATTCAACAATAGCAAAGATGATAACACAGTAATTCATATAATAAGAAAGGACACAGATACAGATAATAGTACCATGTAAGCTGCTCGATCAATCCAGTATATTAATCACTATGTCGCAGTCCTTCCTTCAAATCAGAAAGCATTCCAAACAACAGACAGTCATGCGCAATTGTGTAAAACAACCTTCTAATCAAAATTAAGAACCGTTGGTCGAGTTTCACAAAAGAATATAGACTGAAGCACAATAGTGCAAACTTCAGCCTTTAAGTTTATTACAAAATTTTACGACCCTTTGTAAAACAATGAAAGGGTCTATAAATACTATACTAATCTAAATATCTAAACAACTGAAAAAGCTATTAAATTGGCATCAATAAATGTTTTTTTCCATCTTTCTTGGCGATCTAGCAGTTGGCGGCAATGCTTCATTCGGTGGGTTCTTTGCCTTTACTCCTAAGCTGACATATCGCAAGCATTGGCTCTACTTCTGGTGGAGTGTTGAGACGCGAGGTTAGCTGGGCATCGTATGTAGCATCCTGAATGTCGAGGATCAGGCATCCGAGGGCATCTGTTAAACACTTGAGAGCAGACCTTTGAGTATGTGGCTTGACTAGAAAGAGCCAATATGCTTCAGAGGTTAAAGTATTTACTCCGGTAATTAACTTCCTCTGTTCCTCCAAGCCATGATAACTTGTTTGTTCAAGCATATCTGCTGTTGTTGTGCTTCCAGGTGTGCACTTGGAGATCATGTTTTCCAAATAAAGTGTATCATTGACTAGGTCGATCATATTGCTGGCAATTATTTTACACCTGGAAGCCGCCCTTTCTGCTTTCATTACCTGAGTGTTCCACTCCGTGAAGAGTATGTCCTTGTACGCTTCATGGATTCGGGGCAAATTCTCCGCTTTCCCTTCTTCAGTGTCTTGCCACTCAAGATAATCGGATATGGCATCTTCGGCCTGATCTAGCTCATTTCTGGCCTTCTCTATTTGCTCACACACTGTTGTAGATATTTCGCATAATGGCTCAGCCTTAGCAAGTTGTTGACATAGAAGTCTGATCTGAGACAGTAATGCGCTATTTATTTGAGTTGCCTCTGCTCTGAAATTTTTTACATTCTGTGTGCTCTTGATACCTTCGAGCTGTGCTGATAGTTGAGCTATTTGCTCATCTTTCGATTTCATCATCATCTCATTTGATGCTTTCAACTGTGACAATGCCTCCGACAATTCTTTTGCCTTCTGCGTTTCACTTTGGTTTATCCTTTGTCTTTCAATTTGCAGTTGCTGGGTTAACAAATTGTTTTCCTACTGTTGAGCCAGCAACTGCTCTTCCACCTGTGCTGCTTTGTTTTTCGCTTCAATTACCTCTGACTGTAATGCATATATTTCATGGTCCTTAGTCTTCAACAGAAGACTTACCTCCGATGCTTTGTCGATAGTTGCTGCAGAATAAGCTCCCGCGAATTGAGACAGTTTTGTTAGATCATCGGAGGGATCCAAATCCTCCTTCCAGACCATATTGCCCGTGACTGTTTGATCAGGAAAGATAGAAGGTTGATCAAGCCTTCTTCTTTTCTTAGAGCGCTTAATAACGGCTCTATGCTTTGGGCTGTAGAAAATATCCAGGGGAGGAATTTCTTCCACCTAGAGAACAATTTGATCGGAAGGGTCCTCATTGATTACCTCGACATCCTGTGAAATGGGTGGGCCGCTGGTTCCTCCTAGAACAGAAGAAGTGGTATCGGGCGCATCGCTTGTTTTAGAGGCGTCTGTGTCTTTGGAGCCTTCTTTACCACTGATAATGGAATCGAATTGGTTCCATTGTTTAATCAATTCAGGATCGGTGGAGGTTTGCTTATGTTGCTCTGTATGGGCTTTGCTCTGTTCTTTTTCTTGTTCTAACTTCTGTTGTTCTTCAAGTGCTTTTCGCTGTTGCTCCTCTTGCGTTTTCCGCTGCTGCTCCTCCAATTCCGTTTTCTGCCTATCTGCTAGTTCTTTCTTTAGTTTCTCTTCTTCCTTCTTCTTCCTCTACTCTTCTTCCTTTTGTGCCTTTTGCTGCCTTTCTATCTGCTCCTTTTTCTGCCTCTCTGCTTGCTCTTTTCTTTGCTTCTCAGCCTGCAGCTTCTTCTGCCTTTCCTCCTGTTGTTTATCCTATTCTTTAGTTGTAACAGGAGGTGGATGTATTTGTTGCCGACCAGGCTCGCTTGAGGAAGACGCTGGGGTTGTGGATAATAAATCTAGAGGCAGAGTTTGCAACCTCTGCTCCCTAAGTTTATTAAACTCTGTCAACGCCTCATCATTGTATTTCATTCTGGCAAGCTGTTTGGTTTGGCTTATTGTATCGGCACCTGCGAACAGGTCATCAAACATATCCTCTTGATGATCAACTTTTGTTAATTTTGCTTGTTCTAGGGCAGTGTAGGCAGTTTGCTTTGGATCATAGAGTCTGTTTGGGATAGTGGCCAGGGATAAAGTTTGGAGTTTTGTCGCTTCTTTTTCTGCATGCTTGTAATTAAGCAGAGTAAAAACCCCAATTCTTAAAGGAAAAGAGGGCCAACCTTTCTTCTTCTCCTCTTTGAGAGTTTGTGTGACACTCTCGGCCATAATCTGGTAGCAGATTTCCCGGGCTAACAGCTTGTCTGGGATATATAAAGGGAGGACATGTGGCCTAGCCTTACTCCCAAAAACTCTGATATAGGTGAAATGATCTTCCCCGAACCAACTCACTACGGCTGGTAAGTCAAAAGAAGCTTCATAGGAAATTCTGGAAATGGGTTTGTCATAAATAGAATAGTAAATGGGCACCATGAAACCATTACAAATTTGGTACAAATGGTCCTTGTAAGAGGACTTCCACAATTTCTGATGGTATAAATGAATGGGTGTTGGATCTTGGGTGGTCCATCTCCAACCGAGGACAGGAAACTCAGAATTAAAACACAGGGTATCCATAATGTAAGCAGTATAATAAAATGGCGGGATTTTCCTTTCGGTGACTATAGTTTTGGCTCTAAATTCACGAACAGCTACGACCAACTTATCAGAAAGAATAGTGGCCCAATTCATAATTATACTATTGACAGCCGCTTCCATTAGGGGAACCATGTCAATATTGATATTAACGGAGTCATGTAATCCCCACAATCTACACATCATAATCCCCGCATAGCAATAGGGAGAAGCCAAAGAAATGTTGGAGTACTTACCCGAACTTTCATGCTTGTGTTTGGCTGGGTTCTGCCTCCAATCTCGGAGGGGTTCGGATGGTGATTCATTTTCTTTTGCAAATTTCTCCACGAAGGCTCTGTTATAGACTAGCTCCGGTTCCGGTAGATGATACATTCGCCTCAGGTCATTAGGCTTGAATGAACCAAAAATCCTTCCATCCCTTGTATGAAAAGTTCTGTCAGTGATGGGGATTTCTTCAATTGCCCAGCGCACCACATCTGTGTAAGGGAGAACCTGCTCTCTGGCCGCTATTCTGTGTAAAAAGGAGTCGGCCAAGTCTTTGAGAGTTGCATCAGACTTCCTTAGTACATCTACACTAGCCTTTCTCACTGTCACTTTTGGTTGCTCGGCCTCCAACAGATTATATGTGCCCTGCCATGTGGTCCTAGCAAGACCAGTGCACGCTGTGTCTGAGATTAGGCCTTTCTTCGAAATTGTAGCAGCTTGACCTGCAACAGGTGTTGCAGTGGAACCAGAAGTCCTCTTATTTTTCTTCCCCATCATGTTCAGGCTTTTCTCAACAAACGAACTCTACACAAATGCAAGAGAAATCGTAACACGAGAAATAATGAAGACAAAGCAAAATGAGAAAGGTATATATCACTTGAAGCGTGGCGATATTAATTCTCAAAAAGTGGCTGCGGATCCAATCACTGGTAAGAGATCGCATATGCATTAATGGTGTTTTTAAGGCCTGCTACCCATTAAATGACCTTTACACTGTTATTCAGTTGAATGACCTCCTAACGCGTGCAACAGATATGATAATGCCTTAGACGCAAGTATTCGTTAATCGAAGGGATTAAATACGCATGCATTACCTTATCCCTGCATTTAACGGCATTTTGAAATCTGCGCTTTATCAACCGGATTTAAATATAATTTTAAGGCTCAAAGCAATCACTTTTTGAGAATGCCGATCACCGATGAACAATATCGCATCGCATCGGGGGAAAGAGTTACACTATCGTTTGAAAGTAGCCCTGGCGAACGCCGATTGCAACATCGCATCGGACTAGCATGTGAACACATTACCAGATGCATATTAAGTGATTTTCTGACTTCCGATAGCGATATCGCATCGCATCGGGGGAAATACCTGAGCACCTTATGAGAGTGCATGGGATACCGCCGACGGCCGATAGCGATATCGCATCGGGTCGGGGTTTAAAACTTAAAGCGTTTTCCCACAAGAGGCAGTGCCGATAGCCGATCGCCGATATAGCGTCGCATCGGGGTATAAGATATGTGCTCTTTTTGTGTATGCATTGAATACCGCCGATCGCCGATAGCGATATCGCATCGGCAAAGACCGAAGTTCCGTTTAAATGCGTCTCTTTTGTTATCGCGATATGTGATCTTGCGATCGCTTTATCGCAATAAAACAAAAGATTGTTTTATTTTGGGAACATTGTTATTCGAAAAAGGCTTCAATTCACAAACACATTTGATTATCATACCTTTTCGAACAAATTTATTAATACCAATTAATTTTTTAAAAGGGACCCATTTCATATGTTGATTGTTTATAAATATAGATGATATGAAATGGGGGGTTGTTGTAGGGCACGACAGGGAGTAATGATGATTGAATATGGAAAAATCCTTTTCCAGGGTAAGTAGTATAGTGCAAAATTTTTGAATCTACTTTTACTTGGCATAACCACACTGCCAACAAGCCTATTCAACACCCGCGGGTTTAACTTGGTACCATACAAGCATTGCCCCGCTACCAGCGAGCATGTTCAGTACTCGAGTGGGTTTACTTGTATTTCCACTTTCGTATTAAATATTTAGTTATAAGATAATTTTAAATGGTGGAAACTGGATGGTACAAATGTTTATTCTTTAAGCACATTATTTAGTTCATGGGTTAAGTTTTTGAACATATGTCCCACCATAGTCCCTTTGTTATGCCTATTTTAATGTGAAATAAGATGGAGCGTTTCAGGGAATAACACAAAACTTCAATATAGTCATTAATTCCTTTATTGTTATTGTTAATGTTTAATATACAGTCTTATGGGAATGGGCCTCCATAGAAAGTTATGCCACAAATGTTTTAATGATGATTAATACAATTTTTCCAAAAAAAGGAACTTGAAAAAGATAACTAACATGAATGGAATAATTATCATTCAAATCATTAGAAAGAAACGATAACATAGTTTTTTTCTCCCTTCTATTTATCAAAATGGTGAAGCAAATGATGGGAGTAAAAAGGGTAATCTTTTCAATCAATCATAATCATTTTAAATAGGGGTCAAGAGATTAATTTACAAAAAATATTGCAAATACATAATAGCAATATGCTTATTTATATTTTGGTAAGGGAACGGTGATTGTACCAAAAGTAATAGAAATGGTAATTTTGGGGTAATAACAATTGCAAATTTAAGTAACAACAGTTGTGACTTAGGAAACATTGGCTGCAACTTAAGACAAAATTAGTTATGCAAAAAAACACAAACAAATACAATCAAAAGAGAAAAACGACCAAATAAAAAAATTCAAATAAACAGAATATATATATATATATATATATATCTATATGACTAAAATCAAAAGAAATTTACCATGTCATAGGTGTGGGGGGTATTACCCTTTCACCTACTATCTGCGAGAATTTGCATCATCTGTAACTTCGGGAAGAAAGGATTCTTTTATGACTGGTTGATGGTATAAACATAATTGATGACCATTGGCAAGAAAGAAAATACTAGAGTTGTCGATAGTAGTGAGGCACACAGTTCCATTGTTGTATACTTCAATGACCTCATAGAGGCATAACATTAATGGAATTATACAGTAATGGAAATCGCCTTTTTGAAAAGATTTTTTTTAATGAGACGATCATGCCATTTGGCCCTCTATTGTTGAACTATAGATGTCCATTGGAGAGTAGTAAGGCGCATTTTGTCTAACTCATTGAGTCGTTGTAGGCATTATTTTTGTGCCTATGAAATATCCAGGTTGAGTTGTTGGATAGTCTTAAGAGCCTTGGTCTTGAATTCAATTGGAAAGATTGTATTTTTACCATAAACAAGCTAGTAAGGTAAGAGGCCAATGGTTTTACGTCAAGGCATACACTAAGCCCATAAGGCTTCAAGAAATTTAGAAGTGCAGTATCAATGGTTTGTATCCACTATCTTAGTCAAAATATTTTCCAAAACTGTGTTCGTACCCTTAGCCTGACTATTTTCTTGTGGATGGTACATTGAGGTAACTCTATGTTTGATGTGGTATTTATTTAGAGTTGTAGAAATATTATGAGTTATAAATTGTGGTCCTCCATTGATGATGAGTTCTCTGGATAGGCCATATCGAATAAAGAACTCAAACAAGAAATTTATAAATACTTCTTTTGTGGCTCTTAAAACAGTTATCACCTCTACCCACTTCATCATGTAATCAATACTTACCAAAATATATGACTTCTGACTTGAAAGAGGCTTAATAGGGTCCATAAAATCCATACCCCACCTTTCAAATGACTCTAACACAAGTTGTGTTTGAAGAGGAATTTCATTGGATTGAATGGGAGGCCCCATTCTTTGGCATCTATCGCAACTCTGAGCGTATTTCTTGGCATCCTTGAATATTGTGGGATAAAAGTAGCCCGTTTTCAGAAATTTATGTTTGGTTATCTAATTAGTAAAAAGGCCCTCTGCAGACTCATTGTGGCAGGCTTTCAGGATATCATAAACCTTGTCTTCTCCTTTACACCTACAGATCCAAAGGTTTGTTCCTATGTGAAAAATATAACCATATATCCAAGAAAATCGACCATTGCGTTCAATAATATGTTTCTTATCGCAAGGTGATAGATGCGAAGGAAAATTTTCTACTGCAAGATAATTCTCGACAACTGCATACCACTATGTTTTAATAGATATTGTGAATATATGTTCATCTAGAAATCAGTCTTCTATAGGACAGGAATAATTTGCAAGAGGGATATTGGATAAGAAGTCTCCAATGAGATTCTCTTTATCTCGCTGATATGTGATAGTATTATCAAATTCCCGCAACAGGAGTAGCCAGTGAGTTATTCTAGCATTAATAACTAGTTTATTAGCTAGATACCTTATAGCAGGATGATTGGCATATAAAAAGAGAGGATAGCCTGTAATATAGTGATGAAATTTATTAACATCATAGACAACAGCCAAAAAATTTCTTTCTGTCACTGTATAATTTAGCTCTATAGGCGTCAATTTTTTATTGCTATAATAAATGGAATAAGGCTTCATGTATTCTTCTTGGCCCAATACTACTCCTATGGTTGTATCAGATGCATCATAGGATATGTGGAACGATAGTTTCCAATTAGGACTATGTAGTACAAGTGTTGTTGAAAGTAGCTTTTTCAATTCTGCAAAAGAATGATAACATCTATCATTCCAATCAAATTCCACATGCCCTATTAATATATATAAAGGTGTTGCAATTTTTGAAAAATGAGTTATAAATTGGCAATAGTAACTAGCATATCCAAGAAAGCTATGTACGTATTTTGGTGTCTATGGATCAGGGAGTCAAAGAATTAACTTGATTTTCATTGGATATACTTGGATGCCTACAGCAAAGATAAATTGTCCCAATACTATGCCTTTTATCATTAACATATGGCATTTTTCATGGCTATGATACAACCTAGTTAATATACATCTAATGAGGACTTTTGCCAGGTTATTTAGGGCTTTTTCAAATTCGTCAACATAAGGTGTGAAGTCTTCCATATAAATATCAAGTCCATCATTAATCAGATTAGAAAATATACTCAGAACCTCTCTTTGAAAACTTACAGGTGTGTTACAGAGGCCGAATGGGAGAACTTGGTATGCAAACGTCCCCCATCTACAAGTGAATGTGGTTTTATCTTGGTCTTTTAAAGAGGTTTGAATCTGGTTATATCTATTGAATCCATCTAGGAAAGAAAATTATTTATTTCCGGTAAGAGTGTCGAGAATTCGATCAATAAACGGAAGAGGGAAGCGGTATTTTTGCATGGCTTTTTTTAATGCCGTATAATCTACGCAAATGTGTCACTTCCTATTCTTTTTAGCACAACAACTAATGGTGAGACTCACTGACTATCATATATGGGATATATAAAGTTAGCATCGAGCAATTTATTAATTTCTTGTTTAATTACATTCCTAAGGTGTGGGTTTAATATCCTTCGAGGTTGACAGATGGGACAGTCGTCTTTCTCTATATAGATATGAAGTGTGCACAGTTTAGGATCGATGCCCTTCATATATGTGTAATCCTAGGTTAAATCTTATTTATGATTTTGAAGGACTTATATCAATCGTTCACATTGAGTGTCAATTAGGTTAGCATTAATGTTTAATGTTTTACGAGGCTTGATTTCAATGGGAATGCTTTTACGAACCACTATCATATGGATATGATTGCTAGTGGGATCTTTCATAGGGTTACTTTGAGCTTCGTTATCCAACATAGATTCCAATATGAAGTTGGATATTCTACAACAAATGGTTGACTAATAATGCTACTAATGGTATGAGCCTCAATCTTTTGTTTAAAGCTAAGGAATTTTTCAATTGTGAGGACATGATGCAATTTTGCTTCTTCATAATCATGATAAGACCATATTGGATTAGCAAGAGGATAAAGGATAAGGCTTTTGATGGTTGTTCCTTTAGCGCTTTTCATGTTCCCAGTTTGACATTTGATATATGCATCGACATATGCAAGCCAGGGTCTACCTAATATAAGAGGGTGTCATCCAATTTATATTTAAGACTGAAACCAAGAAATAGGGAGGTACTCCCAAGGGTCCACCGAAATAATGATATCTTCAAGAATTCCTTATGTTTTAATTACAGATCTATTAGTTAATTCCAACATAGTAGGTTCCAGCCCCAATTCATGCATCCCAAGGAAAATACAAGCTTTTAATGTTATGATATTGAAAGCAGATCCCAAGTCCACTAGTGTGTTTGGGAAATTAACGCCTATCACCTGAACAACGACTACAGGATTTCGACAGTCATCATATTTCATAGGAATATGTTTTCTTAACATTATATCAGATTGTGATATCCCTTAGACTAATGATGTGTTTGTAAATAAACGTGCATAATTTTATCTATTTCTTTATTTGGTTACGTATACTACATGGAAAATAGATGAACATTTCATTTATTATTAATTCATTACTGATAATGGTTGTTTGTAAAAGTTGTAATCATGTTTTATTTTGTAAATAAAGACAAAAAATTGGGAAATTAGTGGCTAAGTACAAATGGTTGAAAGAGGAAAAATGTTGCAATTTAATTATGAAAAGTCATTATTATTATCCATCAGCAAGGCCTAGGCATTTAATTTGGATGATTAGATATAATTCATTAATTATGATATTGGCCAAATAAATAATTCCTAAAGGAGAGGGAGTTTTCCTCAGGAGCGGGAAATAGGAGCTCATTAATGAGAAGACAACTACATGCCACCTGTTGGTGAGGTGGAGGTAGTTATTAACTACCCAAAGAGTGGTATATGGATAATATCTTTGAATTCTCTTGATTTTGTATCATTATTCTGAGAGTAGGATTTGGAGAAGAGATTAAAGAGAATAAAGAAGGAACAAAGAAAATAATTGCAGGCCTAGTTTCTTGGGCGAGACAAGTAGTTTGATGTGTCAAGGTTGGGAGGAGCCAAGTACTTGACCTTTAATTTCCCAAAAAAGAGAAAGTGATCAAGTCAATCTTTCTAATTTATTCTCCATGAATTAAAAATGAGAATGAGAATTATTTATGTTCCTTTCCTATTTTATAATTTGTTACAATTAGAATATGAGAGGATGCACATGGCGAAAAATATGATTCCTGTATTTAATGATAAATTGATTCCCAAGATAGTCTAAGATGAAAATTTCTATAAACAAATATCTTTGAATTCAATAGAAATGTTACAATTAGTTTTGTTATTGAATTGTGACAAGTATGAATATGATGATAAAATCCTAAAACAAAGAAGGGGATTGAATATGTGTAATTCCCAAAACAGGGATAAACAAGAGATATAAGAGTTTTTTTAATATACAAATAACGTATGTCTCACATTTTTCTAGGAAAACTTTTAGATGAGATAAAATACAAGAATCCTTGTGGTATGAGTTTAAAATATGCACAATAGTGGGAAAGTCTTAAAAACATAAACCGAAAACAAGTTTACACATCCTTGTAATTATCCATCAAACTGTATATAAACATAAAGGAAGAAGAGAACACTTGCTAATTATAGAAGAATTTGTGTTGCGATAATTACTACACAATACTTAACAAAAATAATATCACAACAAAGAGGTACTATGCTTTATCATTGCATATGGAAAATGTATAAATAAGTCATAGAACCAAACGTGTACAAAGATTAAAAACGGGTTATGCAAACTCGTGCATAAATTTCGTATAAAATAGGACTTCTGTCAAAATGAATAGACAATGGAAACCATTGAATAAACATAAATCTGCATTTACTGAAATAACTTTGGTCCTAAAAACAAATTGTGATAGTTGAAAAACTATCTTTAAATATTCTATCTTATAGTATACATTACTATATAAGCATAAAGCCAATATTTAAAAAAAAAAAAAAACTCCCTCAGTCCAGGGAGATTGTATGTCTTTTGAATTACCAAAAATAAATAAAATAAAATAATAATTACCCTAAAATCTACCTGTCATCCATTTGTGCCGTTAGATCATGTGTTAGACGATTATAGTATTGTCCATCGTTGGATTATAGGAAGGGAGTTGAATGGTTATAACCGTTACAATGATAGGGAGTTGAATGGTTATAACCGTTCACTGGGAAGCTGAAGCGAAGGTCCAGATCGATGTACGCTTCTCTAGCTGTTAAATGAAGGAAAGTCTGTTTTTTTTTAAAGGAGTGTTCCAGAAATTATTTCACCGCAGGGGTCCAGAAATGCTTTCCCGACAGGATGTGTTTAATGTAGGACTTCCGGGCGGAGTTCTTTGAGTTCGGCAGGAGGAATTGCAAGAGTTTGGATCTGTTGACGAGGAGCGCATTGTATTGTCGGCAAAATGTTCAAACCGCAGAGGCCAAGGGCGGAGAGAGCCGGCCGGAAGGTTGATTTCAGGTTGATGCAGTTTCACGCCACTCGGGTAAGCCGTTGAACGTTTTAATTTCTTTCTTGCAATGCATGGAATTGATAGTTGCCTTGTTTTATTTCTTCCCCTAGTTCTTTGGCCGAGCTTTCCGTAATTAAATAAATTTTCATATTTTAGTTGTGATTTTTATTTTCACTGGGCTTAGGACTTGTTGTGGTAGAGTGTTTTTTTTTTTAGAATTTCGTCTGTGTGCGTTATTATGCAGATTTAGGTTATCATTTTGTAAGAAAGGAAGGTTTGTTGTTTAAATATGAGCCGAAATCGGCAGGAGTTCAGGTCATTAGAGCTAGTTTTATCATATAAGATTATGTGATCCGTCCTGCCCGGTGAAACAACAGCCAACTGCTACTGCTAGGAACTCGGTTGCTCTTACAGGAGCAGAAAGATATAGAACATAAAAGTGTCAATTAAAACAGAGGAACAAAGTCGCTGATATTACACCCCAAAACAGAGGATTAACCACAATTACCCCCTGATGTCTCTTCTAAGTTTAAAGCATAGTATGACAAACAGAAATTTCTTTTCACAGGTAACAGAGTATGGTCACTGATCTGTAATCCCTGGGCGTATGGGAAAACATTATCCCATTACAATGTGTAACATTCTGAATACAGCTAGTAAACTTAATGTTGACTGCCTCCATTCTTGTAACCCTCACTCAATGATCGATGATCCCTACGAGATCAGACGCACTCACAATTCTACATATTTGAATTACAGAGATATTCTTTGGAGCTTCTAGCACTGTATATTCTACTCAATTAAATTACGAATATTTTCTTTATACTTGTACCATTATACACCAGCGACGCAAAGAGTTATTACTAAAAAACTCAATATGAAAAAACATAGTGGGAAATAGCTTCCTCTAGATTCTGCACACTTATATCACAGAGATTTTCTTGAGATTTTTACCACTGCGCAAATGACTTGACTTAGTATAGGGAAATTTAACATGGAAAACTTTTTATAGAATTTTATTTACTCAGATTGCAAAAATTATTTCAGAATTTTCTATTATTAATGTACCTGCCGCGACAAAATTCGTCCTTGAATGTATATTAGTTTAGCTGTTAACCAAAAGAAAGTATATTAGTTTTACTGTTAACAAAAAATTGTTCTCTCTTTTATTACTTGATATTCTATATATATGATATTTTACATATTAGAAGTTTTTAATTCTTTTAAATATTTAAATTTATTATCTTATCAATAAGTGAGAGCTTTATGGTAAGCTTGTTATGCCGTAAGGCGTTCCCCTCTGAAATAAACTCCCCTAAAATCTACATGTCATCCGTCTGTGCCGTTAGATCATGTGTTAGATGATTATAGTATTGTCCATCGTTGGATTATAAGAAGGGAGTTGAATGGTTATAACCGTTCACTGGGAAGCTGAAGCAAAGGTCCAGATCGATGTACGCATCAGATGTTGCAGCTCCAACCAAACTTATTACAACAATCGAAAACCAGTGGATTTTCCCCTGGATCTCCCCACCTACGTCTCCTTGCTTCGCCACAATGGCCGCATAGCCCTCATCGACTCTGCCACTGGGGAAACCACCACATTTCCCCAACTATGGTAGAGCGTAAAGTCACTTGCCGCTGGTTAACCGACCTTGGCATCAAAAAATCCAACATTGTATTCATCCTCCCGCCGAATTCAATCTATTTCTTCATTATCTACGTGGCTGTCTTGTCCATTGTCATCTGTTTGGTATGTTTTTTTTCTGTGAGAGGTGGAGACTATCGGGCAACAGATTCTGAGATTAGTTTTCCATGGATCTTCATACCCTGTTCCAACGCTGCCAAGTTGGCGCATGCTGAGAGAATACTGGCAAAGGTTTTCGCGTCTGGCCTGATACCCGCTAATTGCATTTGTTCAAAAAGCTTCAAAGCCTCTTTGCCCTGACCATTCTGTGAAAACCCTGAAATCATTGCACTCCATGATATCACGTCTGGCTGACCTATTTCGTTAAAAACTTTTAGAGCCTCATCAAGCAACCCGTTCTGTGCATATCCTGTAATCATCGTATTCCATGACACAGTGTCTTTCCCATGCATTCTGTCAAATAATACATGTGCCTTTTGTATACAACCACATTTCGCATACATGTCAATCAGTGAATTCAACACAACGACATCAGACTGGAATCCACTACTAATTATTTTTTCATGGATCTCCATACCATAATCCAGGGCTGCCATATCGGCACATCCAGGAAGAACACTAACAAAGGTTTTTGCCTCAGGCTTCAAACCTGCCAATTGCAATTGTCTTAAAAGCTCCAGGGCTTTCTCCCCGTAACCATTTTGCGAAAGCCCTGAAATCATTACATTCCATGAAACCACATTTCGCTGAGGCATTTCCTCGAATAGTTTCAAGGCCACATCAACCAACCCACTCTGTGTATATCCTGCAATCAACGCTGTCCAGGAAACCACATCTCTTTGAAGCATTTTGTCAAACAATTCGCGCGCATTCTCTATGGTGTCACATTTTGCATACATGTCTATTAAAGCATTGGCAACAACCAGATCAGACTCAAAACCATATTTTATGATTTTCGCATGAATCTCTATGCCCTTCCATAATGATGCCGAGTTGGCACATGCTGGAAGAACAGTCGCGAATGTGAAGTTATTGGGTTGGAGGTCTGTTCTTGGCATTTGGTTAAAGAGTGCCAATGCCTCCTCAGGAAACCCATCCCTCGTGCAAGCAACAATCATGACCGTCCATGAGCACACGTTTCGTTCAGGCATTTGGTTGAATACTTTGCGAGCGTCCGCCATAGTGCCGCACTTGGCATACAGGTTGAGAAGTGCATTGTGCAAAACTGCATCTCCCGTAAATCCACTCTGCTTGATGTGGGCATGGATTGCCTTACCCTCTGGTAGGGCGTTTTTTTGCATGCATCCCTGCAAAAGACAAACATATATAGAACACTCTAAACGTTTTCTTGTGATATCCAGAATTCCTAGCGCCTCGCTGAAGTGACCCCGTTTATGGAGTGTCAGGATTTGGTCAACAGATGTATTATCGAGATTGCTTTGGGATTTAGGACTCGTCTTGTGCATTTTACGTTGAAGGCCAGACATTGTTTCCTGCAACCATTCTATAATCATGTTACTCTTATTCTTTTGATGGCTCAAATGTTGTAACATTCCGTTTTCTCTATGTGCTGTGCAGGTTGCTTCAAAAGAAGATATTAAAACTTTAAATACATCTCGATTATTGGGTTCCAGCAACAGCCCTTCTTTAAGCACTACTAGTGACAAACAGAGATTTAGTAGATCCAGTGGCATGGCTAATTTCATTAAGACAGGTAGTGACAGAGGATGCAGCAGGGCCAATGGCAGAGGCAGGGGCAAGAGTTTCAGTTGACCTAGTGGGAAATTTCAGAATCAATAGAAGTGCTAAGGTTTCGTAACCCTCCATCATGATGCTATTAAATTTCAAGTAAGCGGTATCTCCCATTTCGGTTGCTAGGATTTGAGTATCACTAACTCTGAATAACCCTATCTGTTTACATAGAGGGAGAAATAAGAGCAATGGGGTTGTTGGATAAGCAGTGTAACGGTACTCTCACAGGTCCTCGCCCTGAGAATGGCCTCGGTAAACTCAACAGGGAAGGGAAGGTCTATTTCATCACATATCTTCATTCATCCCTTCATTTGCATTCTACTCAGTTCCTTACTCTACTTTGGGACTTTGAAGGCCAAGGCTTGAAGTAGCTATTTTTTGTTTTAACTGTATTTTCAGGGATTACTGTGGATGGAGGTAATGCAGATGTAGTTGTTGATCAATACCGTCATTAGAAGGTATTATTATCTGCAAATCTAAGAACAGTAAATGTCACTAGGACAACCTATATGCAGTGGGTACTTGTAAGCCATCCTCAAGCTTTATGTGCATGTCCAACCCCATTATTGTTGTTTTCATACTAATGTATCAATAGTTAAACTCCTAGATGATTTGGGTATCAACCTGATGCAAAATTTCATGTGGGTTTTGAAGGAGGATATTGATCTAATGTTTGTGATGGGAGTAGATGCCTATAGATTTTCAATCTCATGGCCCAGGCTTATTCCTGGTATATTTCTGTTTGAGCTCTGACCACATGTTTAATCCTGAGAATTTAGTAAACACTCCCTTGAAGGCAAGATGCCCTGATCTTCATTGTAATCTTTACTTCTTTTGGTTAACTGTGTCATATATGGTTTCTTTTCTGAACATGTCAAAATTACTTGGTCTTTTGTTTTGTTAATGGCACACCTACATTATTCGCTTTACTCTAATATAGTCTGTGAGCTATCATATCAAGGATTTTTCTTATCAACGATGCTATGCTATCTCATTTATCTTAGTGGTACCAATAATTGCGAGTTCTAATTACCGATTTCCCAAATACCTTGAAAATACCTTGGGTAGGATCAATATTTACTGGTAATTGACCTTCGGTTCTGAATTTCACCGAGTGATTATTCACTGAAATGTAGTTGAAAGTGAAACAACAAACTTCAGTCTAAAACTTGCCAAAAATTTCTTGCTATTCGACCAGATTGCTCCTTTGAGTTTCCAAACATTTGGCAAGTAATGCCAGTCCAAGTCAAACTACTGTGATAATTAGATTTTTGCAGTCATCTCTATTCCAAGTCCAACTACATTAGTAATTAGATAGCCTGAGTTTCCAAACATTTGGCAAGTAATGCCAGTCCAAGTCAAACTACAGTGATAATTAGATTTTAGCAGTCATCTCTATTCCAAGTCCAACTACATTAGTAATTAGATAGCCTGAGTTTCCAAACATTTGGCAAGTAATGCCAGTCCAAGTCAAACTACAGTAATAATTAGATTTTAGCAGTCATATCTATTCCAAGTCCAACTACATTAGTAATTAGATAGCCCAGAAATGTGGGCTTCATATACTGCAAAATCAGGGCTAATGGGTCTTTCTGTCTGCCCATATAATATAATTGTAGAATTGAATTCCTTGGTATTAGTTTAAACTAACACAGAAAATAAAAAGCATAAGGCCCCAACCTTGCCGAATGACTGGATTGGCTGCATTATTAAGTTTTGTTTTTGAACTGATATTGCGCCTGTTGCGCCTGCCCAAAGTCAAGACGAAGGCATATAAACTAATATACAAACCATGAAAAGAGTAGATGCAACCCATATCTATAGAAATATGTTATCAGAACACATTCATAGAATGATAATGAATGTTTAGGTAGCAAATTTGTGAGCAACTTTATCTAAATGTAATGCCCTAACATTTCATTTTTTTAAAAATCTAAATTACTTATGTATTAATATTGTAAAAAAAGTTACAAACAGTATTAGGTGTGGTCTGCCATAATAAAAAACCAGGTCATACCTTGCTGCCAGCTAGCATAGGAGTAGGACCATTCTGAGTGAGCATAGGACCACATGTTTAATCCTGAGAATTTAGTAAACACTCCCTTGAAGGCAAGATGCCCCGATCTTCATTGTAATCTTTACTTCTTTTGGTTAACTGTTTCATATATGGTTTCTTTTCTGAACATGTCGAAATTACTTGGTCTTTTGTTTTATTAATGGCACACCTACATTATTCGCTTTACTCTAATATAGTCTGTGAGCTATCATATCAAGGATTTTCCTTATCAACGATGCTATGCTATCTCAGTTATCTTAGTGGTACCAATAATTGCGAGTTCTAATTACCGATTTCCCAAATACATTGAAAATGCCTTCGGTAGGATCAATATTTACTGGTAATTGACCTTCGGTTCTGAATTTCGCCGAGCGATTATTGAATGAAATGTAGTTGAAAGTGAAACAACAAACTTCAGTCTAAAACTTGCCAAAAAGTCTCTTGCTATTCGACCAGATTGCTCCTTTGAGTTTCCAAACATTTGGCAAGTAATTCCAGTCCAAGTCAAACTACTGTGGTAATTAGATTTTGGTAGTCATCTCTATTCCAAGTCCAACTACATTAGTAATTAGATAGCCTAATTTTCCAAACATTTGGCAAGTAATGCCAGTCCAAGTCAAACTACAGTGATAATTAGATTTTAGCAGTCATCTCTATTCCAAGTCCACCTACATTAGTAATTAGATAGCCTAGAAATGTGGGCTTCATATACTGCAAAATCAGGGCTAATGGGTCTTTCTGTCTGCCCATATAATATAATTGTAGAATTGAATTCCTTGGTATTAGTTTAAACTAACACAGAAAACTAAAAAGCATAAGGCCCCAACCTTGCCGAATGACTGGATTAGCTGCATTATTAAGCTGTGTTTTTGAACTGATATTGTGCTTGTTGCGCCTGCCCAAAGGTAAGACAAAGGCATATAAACTAATATACAAACCGTGAAAAGAGTAGATGCAACCCATATCTATACAAATATGTTATCAGAACACATTCATAGAATGATAATGAATGTTTAGATAACGAATTTGTGAGCAACTTTGTCTAAGAAAAGTATGCTTCAGACAATAGTATATATTTAAGACATCATATTGGACAGAAGAATATATTTAAGAGTTCATATTGCTTGTAGAGTGAAGAAGTTATTGGTGTTGGGCTAAGAGTTTTCTTCCATCTCTAATACATAGAATTTGGTTTTTCCTCTTCCACTCTTTCTCCCTTTGTATCTTCATCTATACTTCTATTGTAGTTGCCATTGCATAAATTCTCCTAGAATTGTTATGCTTGTGGTTTCATTTTCTGCGTGCATAATAATATAAGGTCTTGTTTAACATTTTTGCAATATATTCTTCCTCTTTCTTCTTTGTATCTATATCCAAGCACTGTGCCATATCTTCAACCTAGGCCAACATTATTTCAATTCCATGCCATCGCAACAATTTCATTGTCCATTTTTCCATGAGGATACAACTATATTGGGATACAACTATATTGTAGTGACCCTTAAGCCATCTTGAAATCGATGAACATTTCGATTTTCCATTTTACCACAAGGATACAACTATATTGTAGTGACCCCTGAGCCATCTTGAAATTGCCATAGTAGACTTTTAAGGTTTTAGTTTTTATGGTTATTAATCGATACTACAAAAGGATTATTGTGTTTGATAAGTTTATTAAGCTGTCTGGTAATGGCACCTCTTGTAGCTCAATGTTTTTTACCAATTGGTTGGCACATTAAAAATTCAGTCAAATTAGTTTATTGTGTGAAGGTGGTTTGTTTCCAAAGTGGATTGTTAGTGGTTGAGTTCTGTCTGTAAACTGATTGCTCCATTGAACCTATTGCCATTCCATGTTTGCTATTTCAATTCAGTTCAGATTGGTATTTTTTCCATTTATATAAACTATGAATTGTTTTTGAAGCATGTTAAATAAATCAGCAATAAAAATTTGGACTCTACCATATATCTCCCTTTTTAGATTATCCACGCCTTCCATTAAGAGATGAAGTTTATATTTATGTCTGCAGCTCCTCTTGTAGGCTACAAAAATATGTTTACAATAAGATCTAAAATGAAATACTTGAAGGGCCTTACTGTCTTGTTTACATTCATACCTTTGTTCAAAGGAGTGAAAACTGCCCTGGTGTGTCTACTTTGTGGTTGATCTAGGAATAACTTCCTCTGGCTTTTAAGGAAAGGCTTCAGGTGGTGTATTTCCTACATTCAGGGCTTCAGTCAAGATTGTTTTTTGCAACCCTTGGCTGTTTCTTCTTGAGTTCAAGGTGAGTATTAAGTTGAGTTTGCATTTTGATTCAAATAATTCATTAGATCTATTGTTGCAGATGTGCTCATACAGTTTTTGATGTGTTATGTTGTTTATACTGGAAACTGAAGTATGTAAATCGTCTAGAATTTATCTGGGATTACATTAGGAAGGGGTAGATTGAGATTCCTGATTTTGTGTATGACCATGATGATCAACTAGAAGACAGAACTTTGATGGACTATGGTGTTGAAACAGATCCCTTTCAAGTTTATGACATGGCTGCCATTGGATCATTTGATTCTTGATAGTCCTTGAGATGGGCCTCCTAGGCACTGTGCAAAATTTATCCATCAATTATGGCCATTTGTTGTATAGCATTTTATTTTCATGCTTTTCCTTTTGTATGCAAATATGAGTGATCCCTTTCCAAGTGACTTCCCCTGACAGGAGACTGTGTTCTTGAGAGAAGGCACTTTCTTGTTTTTCTATTGTAGTTTAGTTATCCAAAATTCTTGTGCTATAAAATTATGCCCTTCCGCATTGGGTGTACATATATGTAAATAGTCAAACCTAAAAACATGGCAGCATGCAGTTATTATGCTTTAGTAGTTCATCTTGCCGAAGGTGTTGATGGAAAAAAGGGTGTGTAGTGCATAAGCATGGTGAAGATTATTGTCATTGGAAAGAAAATCTACCTTTTGTGTTAAAACTTGGCTTTCAAAAGTTTCAAAAGCATGCCTAGCACACATTGTCTGCACAGTTTTTACCTCAAAGCTAGCCAATTTCCACTACTTGACTGAAGAACTACCCTTATAGTCAAATTTGTATTTTGACTGTTGAATTAACTTTTGATGTACGTTCTATGTATAGAATAATATATCCTGTCATGAAGAAAAACTTCATAACTCTTCCTATTTGCTAAAATTTCAAAAATGTGCGGTGTTTATAATATGTCTGGTCTTCTTCTGCATCTTGGATATCACTGCAGAAGCTCTTACATGGTTTGTTTGTGTTTGTGTGATAAAAAAAAAAAAAAACATGATTAACCAAATGTTCTGGACAGACATATTTATAATGGCTTGAGAACGAATTACATGTTTTGCAGCGCTTTCCCTTCTCTGAAAAAATCTTCTTGAATGATAATGATAAGTTTACTTGGACAATGTTCAGTGATCTGAATAAAAATCCTTTTTGAATGATAGATAAATTACTTGGACTATGTGGATTTTGGTCCCATCAAATCATGAAGTTTTCTCTTATGTTCATGGATCTTTTCTCAATGATCATCAACTTTACAACATTGGATCAGTAATTTTTTCCCAATTCAGATTCTAGAGCATGAATAATTGGGCTTGAGAGGCAAACAAACCCCTGAGCTCACCAAATTTAGCTGAAACGATATTGCCAGTTTGTTCTTATTGTATCACACTTGGGCTATATCATTATGCCTGTATGGTCATTCTTCTCGTCTTGCAGGGCAACTGGATGATGCACATGTCGTTATTAAAAATATTCCCTTGAAATTTGATTTTCAAGTGTGGGGAGCCTTGCTTAGTGCATGCAGGATTCAGAGATGGTAGCAAGGAGGATTGTATAGTAAAATTTATATGTTCCATCACCAGAATATGGCTAAGATTAAATGGTGGGGTGTGGGGAGCCTTGCTAAGTACTTCCAGGATTTAGAGATGGTAGCAGGGAGGATTGTACAGTAAAATTTATATGTTCCATCACCAGAATATGGCTGAGCTTAAATGGTGCAATTTTCAAATGAAAAGAATTAAAGAGGCAGTAGCAGTTGCATGAGTTGTAATTTTTTTTTATCAAAGACTATGGTCCAATACACTGTGAACAATGATCATGTGTAGCATTTTGGAGTCACTTCAAAATAAGGCAAATCATCAAAATTCTAATAAATGTTAATATTATTGGATGTTTTAGTAAAGTCTCAATGATGTGTAATTCAATCAAACATGACACGGCCATTTCCCAAATAGAAATGTCTTTATTCCTAAAATAACCTACAATCTACAATTCATGAAAACTTCCCTTGCATCATTATTCAAAGCTAGAAAACCCAATTCCACATACAGAGTTGAGAAGGAAAAATAACCTAATCATGCATCAATCTCATCTCCATACAAGCTTTTCAAGGAAGTAGAAGTACAATGACTAAATTCACCTCTTGATTTGGTGTCATAAGTTAACTAGGGGAACCTCCCCTCATCGGCTATTATATTAAACTTGTCAATTACATATCTTTCGTTCTCTTACATGATGTGGCCTCGGCATTGAATTCATGCTTCAAGCTTCCTGCAAATCTTTTCTCCGCATTGTAAATCCATTTTGATAATTCTTTGGATCCCATATACCGTAACGAACTAGTCCCCTGTCCCACTTGTGACTTGTAAGACATTCAAAATAATCTTTTAGCCTACTATTAAAAGGTCTCTTGCCAAAGTTCAAAATTAGATGAGGACTGAAGGTTGGAAAAATTCATAGCGGCATCAATTTTGTTCATTATGCTTTGGGGTTTGCTTTGGTAAACTTGAAATGTGGCTTAGAGTTCACAATCAGAGGACTGAAGGTTGGAAAAATTCATAGCCGCATCAATTTTGTTCATTATGCTTTAGGGTTTGCGTTAAAATCTTCATAGTATTCATGGGATGCATAGCTATAACAATCATCAAATTAGAATGTTTACAAGAGATCAGGAGACCCATATCTACAATTATATTCCAAGGAGGTAGTAGTAGATTCTAAATAAATTAGCAATGCAACAACATAAATGTTCGCAACAAATTAACAAATTTAGAGATATCCACCTTCTTCAATAATGCACACACTACATGGATAATGGATTTCTGCATTTTATGCCTTACGGCGTTTCCTTTGCAACATCTGGTGCAAATGCTAGTAATAACAACAATTCAACCATGGTCTTCAAATAGAAACATCGACTTCTAATAAACAAAGCGAGAGGTTTGAAGGTTCTCCATCCTCAAAAAACTCCATTGTAGGAATGAGATGAGAGAATTATACGTTGAAGGACAACTAATAGTGAGTACCTAGAAGAAAAACAAAAATGGAACTATTAATTTGAGGGAATGTAATATTTGGGTTTAAAAGAAAAGAAAATGAACTAAAGGCTCTGCTAAAAAACAGGAGAATTTCCTTCTAGGGAAAGTGAGAAAATAATTAGTTTTGCTAAGGTTGTAGAATGAAAATAGAAGAAGAAAATATAGTGGTAGCCAATAAAGTATATTAAAAATAGTGCGAGGAATGGAAATAGTGAAAAGTATACCCAAAAGTTTAATGGTGAAATATATAAAAAATCTTAAGTACTGTAGAATCAAATTATTGACTACTACTAAGTATGAGAAGACTATTATCAAATTATATTAGGAACCCTTTCGATGAGCAGAATGGAAGACAAAAAAATATTATATTTTGTCATAGAAAATGAGACAAAAATTATGAATCCTTTATCGTAAGTGGAATGAGAATAAAATTAAAATAAAATTAAAAGTTGATAATGTAGTCTCGGTATTTCTTGAGTGGTGGAGAAAATCGTAACTTAGCCATAGAGGCTTTATATTTATAAATAACATATAAGTAAAATATCCTCGTTAAATCTCTAAAATCCTAGGGTTTGGGAAGGAATGGAACCCTACTTGCAGCCCTAATGATTATAGAGTTAATTAGAAAGATATAAAGAATGACAAAGTGAACTCTTAAAATAAAAACACTTTGAAACAAACAACTGACATAATCGCCCAACAAGCTTACCCATTGAAATTTATATAAAAAGGGCAATCATATTTCCTCCAAAGTGATGTGCGAAAACAGAAGTGATGTGTGAAGAAAAAGGAACTATATTGTTAAACAAACTGTAATTGGTGGTTTTTAACTATAAAACAATTTTAAAAAAATGGAAATCACAAATGTTGTGTATTATGTAATTAACTCACAAAATAAAAGGAAAGATAGATCAAAAACTTGATAAATATCTTCTTTGAGGGGGCAACCTCCTTTACATCAGATAAATAAACAATTTTTGGATGATACAAATTAAAAGACCTCTTTGGTATGTATAGGAGTCTAAGAGGTCACAATATAACAAAGTAGACATAACAATAATAATGTAAGGGAACAACAATAACAATAGTGGGCTTCTATGGGGCACAAAAATAGAAATATGGGGGCTACATGGGCACAACAATGACAATAGGGGGCTACACTAATAATAACAATAAGGGGGCCACACTAATAATAACAATAAGGGGACTACACTGGTATTATATGGACTTAACATGCCCCTCTCCTTCAAAAAAGTTTTGTCCTCAATTATTGAGTAGTTTTGGATGCTTCGGTATAAAATTCTCATCCTCTGATACCAAATTTTACGCAACCAACTCATAAAATAGAAGGAAAGATAGATCAACGACTTGAAAAATAGCCTCTTCGGGGGAAATATCCTTTACATCACATAAATTAACAATTCTTGAATGATAAAAATGACAATACCTCCTTGGTATATATAGGAGTCTAAGGGGTCACAATATAATCAAAGCCTACATAACAACAATAATGTAAGGGCACAACAATGACAATAGTGGGCTTCTATGGAGCACAACAATAACAATTTGGGGGCTACATGGGCACAACAATAACAATAAGGGGTTACACTAACAATAATAATAAGGGGTATACATTAATAGTAAAAATAAGGGGGTTACACTAGTATTATAGGGACCTAACATTGTGAGAACCATTATAAAGTGTTTTACCTCTGATAAGAGTGTTGACACACTATCGGTGGAAACCACTCTCACTCAACAAGATACAAAGTCAAGTATTTCTGAATGAAAAATGGTGGAAGCATGGTGAAAAATGGTGTTTAGAGTACACAAGTTAGTTGTTTCTATTGAAAACTGTAGTTGTTATTGAAAATTGTGAGTAACTCCTAACTATAGAGTAACATGATAGGAAAAGACTAAATGAAAAATAAATTTGACATAATAAAAACCCCATAAAGTCATTAACCTTAGGTTAAAACCTTAGAGCCATCTCAATCATTGATTCAAGAGCCAATAATCTAAACCATAGATGTGTGTTAAGTCAAAGTGGAAAATGTGGCAATGGGAGAGAACTTCCCACTCAAGTGTGAAACAATCCACAAGAGTTGTTAATATTATATAAGCTACGAAAATATGCAAGGTTACTAATGTCATAAATAATACCACATGTGGAAAGAAAGTAAAATTACCACGCCTCATATATGACAAAATATCAATAGTCAAAACAACAAATCGTGGAAATCCTCTGATGGGAACTCTTAACATATCTATATATGTTGCAGGTTATTAAAATGTGTGCACATTATAATGTATAGTTGTGTGTAATATGAATTTACAAATAAGATCTGACATTGATATCACATGTATCCAAAGATGTAGGTCGTACTAAGTACCATTCATTTTAAATACGAAATTATAGTATATAGCATTCCAAATCAAAGTGTTAACCCACATGCAACAAGTTAAACATCATGTTGATATAAGTGTTTAGGAATGTAAGACATCATAAGAAGTATTGAGTGGACACCAAGTTGCAGTAATGTTACATGTGTGTGAACGTAATAAGGTCTAGAACCTTATGCAAAGATATATTTATACATGGAGTTGGAAATAAAATAATTGATACATTAATGTCATTGTAAATAAAATTATGAAAATGGAAAATGGAAAATTTTAAGGGCTGATGTTTGCCCAGTGGACTAATTTTCCATGATTTTTTCACAAAAAAGATTCACCAATTTCCAATTTTTATAAAATATGTTTCGCCTCAATTTTAGAATATAAAATTATTTTACCTTAAAAATCACCAACATTATATAGAGACTACGTATAAAATCATTATAAATTTGAATAATTTTACAAATATATCAATAAACGTTTTATAGTTTTCATATTAGGGATTAGTGAGATTCGCCAATGTTTTTAAACTTCAAGAAAATTTTCCATTATTAAAATTTTCCTTGGGAAAGATATATTTATACGATGGAGCTAGAAATATAAGTGTTTAAGAATGTAAGACTTTGTAAGAAGTATTGAGTGGACACCAAGTTGTAGTAATGTTACAT
Organism: Pinus tabuliformis; assembly: GCA_031772625.1. Lineage (NCBI taxonomy): Eukaryota > Viridiplantae > Streptophyta > Pinopsida > Pinales > Pinaceae > Pinus > Pinus tabuliformis. The sequence continues at coordinate 875,646,491 of CM062814.1, read as the reverse complement.
GTGTGTGAACGTAACAAGGTATAGAACCTTATGCAAATATATATTTATATGATGGAGCTAGAAATAAAATCATTGATAAATTAATGTCATTGTAAACAAAATTATGAAAAAGGGAAAGATATATTTATACCATGGAGCTAGAAACAAAATCATTGATACATTAATGTCATTGTAAACAAAGTTATGAAAAAGGTAAAATATTATATGGTTTATGAGTAAGTACTAAATTCTCTAGTGACCTTTCAAATATTTCACAATACAAACTACAAATATAATTACAAACATTTAAAAAGATATATGAAAAAAAAATAGTATAAATGAGGGTTTTTACACTGTTTCCCAATAAATGAATAGTAAGAGGGTCCTTAGGATTTCTTCTAGGTTTCTTAACACAAAAAAGTTTCATGTTGTTTGTGTATATGGGCACGTCTTTGAAATCTTGCAAAAGAGGAATCTTAACACTTAGATTTGCAATTCTCTTATTAGATCAAATTTAGGATATATCGGTTACTTAACTATAGTCAATCTTTCTGGAAATGGAGGAGCAATTGCTATAAATTTAATTTCTCTTTGATTTTTGGTAGGTTCAGGAGATGATTTTGATCCATCATAAGTTGTAGTTGTTGAATATTTTTCAGATTGTTTCTGCTCTTTATTATGTTTTCCACTTTTTTATTGCTTAGAATTTATTAAAGGATTTTCTATAGGAATTGTCCACCTCAATCTCAATTGGATTTCATTGCATTATAAAGATGGAAGAAAATAATAATAACTATATGATATTTCTAGAAGTTGAGAAGGTCTATTATTTAGGTTGGGATTAGGTTGTGAGTGAAATTGTGGGTGTAGCGGTGGTGAAGTGGTTGAAGGAAATTGAAGTTGTGGCTACGATGATGGTGGTTGTGATTGAGGTATCGTTCCTAGTGGTTGATTAATGGGACTGGAAGCGATTTGCGCATTTTGAGGCTATACTGGCCCCTGAGCTTATTGATTCGACCTTTGGGAAGGGTATTTCATATTTTGTGGACTTTTTCTGACAACCCAAAGAACTGTTGGTTCTTCCATGTAGATCATGGGTATGTTTGATTTGGCCAGGTTGGTGTTGCGTATTGTTGGTTTTTCTAGGATTTTTCTAGGATATTGTTGACTCTGCCAAGTGGGTATAGGATATTGTTGTTGATTGTATTGACTAGGAAAAACATAGAAGAATCTTGGGGCATAACTATAGGGAAAGATTTCCATTGTTGTTGTTGGGCCACAAGATATGCTTGTTCAAGTTCCTCCCCCGCTTCCTTAAAAACATTTTTTAATCCTAGGAGGGATGGAAAATGATAATTCAAATGATATTTTTCACAAATGGCACGGACTTCAGTTGCATATAATGGACATTCCTTGTGACCATGTTTCCGATGAAAGCAAGGACATAAAATTTCCAATCCTTGTTCTACCTCTACCTATTTTTGTTTCACTTGTAGAACATCAATATATGTGCTTAGGGTACTCAAAATATTAGTTTTAAAATTTTCTAACAAATTATTGATTTCACATGAGTGACTCCTTCACCTATAGTCTTTCTAGCTCTGCTCAAAGGGTCTCATATTCCATGCTTAGTCATTGTGCTTCCACATGATTAAATAATACACAATTTAACAATATCATCATATTCTTCCTTAGAAATATCTCTCTTCCCCATTAAATTGATTGTTTCTATGCATTCATATTTCTTTCCTATAATGAGGGAAGTTTTTAATAATTCTTTAGGAAGGGTAGTGTACGGTGACCATTACAAATTATATTGAAACCTTTCTATGTGTTCTTCTAAATTCACATCCTCTTTGTAAGTAATCTTGAATATTTCTTCTTTTAAATATTTAGATCGATAGTAATCCTGGTACTTTTAAAAAAAATCTTCCTTCATCTCATCCCAAGAATTAATGGTACCACCTCCTAATCTGATAAACCATTGTAATGTTGCTCCCTTCAAGGTAGAGGGGAACAGTTTTAGTTTTTGTGGATTGGTGGTATAGTCATATTATTGGCACAAAACATCAAATTCAAACAAAAATGCATCTGGGTCTTCTAAGGGCAACCCATGAAAGTTGGGATGACCTTGGAATGGTATGGCTTTCCTGGGTGCATTTTCTTGTGCATCAACAATAGGAAATTTTATGGTTGAAGTCGAGGTGGCTGATGTGTTTACTTGTCTTCCCATTTGGTTAAATATCTGCCAATATCCCTTTGGGATTCCAATATCAGGAGGTACTAACTAAAAAGGACTAGTATGATGTTGAGATTCTAGACTTTGTTTGGGTCTTACGACACTGCCTAAGTTAGGTACCATAATTTCTCCCCTTGATGTCAATGTTAAAAGAGGCTCTTGTTGAAGAGGTTGGAAGTTTAAGTTACACATTTCACGTCCTACTTTTGTGTTACAAGAGTACCCCTTGCTCTTGTTATGAATATCAAGATTTTAAATTGATGATGATTGAAAACTTTCTTCAGATCCCAAAATTTTATCATGAATCTCAACTTTTGTTGCAACAAAGGATTCTAATACAGGAGTGGTAATGGGAGTGGATCCTTTTAAGGATATGCATCGGGCTCCTACTAAAGCTTGAGACTTTTCTTTTTGAATGATATCGTTTATGAAGGTTGATCGTCCAAGCCCATATGTATCCCTGGGTCTTGTTACTTGTAGAAGTAATTTTTGGATTTGTTTCTTTTTTATTCCTACCTCTATTTCCTTTCCTAGTCACGCATACTATATGATCTAAAATTATTAGCTGAGGGAAAACACCGCCACAAGTTTAACTAAGGTGTGTGCACAGGTTCTTACCTTTTGTTGGGTTGTGTTATATTTTTTCCACATAGTTAATAGGGGGTTTGAAGGGCACCCATAACCCCACTTTATGGGGCTGCCTCGGAAAATTTTGGTTTTGGACCCTATGTTAGGTTGGGCAGACCCACCTATGGTTTTGTGCGTGATTTTTTGCACATGTATTTTGGACGCGATGGTTTTTGGTCCCTGGTATTGGACACGATGGTTTTCAGTCCATGGTAATGGACGCGATGGTTTTTGGTCCATGGTATTGGATGCTTCGGCATGTATAAATATGTATTGTAACGTTGAAAGGAACATAGTGAAAAATCAAACTGGTAGTCCCGGCTTTGGGATCCAGGGGAAAATCTCTATGTATATGTGTTTTATGTGTTATGCTATCGCATTTTTTATTTTCTGTGTTTTAGAATTTGTATGCAGGTAATTTTTGTACGGGGTTAAAACCTACATTTGGTATCGGAGATGTTTTGGCTTCAAGGGGATGCCTTTGTTGCTGAGGGTTATCGCTCGGGCTTGTGGTGGACCCTATTCAATGGGAGATCTACGAGATCAATTATAGTGGTGAAAGAAGATGATGAGCAATGGAAATATAAAGATCAAGAAATTTAATGGTCAAATTTTTGAGTTGTGGAAACTCAAGATGGAGGATATGTTGGTGGATAAGATCAGTGGATCACGATAGATCCAGGTACTAAATCAATGGGAGTGTCCGATGAAGAATGGAAGAAATTGGATCGAAAGGCAAAGAGCATAATACAATTGTGTGTCTCAGATTCAGTATTGCTGAATGTATCAGGGGAAGCTACAATGAAGGCTTTGTAGGACAAGTTAGGGACTTTGTAACAATCTAAGTCTCTGGTGAATAAATTGTTCTTGCAGAAAAATCTATATAACCCGAGGATGAAAGATGGAGACTCGGTGATAGAGCATCTAAATGAATTTAATATTGTGGTAAGTCAGTTAGCATCTATTGATATTAAAATTTCAGATGAAGATAAGTGCATCAGTTTTTTGTGTTCTCTACCAGATTTGTGGGATAGTATAGTTATTGCAATAGATAGCAATGCAACTACATTGCATTTTGACGAAAAAGCCTCATCCTTGCTGACGGAGGAGATGAGACGAAAAAATATGGAGAACCAGAATGGTGATGGCTTGTCTGTACAAGGACGGTCCCAGAACAGAAACAAAAAGAAGTCATCGAGTGGGAGATATAAATCTAGAGGGAGATCTAAATCTTCAGGAACACCTGTAAAGGTGGTGTGCTGGAAATGCGGAAAGGAAGGGCACTTCAAAAGGGACTGTAAATCTAAATCTCCTGATAAAGTAAAGGTTTCTGATGATGCTCCTTCTGTAGAGGTGCAAACCACCTCAGATGAAGGTGGAGATGTGTACTTGGCTTCTTCAAGTACACGTGTAGATCATGAGGCATGGTTGATTGACTCAGGTGCATCCTTTCACTTCACTCCCCATAGAGAGTGGTTTTTTGAGTACGAGAAATACGATGGTGGTGATGTCTTCTTAGGGGATGATAGGAAGGCTAGAATCATTGGTCGCGGAAAAGTAAAGTTGAAGTTGCAAGGTGGAAGGGTTAGAACACTTCTAGGTGTTCTCCATATTCCTACATTGGCTAGAAATCTGATTTATGTAAGCAAGTTGGATGATGTAGGTGTAAAAACAGTGTTCGAGAAGGATACCTGCAAGATGGTTTGGGGAGCACTGGTATTGATGCGGGGAGTTCGGACTGGAACTCTGTACAAGCTATAAGGTAGCACTATTGTTGATGGGTGCAATAGTTCTGTTGTTCTTGAAAGTGGAGCAGAAAATATAGTGGTCTCTGGGGAGAAGACTATGTTGTGGCATCAAAGGCTTGGACATATTGGAGAGAAGGGCCTTCCAATACTTCATGGTAAAGGTATGGTATAAGGTATGAATAATAGCTCTTTGGATTTTGATTTCTGTGAAAATTGTGTATATGGGAAGCAGAATCGGGTGAGTTTCCCCTCTATTGGTAAGAGGGCGAAACAGATATTAGATCTTGTGCACATTGATGTGTTTGGACCTGTGAAGGTTCCATCACTGGGTAAGTTTGTATACTATGTATCATTTATAGATGACTTCTCAAGGAATACATGGATATATTTCCTTAAGAAGAAATCTGAAGTCTTTGATAGGTTTAAAGAATTTAAGGCTCTAGTGGAAAACTAGACAGAGAAGAAGATAAAGGTGCTAAGGACAGATAACGGTGGAGAGTTTTACAGTAAGGAATTTGAAGAATTCTGCAAGAAGTGTGGTATCGCACGACAGAATACTACTCCATATACACCTCAGCACAATGGAGTTGCAAAAGGAATGAACAAGACGTTGATGGAAAGGACAATAAGCATGCTTAGTGGTGCTGGGTTAGGACACGAATTCTGGGCAGAGGCGGTGTATACTGCATGTTATCTGGTCAACAGGTCGCCTTCATCAATGTTGGAGGATAAGACTCCTCATGAGGTATGGAATAGTAAGAAACCCCCTCTTTCACATCTGAGGGTATTTGGATGTGATGCATATGTACATGTTCCAAAGGAGAAACAAACCAAGTTGGATAGAAAATCTTAAAAATGAATCTTTATTGGGTATAAGGATGGTTTAAAGGGTTATAAGCTTTGGAACCCAGTAACAAGGAAGGTTGTGTACAGCCGAGATGTGGTGTTCAGAGAGGTGAAAGATGTTATTAAACATGAAGTCCAACCAAAGGAACCTGAGAAGATAGAGTTTGAGCTAAAGGAGGAAGAACTAGACTCTACAGTAGAGGAGGAATCAGAAGATGAAGAGACACAATCTCTGGCTTCGAGAAGATCAGTTCGAGAAAGAAGTCAGCCAAAAAGGTATAGTCCATCTACTTTCTGTTCAAATTTTGCTTTGTCTATTATTGATGATATCCTGGAACTGTGAAGGAAGTAGTGGATTCAGAGGATGGAAAACTCTGGAAAGAGGCCATGGTTGATGAAATGGCATCTTTGCACAAAAATGAGGCTTGGGATCTAGTGGAGTTTCCAGCTGGAAGGAAACCCATTGGCAGCAAATGGGTGTTCAAGAAGAAGACAAATGTAGAAGGAAAGGTGGAGAAATACAAAGCTCAGTTGGCAGAAAAATGTTATTCCTAGGTGCCGGGAATTGATTTTGGTGATATTTTTTCTCCTGTTGCCAAGGTAACTTCTATTATATGAATTTTATCTGTTGCTGCTGCTTTTGATTTTGAGGTAGAACAGATGGATGTGAAGAAAACATTTCTTCATGGGGATCTGGAAGAGGAAATCTACATGAAGCAACCTGAAGACTTTGCGGTGAAGGGTAAGAAAGAACTGGTATGCAAGTTAAAGAAGTCCCTGTATGGGTTAAAACAGTCACCAAGGATGTGGTACCAAAAATTTGATACATTTATACGGGGACTTGGCTTCACCAGAAGCACAACATATCACTGTGTGTATTTTAAATTAATTGGTGACCATGTTATTTATCTGGTCTTGTATGTGGATGATATGTTGCTGGTTATAAATGACAAAGAAATTACCCAGGATTTGAAGACCCAATTGTCCTCCAAATTCAACATGAAAGATCTTGGTGCTGCAAACTATATTTTGGGCATGGAAATTAAAAGAGATTGAGCAAAGAGGAAGCTCTGGTTAAACCAGAGGAAGTATGTCAAGACAATACTGCAGAGGTTTAATATGCAGGATAGTAAACCGGTGAAGGTTCCTATTCCTATCGGTGTGATGTTATCTTCTGAACAATGTCCCAAGACACAAGAATAGGAAGAGGACATGTCTCGTGTTCCATATGCAAGTGAAGCTGGTAGCCTGATGTATGCAATGTTTTGTACTAGACCAGACATTACACATGCAGTGGGAATATTGAGCAGGTTTATGTAAAAACCAGGAAAGGAGCATTGGACAACAGTGAAGCGGGTTTCAGGTTTTTGCGTGGCACTAGTGATTATGGTCTGTGCTACCAAGGAAGACCAGGATTGGACAGATTTTTGGATATTTGTGGCTTTGTTGATGCAGCCTGGGCTAGAGATCTGGATCAGAGAATATCTATAAGTGTGTATGTGTTTAACCTATTTGGAGGTGCAGTCAGTTGGATGAGTAATAAACAATCTATAGTGGCACTATCAACTACAGAGGCAGAATACATGGAAGCCACTCATGCAAGCAAGGAAGAAGTTTGGTTGCAGAGATTGTGTTCAAGTATGGGGATAGTACAGGAAGCTATAAGGATAGATTGTGACAACCAAAGTGCAATTTTCTTGGCAAAGAACCCTGCATATCATTCAAAGATAAAGCACATTGATGTTCAGTATCACTTTGTGAGGGATATGATAGAAGAAGAAAAGGTGTTGCTGATAAAGGTAGATGCTTTGAAGAATACTGCAGATGCATTGACAAAATCTGTGAGCTCTGTGAAGTTCTCTTGGTGTAGAGAGACAATGGGAATTTTAGGGCTAGGAAAATGACTAAGCTCTCTTGTGGCCCCTTGTGGAAATAAAACAGCAAGTGGGAGAATGTTGGGTTGTGTTATATTCTTTCCATGTAGTTAATAGGGGGTTTGAAGGGCACCCGTAACCCCAGTTTATGGGGTCTAGCGTAGCGCCCCAGAAAATTTTGGTTTTGGACCCTATGTTAGCTTGGGCGGACCCACCTATGGTTTTTTGCATGATTTTTGCACATGTTTTTTGGACGTGATAGTTTTCTGTCCATGGTATTGGATGCTTCGACATGTATAGATATGTATTTTAACATTGAAAGGAACATAATGAAAAATCAACCTGGTAGTCTCGGTTTTGGGATCTAGGGAAAAATCTCTGTGTATATGTGTTTTATGTGTTATGCTCTCACATTTTTTATTTTCTGTGTTTTAGAATTCGTATGCAGGTAATTTCTGTATGGGGTTAAAACCTACACCTTTCGTCTTTAATATCCAACCCTTAGAGAGTTAGGTATGCATCTACAACTAGTGATTAGTATGATAGCACTCCTTTGATAGCCTCCCTGGCAATGATACCAAAATTTCAAAACTATTTATTGCTTAAAAAACAACCAAGTACTAAACATTAATTCATCAACCCAGGATCTGTCTTTCTATCTGAAGGCATTTGACAAAGTCCATGCAAGATAATTTCAAGGGCTAATGTTGATGCCATATGAGTGAATCTAAAATCTGAATCTTTCGTATGCAAGCAGATTCAATGATCATAATTATCAAGAAGGAAAATATTTTTATAACTAATGAAATCAAATATTGCTACAAAAAGGAAATTTAGATGCACAACTAGTTATTGAATAAATGTTCTAGCTAAGAAAGAACATAAGTAATCTCAATTATAGACTTATCAGTTATCTAACCATTCATAAAATAATATCATAAGCTATCTAGTTTAATAACAATGCTTTAGGAAATATCAACAAAGAAAAAACAACACAGAATTAAGGAAACAACAATAAGAAATTGAAGGAACTATCATTTATCGAGGAAATAGCAAAATGAGATAATTCCATGAACTCTATTGTTATCGAACATAAATGAAACTTTTAAATAACCATTTATAACATGAATTGAAAGAGAACTATTCATGAATAAGAGACAACATAAAGCTAATCTAATTTACTTTACACAAGTAAGATAGTGCTTCGTCAAGGAAGTAGGCCCAAACTTCCCAGAGTGGGAATACCTCTAAAATAAATTCAAATTAAGAGAGAGTGATATACTAAAATCAAGTAAAAAGCATTTGCATGACAATCCTTCAGAAAGATAATTACAATCAAAAGATTTATCCTTATGTATTTTACAAAAGTACAATGAAACATGTTAAATTCCCCTATTTGTTGGAAATAATACTGAGAGGTGGGGTGAATCAGTATTAGAAATTTAACAATATTTCATTTCCATAAATATATTTATATACGCTACTTTTGTTAATGAAACCTGCATGTATACACAACTGTTTTTAGAGCAACCAGCATATACCTTTCAATCTTATAATTTAGTTAGTTGATCTTTAATTTGTGTATCATAACTATATAACTAGTAATTAGATGTAGTAAACAAAATAGGCAATTACACACATGAACACAAGATATAAGGTGGAAACCCAATGTGGTTGAAAACCACCTGCTGCAATCGTCTCAATATTTTTTTCATAAGAAACTTCTTTTACAAATTTTGTATTGGTGCAGCCTTATACCAGTACGCAGGCTTCTACCTGCAGAAGGCTACAACCTTCTCTCGTTCTCCAGCTTTAACTGGAAGGGAGTTACAACCCCCTTAGCTGTTGTACTAGCTGATGTGTTTATTAGTACGTAGGTGATGACCTACAGAAGGCTACAACCTTCTCTTTTCTTCCAGGGACCATGTTTCATAGATTTTCAGACTAGATCCATCAATAAAATCAATCAAACATCAAATATATCTACATCGATCAATCTCTTTTGCACCAACCAAAACTGAATCAAACAATCACTTTTCTGAATGCTGTAACCAGAACCCAGAACACTACAACAGCAAACTGAAGTAGCTAAAACATATTTTATGAGACGTACGCTACTTCAATGTGTTGAACCTGCATTCATACACTATTATCTGAAGGTAGAGCTATGTATACATTGTTTTTAAATGCCGATCCAGTGTGTATATGCGCCATTGCTATACTAAACCTGTGTATAGATCTGTAAAAGATGTATTAACCTTTACATCTATTTAGAAATCAGTTATACGCATATCATCAGATTTACAGAGTATGACATGTGCCAATTATACAAGATCAAAACCACACAAAAATGCTTCTCTTCAAGCCTAAAGATCTTGACCCATCAATAGAACCTATCCTTATTCAAGCACTCAGGTTCCTCCTTGATTCATATCCAGCTATGCACCATAACCCAATGACCAGTATTCTAGATGTTGCTCTTCATTAGATATTCAATACTTGGGTGCCTTTGCCTAATGATCTCCTCCTCCTTTTATAGTCTTACGCCTTACTCAATACCATGGTCCAAGACCAATTTATAATCAATACCTTGGACCAAATACATGGGGTCAATACTTCAGACAAGATACCTTGATCAATACCATGGGTCAAAATACCAAGGACCAAATACCACGAACCAAAACCATGTTTTCCAACATGTACACACTTTTTCTTTCATGAAAGTGTGTGTATATGCATATGAGCCTTTTGGTCTGCGAACCCATGTGTATATGTGGTTTGGTCAGGGGGAACCTGCGTATACCTCTTTTTCCTTCATTTTGTGATCCTGAACTATGATCTGTCATCTGACTGAGTTATCATCAAGGACAACACCTGTTTCATAGCGCCAAACCTGTGTCATAATTCCAACAATCTCCCCCTTTGGACTTGATGGCAACCCCAATTCATTCTCCCCTTTGTCATCAAGGGAAAAGGGTTATTCTCCCCCTGAGTACATGCTAAATTCTTTGATATGCTAAAGTGTGCTATTCATGCTCCCCCTGACTGTAAGCAAGGTCTGCAAAAAGATGTGCTACAAGAAGAACATGACTCTATACATCATAAATGATCTTCATATCACTAAAGACTCATACATACATCCATCTCCCAACCAAGTGAGGATATATCAAGATTTACTCATCTACCCAACCAAGTGGGGATACATCAAAAGTTTATACATGATAAAGTAAGAACATTACATCATCCATCCTAGGCATAGTGGGGAAACAAAATAGGTCATTACATGACCTTGATAATAAAAGACAAAATATCTAAAACAAGACTAAGATAGTCATCGACAACTATCATCAGCAGCATCTATCAATCACCATCCAGACCAGCAACCACGATCTCCCTCTGCACCTGTTCCACCTGAATAAAAAACAACTGTGAAATTGTATCAATATCTTCTAAGGTAATTCCAACAATGATAATGCATTATTAGAAGTATATGCTCCCCCTGAACCTGTGCGACATGATCACTGTTAGACCCATATCAGACGCTTTTCATATTGAGTCTGGCCCACTGATATTCTTCAAACCAACATATACACAGCTCTATCCATAGAAACCAGTGTATGTACACGGATACGCTTCATGAATCTCGTGTATAAGCACTGTTCTCTGAAACAGATAAGTGTCAACAGCAAGATGATGCATCAACTACTCCCAACTTATGTCTGAGGTATTCAAATGTCTCTCTGGGTAGTGGTTTGGTGAATATATCAGCAACTTGTTCCTCTCCAATTTGACATTTTGTTCAAGCACTTGTTCCCGGAGAAAATGATATTTGATAGGTATGTGCTTGGTCTTGGAATGCATGACTGGATTCTTTGAAATATTGATTGCACTTGTATTATCATATAGAATGGAGATGGGTGGAGTACATGTGATCTGAATGTCTTTCAATGTTTGCATCATACAAAGGAGTTGTGTGAAACAAGATGCAACAGCCACATATTCTGCTTCAGCTGTAGATAATGCAATTGAACTTTGTTTCTTGCTGAACCAAGACACTAATATGGAACCCATATAGAATGCATCACCACTAGTGCTTTCTATATCATCCATGCTTCCTGCCCAATCTGCATCTGTGTATGCATGAAGTGTAAGATCTGTGTCCCTAGGATACCATAAGAAAAAATTATGACTTCCTTGAAGATATTTGAAGATCCTCTTGACTGCTTGCAGGTGTGATTCCTTTGGATTTTTTTGGAATCTTCCAACTATTCCCACTGCATGCATGATGTCTGGTCGGGTACCTATTTGATAGAGCAGACTACCAATCATGGATCTATATGTTGGTTGATGTACTACTGCTAATTCATTATTTACGCTGAGGTTGCATCCTGTTACCATAGGGGTACATACTGGTTTAGAATCTTCCATGCCATATTTCTTCAAGATCTACTTGAGGTACTTGGTTTGTGATAAAAAAATACCATCTTTATTTTGTTGAACCTGTAAGCCAAGAAAATATGTGAGCTCACCAAGCAGGGACATTTCAAATTCTTTCTGCATTACCAAGGCAAAGTTTTGACTCATGGCTTCTTCATTGCTACCTAAAATGATATCATCAACATACACAACAAGTATTAACAATTTATCATTGTCAATTTTTATATATAGATTGCTATTAGCTGATCCTTTTGAAAATCCTTGTTGATGAAGGTATCTGTCAAGATGATAATACCAGGCCCCTGGAGCTTGTTTTAGACCATAGAGAGCCTTTCTAAGTCTGCAGATGAGTTTTGGATCATTTCCAAGGATGAATCTGTCTGGTTGCTCAATATAAACTTCTTCTTATAGGTCTCCATTAAGAAAGGCAGAATTCACATCCATTTGATATACTTTGAACTTCTGAAAACTAGAAAGAGCAATAAACATTCTTATGGCTTCAAGTCTAGCAACACGTGCAAAAGTTTCTTCAAAGTCTATACCTTCTTGTTGAGCATACCCTTTACAAACAAGTCTGGCCTTGTTTCTAATAACTTCTCCATTTTCATTCACCTTGTTTCTCCATTTGGTTCCCATGAAATTCTTATCATTAGGTCTAGGAACCAATTCGAAAGTATTATTCTTTTCAATCTTCTCAAGTTCTTCATTCATGGCCTTTACCCAACATTGATCTTTACATGCTTCATTTATATTTTGTAGTTCAATGGAGGAAAGTGATGCTAGATAGCTTGAAGCTTCTGTAATAGTTCTTCTTTTCTGCACTCCTGCCTCTTTCTGCCACAAAATTTGAGTATCTAGATGATTCTTTTGAACGTACCTGGATGGAGTCTTTTCTTCTACCCTTATCTGTTCTCTCAGTGCATCATTGGTTTCTTCTTTATAATTTTTCTGATTTGAGGTGGAAGGATAGTCCTCTTCTTCTTCATAATCTTCGGTTTTTACTTGCTTTGGATTTTTGCCTACTTCATCAACCACAACGTCAATACTTCCAAAAATTTTCCCAAGTCTTTTATTATAACACTTGTATCCTTTACTTTGGGAAGAGTAACCAAGGAGAATGCCTTCAACTGCTCTAGGTTCAAACTTGCCAAGTTTTTCATCAGTCCTTTTGATGTAACATTTGCTTCCAAAAACCTTGAATTATTTTACAGTAGGAGTCCTACCATACCAAAGTTCATGTGGAGTTTGAGTGCTATTTACCCAGACGTTTGTTTTGTTGATAATAGTGATGGTAGTAAATCCAGCATCTCCCCAGAAGGTTGCAGGAATTCCAAACTCATTTATCATAACATGAGCCATTTGCTGAATAGTTTTGTTCATACTTTCTACCACTCCATTTTGTTGAGGATTTCTTGCTGTAGAGAATTCCCTTCTTATTCCATGTTCTTCATAGAAGTCAAAGAATTCATCCAAGGTAAATTCCCCTCCTCGATTATACTTGAGGCATTGGATTTTGTGATCTGATTCATTTTCAACCAAGGCTTTGAAGGCTTTGAACTTTTTGAAAGCTTTGTCTTTATGCTTTAGAAGTCCTATCCAACACATTCTGGAAAAGTCGTCAATGAAAAATATAAATTATTATTCTCCACAAGGTGACTTTTTCCTAGATGGACCACATAAATCAGTGTGAACAAGTTCAAGAGGCTTACTAGCTGATCCTTCCTTCTCAGGGAAATGTGCTCTGGTTTGCTTACCAAATTGACATGATTTTCATATTTTGTTTTCTGGAATGCTGATATATGGAAGATCATGAACAACCTTGTATCTGCATGCTTTTCTTATTTGAGGGAAGCTTAGATGCCCCAATCTTCTATGCCATAACTAGTGTTCATCATTTTTGCTTAGGTAGCACTGTTGTTGTCCCCCCTTGAGTATGTACAAGTTGTTTGGAGTTCTTACACCTTTGATCACTATTTCTCCTATATCAAGCTCATGAACAACACATCCACTTCATTGAAATACTACCTCATTTCGTTGATCACACATTTGACTAACACTCAATAGATTATGCTTTAGACCATCTACATACATAACATTCCCTGCTTTAACCTTTTCTTTTAAGAGAATAGAGCCTTTACTTTTTATGGATGTAGGAGTGTCATTACCAAATGAGACCTTCTTTTCCTTTTCTAAGGCATTATATAACTGAATTTTTGCTTTATCACCTGTCATGTGTTTCGAGCATCCATTGTCAATATACCACTGATTTTCTTGTCCTTCTGCATATAAGGCTATTCCACATCATTCTATTTGTGGTTCTTTCTTTCTCCATGTTTTGGGACCCAATGAAGCTTGCTCCTTCTTATATGTTTGCCGAAATTTACTCCTGCATTCAGAATCTTCATGACTGAAGTTGTTACAGATAGAGCATTCTATTTCATTTTCCAGAGCAGAAAAGTTAGTGTAGGTCCTTTTCATGATCCCAGTTACATTCCTTTGACTTCATGCTTCTCTACTCATGATGGTCTTGCAAGCAACACATTGAGCAGCTTTGTGTCCAAAGTTATGACATGAAAAACATTGGCCATTAAAGAAATTCCTGTGATTATCAAATCTACTGACCTGAAGATTGTAGTTTCCATTGACATTCATTCTTGAAGCAAATTGAGACTGATTTAACTGTGGTTGGTTATAGCTTCTATTAATCCTTGAAGTATATTGAACCCAATTGACCGAATGATCTGCTTTATGCATCTACTGACGATTTTCAAGCCGTTCAATTCTCCTTGCTGCATCAAGATAGCTTTTGGAGGTTGATGGCTTCTGTGCTTGAGATGCTTCTTCTGTATATCCAAGACCTGTATTTATCAGAGGAAAACACTGTACTTTGATAATTTCATCTAAAGTTTCTAATCCTTTAGCAAATCTAAGATTCAGAGCTTTTGTTTTCTTAATATCTTTTCTTAGACCCACAATTTCACATTCTAACTTTTCATTGTGTTTTTCCCTTTCAGCAAGTTGGAATGTCAAAGTATCTATAATCATACTCTTTTCTTCTAAACAGATTTTAAGTCTAGAAATTTCTTCATAGAGACCATCTTCATCTAAAGCATCCAAGAAATCATCATCTTCAAAAGCCATCAAAAGCCTATAATCATTACCATGTTCATCTTCATCACTATTTGATAATCCATCACTATCTTCATGTGTATAGTAGCTCTTCTTACTTACATTCTATTTTCTATTCCATTTTTCGAGTTCCTTACCTTTATCCAGCTTATCCTTATGCAGACATTTGGTTGCATAATGACCGAATCTTCCATAAGCAAATCATTTGAAAGGTAGTTTACCTTTGAATCTTCCAGAACCTCGTTGAAGGTTCTTGACAAAGTTTTCTTCTTCCTCTCCTTCTGAAATGTGTCCCAATTCATTGAACTCTTCTCTTCCTGAAGCCTTGAATGTGGCTTCTCTCATATTTGATGGACCCCCTTTTCTCATTTCGAAAGCAGTTAGGATTTCGTGCAGCTGTGTCATAGTAATACTCAAAAGATTATGCTTTTCTTCTATGGAAGAGCCTTTTGATTCAAACTTAGAAGACAAGTATCTCAAAACCTTTTCAACTACAATAACTTCTTTTATCTCTTCACCCAAGTTTTTCATGTGATTAACAATCTCATCTATATGTAAAAAGTAATTAGCTATACTTTCATCATTGCACATTTTGAGATTTTCATATTGAATTCTGAGAGATTGTAGTTTTGCATGTTTTACCCGATCGTCTCCTTCATAGCTTAGAATGATCTTGTCCCATATTTCTTTGGCGGTTTTGAGCTGCGTAACCTTGACAATTTCTAATTGTGACAGACTCCCCAATAATGTGTTGACAGCCTTGGAATTTGTTTCATACTAATTTTTACCTTTAGTATCTATAGGAATTGTTGATGGAAATGTGCATCCTCCCATGATTTCCCAAACTTCTATTCCGAGAGATTGAAGATAGGATGTGGTTCTTACCTTCTAATAGACAAAGTTTCTCCCATCAAAGCTTGATGGTCTAATGGATCCCTCTCTTTCATAAGTACTCATGATGATAGATCTTCCTTCAAGCAATACTCTGATACCAATTGTTGGAAATAATACTGAGAGGGGGGGGGGGTGAATCAGTATTAGCAATTTAACAATATTTCATTTCCATAAACAGATTTATATATGCTACTTATATTAATGAAACCTGTGTGTATACAAAACTGTGTTTAGAGAAACTAGCATATACCTTGCAATATTATAATTTAGTTAGTATCAAAACTATATAACCAGTAATCAGATGTAGTAAACAGAACAGGCAATCACACAAATGAACACAAGATATAAGGTGGAAACCTAATGTGGGTGAAAACCACCTACTGCAATCGTCTCAATCTTTCTTTAATAAGAAACTTCTTTTACAAATTTTGTATTTGTGCAGCCTTATACTAGTACATAGGCTTCTACCTGTAGAAGGCTACAACCTTCTCTCATTTTCCAGATTTTCCTAGAAGGGAGCTACAACCACCTTAGCTGTTGTACTAGCTGATGTGTTTACTAGTATGTAGGTGTTGACCTACAGAAGGCTACAACTTTCTCCATTCTTCCAGGGACCACATTTCATAGATTTTTAGACTGGATCCATCAATAACATCAATCAAACATCAAATATATATGCATCAATCAATCTCATTTGCACCAACCAAAACTGAATCAAATAATCACTTTTCTGAATGTTGTAACCAGAACACAGTAACAATAACCAAAACCCAATGCAGAACCCAGAACACTGCGACAACAAACTAAAGTAGCTAAAACATATTTTATGAGACGTATGCTACTTCAATGTGTCGAACCTGCGTTCATATGATATTATCCAAAGGCAGACTTGCGTATACACTATTTTTAAATGCCGAACCATCTTGTATACGTGCCTTTGCTATACTGAACCTGCGTACAGATCCGTAAAAGCTGATTTAATCTTTACATCTAATCAAACATCAGTTATACCCAGATAATCAGATTTACAGATTATGACATGCACCAATTATAAAAGATCAAAATCACACAAAGATACTTCTCTTAAAGCCTAAATATCTTGACCCATCAATAGAACTTATCCTTCTTCAAGCACTCAGGTTCCTCCTTGATTCAAATCTAGCTATGCACCATAACCCAATGACTAGTATTCTAGATCTTGCTCTTCATTAGATATTCAATACTTGAGTGCCTTTGCCTAATGATCTCCTCCTCCTTTTATAGTCTTAGGCCTTACTCAATACCATGGTCCAAAACCACATTAGAGATAATACCTTGAACCAAATACCTGGGATCAATACTTTGGATAAGATACCTTGGACCAATACCATGGGTCAAAATACCAAGGACCAAAACCAAGTTTTCCAACATGTACGCACTTTTCCTTGCGGGAAAGTGTGTGTATATGCATACACACCTTATGGTCTATGAACCCGCGTGTATACGTGGTTTGGTCAAGGGGAACCTGCGTATACCTCTTTTTCCTTCATTCTGTGATCCTGAACTATGATCTATCATCTGAGTGAGTTGCCATCAAGGACAACACCTGCGTCATAGCTCCAAACCTATGTCATAATGCCAACACTATTTATATATTACAAAAAGGATAGTTACAACAGAGGATTTACAAAATAAGGAATGTTCTTAAGAATCAAATATTCTCAGATTGTTCTTTCTAAATTAGAACTCTATGCGATATCACAACTTTGAAAGGGTGTCACATGTTTGATCATCGATGGCGATGCACCGATCTCTTGATGCTCTGATGCCTTGGACCTTCAATGTGCAAGACCTTTGATGTGTAGGATCACTAATCGCATATCAGTGAAATGTGTTCATTTTTTCATTGCACCCTGGACCTTGGATCGCCAATATGCGAGATCGTTGATATGATGAGACCCAATATTTTACCCTTAGGTATTTTCTCTTTGTCTTCTAGGTTTTCAAGGGTAACTTCAATCTTCTCTATCTTTTGATTCGAGAGTCCATTTGAAGAGTTCCATATACCGTTGGAAAACTAATTCTGAGAAATATCCATTGGAGGGGATGTGATTTAGATTTGAGTTATTTTGTGGCTTGGAATATGGATACAAACCTCTCTTCTCTTTTTCATCCTTTAGATAGAAAAAAACAAATAATGCAGAGGGTGAAAACATGATGGATGGTGGATGATATCCTTAAAGTGCCATAAATGGGGTTCGTTTTGTTGTAGTATGGAAGGAAGTGTTATACCACAATTCAGCTAGAGGTAACAAATTGACCCATCATGTTTGTTTATTAGATACAAAGAAACACAAATATCCTTCCAAACATTTGTTCACTATCTCCGTTTTCCCGTCAGATTGAGGATGATAAGATGAGCTATGAGATAATTGAGTACGAAGAAAATAAAATAATTTTGTCCAAAATTTTCCAGTGAAACTGGGATCTTTGTCACTTATTATAATATTTGGGTTTCCATGAATCTTTTGAATTGTTTCCATAAATGCAGTAGCAAATATATTTTCTTTAAAAGGATGAGATAATGCACAAAACTATGCATACTTGGTAAGTCTATTAACCACCACCATAATGACACTCTTTCCTTTAGGCTTGGGTAAACCCGTGATAAAATCTATTTAGGCCTCCTCCCAACATTGACTTGGAATGGATAAAGGTTGTAGCAGACCCGGGGTCTTAATTTTCTCAACTTTATTTTGTTGGAAAACCAAACATTCTGTTATAAACTTCTGAATATCAGAGTTAAGGCCATCCCAAAAAAATTCCTTCTCTACCCTATGGTAAGTTTTTAAAAATATTGAGTGCCCTCCTAAGGGAGAGGTGTGAAATTTCAAAAGAATTTTTTGTTTCAGTCGGGAATTCTTACAAATATATAAGCAATCTTTTTACCATAATGAATGATTTTTACATCTAAATGTATCATATGTACTGGGATCTTGTTGCAAATTATGAATGAGTGTCCACACCTATTCATCATTCTTCCATTCATCCCTTGTTGTGGTTATCCACTCAATTTGGATAATGGAAATGGTGCAAAGAAATGGTTCCACATCCTCATCCTTTCTTGAGAGTGCACCTTCAACAACACTTTGCTTCCCTTTTTTGTAGATGATTCCAAAGTCATAACCCAACATATTTGTCACCCATTTTTGTTTCTCTTATAAAGATAATATTTGTTCCAAAAAGTATTTAAGACTATAATGATATGTTTTTACCTTGAAGTGTATTACCATTAGGTAATGTCACCATTTCTTTAGTGAATGTAGTATTTCCAACGTTTCCTTCTCATAAATAGGTTGGTGTAAATACTTTACTTTTATTGGACGAATTTGAAAAGCAAGGGGTTTTTCTTATTGCATTAAAAAAACACCAATTCCATTTCCTGAGGCATCACATTCCACAATAAAGGTTTTTGTGAAGTCTGACGTAGTTAACATAGGTGCTTAGCACATTGCCTCTTTAAGATGTTCAAAGGCCTTAGTTGTTTTTGGAGTCCAAGAAAATGCATCTTTCTTCAGTAATGATGTTAGAGGTGCCATTATTCTCCTATAATTCTTAACAAAATTGTGATAATACCTTGTCAACCCGAGAACTCCTCGAATATGTTTTATGGTTAATGTGGGGGTTTTCCATTCCTTAATGGCTTTAATTGTGTTAGGTTCTACTTTAACACCCTCATGAGATACAATATGACCCAAATATTCGACCTCCTGTACTCCAAAGAAACATTTGGGGTTTTTGCATATAATTTTTTATCCTCCATTAGTTTGAGC
This sequence comes from Pinus tabuliformis, assembly GCA_031772625.1. Taxonomy (NCBI): domain Eukaryota; kingdom Viridiplantae; phylum Streptophyta; class Pinopsida; order Pinales; family Pinaceae; genus Pinus; species Pinus tabuliformis. Next base: position 875,626,906 of record CM062814.1, on the reverse strand, counting down.
ACCCTGTCAAGATGTTGAACATGATCCTTCTAAGACTTGTTGGTGATTAGTATATCATCAAAAAATACTAACACAAATTTTCTAAGGAAAGGTTTGAAAATGGAGTTCATCAAACCTTGAAATGTGGAAGGTGCATTAATAAGACCAAAGGTATGACAAAAAATTCATACTGACCCTCATGAGTTGTGAATGTTGTTTTCAGAATATCTTCAGTCTTCATTCTAATTTGATGATATCCCGAACTAAGATCCAACTTGGTGAATTAAATATCTCCTTGTAATTCATCCAACAATTCATCAATGAAATTAATGGAAATTTATCTTTAATAATGAGCTTGTTTAACTCCCTATAATCTGAACACACACAACATGATCCTTCCTTCTTGTGAACCAACGCTACTAGAGCAGAGAAAGAACTTTGACTAGGTTTAATTTTATTAGCCTCTAGAATTTCTGCAACCATACATTCAATTTCACTTTTTTGGCCATAAGGATATTTGTAAGGCCTGATGTTTGGAGGAGCACTTCCTATAATCAAATGAATAGCATTATCACAATAACAAATAGGTGGGAGACCTTTGGGATCTCAAATTCCTTGGAATGATTGTACAAGGCTTTTTGGAGATATGGAGAAATAGATCATTTCGATGTTTGAACCTCTAGTGAGCATAATTGTGCAATTAAGCCTCATTTTCTTTATCGAGAAGCTTTTCCATGCCATTAGAGTTGATTATGTTTCTTGGTTTCCTTATGATACACTTTAATTTAACTTCCTTTCCTTCCCAAAAAGATTTCAAGAAAAGTTCTTGAAAATTGAAAGTTATCGTCCCCAAAGATTGTAACCATTTGACTCCTAGTACAACATCAGCACTACCCATTCGAATGGAAATCATTGGACTATTCAATACATATTCCCCCATGGTTAGTTTGATATTATGGAATTTACCTGAGCAGTTTATATTTCCTCCATTTTTAACCCTCACTTGAGACTAAGGTGTTGGATATAGGAAGCAATTCAATTCCTTAGCTATCTTACAATGAATAATATTATGGGTACTACCTGAATCAATTAGCACTATTACCTATTTCTTCCCTATATATCCTTATATATGGTCAGATTCATTTCTTCTTTCTATGGGGTTGGTTCCTGATGTATATCTTATTCTTTTGAAGTTTCTTGTTCCTTTTCTTCCTTCTCTTCACAATCTATGTAGAATAATTTCTTCTCAGCACACTTATGACCTTTACTGTATTTGCTATCACAACTATAAGAAAGCCCTTTCTCTCTTTTTTCCTCCAATTTTTGTGGTGTCAACCTTGAAGGTTGTGCAAAACTAGGAGCAACAATCCATCTTTATAGGATTGAGTAGTAAACTTCCTTGTTGCCATAATTTTGCTTTCAACTTTTTTTGCCACCCTGAATGTCTTTTCCAATGAATCAAGTTACCAAAGATGAACCTCATGTTGGATGTTACCTTTTAAAGTCCCTATGAAGACATCAATCTTATGCTCCTCTAGAATATCGTTTACCCTGATATTAAATTTTCGAAGTCTTCAATGTGCTCAACCATTGAACCTTTTTATTCGAGATTTATCAATTGGCTAAAGGAGGTATTTCTCTTTGTTTCTTCATCATGTGATATCATTTCCTCCATAAAAATTGATAAGGTGACAAGTGGTTTACATGAAGAAATCCATATATACCATACAAATTTATTTGGTTCTAAATATAAAGATGCAATACATACCTTTTGTGAGGGTTGCACATCATGTAGATCAAAATATTGCTCCATTTGTAGTATCCATGTTACTGGATCCTTGCCATCAAACTTCCCCATATCTATATTTGGAATGTGGTGGTTCTCAAACCCCACATTGGAGTCTCTAAAATCATAATTCATATTCCTTTTTTCCTCATCATGATTTTCATGGATTACCTTGTCACCACCGGGAAGCCTTTCTTGCAACAATTTTGTCAACCATTCCAAATTGACATTCATCACATCCATGTCTAGCTTAAAAAACTCAATGTTTCCTTTTATACCATCCATGACCCCTTTAATCCATACATATCATATTTGGTTTCTCTTTGTGAGAGCGAAATTTGTTGCACCTGGTCCCGTAACTTTGGTATATCATATTGTAGTTCTTCCTCTTCATGCGTCATAGTAGAGATTTTTGAGGGATTATAGGGTGTAGAATTATTTTGTTTGGGAGGAATTTTAGAACCAAATAGTGATATATATGCTTCAATCTTCCCTTTGAATCCATTCAAACTTAATTTTCAAACAAAAGTTATGAAAAATTACAAAATACACATTTTTTGCTTTTTTTTTTAGGAGCTCGATATTGAAATTGTTTTATCTCTATGATTTCAGATCTCCAAGATTTAAAATTAGGTTCTGTAGTATCCCTATGAGTCTTATTTCCAATTCCATAATTCAAACAAAATTTTGGATTCTTCAAGGTAAATTTATGCCCAATCTCCCATGATGTCCTGGTTATGGATGGTTCAGTAGATCTAATTTGTATGGAGTTCCACCTGTCATTTTTGTAAACTTTGCCCTAAAATGGATACAAAAGTTAATATAGTTCATTCAATTTCAACAAATTTTTACAAAATTCAAATTCGATGCTCGTAGAATAAGTTATGACAATTTTCCCAAGGTCACCTATTTGAGACAAAATTTGGGGCATTCACAAACCCTAACTTCTTCGGACCATATCTCTGAAAATATAGCAAACAAAGATCTAAAATTTTTACAAGAAGTTCATCATGAATTTTTCTCCTCGTGGTAAAAAATTTCATCTTATTAACCTTCATAGAAAACAGGTTATATCAAAACGTCTACAATAACCTATTCACAGTAGCAAAACCCTAGAATCCAAATCTCTAATACCAAATGCTATGCAACCAGCTCACAAAAAGATAGACCAACAACTTAAAAGGTATCATCTTCAAGGGGGAAACTTCCTTTACATTATGTAAAGGAACAATTATTTGATTATACAAATGACAAGACCTCCTTTGTATATATAGGAGTCTAAGGGGTCACAATATAACATAACACTAATAATGTAAGGGCACAACAATAACAATAGTGTAATTATATGGGGCATAACAATAACAATAAGGGGATGTACTAGTATTATAGTCACCTAAAAAGAGCTCATTTGTGGAGCAGCATGGGTTTTTGGTACAACCAAAGTGGAAAACAACCTTACCAGTAAATATATTGTGAATCAAGGAAAGGACAATGTAGCCATGTAAGGAGAACCAATATTTCCATATCAAGGAAAAGGAACAAGATCCATGTTAAAAGGAATTACTTGATTGGTAGACTCTGTAACTATTTCCATCAGGCTCAACCTGAGGTCTACTAAATGGGAAAACAAATAGCACACTAGAAAATCCAAGGAAGAAAACACACAGACCTTCCCAATAGGCACACTATTTGGTGATGAAATCCAACATCATGAGATCTATTAGTGCCTTGATCTACCTCAATCTGAAGGAAGATAGGTCTAGGGTAACATCAAACCACACTTAACCTGGTAGCGAGCCCTACTAGGTCGGGAGGGGACTCTCTCCTTGTCAATCTCAATTAAGATATTGGAAACTAGGGCTTGAGATGAATGAAATGAATGTTGATTTTAGGCTAGGTATAGTAGATTAGGGTTTCTGGTTTGGTTTTAGGTTTTGGTTGCTGGATCAATTGGAGAAGGCAGATTGGGTCTGAGAAATCAACTCAAGGATATAGTCATGTTCTGTGGGTCGAGGCAGACAAGAGTTTATGTACTAGCAATGGATTAAGATGGTAGTTTAGATAGTTGAGGAGTTGAGGAGGGCATAAAGAAACTATGAATCCTCTTCAAACAGTTGAAAACATTGAAAACCAAATGAATTCCTAATACAAAGCACTGTAACCTACTGTATTTTGTCTATTCACCTTGATTCATTTAGTTTAGAGGAGAGAGAGAGATGTGAATACATATAAACATCAGAAAAAACTAGTTACAAAGAAGAAACAATACATAAACTCGCTATCATAAGAATCCCACAAAAATAGTTGTGAAACCTGCTTTTATTCCTTGCCAAACTACTGATATAAAATGTTTAATGAGTCCAAGACTTCTACCAAAGTCCAACCTTTACAAATGAATCAAAAATTACATGATATAGGCAAGGAAACTACTCAAGATAGCTATGTTGGAAATAATACTGAGAGGGGGGGTGAATCAGTATTATCAGATCAATAAAACTTTTTCAATACTCAGAAACATATACGCTACTTCAGTTAAGTGAACCAGCGTGTACATGCTACTGTGTCTAAAGAAACTAGCGTATAACCAGAAATCTTACGATTTAGTTAGTTTATCTTCAGTAAATGCATCATGACATTATTAACCATATTAAAAGTAAACAGGTGCAGTATAACAGAACAGATCATCACACAAAAGCCACACACATGAACACCATGATATAAGGTGGAAACCCAATGTGGGTGAAAACCACCTACTGCAAGTCGTCTCTATCTTTCTTTAATAAGAAACTTCAGTTTACAATCTTTTGTACTGGTGCAGTCTTATACCAGTACGCAGGCTACAACCTTCTCTTGTTTTCCAAACTCTCCTGGAAGGGAGCTCCAACCCCCTTTGCTCTTGTACTAGCTAAGATACTAGTACATAGGTGCTGGCCTACAATCTTCTTTCCTTCAGGTACCACTTTTAATCAATTTTCAGACTGGATACTCCTGAATCACAACATTTCAATCTGAAGACCACGATTCGTTCACTTTTCATAGCAAATCATAGAAGCACAAAACAACCAATACTAGCATCATCAAACTTTGAATCACTGAACCATTGAAACCCTGTCAACACCCAGTCACCAGAACACAGAGCAGACTACAGAACCCTGCAATAACAGACAGACCCAACTGCAACCCAAAAATTAAGCTTCAAAAGATATACGCTACTTCAATGAAACAAACCCGCGTATACACGCGCTTTTACCGAAGCCAACCTGCGTACAGATCTAAAAGATAATTTCTCATAACTTGCAGCTGTACTAGTCATCAGTCATACTCAGAACATAACATTGCGTCAGTATGCAGATCTAAAAATATGCGTAATCAACCATATACCGATAGTTCATTTCAAACAATTTGATCCCGATCTATCCTTCCATCGACCGATGTGATCTCTCCTTAGCTCAGATCAAGCAATGTATCATCAACCCAGAACCTGCATACTAGATCTCTTTCTTCATTAGATATTCAAGACGTTTTCCATGCTCTAGCCTAATGATCTTCTTCTCCTTATATAGCATTAGGCCCTCCTCAATACCACAGGCCAAAACCATAGTAATACAATACCATCAACTTCAAAACTCGGGATCAACACGACTGTCGAGATACCTTGGTCCAAAAACATAGGCTCAAGTACCGAGGACTAACTACCACGGACCAAAGGGAAGCTTCTCGACATGTACGCTCTTTTCTGTTCATGAAACTGCGTGTATACGCGACTTCGTATATAGAAAGACTGCGTATCCGACTTAGTATATAGCGTACCTGCGTGTATACGCATCTTGGGCTTAATGAACCTGCGTATATGAACTTTCTCTTCATTCTTGTAGTCTGGACTGAGATCTTTCATCAAAGAGAGTTGCCATCAAGGACAACACCTGTACCGTAGCGCCACACCTGTGCCAAAATGCCAACAATCTCCCACTTTGAACTTGATGGCAACCCCAAGATCCTTAGAATCATTCTCCCCCTTTGTCATCGAGGGCAAAGGGCTGTGCTCCCCCTGTGAATGTGCTGATATCTCTGCTCTGCTGTGTTGAACATGCTCCCCCTGACTGTAGGCAAGATCTGCAAAAGATGTTCTTCAAAAAGTACCAAGATTTATACATCATAAAGGACCTTCCTATCACCAAAAGACTCAATACATACATCCATACACCCAACCAAGAGGGGATACATCAGAAATTTACATATAACAACCAATTAAATTACATCATTCATCCCAGGCATAGTGGGGAAACCAACATAGGCCGTTACATGACCTTGACACCATAGAAGAGATATCACAAAAAAGATTCATGACATAGAGACGAAAGAACTAAACCAAGGCTTATGAAAGTCACCAGCAGCATCTGATAATCATCTTTTTAGATCAACAACCAAGATTTCCCTCTGTGCTCCTTCTTCAACAATAGTTGTGAACTAGGACCAAAAGCATCTAAATGCCAACAATGCTTTATTAGACTTTAAGTTGCTCCCCCTAAAACTGTACCTGCTGCTCCCCCTGAAACTGTGCCTGAAGGACTCTATCATACCCATCTCAGACCTTCTCCAATCAGAATTTTCCGTTGCTGTTCAGAACTCCATATACGCGACTTCACCTGCATAAATCAGCGTATGTACGCGGATATCCCTTATACAACACGCGTACACCAACTTTTCTTTAGAACAGACAAGCTTCAACAGCAGGATGAAGCATCAACTACTCCCAGCTTCTGTCTGAGATATTCAAAAGTCTCCCTGGGTAGTGGTTTTGTGAGAATATCAGCAACTTGTTCTTTAGAAGGAACATACTCCAACTTGACCTTTTGTTCAAGCACTTGTTCCCGGAGGAAGTGATACTTGATTGGTATGTGCTTGGTCTTTGAATGCATGACTGGATTCTTTGAAATGTTGATTGCACTTGTATTATCACATAAGATAGAGACAGGTGGAGTGCAAGTGATTTGAAAATCCTACAAGGTCTGCATCATCCAAAGAAGTTGTGTGCAGCAAGATGCCGCAGCCACATATTCTGCTTCAGCTGTAGATAAAGCAATCAAACTATGTTTCTTGCTGAACCAAGATACTAATCTAGAACCCATGAAGAATGCACCACCACTTGTGCTTTTCCTGTCATCCACACTTCCGGCCCAATCTGCATCTGTGTAAGCATGAAGAGTGAGATCTGTATCTCTAGGATACCATAGGCCATAGTTTTGAGTCCCTTGAAGATACTTGAATATTCTTTTGACTGCCTGAAGATGAGTTTCCTTTCGGTTGGCTTGAAATCTTCCACAATTCCTACTGCATGCATAATGTCTGGTCGGGTACCTATCAAATAAAGCAAACTCCCAATCATGGATCTATAAGTTGGTTGATGAACTGCTGCTGATTCATCATTTGTACTGAGGCTGCATCCTGTAACCATGGGGGTACATACTGGCTTTGAATCTTCCATGCCATACTTCTTCAAGATTTGCTTGAGGTACTTGGTTTGAGACAGGAAAATACCTCCTTCATTTTGTTGGATTTGCAATCGAAGAAAGTATGTCAATTCTCCAAGTAATGACATTTCAAATTCGTTCTGCATAACCAAGGCAAAGTTTTGACTCATAGTCTCTTCATTGCTGCCAAAGATAATATCATCTACATACGCAACAAGTATTGGCAATTTGTTATTTTCAACTTTCATATAGAGATTGCTATCTGCTGATCCTTTTGAAAATCCTTGTTGGTGAAGATATTTGTCCAACCGATAGTACCAAGCCCTTGGAGCTTGTTTGAGACCATAGAGAGCCTTTTTCAATCTGCATACAAGGTTTGGATCATTCCCAAGAATGAAACCATCTGGTTGCTCAATGTATACTTCTTCTTCTAAGTCTCCATTCAGAAAGGTTGATTTCACGTCCATTTGAAATACCTTGAAGTTTTGAAAACTTGAGAGAGCAAGGAACATTCGGATGGCCTCAAGTCTTGCAACAGGAGCAAAGGTCTCTTCAAAATCTATTCCTTCTTGCTGTGCATACCCTTTACAAACACGTCTGGCCTTGTTTCTAATTACTTCTCCATTTTCATTCAATTTATTTTTGAAGACCCATTTTGTCCCTATGACATTCTTATCTTTTGGTCTAGGAACCAATTCCCAAGTGTTGTTCTTTTCGATCTGCTCAAGTTCTTCATCCATTGCTTTGACCCAACATTCATCTTTACATGCCTCTTTCACATTTTGTGGTTCAGTGGAAGAGAGTAATGCCAAATAGCTTGAAGCTTCTGCAATTGTTCTTCTTGTTTGTACTCCTGCTTCTTTTTGTCCCACAATCTGAGATTCTGGATGATTCTTCTGGACATATCTGGATGGAGTCTTCTCTTCTATTCTTGTCTGCTCCTCTAGTTCTTCTTGAGGTTCTTCTTCTTCTTGAGGTTCTTCTTCATCATTCTGTCTTTGAGGGTAGCCTTCATCTTCTTCGATGTCTTCATGATGAACTTGCCTAGGAATGTATCCCTTCTCATCAACCACAACATCAATGTTGTCAACAATTCTGCCAAGTCTTTTATTGTAGCACTTGTATGCTTTGCTATGTGGAGAATAACCAAGAAGAATGCCTTCGTCTGCTCTTGGTTCAAGTTTGCCAAGTTGCTCATCAGTATTCTTAATATAACATTTGCTCCCAAAGATTTTGAAGTGCTTCACCGAAGGAGTCTTACCACACCAGAGCTCATGAGGAGTTTGAGTGTTGTTTACTCGGACATTTGTTTTGTTGAGAATAATAACCGCAACATGTGCAGCTTCACCCCAGAAAGTTGCGGGAGTACCTGATTCATGAAGCATAGCACGAGCCATTTGTTGGATTGTTCTGTTCATTCTTTCCACCACTCCATTTTGCTGAGGAGTTCTAGCTACAGAGAATTCTCTTCTTATCCCATGTTCTTCACAGAAATCGAAAAATTCATTTGAGGTAAACTCCCCACCTCTGTCAGATCTGAGGCACTTAATCTTGTGTCCTGATTCATTTTCAGCCAAGGCTTTGAAGGATTTGAATTTTTCGAATGCTTCATCTTTATGCTTCATAAGTCCTAACCAGACAAACCTGGAGAAATCGTCAATGAATAATATCAAATATTCTTCTCCTCGAGGTGTTCTTTTTCTGAAAGGACCACATGTATCTGTATGTACTAGCTCAAGAGGTATGCTAGCTGATCCTTCCTTCTCAGGAAAATTAGTTCTGGTTTGCTTTCCAAACTGACATGATTTGCATATGGTGTTGTCTGGAATTTTGATATCTGGAAGATCACGAACTGCCTGATATTTGCATGCTTTCCTTATTTGTGGAAAGCTTAGATGCCCCAACCTCCGATGCCATAGCCAGTGTTCATCCTTCTTGCTCAAATAACATTGTTGTTGTCTTTCTTCAAATATGTATAGATTATTTGGAGTCCTTCTTCCTTTGATCATTGTTTCACCTGTATCAAGATCACGAACACAACATCCATTTGATCTAAATATTACCTCTGTTCCTTGATCACACATCTGACTGACACTCAGAAGATTATGCTTCAATCCATCAACATACAGAACATTTCCAGCTTTGACCTTCTCTTTCAACGGAGCAACGCCTTTTCCTTTTATGGCTGCAGAGATATCGTTTCCAAAAGAAACTTTCTTTCCCTTTTCTAATGCCGTATATGATTCAAGTTTTTCTTTGTCCCCTGTCATATGCTTCGAACATCCACTGTCAATGTACCATAGAATTTCTTGACCTTCTGCATAAAAGGCTATCCCACATCTTTCTGGTTGTGGTTCCTTTATTCTCCATGTTCTGACATTTGAGGTTTGTTCCTTCTGAGTTGTCTTCCAGAACCTGCTCCTGCATTCAGAGTCTTCATGACCAAAGTTATTACAAATAGAGCATTCAACTTCATTTTCAAGAACCGAAAAGTTGTTATAAGTCCTTTTCATGGTTCTAGTCATGCTTCTTTGCTTTTGAGCTTCTCTAGTCATGATTGTCTTGTAGGAAACACATTGAGCTGCTTTGTGACCGAAGTTATGGCAAGAAAAGCATTGGCCATTAAAGAAATTTCTTCGATAATCAGATCTATCCAACCGATTGTAGCTTCTATTGACATCCATTCTTGGGGCAAATTGGGAAGATTTTACCTGTGGCTAATTGTAGCTTTTGTTTGTCCTTAAGGCCGCTTGTCCCCGAACTTCTTGATAGTCTTTATTTGTTCTTGAGGTAAATTGTCCCTGATTCACCTGATGACTTTTATTTGGTCTTTGTTCGCTCCTCCTTGTTGCATCAAGATAACTTTTAGAGGTAGAAGCTTGAGATGTTTCTCCATTATATCCCAGACCTATCTTGATCAGAGGAGAACGCTGCACATTGATAATCTCATCCAAGGTTTCAGATCCTTTAACAAATTTAAGATTAATTGCTTTTGTTTTCTCAATCTCCTTTCTAAGACAAACAATCTCACATTCCAATTTTTCAAGATGTTTTTCCTTTTCTGTTAGTTGACATTGTAGAGAATCAATAATAGCAATTTTCTCTTCTAAGAAAACTTTGAGATTATTCATTTCTTCATAAAAGCCTTCTACATCTATAGCATCCATGTAGTCATCATCTTCAAAAGCCATTAAAAGTTTATATCTATAACCCTGTTCATCTTCGTCACTATTTGAAAGACCATCGCTATCTTCATGAGTGTAATATCTTTTCTTCTTTTCATTCTGTTTCTTGTTCCATTTAACAGGTTCCTTTCCATTGTCATTCTTATCTTTGTGAGGACATTTGGCAGCATAATGACCTACTCTTCCACAAGCAAAGCATTTAAAAGGTAACTTACCTCTGAACCTTCCAGAACCCCTTTGAAGATTTCTGACAAAATTTGATTCTTCTTCTTCATCTTCTGGCACGTGACTTGCTTCATAATAATCTTCTTTTCCTGAAGCCTTGAAAGCAGCTTCTCTTCGGTCTAATGGACCTCCTTTTCTCATTTCATAAGCAGTTAGAATTCCGTGAAGCTGATACATAGTAAGAATTCGTAGATTTTCTTTTTCTTCTATTGCAGACACTTTAGAATCAAATTTGGGGGATAATGATCTTAGAACCTTTTCAACCACAATAGCCTCTTTTATTTCTTCACCCATGTTTTTCATGGAATTAACAATCTCATCTACCCTAAGGAAATAGTTAGCCACACTTTCATCATTATACATTCTGAGAGTCTCATACTTAATCCTGAGAGTTTGAAGTTTAACACGCTTTACCTGTTCGTCTCCTTTATAGCTCGTGACAATTTTGTCCCATATTTCTTTTGCAGATTTATAGTGCATTACCTTCATGAATTTCGATTGGGATATACATCCTAATAGGGTACTGACTGCTTCTGCATTTGTTTCATACTTCATTTTCTCGGCTGCATCTGTAGGAGTAGCTGAAGGAAAAGTGTAGCTTGTCTCTACGATGTCCCAAACTTCTGTACCAAGAGATTGAAGATAGGCAGTAACTCTTACCTTCCAATAATTGAAGTTTGTCCCATCAAAAACTGGTGGCCTGATTGATGCTTCTCTCTCGTAGTTGCTCATGATGAACGATCTACCTTCAAGCGATCAAGCTTCTCTGAAGGACCTGCTCTGATACCAATTGTTGGAAATAATACTGAGAGGGGGGGTGAATCAGTATTATCAGATCAATAAAACTTTTTCAATACTCAGAAACATATACGCTACTTCAGTTAAGTGAACCAGCGTGTACACGCTACTGTGTCTAAAGAAACCAGCGTATAACCAGAAATCTTATGATTCAGTTAGTTTATCTTCAGTAAATGCATCATGACATTATTAACCATATTAAAAGTAAACAGGTGCAGTATAACAGAACAGATCATCACACAAAAGCCACACACATGAACACCATGATATAAGGTGGAAACCCAATGTGGGTGAAAACCACCTACTGCAAGTCGTCTCTATCTTTCTTTAATAAGAAACTTCAGTTTACAATCTTTTGTACTGGTACAGTCTTATACCAGTACGCAGGCTACAACCTGCAGAAGGCTACAACCCTCTCTTGTTTTCCAAACTCTCCTGGAAGGGAGCTCCAACCCCCTTTGCTCTTGTACTAGCTAAGATACTAGTACGTAGGTGCTGGCCTACAATCTTCTTTCCTTCAGGTACCACTTTTCATCAATTTTTAGACTGGATACTCCTGAAGCACAACATTCCAATCTGAAGACCACGATTCATTCACTTTTCATAGCAAATCATAGAAGCACAAAACAACCAATACTAGCATCATCAAACTTTGAATCACTGAACCACTGAAACCCTGTCAACTCCTAGTCACCAGAACGCAGAGCAGACTACAGAACCCTGCGATAATAGACAGACCCAACTGCAACCCAAAAATTAAGCTTCAAAAGATATACGCTACTTCAATGAAACAAACCCGCGTATACACGCGCTTTTACCGAAGCAAACCTGCGTACAGATCTAAAAAATAATTTCTCATAACTTGCAGCTGTACCAGTCAACAGTCATACTTAGAACATAACATTGCGTCAGTATGCAGATCTAAAAATATGCGTAATCAACCATATACCGATAGTTCATTTCAAACAATTTGATCCCGATCTTTCCTTCCATCAACCGATGTGATCTCTCCTTGTTGTAGGGAAAAGTATCCGACTCGGATGACCCTATCCCACTCTAAGGGTGATAGTACCTCAGCAACAACTGTAAAGCAAACTACTTAAGGTTTACTTCTTTATGAAAGCAAAAGAGAGTGGAGAAATGCACTAACTGTTGCCTTGCGCTTAATGTCGAATCCAAACTCTTTTCTTTGGCCGCTTGCTCCTAGCTCCTTGCTCTTTTGCTGGCCCAGCTACAATGAGATCCTGCAAAATAACAAAGAAGGAAACTACAAGAGGCATGCAATCATAACTGGTTCAAGGACTAGTGTAAACCAAATATACAATTATCACAATATATCATTGAAACAAGAGCATATAGAAGAACCTCAATAGCTTTTATTAATGAAGAAGTAAAGGTTCTGAGAGCGTTACAACCATTGAAGGCCCCAATCCAGCAACACCTCCCAACAGAAAGAATTTCTCTTCTTCACCTCTCTCAAGCAATCACCCAATAGCTCTATAGTGAAACCAACAGCATATCATTACTTTGCACAAAATTCCAGCCTCCTGAGCTCATAGGAGAGAGCTCAATATATAGATGAATTGAGAAAGGATGAGTCAGCTTGCAACTGATGTGTAGCTGCCTTGTGTCCTCTCTCTCTTCAGTTAATCTTTAGTTGATCTTCAGTTCTTGAGTCCACTTGGAGAACCTTGCTTCCACTTGGAGAAACAGAGCCTCTGACTCATCACAAGGCGAAATCCCTGATCCAAGTGTCATTTTTGGAGCAATGACTCAGTGTGCCACTTGTCCCATCTCGCTCAGCGCAGGTGGCCTTTGTTCCACTTGCTTTGCAACGTAGGTACACCATGGACGATCTGAGTTTCAGCGCAGAAGCCTAGTGGAGCACCTGCTTTGATTTCAGGATTGCTTGTTTTTGAGTGTTTTCAGGTGGAGAACTGATCTGAGAGCTGTTGGTTTGCTGACCTTGTTCCTCTAGGGGTAGGAACATCATGTTTAGGGAACTTTGGATCCCTTGGATTATTGAAAATTCATGCCTGTTGCTGTAAGGCACAAAATTGTCTATAACAGATGCCCCCTAAAGTATGAGGTCGTTTATCGGGTGAAATGCTTTATTGAGAGGATCCGAAGTTCATTCAATCTGCTGAGAAGTGTCCTGTAATAAGATACAATACAATACATTATTTTTCATACATTTTCATGATCTAGCTGAGGCGGGCATTCCCATGCTCAGCTTTATAAATACATTTTGGTACATAGAACAGACGATCATCTGATTGTAGACCGATAATTCTCTACTGAAATTATCATCCTTTGAGAAGGATGATCATCTGCTGTAATGATGTACATATCAAATGTCTTTATATCCTGAATATATATCGCAGCCCGGATGGATGAAACTAGATCCGGGGTCTTCAATCTCTTCCGATCTTCACTCGATGTACAAGTCGATCCATGTGAGAATTTTTTGAAGTCGAACATGGAAAGACATCGCTTGATTACCGGTCAATGATGTAAACTGTTAACAAGCGCGAGAGGAATCATTGATAAGGATGATGACCCTCAAGGTACGGCAGTACAATTCACATGGTGGGAATAAAGGACTTGGCGTCGACCACCATGCAAAATCTTCTGGTCGAAGGTCATTGATGTATACCTGTCGCCGGAAGTGAGAAACTTGCCATTGAGGCATGCAAGCTTCAAAGTACTGAAGGGGGTGTTCCTAGATCAACTCCTTGGATAATGAGCTGATGTCGACAAGGAGCGATCCGTCAAAGGAGGGCCTTAATTAATCCCACATCAGTGACACGGAACGGAGCTAGTGATTGTGATGAGGTGAAAACAAACTGTGATGTATGATTCAGGGTGGCGGCCATGAAGTGGATGAAGGATAATGTATGGCAGTGGATGGGACACGGTTGACTCTTTGCAGAACCACATCTCTTGAACATATAACGACACTGATGTGATGGATTGGTAGCATTACCCCAATTGTGGATGGTGTGGCGAGGACCATGGTTATGAGACCGGTGAATGAAACAACCCAACCCGATGTGATACGAAGGACAAAGTGTCATGTTCAAGAGCGACTTGCTACCATTAATGCTGTGAGGTTCTCCCAATTTTTCCCCAGTCATTGCTGACCAGTACCTCTTTATTTTTGTCAAGCTTGAGGAGGATAACATATGCTTGTTCTATAACCTGCCCTTCGGGCAAGCCCATCGCTATGTTTTAACGAGCCTAGCGATAGGGAAACTCGTTCTCGTCTAAAGACAAGTTTGTCGCTATTTAATCATTTTAACGAGTCTAACGACAAGGAAAACTCGGTCCTTTTCATTTTTAGAGAGTCTGAAAAGGTACGGAAAGTTAACTCCAAAATTCCTTTTTCGTCATTTAATCCCTTAAGTCCGAAAAAGTATTAAACAATACAGAAGGGATGAGTTTTCGATTGCTTTAACGAGCTGAACAAAACAAGCGCTCGATCTTTTTGTGCAATAATCCCTCAGGTCCAAAAAGATTAAAATCTAGAGGAGGGATAGCTCTTCCGGTCCTTTTAATGAGCTGGAAGGCCAAAACTCGGCAAACTTTTCATATTTTACGAGTCAGTGAAAAGAGCTCAAAGAAGACTCGTCTTTTGAGGAACGAGTGATAAACAGGGATAGCAGCAGATTCCAGGTACAGGTTGGAATTCTCCAATCACGGCAGTGTCACAAGGATGGCTAAGTGAAATCACTCTTCGCAGCTGTTCCTCAAAATGGGTAAACAAACATATGGAGATGAACGATTGGCCAAATGAACGGATGGAGGTGATGGCATATAAACACGACCAAGGGCTTTTAATATGGCTGTTAAAGGTTACATTTCTCAAGGTTGTTTACCGGTTCATTTTTTCTGGATGAGCTTGAACTGTAGGGAAAGATTGCTCACAATTTATGTTTATTTTTTAACGAGCATGAACTCTGCTAAAACTGCTCGATTCTTGCGTTTATTTTTTAACGAGCATGAACATTGCTAAAACTGCTCGATTATGGATGCCCCTAGCATAATAATGCATACGAGGCATATGCCCCCTAAACTTTAAGGGGCGGTTCATTTTTTAACGAGCTTGAATGCGTTCAAACCTTGCTCAATTTATACCAGTCTTAATACAAGGAATGCCTTAGGTGAGGTAATCTTATTTAAGGAGTGATACCTCACTAATTACTCCAAATTGGCAGGTTTTAACTTTTTCCCTTCATCCTTTCTTTATTCAAGCTGGAAACGGCTAATCCTACGAGTTTAACGGGTTAGACCTACAGGTTTAAAGGGAGGACCTAAAAATTTAAAAAAATAAATAGTCGTCCCGTGCTTGCACTCCAAAAGGTTTGCATGCCCCCAGTTATAAAGTATAATTTCGAGATTCTGTCCTCTTACTTATTATCCGAAAAATGGTTTTGTTCGCTGCCACAAACTAAACTCTCTTTTCGGCGATGTATATCATTAGGTTGCTAAGGATGGTGACTACTTGTTTCAGAAATTTCATCTCTTTCTTTGGAGACTGTCCCTACTTATCCTTCAAAACATATTGTTTTAATGGGTGAGGCTTGACATTCAAAGATGGTGGCTACTTGCTGCCACAAATGGATCTCCTCCTTAGGAGAGCCTACGTTTTTAGACAAAGGGAAACAATCTTTTCGCTCACATAACTTTGACAAAATAATTTTATCCTAGAACAACCCTCTCTTCCTTTTTCAGACGGGGTACGGACTAGTCCATTCTTCTGCGGAAATTAACTTTATACCCAAGGTTTTCTCTACCCAAGGCAGGCCAGGGTGCATGCCCCCTGGGTCCCAGTTCTTCCTTTCCGAATTACTCGCATTCATCGGGAAGTAGAACCGGGGGTGGTGGCATTCCTTGAGTGAATAAACCATTAAGGGATGGTATTTGACTATTTGCGATGCGTGATCCTGGAAATGAAAGTTGGTCTACGAGCTTGACCATTCTTCCTTCGTGCGGAAAACACATAACTCTAAAGAGCGAGGACACTATTGCCTCCATGCAATATATATAGTCTCGTCCAAGGAGTAAGTTATAAACCAAGGGTCCCTGGACGACCATGATGTTCATATGAACTGTCTTCCCTTTCAATGTAACTGGAACATTGGGGAGAATCCCTAACGGGTGACTGGTTCCTTTATCAAAACCTGATAGATTTCTTATCTCAGGTAAAAGCGTCGGGCAACCCAGTGCTTTCCAAGCAATAGAGGAAAGGATACTCACAGATGCCCCTTCATCAATGATAGTTCCATCCATCACCATTCTGTAGATTTGGACTATGATTCTGAATGGGATACTGGCTGGTAACCGGGGTCTGCCTAGTTGATTCCAATCAAAGGATACAACTAGGTTGCTTGGTGGTGGGACCGAATATACGGCCGGATACGACCCTGACGATGTTCCTTCCTGCGATAAAGGAATGGGCGCATTGCCCTGATGCTCATCAGAGTCTGTGTTGATGAAAAGAATATGGACGGTGTCATCCTTATCCTCTTCAGTGAGGGTGTCATTTGAAGATGGGTCTTCAATGACGGAGTCATTGGAGGATGAAACCTCTGAAGGAAGAACCGGGTCGACTGCCGTTTCGACCTTTAGACTTTCGTCTGGTCTGGATTCAGCAGGTTCATTCTCAATGACCGACACTTCAACCGACCACTTGAGCGGGTCAGCTGGATTTTCAACTATCGAAGGATTAGGCGCGAGTTTTTGGCATCCAGGAGGAAGTCGTAACGGTGAAACCGGACAATCTTCCAAAACTCTCTTTTCCTCATCTAAGAATGGACATCGGTGGATGGCATGATCGCCTTCACACAACATACAGGGTGATCTTGGTCTCCCTCTTCGTCCTTCACTCTCGCTAGTTGACGGACTGCAATCAACATGACTACCAGAGGTTGATGCTACCGGATTGTGCAACCTTGGGGACTGGTCCCTTAGTATCCGGGGAATACAAGGACAATCACGATGGAAGTGGGCCCCTTTGCAAATGACACATGGCGATTTAGGCCCGGTCGGTGCAGTGTGTGGATTTTTGTCAGCTGTCTTTTGCTTGCCCCCAGTCGCCTTCGCCATAGGCCCCTTCTGCTTCTTTTCTCTTTTCTTCTTTTCCTTCTTCTCCATGGGAGGCTGACTTTTGCCGGCTCTACCTTGTGAAGATGAAGGATCAGAGGAAGAATTGTAAGAAGTGGAAGGCTGGTGGGTAGTTCTAGACTGGTCTGACTGTTGATTCGACTGCTCAGGATTAGTGGCGATCTGAACTACATTATTTGAAAAGAGCCATACAGGTAGGCCAATTGTCAATCCTGGAAGTGACAATGTGGCCATATGAGGTGTACCAACATCTCCCCAAGAGGAGAAGGGATTTGGACTTCCACCAAGGTTACTTCCTTGGTTGGTGGGCTCCATACTTTTCAACTGAAAGATCAATGTGGGAATAACAGGTGATTATGTTCCGCTTAAAATAAATTTTCTTAACGACGCTTTTAGACACAAACTTGCTTTTTCATGTTTTAAGAGTCGAGAAAAAGCTAAAGATGACTCTAGTCGCCTTCGATGTTTTAACGAGCCCGAAGTGACAAATGCTCGGTTGGACCTTTTCAGTTATAGAGTTTGAAAAGGGCCAAAAGAAACTGCTCTGGAGATCTAGGCAGAGGGTGTGCCAAACCTTTCGCGAAACCACAGAATACGTTTTACGGTACGGGTGGTCGATCTTCGTGAATGCTGTGTTCACTGCATCGCGATCAGTAGGGCGGCCGACACGGCTTCCTATGGATAAAGGATAATTGCCTATAGGGGTCTCCCAATATATACGCGACGGTACGTGGGAGCACAAGTCCGTATTAGTGCCACCGACTCTCAGGAGGAATCACCCACCTTCGTAGAGATCGACAGTCACTATGTTTAACGACGCCGGAACACGTCTCTACCTAGACCTCTATGTGTTTGCGTTATGTTACAAAGCGTTGTTATGTAAATTGGATTTATTTTAATGTTGATCTTGCTTAGCAGTTTGCCTTTAAGGATCACCATGAGATGTATGTAACAAATTCCTGAATGCAGTCTAAGATGAGAAGCAAACTTTTCAATCTTTCAACTTTGAAAACCTTAACTACTGAGGGAAAAGAAAGGCAAATATTTTCACACAGATCATAGAGCACACACTAAATGCAATTTTTTCCTAAATCGTCAAGCAAACAGTCAAATGCAAAATGCACAATGCATGTATTTTCTTTTCCCTTTCTTAATGTAGATGGGTTACAAAAAGAAAGTTGTTATATAACTTTGATTTCGATTTAAAGTGAAAACAAACAAGCTTGTCCAAAATCAAAAGACACCTTAAGATTTACTTGCTTAATCACTGGAAATGCATGAAATCAAACCATAATGACGAAAGTAAAATGACTAATCAGCTATGGATAGCAAACAAGCTAACTCTTTAGACCAGCAAAATGCCTAACACAGGTTCAGATCTAAGAGGCCAAAAGCAAGACTAGTTTACTCTTCGTTATGGGAAATTGTAAATGAGTAAGAAATACAAAAGAACAAGTACAATTTCGTTATATAACAGAGGCAGAATGATGGCAAGTAATGTTGGTTTCAGAACAGGTGCAAGACTGGTAACTGGCAGCCAAATCTATAGTGAAAACAGGCAAGAGAAAAGGAGGAAACCCCAACAGCACTAGGCAAAATTGGGCCAACGCAGGTGCTGCACAGCCAGTCTGGCTCTCAGCGCAGGTAGCCCCTTCGGGACCTGCGTTGCAAAGCAGGTAGCCTGTGTACTACCTGCTTTGGAAAACGAAAGTTGCGTTTTCACAGTTTCCGGGTCATAATTTTCTCAAAAATGCACAGTTTTTGCTCAAATCAAAAGCAATCAGTCAAGCACACTCAAAGGGATGATAAGGAAGGTGAAAAGCTATCACTAAGAGCTTACAAGGATCCTTGTAGATCAGCTCTTCAAATCATGAACTTGCTCAGAAATGAGCTAGAGTAGCTGCCCTCTACTTCGCTTTTGATATAGTCAAAAGCTTTTCGATTTGGTACTCTTTTGTTCAGGAAATGAATAGCAAAATACTACAAACACAATCAAATGGATACGATCCCCAGCGGAGACGCCAGTTTGTTGTAGGGAAAAGTATCCGACTCGGATGACCCTATCCCACTCTAAGGGTGATAGTACCTCAGCAACAACTGTAAAGAAAACTACTTAAGGTTTACTTCTTTATGAAAGCAAAAGAGAGTGGAGAAATGCACTAACCGTTGCCTTGCACTTAATGTCGAATCCAAACTCTTTTCTTTGGCCGCTTGCTCCTAGCTCTTTGCTCTTTTGCTGGCCCAGCTACAATGAGATCCTGCAAAATAACAAAGAAGGAAACTACAAGAGGCATGCAATCATAACTGGTTCAAGGACTAGTGTAAACCAAATATACAATTATCACAATATATCATTGAAACAAGAGCATATAGAAGAACCTCAATAGCTTTTATTAATGAAGAAGTAAAGGTTCTGAGAGCGTTACAACCATTGAAGGCCCCAATCCAGCAACACCTCCAGCAGAAAGAATTTCTCTTCTTCACCTCTCTCAAGCAATCACCCAATAGCTCTATAGTGAAACCAACAGCATATCATTACTTTGCACAAAATTCCAGCCTCCTGAGCTCATAGGAGAGAGCTCAATATATAGATGAATTGAGAAAGGATGAGTCAGCTTGCAACTGATGTGTAGCTGCCTTGTGTCCTCTCTCTCTTCAGTTAATCTTTAGTTGATCTTCAGTTCTTGAGTCCACTTGGAGAACCTTGCTTCCACTTGGAGAAACAGAGCCTCTGACTCATCACAAGGCGAAATCCCTGATCCAAGTGTCATTTTTGGAGCAATGACTCAGTGTGCCACTTGTCCCATCTCGCTCAGCGCAGGTGGCCTTTGTTCCACTTGCTTTGCAACACAGGTACACCATGGAGGATCTGAGTTTCAGCGCAGAAGCCTAGTGGAGCACCTGCTTTGATTTCAGGATTGCTTGTTTTTTAGTGTTTTCAGGTGGAGAACTGATCTGAGAGATGTTGGTTTGCTGACCTTGTTCCTCTAGGGGTAGGAACATCATGTTTAGGGAACTTTGGATCCCTTGGATTATTGACAATTCATGCCTGTTGCTGTAAGGCACAAAATTGTCTATAACACTCCTTAGCTCAGATCAAGCAATGTATCATCAACCCAGAACTTGCATACTAGATCTCTTTCTTCATTAGATATTCAAGACTTTTTCCATGCTCTAGCCTAATGATCTTCTTCTCCTTATATAGCATTAGGCCCTCCTCAATACCACGGGCCAAAACCATAGTAATACAATACCATCAACTTCAAAACTCGGGATCAACACGATTGTCGAGATACCTTGGTCCAAAAACATAGGCTCAAGTATCGAGGACTAACTACCACGGACCAAAGGGAAGCTTCTCGACATGTACGCTCTTTTCTGTTCATGAAACTGTGTGTATACGCGACTTCGTATATAGCAAGACTGCATATCCGCGACTTAGTATATAGTGTACCTGCGTGTATACGCATCTTGGGCTTAATGAACCTGCGTATATGAACTTTCTCTTCATTCTTGTAGTCTGGACTGAGATCTTTCATCAAAGAGAGTTGCCATCAAGGACAACACCTGTACCGTAGCGCCAAACCTGTGCCAAAATGCCAACAAGCTATTAGGGGTCAAATCCATGAGAAGAGGGGTGGTTTCAACCATATCTAAACTAAGAATATGAATATAGGTAGTGGAACCGCTTGCCTCTAAAACCAAGGAAACCAATTCATTACAGCTCAAAACTACTTGGAACTTGATATATCTACCCTATGAGGTGTTTTTCATCCATATTTACATCAAATACATCATTTACCATGCATACATTTACCAAGGAATGAGGAAAAAGTCAATTTCAAAGAAAACTAAGAAAAAACTAGAAATTTAAGCAAAACTGGCAAACATCAGTTTAATGCATAGCGCCAATAATTTAATGTGCAGTGCTTTTTCATGGCCAGTTTTGGAGGCCTTTCCGAAGTCCAAATCAGGTGCAGGATAGCTCATTGGAAAGCCTGTCGAGTCTAATTTCCAGAAAACCTTGCATTTCAGAATTTGGAGCTCATTTTCCCTTCCAAAATTTGATTCTCCCAAGACTACTTCTTGTGTGGAAAAAAAGTGGCAGAGAGGGCATTTTTTGGGTGTTTTTTGCCCTTTTGGAGACCTAGAACTTGTCAAAAATTCCTCGCCATTTTTTAGCTTTCATAATTTTCCATGCTGATTTCAAAAATGTAAACCATTTTGCAAGAATATGTCCCCAACAAAATCACAGCGCCGGTGGCACTGCGCACCTATTGGAAAAGCCCGTTTTTTAATTTCAAAAATTCAAAAATGTCAAAAATTTCTCCAAATTTCTTGAAATTTTGCATGAATGATCCTTTTTAAGTGATTTTATGAGCCAATGATGCTTCAGACAAGATCTTGAGTTTATCTTTCTCTTTTCTGTTCCTCAATACTCTTCTTAGTTTGGCTTTTAGCCTCTTTGTCCTTGCATTACAAATCTTGTTCCGGGTTAGGTAGTGATAGGCTAAGTGACAAAGCATTTTCTTCTCTTTGTTTGCCTTCTCAAGCAACCTCTCCAAGTGCATGTTCATCTTCTCCAACCAAGACTCCTTGTAATTCTCTATCTCTTGTTCAATGGAGGTCAACTTGACCTTTGCCTTCTTGGCCCTTTGCCAGTTTTCTTTGATGATTTGCAGCTCCATGAGGTCTTGTTTGTTGGTAAGCTGCTTGTTTTCTTGCTGAAGGTCTCAGTCTCGTTGACCTCTTGTTATCTTAAAGGCCCTCCTTCCTCTTGAGGCACTGAGGAAAATATCTGAGGTCCCTCTCCATAGGTTTTAATGATGTAGTAGCTGATGAGGAATGAAGGGATGAGGTGGGGACAAGATGAGTATGAAGAGATTTTAAAAGATAAGATGAGTGAGGTGTATGGGGATGGTGAGTGCTTGAGGGAGTGAAGGTTTTGAGGTTTTAGGGAATGAGGGGAATGAGGGGATTGAATAGGGTTTTGGAATGTAGGAGAAGGGTTTGACAGGTAAGTAGGAGTAGTGAAGATGTAGGATTTGGGAGTTAGGGTTTGGGAATAATGTATAGGGTTAGGGTTTTATATGGAGGGTAGGGTTTTGGGAAATGAGCTCTAATGAATTAGGGATATGGGAGGGGACTTAGCAAAGTAGGTGAAAAATGGAATAGGATAGCAACAGTAGATGTTTTACAACTTATGAGAGGTGATTTAGTGATCAGTTTAGGGTTTTGAGAAGAAATTTAAAGACAACTAGGGTTTATTTTAGATGAGACCACACAACTCAATAAACCAAGCAACAAATCTTCTTCGACAATGTGTATGACTGTACTTGCTTGGAAGAATAATTAAATATCTTTGGAGGTGTTTTGATGAAAAATTTTAGGTGTTTTCAACAGGTGCACAACACCAATTTAATGCGCAGCGCCAGTGTAATTTTACACTGGAAACCTGCCACAGGTGCGCAACACAAATTTAATGCACAATGCCTTTTTGCAGACCACTTTTGGGGGCCTTCCTAGTGTCCAAATTGGGCTCGGGATAGCTCGTTGGAAATATTGTCAAATCTACCTTCCAAAACATCTTGAATTTTTCAATTTGGAGTTTATTTTCCCTACCAAAAGTCAAATCACCCAAGACTGGTCAAAATGTGTAAAATGAGGCTGCCTAAATGCAGAGTGTTGTTGCAGTCAACTTTTGAAGGTCTTCCTCAACTCCAAATTGAGCTCATGATAGCTCATTGAAAATCTATTTGTGTCTAGTTATCATTGGATGCATCCAGCAAGTCATTTGGCCAACCAAGCTAGGAGAAATCTTGATTTTCCCAAGGCCACTCCAGAAGTACATCAATTCTCTTGAGGAAACTGTATTTTTGACATTTCTCTAAAACCATGACACCTGTCTAAAAAGTGAAGGAGGTTTTTCTTCCTTCGCCTATTATGGACAAAAACCTCTCTCACGTTTTCCAAATTCATTTTTTCCTGCTCAAAAACATCATTTGAATAAAACCTATCCCGATGTGTGGAACAGAGGATTTGTAGAAATGAAGGGAAATGAAGGGGCTAAGAGGATTCTAAATTCTTGAGAAAATTTTGGGAAGTAGGGAGGGATGTTAGGAAGTAAGGGAATGTGAAATTTTAAATATTTAGTGAGGGGAAGGGGTCCAAAAGGGAAAAACACAGGCCTAGCCTAGAAAATTGTCAAATTGTGGAAAGAAGCTAGGGTTTGTGGGAAAATGATGAATTTGAGGGATATCAGTGATGGGAAGTACTTAAGAATGTACATTAAGGATAGAGGAAGGTATATGAACATCAGGATACATTTTTTTTTATTATTTGAGCATCCAAGAGAAATTACCTTCAAAACCCTAAGAGAGGGAAATGAGCCTTACCCATGTACAACTGAAACACAAACAAGGTGTAAAATGACCCATTGGAACCTGAAATGATGATGAAAACCATTTAAATGATGGTACACTTAGCTGAATGGTGACATGGATTGACACTTGAAAACTTTGGAAGGAGTGAAGAAAAATACTAGACCTAATACCTAGTGACCAAATTTTACTTGAAGATTCTCTGAAATGACAAATTTTGTCTGTAACATCCTAAAACCACTTTGTAAGAGCATATTTGATCACTGGTGGAAGGCTTCAAAGACTAAAACTAACAAGATCAATATGAAAAATGACCACAGTATTTGGATATAGAATAGTCATTATGACAACCTAATTAACATTCCAATCTTGGTGCAAGTACCCTCACATATAGTGGAGGACCCTCTAGGAGGGTCTAAGTGAGTTTGACCAATGTTTATCCTAGGTACAATGAGGACGTCCCCTCTCACCAACACCTTATGTATGATCCCTAAGGTAAAATCCACTACGGTAACCACCTACAAAAACCCATCCCAAGGGGATAGTTGATAGTCAAACGCACATGAAAGGGCAAGGTAATAGACCTAAAATCCCCTTAAGGGGTTCCTCAAAGCGAGGGTAGTCTTCCTAAATTATCCCCAAGTGTTTTATAACACTGCTTGTAATACATGCAAATAAGCCCCACCAAGACCAATGAAGCAGGGTAGATTATTTCACTGGGCTCAATGTGGCCTCGTGCTTAACTCCTGTGTGAGAGGAGCTTCCCAGAAATGTGATGCAGTAAATGGATTTTCATTCCCTAACTCAAGATTCTAGCTTTTTTTTGTAGCCTTGGAGATTTTAAACTTTCCACCTATTCCAAGGCCCTACTCCTAATATAATGTAGATGTGCTACTAGAGAATGTAAAAAATTATAATCAATTTTATTAAGCTTTCATTTTATGGTTTTCATTTACTCAATAGGTATATGGAGTGGAAAAAAAATGGTGTTTTGACACAAATCAAAATCTCAAATGCACAAAATGAAAATGCAAGCTTTTCACTTCAATGAATTCTAGCTACAATAAGGAATAATAGGTTTTAATTAAAGAAAAAAGTGTAACATTCAATGCAAGAAATGTGAACTACTCTTTGATTGCAAATCAAAGAAACTATACAATACATGATTATAAAAAATGAAAGATAAGAAATACTCCACCCATGAACTAGAATGCAAGATTTTCCTTCTTTTTCTTTGCTTTCCAAATGCACTAAAAAAATAAAAAAAGTAATTTTTTCTTCCTTACTTTAAAACAAGATGAAAGAATTCAATGATGATTCAAGTCATGGAGTAAAAAGATGCAAAAAAAATGTGCACCCAAAAAATCAACAAAAATTAGAAAAACATTTTTGGTGTGTGATATATTCTTTCCATGACTAGTCACACGTGAATGGGGGGGGGGGGGGGGGGGGGGGGGGGGAAAGGGGGATTGATAACCCCCTTTGTTTGTTTCATCGGGTGCAGTAGGGGGGTCACAGGGGGCCCACGTCCCCCCTATCAGGGGGTTTCAGGGGGATGGTAATCCCCGTGCATAGGGTCTAGGGCAGTGTCCTAGGAAGACAAAATTGGACCCTATATTAGGTGGGTGGACCTACCTACGGTTTTGTGCATGTGTTTTGCACATGGTTTTGGGCATGATGGTTTTCTACCCATGGTATTTTGTACATATGGTCAAGGGAACTATGGTTATGTTCTAATCCAAGCTTAATGGACTGGGGTTTATGAATCCTTCAACATGTATATATATGTATTGTAACATTGAAAGGAACATAATGAAAAATCAATCTGGTAGTTCCGATTTTGGGATGTAGTGGAAAATATCTCTGTATTTATTTTGTGTTTCTCGCCAATATATATTTTCCATTTTTTAAGAATTTGTTTGCAGGTAATTTATGTACAGGATTAAAACCTACAAACACTTCCAACACACACTCAAAAAAAATGGTTAAAAAACACACAAAAAGGACCGGATCGGAAAAATTTAGACTCTAAATAGATACTAGACAAACTCAAAACCACATCAAAAGCATATCTAAGATCAATTCGAGTGAAATCCTAGGAAAATTTTAATTTTCCAGGAAGTGTCATATGTTGCAGTGCAAACTAATGGCATAGACAGGTTGTATCATGATTTCTAATCTACAGAGTGTGATAGTGTCCCAATGTTCCCAATGGAAGGGTGCGACAGGTGAAAAAACCAAGAAAAATAAAAAATTATTTCCAATATATAAATGGATATGTGTTTTAAGAGTCAAATATGGCTCTCCAGTGACTCAAAAAGCATAAATACTCAAGAAAACAAGGATGCAATCAAGTAAAACGAATATAAATAATAGATCTAAAGATCGTTCCCTAGTATGGTCACCAATTTCGTTGATAGACAAATCCCTATTGTGGACAAGAGCATTCTCCCTAAATCTAGAACCCTAATGATCAAATCATAGATGAGAAGCAATGTGATCAGTGATTTGTACCTTGTTAACCAACGCTTTTCCTCTATAGTTTCTTGTAATACTTAGCTTCCTTCTTTGTCTTTAGTCTTTGTGAAGAAGAGACCTACATATAGAAAAAACAAACAGGATATCAAAGCGCATATATATAAATATGATTTGAAAAATACCTATACATATGATCAAGGAAATATGTAATAAAAACCATCAAATGTAAACAATATTTATGGGAAAGAAATGTATAACTATATTAATCATGAAAGAAGTGGTTACAACCTAAGCCTTGATGTTGTAGGTCCCCTTCTAGTTTGTTCCTTCATTCCAATGCCTTGCCTTCAAAATTATTGTGATCAAAAGGTTGGTATTTCAGTAGAGTTTCACTAAGCCAAGATCTTTCTTGAGATTTGTTAACTAGCCATCTCAATGGGAGATGGTTGTACTTGTAGGCTTGGGAAAGGATAGGAGGAGGATAAGGGATGGAGATCCACATCATTCAGAGGAGATGTCATCCACAAGGATTCTAAAATAGAAGCTTCTCATTCCTTTTATAATTTTACCTTTGTCCAAATAGTGTCGCACATTTTGAATAGGAAAAGTGAAATAGTGTCACAACACAACAGGTATACATCATGCAAAAACCTAGCAATGTCACAATTAATCATAGTCCAACTTGTGATATCCTTTGAAATTAGGGTTTTTTAAAGGTATTTTCACAAGATTCTTATCTTCTAGAGTAAGTTTTCCTTCCATCTTATTCATGGATTGATGGAAGTTATGCTTCGAATGGTAAAGGATAAGGGTACAACATCAATTGCCATGAATGTGACAAAATAATGTGTAAGAATTAATCTATCAATATTTGCAAGTTAACCTAAAATTTTTGCAAATACAATTTATTTACGTTTTTATTTAAATTACAATATTTTATTTTCGAATTTTCAAAATTAATATTCCCATTTTTTTTATTGGTTGAACATAATTAATGTGACTAAATAACTCCTGGTGGATGGCTATTTTTTTCACATTTTTCAAACATTTAAATTAGTTTTTAAAATAGAAAATAGTTAAATTATTTGACTGGGTTAATGGATGGCTCTAAGACTTGAACAGTGAGTTGTACTCTCTAATTGAGCCACAACACTACCGTCGATTTTGGTTTTTCATTCCATGTCACTTCTTTTGACGAGTGAGTCCCATAAGAGATCTAAATTGCATAGTTCATCAGCTCTAAGACTTGAACAGTGAGTTGTACTCTCTAATTGAGCCACAACACTACCATCGATGGTGGTTTTTCATTCCATGTCACTTCTTTTGACGAGTGAGTCCCATAAGAGATCTAAATTGCATAGTTCATCATTGTCTTTCTCAGAGACCATCAGTACAATCGGTGACACCATTGCAAACAGTGGCTTATCTTGTGGAAATATAGTAATTTACATGCATTCAAGCAAGGTGATATTTAACAATGTGAGTGAATGCATTTTTAACTTTTCTACTAAGTTAGATTTATGGAATTCAACTAGCTTAGTCTGGAAAATGATGTGAGAGAATCCATTTTCCTTTATGGAGACCTCACACAGGCCACCAATGACACCTTCAACAATCATCCCCATTCCAACTTCTGTGGTAGTAGCAAATTCAGGAAGAAAGTCATTTTCCATAAGGTTCATCATCTATAACTAAATGGACCCAAACACTCTATTTACTAAAACCAATGCCAACGAACAAATATTGGCGGAGATCAAGAGGCCTTTTGAGTTTTATAATGATGAGGATATGACCATAGCCTGGGCACGACCCTTACAATTCTCAATGTCTGTTATGTCCCTATACTACTAGTGTAACCCCTTATTGTTATTAGTACAACCCCCTTATTATATTGTTGTGCCCATGTAGTCCCCATATTGTTATTATTGTGCCCCATAGAAGCCCACTATTAGTATTATTGTTCCCTTACATTATTATTGTTATATCAGCTATAATTATATTATGACTCCTTATACTCCTATATATATAAAGGGGGTCTTGTCATTTGTATCATCGAAGAATTGTTCATTTTTATAATGTAAAGTAGGTTGCCCCCTCGAAGAGGCTTATTTCTAAGGCGTTTATCTATATTTTCTATCTTTTTGTAAGCTGGTTTCATAACATTTGGTATCAGAGCTTTGGATTCTAGGGTTTCACTGCTCCAAATAGGTCATCGTGGAATTTTCGCTATAACTGCTTTTATGTGACCCATTGAGGCAAAATCGTGCTGAACCTTGGGTCCGAATTTCAAAGCTTGTCTTGCTATATTTGCGAAGATATGATGTGAGGAAGTTAGGATTTTTGAAAGCTCTAGAATTTCATCTAAAATAGTTCATCATGGAATTTGTTCTATAACTTTGTTGATATGAAGTTTTAAAAGCTACAAACAAAACCCATTTGAGAATAAATTGATCTGAACCTTGGGCCCGAATTTCAGATCTTGTCTCACTATATTTGCAGATATATGATCTAAGGAAGTTATGGTTTTAGAAGATGCCTGAATTACATCTTAAATAGGTGACTTGGGGAAAAATCGTCCTTACTATCTCTGTGAGCATTAGATTTAAATTTCATAAGAAGTTACAGAAAGATGACAGACTGTAGTTTTCTGTGTATATTTCTCATATCCGAAGGTCAAAACAGTGACACCTGGCACTTCATACAAGTTCTCTCTCCTTAAAAGGTATATAATAAGGTCATCTTGGAAGATTGTGCATAACTCTTTCTTGGAGAATCCAGTTTCCATCAGACTGGTGGAATTGGAAGGAGGACACAGAGGGCTACTGTAGGTCGTGATTTCAAAACTAGAAGATCCTATATTACAAAGTTACAGTCATTTCAAGATTGAGCTCCCAAAATCAAGAAAAGGCAATATGAGGAAATTTGATGGCAAGGATCCGGTAAATTGGATACTACAGATGGAGAAATATTTTGATCTACATGGTGTACCACTATTACAAAAGGTACGTATTGCATCTAATTATTTAGAAACAAATCAATTTTTATGGTATTGTTATAGACATTTTTGGGCACTACAACCCCAAGCATGAAATGTCCATAAACCAAGGGCTCCTAACTCCCTAAAAGTGTTGTTCTAACCCCTAAAGGAACAAGGTCAACAGATTACAGCTTCTCCCAGAAGTTCTCCATGAAAAACTGCTCAGAATTGGTCAAAACAGGATCATTTCAGCTGCTCCACTGGCCAGGTGTGTTGCATCTCACCTAAATACACTATGTGGGTGCATTTCATTTCAAAAATCCCTTCTATGGGGTGCGATGGGTGAGAAATTACAAATGGCAGTGTCATTCTGCGAGGTGGAGAGGCAATGGAAGCTTCCAGAAACTTCTCCTGTGACACTTGCCTCACTGAATTCGACCAAGGATGAGTAAGAGATCATCAATCTCCAAGTGGAAGCAAGAACTATCAAAGGGAAGACACTAATAAAATCATAAGCTAACTCATCTCCATTACAGATATCTATATATGGATCCCTCATCCCAGAGATCCAAAGGCTGGAATTTTGCATATTGTAAGGAATTGTTGTTGGTTTCTTGAGACAAACATCAGATTGTTGGGTGATCTAAGCTTTGTATGAGGTGAAGAGGGGATTCTTTGCTGAGAGGTTGAAGCTGGGTCAGAACAACTGGTTGTAACTCCTCTTGGCTCTTTCTTGTTTATCAATAAAAGCTATTCTAGTTTTCCTCCATACTCTTGTGTCACTGATATTTGTTGCATTTGTATGGTCAATTTACATCTGATCCTAGATTGTTTATGATTATAGATCCATGTCTTTGTATAGTGCTATGCTATTGTGATCTTACAGGTACTTTGTGAAGTTGGGCGTGCAAGGGAATAGGTAGCGAAAGACTATCAAAGAAGAGAGGAATCAAATCAAGGGATTAGCGCAAGACAGAGGTTGGTATTCTTGTTCCTCTCTATTTATAATTCATAAAGGAAAACGAAAGTAGCTTTACTCTGTTTGTTTCTAAGGCAGCTGTCACACCTTAGTGGGATAGAGCAGTTCTATATAGACACTTTTCCCTGTAACAAAATGGCGACTCCACTGGGGAAGAATTAGTTTGTTTGTTTATCATTCCTTGTTGTCTATTTCATAAAATTACATGTAGCATTCGAACTGCATTTTCCATAGCAAATGCAAAATAGATAAATGCTACTTCAGTCCATCTACTGGATCTGTTTATGATTTAAACAACTGATTCACAAACTCTCTGATTGCCCTTGTGATAGCTCTTAGATCCTCCTTAGATCTACCCCTGATTGTTGCATTATTGATTACCTTTTGCTCGGCCAAAACCCATGAACTGAACTGCAAACTGTGACCCGGAACCCAAACAGAGTCTCGTTTCTGGCCCAGCGCAGGTACTGTTCAAAGAATCTGAACTTCAGCGCACTTCCCGAGTAGAGAAGGTGCGCTGATCAGACTAGGCTTTGTGCAATGTTGGTTTCTGTGATTCATTCTTTCCAGTTCTATTCCTGAATTTTGTTACCTGTGATCAGTATATGTATGTTTGAAACCCCTTTCCCTTGCTGTTATTCCGCCTCCTTTGTACAAAATAACTGTAAATGTTTTTTTGTGTTTGTTGAGTCATTTTCAGTTCTCCTTTGCAAAAGTAGCATAATCGTACTGTCGTCCTTTGATTTGAAACTGTCACAAGTGTCGATTTCAATCGTAGGAAAGAGTTTGATTGCTGTTGATGGTCGATTATCCTGTTACTATTTTTTTTGGTCTAAATTTGTAATTTTCTAGTGTCAAAAACGAGTATTCATTTCAAAATCATAAGGTGTTGTGATCGTCTCCATTTTTGATTTCGAAAAGAAACTTGTTGATATTTGTCGTTTGAAAAGAAATTCAGATTTGTGCATCAACTTTCTTTTTATCATTCATATACTAATAAAGTCGAAAAAAAATACATGCATGTGCATTTGCATATAGACAGTCTGATTGGTTTGATTTAGGAAAGTGCATTTAGAGTGTGCTCTTTGCTCTTTGTGAAAAGATTCTGTCTTTCTTTCCTTAGTAGCTAGGATTTTCATTGCACAAAGAAGATAAAAAGATTGTTTATCATCTTAGATTGCATTTTAGGAATTACATCTACATCTCGCGGTGAACCTGAAAGGCAAACTTTATAAACAAGATCAACTATAAAATAAATTCAATGAATCTAACAACGCTTTGGAACTTAACGCACAACATTTAGAAGTCTAGGCTAGAGACGTATTCCGGCGTCATAAAACCTGGTAACTGTTGTTCTCACTGATGGTTGGGTGATTCCTCCACTTTGAGATGATAAGTTCCAGTACGGACTTGTGCTCCCACGTACCATCGAGTATATTTTGGGAGACCCCAATAGGATTAATCCTTTATCCATAGGAAGCCGTGTCTGCCGCCCTATCGATCGCAATGCATTAAACACATCATTCGGGAAGATTTACTGTCGTACCGTAAAAAGTATTCTACAGTTTTGCTATTAGTTTCCTAATCCCTCTACCTATATTTCCAGAGAAGTCCCTTTCTTTCCTTTTCAGACTCTTTAACATAAAAGGTCCATCTGAGCACTTGTCACTTCAGGCTCATTAAAAATCGAAGGAGACTAGAGTCATCTTTTGTTTTTTCTCGACTCTTAAAATTTGAAAAAACAAGTTGTGTCAAAGCGTCTAAAATTTATTTTAAACGAAATATTCATTACCCATTTCCTACGTTGATCTTGGGTTGAGAAAATGGAATCCACCAACCAAGGAATTCCCCTTCGAGGAAATCCTATTCCCTTCTCCTCTTGGGGAGATGTTGGTTCACCCCATATGGCCACATTGTTGCTTCTAGGACTGACAATCGGCTTGCCTGTATGGCTCTTCTCAACCTCTGTCGTTCAGAACACCACAATTCCTGAACAATCGAATCAGCAACTAGAAGATTCCAGAGTTACCCACCAACCTTCTACTTCCTCTAATTCTTCCTCTCCTCCTTCCTCTTTGCTTGATGGGGCTGGTAAAGCCAAAAGTCAAGTACCTGAGAAGAAGAAGGAAAAGAAGAAGAAAGAGAAGAAGAAGAAGGAGCCAAAAGCGAATGGGAGCAAACAAGTGTCGTCTAGCGAAAATCCACACACTGCACCGACCAGGCCTAAATCGCCATGTGTCATTTGCAAAGGAGACCACTATCATAGAGATTGTCCTTGTATCCCTCGAATCTTAAGGGACTGGTCTCCTTGTTTGCACAACCCGGTGTCGTCAACCTCTGATGATCATGTTGAAAACACACTGTCAACTAGTGAAAGTGAAGCCCCAGGACAAAAAGGAAAATATAGATTTCCTTGTAAATTGTGCGAAGGCGATCATGCCGTCTACCATCGTCCCTTCTTAGACGAGGCTAAAAGAGTTTGGGACGATCATCCGGTTTCACCGTTACGACTTCCTCTTGGATATAAAAAAATCTTGCCGAGTCCGTCACTAGTTGAAAATCCGGCTGGCCCACTCAAGTGGTCGGCTGAAGCATCTATCATTGAAGACAAACCATCTGAACCCATACCAGACGAAAGTGAAAAGGTCAAGGTGGCAGTTGACCCAGCCTTGCCTTCAGAGGTTCCATCTTCAGATGATACAGTCACCGAAGAGAACAAGGATGACACCGTCCAAATTATTTTTATAAGCACAGACTCCAACGAACATGGGGGCAATTTACCCGTTCCTTTACCGCAGGAAGGAAGTTCGTCAGAGTCGTACCCGGCCGTCTATTCGGTCCCACCTCCAAGCATCTATCATTGAAGACAAACCAAGGATAATTTTAGGGGCGAATGTTCGCCCTTTGGCGAAATTAAGGGGTTTTAAATTTTTAGTGGGCGAATATTTTGTATCATAGTACATTTTTACAAATTACCTCAAATAGCCCACCTTATTTTAAGGGAGAGGGTAAAAAAGGTAAATTTAGCCCTTGGAATTAGGACTTACAACCTTCCATTCGCCCATTTTCAAGAATAGGTTTTATTTAAGTGAATCCATTCGCCCATTTTCAAGAATAGGTTTTATTTAAGTGAATCCTATGGGCCAAATACCATATTTATAAAAGAGGCATGGTAAATTAATAAAAATATAAATAAATGAGAGGTATGGTAAATAAATAAAACATTTCTTATATTTACTCCATAAGTCACCTTATATACATGTAAGGGTGTAAACAAATAAAAATATAAGTAAAGTGAAGGTATGGTAAATAAATAAAACGTCTTTTTATACTTACTCAAAAGGTATGGTAAATAAATAAAAATATAAATAAACTAGACGTGTCGTAAATAAATAAAACCTATTTTTATATTTAGTCCATAAGCCTCATTCTATTTATGAAGGCTCAAGAAAGAGGTTTTATTTAAGTGAATCCTATGGGCCAAATACCATATTTGTAAAAGAGGTATGGTAAATTAATAAAAATATAAATAAACGAGAGGTATGGTAAACAAATAAAACATTTTTTTATATTTACTCCATAAGTCACCTTATATTTACGAACACTCAAAAAATGGGTTATATTTAGGTGAAACCTATGGCCAAAATACTATGGGACAAATACCATGGACTAGATTGTTATTAATACCATGCAAAAAACCATTATTAAACCTAATATTAGAATTAAAAATGGCACATGGTATTGAATGGTATTCACCAAAATGGCACATGGTATTGACCCATGGTATTCACCAAAATGGCACATGGTATTGACCCATGGTATTCACCTGGAATGTAGCCTATTTAAATGGGGAATTAAACCAGCATGTAGCCTATGCTAAGATTCACTAGGACTTTACAAAGTTTTATTATTTAGTTAAAGACTCGCCAAGATCTTACAAGATTTTATAATTGAGTAAAATATTCGCCATGCCTGGTGAGAGATTCGCCAAAAAAATATATATACATATTATATTATTGATAAAATCGCCTTCCATTTTTCCTATGTACCATGGAGATTCGCCCATTTATTATATTTATAAATTTAGGGGGGGTTCTTAAAATTTTCCTTAAGACAAACCATCTGAACCCATACCAGACGAAAGTGAAAAGGTCAAGGCGGCAGTTGACCCAGTCTTGCCTTCAGAGGTTCCATCTTCAGATGATACAGTCACCGAAGAGAACAAGGATGACACCGTCCAAATTATTTTTATAAGCACAGACTCCAACGAACATGGGGGCAATTTACCCGTTCCTTTACCGCAAGAAGGAAGTTCGTCAGAGTCGTACCCGGCCGTCTATTCGGTCCTACCTCCAAGCAACCTAGTTGTCTCCTTCGACTGGAATCAACTAGGCAGACCCCGTTTACCAGCTAGTATACCATTCCGAATCATTGTTCAAATATATAGAATGGTTATGTCTGGTACCATCATAGATGAAGGGGCTTCTATGAGTATCCTTTCCTCAACTGCTTGGAAAGCGCTTGGTTCGCCATCGCTTTTTCCTGAGATGAGAAATCTAACAGGCTTTGATAAAGGAACCAGTCGACCGTTAGGGATCCTTCCCAATGTGCCCATAACATTGAGAGGGAAAACCGTTCAAATGAACGTAATGGTAGTTCAAGGGCCCCTGGATTATAATCTACTCCTTGGATGAGACTATATTTATTGCATGGGAGCGATTGTCTCCTCACTCTTTAGAGTAATTTGTTTTCCGCACGAAGGAAGAGTGGTCAAGCTCGTGGACCAGCTTTCATTCCCTGGATCACGCATAACAAATAGTCATATACCATCCCTAAATGGTCTTTTCACGCAAGAAATGTCTCAATCTCCAGTCTACCTGCCTGATGAGCGCGAGTGATTCGGGGGACATGACTGAAACCCAGGGGGCATGCACCCTGGTCTGCTTCGGCAGGAAAAATTCGGGTATAGGGTAGGTTTCCACGAGAGTATATGACCTCCATACTCTCGTCCGTGATTGGAAGAGGGAGTTGGACTGGAATAAGATCCTCTTGTCAAACTTATGTGAGATGGCGGGCATCGCCTCTCACCTTTGTTTATTTCGATAAACATCTCCGAAGAAATGTTTTGTTTACGCCGTAAATAGAACAATCTTTGGTAACCTGTAAGAGGTAGGCCTTTCCCGGTAAAATAAATGTTTTAACAGAAAGAAGAAGGGGTAACCTTGAAACTCTTTTTTATACCTGGGGGCATGCAAACCGGAAAGAAGAAGGGGTAACCTTGAAACTCTGTTTTATACCTGGGGGCATGCAAACCTTTTGGCATGCAAGCAAAGAGCGATCATTTATCTATTTTTTGGACTGGTCGTTTCCTAACTTGCATTAAGAAAGGATTTGGGGTGAAACTCCAAAAGTTGCCGTTTTTATGAGACCTTCTTATCACACGACTGGATTAATCGAGCAGTTTTAGTGCGGACTTCATGCTCATTAAAAAATAAACATAAGCAATGAGCACATGTTCCCCCAGAGTTTAAGCTCATTAAAAAATGAAGCAATTTACGATAAATAACCATTGTGAATGTAATACTTCAGCCTTTAAAGCCTTGGTCGTGTTTGCACCGTCACCTCCACTTTTGCATTGGCCGATCATTCACCTCCATTTGATTGTTTACCCATTTTAAGGAACAGCTGCGAAGAGTGATCTCACTAGCCATCCTTGTAATACTGCCATGATTGGAAAATTCCAAACCTTACCTGGAATTAGTTGCTACCCATTTTATCACTCGTTCCTCAAAAGACGAGTCTCCTTTAAGCTCTTTTCAAATGACTCGTAAAATATGAAAATATTGCCGAGCCATTGGCCTCTCCAGCTTGTTAAAGGGACCGGAAGTGCTATTCGTCCTCTAAATTTTAATCTTTTTGGACCTAAGGGATTATTACACAAAAAGATCGAGCGCTTGTTTTGTTCGACTTGTTAAAACTATCGAAAATTCATCCCTTCTGTATTGTTTTATACTTTTTTGGACTTAAGGGATTAGATGACAAAAAAGGAATTTTGGAGTTACCTTTACGTTCCTTTTCAGACTCTCTAAAATTGAAAAGGACCGAGTTGGACTGGAAGTGCTATCCGTCCTCTAAATTTTAATCTTTTTGGACCTAAGGGATTATTACACAAAAAGATCGAGCGCTTGTTTTGTTCGACTTGTTAAAACTATCGAAAATTCATCCCTTCTGTATTGTTTTATACTTTTTTGGACTTAAGGGATTAGATGACGAAAAAGGAATTCTGGAGTTACCTTTACGTTCCTTTTCAGACTCTCTAAAATTGAAAAGGACCGAGTTGTCTTTGTCGTTAAACTTGTTAAAATTTTAAATAGTGACAAACTTGTCTATAGACGAGAACGAGTTTCATTATCGCTAGGCTCGTTAAAACATAGCGATGGGTTTGCCTGAAGGGCAAATTATAGAACATGCATATGTTATCCTCCTCAAGCTTGATAAAAATAAAGAGGTACTGGTCAGCAATGCCTGGGGAAAATTGGGAAGAAAACTTGAAGAAACTTTGTTGGTAGCAAGTCGCTCTTGAACATGACACTTTCACTCCTCATCCAAGTCGGGTTGGGTTGTTTCATTCACCGATCACATCACCATGGTCCCATCATGCCATCCACATTTGGGGTTAATGCTACCAATCCATCACATCAGTTTCGTCGATATGTTCAAGAGATGTCATTCAGAGAATTCACCTGTGTCTCACCCACTATAATACATTTATACTCCATTCTTTCATGACCACCACCCTGAACCTTATATCACCAAATTGTTTTCACCTCCATTAAAATCATTTGCTCCGTTCCGTGTCATTGATGTCGGATTCATTAAGGCCCTCCTATGACGGATCACTTCTTGTCAACATCAGCTCATTATCCAAGAAGTTGATCTAGGAACACCCCATTCAGTACTTTGAAGCTTGCATGCCTCAATGGCAAGTTTCTCACCTCCGGCGACAGGTTTACATCAATGACCTTCGACCGAAATATTTTGTGTGGTGTTCGACGCCAAGTCCTTCATTCACACCACGTGAATTGTACTGCAGTACCTTGAGGGTCATTATCATTATCGGTGATTCCTCTCGCGCTTGTTAACAACTTACATCATTGGCTGGTAATCAAGCGATGTCTTTCCATATTCGACTTCAGAACATTTCTCACATGGATAGGCTTGTACTTTGAGTGAAGATCGAACGCGATTGAAGACCCGGATCTAGCTTCATCCATCCGGGTTGCAATATACATTAAGGGAAATAAAAAACATCAAATGTACATCATGGCTGCACAGATAATCATCCAATCAAAGGGATGATGGCTCTATCAGAATCATCAGTCTTCACTCAGACGATTGTCTGTCCTATGTACATGAAAATGAATTTATAAAGCTGAGCATGGGAATGCCCACCTCAGCTAGATCATGAAAATATTATGAAGATAATTTATTGTATTGTATCTTATTATAGGTCTCCTCCCAGCATTGAAAGAACTTCAGATCCTCATAATAAAGCATTTCACCCAACATCAAAAGATTAACGACCTCATGCTTTAGGGGGCAACTGTTATAGACATTTTTGGGCACTACAACCCCAAGCTTGAAATGCCCGTAAACCAAGGGCTCCTAAGTCCCTAAAAGTGTTGTTCTAACCCCTAAAGGAACAAGGTCAACAGATTAGAGCTTCTCCCAGAAGTTCTCCATGAAAAGCTACTCAGAATTGGTCAAAACAGGATCATTTCAGCTGCTCCACTGG
Organism: Pinus tabuliformis; assembly: GCA_031772625.1. NCBI lineage: Eukaryota > Viridiplantae > Streptophyta > Pinopsida > Pinales > Pinaceae > Pinus > Pinus tabuliformis. The sequence continues at coordinate 875,588,727 of CM062814.1, read as the reverse complement.
CCAGGTGCGTTGCATCTCACCTAAATACACTGTGTGGGTGCGTTGCATTCCAAAAAGCCCTTATATGGGGTGCGATGGGTGAGAAATGACAAATGGCAATGTCATTCCGCGAGGTGGAGAGGCAATGGAAGCTTCCAGAAACTTCTCCTGTGACACTTGCCTCACTGAATTCGACCAAGGATGAGTAAGAGATCATCAATCTCCAAGTGGAAGAAAGAACTATCAGAGGGAAGACACTAATCAAATCATAAGCTGACTCATCTCGATTACAGATATCTATATATGGATCCCTCATCCCAGAGATCCAAAGGCTGGAATTTTGCATATTGTAAGGAATTGCTGTTGGTTTCTTGAGACAAACATCAAATTGTTGGGTGATCTAAGCTTTGTATGAGGTGAAGAGGGGCTTCTTTGTTGAGAGGTTGATGCTGGGTCAGAACAACTGGTTGTAACTCCTCTTGGATCTTTCTTGTTTATCAATAAAAGCTATTCTAGTTTTCCTCCATACTCTTGTGTCACTGATATTTGTTGCATTTGTATGGTCAATTTACATCTGATCCTAGATTGTTTATGATTATAGATCCATGTCTTTGTATAGTGCTATGCTACTGTGATCTTACAGGTACTTTGTGAAGCTGGGCGTGCAAGGGAGAAGGTAGCGAAAGACTATCAAAGAAGAGAGAAATCAAATCAGGGGATTAGCGCAAGACAGAGGTTGGTCTTCTTGTTCCTCTCTATTTATAATTCATAAAGGAAAAACAAAAGTAGCTTTACTCCGTTTGTTTCTAAGGCAGTTGTCACACCTTAGTGGGATAGAACAGTTCTATATAGACACTTTTCCATGTAACAGGTATAAAGGGCTTTGTTCTCGTAAACCACTTGTCACGTGGTCAATTTTCACGGAGGAAATGATAGCACATTATGAGGATACCAAGAGCAACACCTTATTTAGCCAATTGATAAATCTCAAACAAAAGGTTTCAATCTCAGAAAAAATTCAAGACTTTCAAAAATTGAATATAAGGGTAAATGATATTCTAGAGAAGCAAAAGATAAATAGTTTTATCTATGCCATGGAAGCTGATATCAATGATATGAAGGAAAATTGGAAGAAAAGCATGGAAGGTTTGAAGAAATACATGGAAGGTTTGAAGGAAGGTGGGACAAAGATGCTACAAGAAAGGCCTCCTAATGATGAAAAGGATCAAGAAACATGAAAAGAAGAGGATATACACCAGGAACCAACCCTAGAGAAAGAAGAAATGAATCTGACCATATCTTGTAAAGAATTTCCAAGAGTTATCATTCCTCAAATGCGCAAGATAGAAGGACATATCAAGAAGAAAAAGCTTCAAGAAGTGAAATATCACATCGAGAAAGACGAAATGAATATAACCATATCTTGTAATGCATTGGCTAGAATTACCACTCCTCAAAATATTAAGATAGAAGGACATATCAAGAAGAAAAATGTTCAAGAAGTGAAAGATCACATTGAGCATCAAGAAATGAATCCAACCATATCTTGTAATGCATTGGAAGAAATTACAACTCCTCAAACTCTCAATATAGAAGGACATATCAAGAAGAAAAAGATTCAAGCAGTGAAAGATCACATCAAGAAACAACAAGAAGTTCTCCAACTTTTAAAGGATAATGCCACCTTGGTGCAGAATCGAATGAAACAACAAGCATATCAACATTGCAATGAAAGAATTTTTGATGTAGGTGATTGGGTATTTCCATGGCTACATATCAAGCAAGCTATTTATGAGAAGGAAATGTTGGCAATACTACATGCACTCAAGAAATGGCAACCTTACCTAATAGGTAGACACTTCAAGGTAAAAATGGATCATGATAGTCTTAAATACTTTTTAGAACAAAGATTATCTTTAGAAGAACATAAAAAATGGGTCACAAATATGTTGGGTTATGCCTTTGAAATCATCTACAAAAAAGGGAAGAAAAATGTTATTACAAATGCACTTTCAAAAAAGGATGAGGATGTGGAAGCATTGTTTTGTGCTATTTTTATTATCCAACCAAATTGGATAGATGAAGAAAGGGATGAATGGAAGAAGGACGAAGAAGTGTGGCCACTCATTCAAAAGTTGCAGAAGATCCCAATTCAAACAATATTGCTAGAACTTGATGAGGAAGGAAAAATCATATTGGAGCTTGGAGCAGTCACATAAAAAAGAACCCGATAGCTACGAAATCGATCAATATCATAGTATCTCATCAAGTGGAAGAACTTACCTACTAAAAATTCCACATGGGAGGACAATAATTTTATACAGAAGCATCAAGAAATACTCAAGCGTTGAGGACAACACTTTTTGAAGGAGGGGGGCATGTTAGGTCTATTGTTATTAATACAAATGCCTTATTATATTGTTGTGCCCATGTAGTCCCCATATTGTTATTATTGTGCCCTTACATTATTATTGTTATGTTGGCTCTGATTATATTATGACCCCTTAGACTCCTATATATATAAAGGAGGTCTTATCATTTGTATCATCCAAGAATTGTTCATTTGTGTAATGTAAAGGAGGTTCCCCCTCAAAGAGGCTGAATTCTAAGGAATTTATCTTTATTTTCTACCTTTTTGTGAGCTAGTTTCATAACAATGTCTTTGAGATTTTGTAGAGTTGTTTTAGCTCCATTTTCAGAAAGCAAAAAATTCTGGTGATTGCCTTCATTTTTGAAAGTTTTTGAGGTTTGAGCATAGAGGGAGTCATTTGGAGATCGAAAAAAAAAGTCTCCATTTCTAAAGGACTCGAAGGACCTTGGTGATTGGCACAAGTAGCCTCAACTACACATTGTGGCTGGGTGGAAAGGGGCAAGTAAGACATTGAAGTTTGGGGGAATCACAACATGGTGTTGGTGAACAAGTTAGGGGATTTTCTCAAGGAAAAGTGTCAGATTCCAATGTCTTCATGGGTTAAATTAGTAATGGAATGGTGTAGTATGAGAAGGACACATGAGCACTGGTCGATTCTAGCTGAAGGAGGATTGACCCCCTAATTACCATGTTTTTGTGATTGGAGAATAACCTAATTCCCTTGTTAATTCTTCCAACAAAATATCTCGTGGCATTTAGTCTAGTCTCATAGCTTGCTGGTAACCAATATGTTTTCGTTTTTTATTTTTGAGGTTGAGGGAGTACACACATAGGACAACATCAAAACCATTTTGGAAGTTGGGATCTAGCCCTGCCAGCTTCATAGAGGGATCTCTTTCTTTAATTTACCATTTTTTTATGTAAGTTTTAGGCTAGTTATGATTGTACTTGTTTGTTTTGTTTGAAAGGTTTGGTTGATTTGAGTGTTATAGTTCCATTGGGCTATGGAGTCTATAAACTAAACTAGAGTTTTTCATCAATATTTAGAGGAGTTCTCATAGGGCAAGCTAGGTTTCAATAATTAGATCTTTTGAGAAATTAAATGGTTTCAGAATAGTAGAAGTGTAAGTTTCAGTAGAGACCAAAGAGAAATTATGAATTCCTTGATTTGAATTGAGTGGAAAACATTGAAATTATCAACAACCAAAATAGGGTGCTCTAATTAACAAATCCTATTTATCACAATTTCTGTTGATTAATTCAGATATTTAGAATAATGGCGTAAGGAAAGTAAAAATGTTTAAACAAATAGACAGAAGAGACACGTCGCCATTTAGTACACCACATGAATCATGATTCACTACTTGAAAATATACAGTATGCAGAGGAAATTACAATCGGAAATCAGCCCTTAATACTTCAAACATTGAAGTTTTTATACTAATAATTACAAAATGCTTTACAAAATCATTGTCAAACTGACAGTGTATTATTAGCCTAATTACAAACAACATCATCTAATCCTAGCCAAAGAATATGCCACGTAGGTTGTTGAAAATAAAGGTGGCCGTGTTCTGATGGTTTTGGTTGCTGAGTCAACCTAAAACATTGTTGTGATGCTGAATTGATCGTCGTGGTGGCTATTGTGCTGGAAATTTGTTTTATTGCTGATGAATTATTCTTTAATCTAGTAAATCAACCAATTCTTCCCTCTCTTGTCATTTGGCACTGTCAATTTTGTTACCATGCGGTAAATTTCATCTACCTCTGTGTATTTGGAAAAAAATGGTTTTATGGTAAAGATGTGTTTTACCTCATTCTGTACATCGAAATCATTTGACATAGTTTCCAAAAATGCCTTTGTTGTCATATTTCCCTTAATTCCACTGAACTTGATGTTGCTTTTGGCCACTTCTTTTATCTTTGCGATATAGTCTTCTTGAGTGATCAATTTGTCATTTATAACATAGATACTGGGTAGTCCCTTTTGGATTAAGGCTTCAATTCTATTTGTAAACCTGTTTACCTACAGCTCTAAGGTTTCACAACTTTCTTCCAACTAATAAATGAGATTCCTCTTTTTCAAGACTTTCTTGACTTCCAGAATGGTGGTAGTTTATCCACTGATTCCTACCTCCTCCAGCTCATACTTGGACTTTGAGTTTAGAAACTTGATTATATTAGAGGCCTTTGTGGGCATCTCTCCCAACTTTTCTCTTCCTTGCACAATAATTTATGTAGCCTTCTCTATCAACTTTTTCTGCTCAAATATGATTTGGATAGAAGGCAAAATCTCATTCATAGATTCTAATATATTCAACAAAATACTTTCCTTGGCTTGGGCCAAGGTTTGACCAATTGAAGTGTCTCTCTCTACCTTGTGCAACTTCTCCAATAGCCTCAGTGATTTCTCCATTTCAGTAACCCGAGCACCTTTAGATTTGGACTTTTGTATTTCTAAAGCTTTGATTTGGCCCTGCAAAGTCTCAATCTCTTTTGACTGCACTAACATATTATGCAGTGTCTGTGATACCTATTCAACACGTGTTGTATGAGTGGGAGGAGGAGCTGCAGTGTTTGCCCCTATTGATGGAAGGTGAGAAATAGGTATGGCATTCAAGGGGATAATTGATATCTTCATATTGTCTTCCTTATCCTTTATCAGTTTCTCCATCTCTGCCTCCATCTACCTTATCTGTATATTTTGTTCTATGATCAATTTCATCATATCTGCTTTCTATAATTCACCTTCTTCAATATACTTGGTCGTTGGATCTTCTGTGGTTGCCAGCTTGAGCTTCTTTCTTAAGGCTACAATCTCTTGGTTCCTCTTTTTGATAATCTCCTCAGCAACATCAACATCTTTGGGATCATATCCTATTTTAATCACCAAATCTTCCAAAGGCTTAATCCTGTTATCCTTTGCCAAAGAGGAGACTTTCTCCATTTTCAATTGTGACTCGAAATTTGCAAAAGACACCTGCAATTTAGAAAGTGACAAGTAGTATTAGTCAAAGTGGAGGATATCATTTCACCAGTTTGCTTGTGCATCTCCATTTGGTCAATGGGATGTATGTCCCTTGTGCTTAATTCCAAAGTAGTTCTCTTGTAGTCTGCAATTGATTTTAGCTATGGAACCTGGGCCTCAAGAAAGGCCATCTGCATTTTTCCATGCTATGTATCAAAGAATGAAAGAAACCTACTTTGTGAGCTTGAGTTATGGTTCCAAAATTGGTTATAAGTGCTATTTTTTAGAATTTCATTCTGAGCTTTATCTCCCTGTACCTTTAAAAAATTGTCTTCTCTTTTTCTTTTTGGACATTATGTGATTCCAGCTCAGTCTCCTTGTGACCTAGTGAAGATGAAGGTTCAATAGGAGATGTAGTGAATTTGGTAGTTGCAGGTGGTGAACTGTAATGATGATGGCTGCCTTATCTTCAGTTTCTTTGTCCAATTATACTCTGGGTGTTACTATTCTGAATTATTTAGCTTCACTTACAATTGTAGATGATGATCCTTCCTCCCTCTGTATTTTGCTTGATTTTTCCTAAGGAATAGGAGTCTGCAAACTAGAAGTAGAAACAAGTTGTTCTTCAACTTCCTGCAAGGTATTTTCCATCCACTCTAGTTGATTGGCATACTTCTCTATGTCTAGCCTTGAAGTATGAATATAAGGAGTTTTTTGGTTCTCCACTCTGAGCTTTGAAATAATGCCATAGGGGTCATAAGACCATGTAAAGCTCAAATTGAACTTTATTTCTTTAAGCATTTTATTTGCCTCTTCACCTGTTGTACTTGTGTTGCACACAAATGGGCCCACCTGTGTCTTTATCCTGAATTGTGCCTTCTTCTTGACCACTACAAAGTGGATGTCATCCAAATTCAATATCTACCTGATATACTCCAAGGAAAAAATCCTAATTGGTAGGTATTTGGTGAGTTTATAAGGGGCCGATTCACAACCATATACCCTAATTTCTGTGTAATTTTGGTATAAATACCAATCCTATGTCTTTGCTTGGTCTGAAAAATGCAAAATTCTCTTGCTTTCCTCACTATTTGTGGGTCGTACTACACTGTTTAGAATGTTCATGGCTAGATGAACAAAATATTCAATAAACTACTTGTAGGTGAATTCTTGTCGTTATCTCATGACCAATGAGGTCCAAAATATTACTGGTTGCTGCTTCCCTACATCATGAAGCTTCTGAAATGAAAAACTGAATCAATCTACCTGATAATAGAGGAACATATAAATCAAAATTGAGGTGTAATTGAACATCTTTTCTGTAGGAAACTTTATGAACTATTCGTCGATGCTATCAGCCAAGAATTTATTGAAGTTGAACACTAAGGAGGGCTTACTGTTTGTGGAAAATATGGAAAGGAATCCTAAAATGGGATCATCTACCCACTGATCCGAATGATAACCTAAAATGTAAGAAATCATGGAAGTAATCTGCTTGACCCGATCAGGGAAAATGGAAGAATGATATGGGGGATTCTTTTTGGGTAATTGGGAATTCTCTAGCAAGAAAATATCAAAAGTTCTAGCTCTGGTGGCAAAGTCTAGCTTTTGATAAAGCTTGGTGATGGATTCTACAGAGAAAGGGGGAGTATTTTCCACAATGGTGGCCAACATCATTTGGTCAATGGATTGGGCTGTAATGGTGAAAATAATACCGCATGTAGGGACAATGATGGCTCTTTAGGTAGGGACATAGCAAGCTTGACACTTTCTGGTAAATTCTGGGGCTTGGAATGTCAAAGGAAAAATATATTGGGGGAGGTTTGACTCCTAGAGCCCAATTTAATCAGTCTTTTCTGTGTGTTTATCCTCTAACCACCAATACAATACCAGAAAATCATAGTCACACTGAGTTTCATTTATACTGTAATCCCTATTAGCTAAAGGTATATGATATAAATCTACAGAAGGGGGAATTAATGGATTAATGGGATTATCTTGAGTCTTAGTCTTAGGAGGCATGACTGTAAAAATTTGTGACCAGGATGAATTTGCAGAGGAGGCTTAACGATCACAAAAGAATGACGGACTATCAGGCAAAAATGAAAGGGAACTATTAGTTTTTTTGTCTCTGAAGGTTACTACTATGAGAAAATTTCAATAACAAAAAACAAAAGTGGAAAAAGGAGAAAGAAGAAGTGAAAAAGGGATGAGAATGATAAGTGAAGAAGCTTTTAAAGGTTGCGGCGAATGTTCCTTTGAAATTGGCATAGGACCGTTAGCCCGAAAAGTTACCCGAGAGAAATTGAATTAAATGGAGAATGGTCGTTTTGGCTTAGAATGCATTTAATAGGCCAACAATTATGCCATGTGGCTAGTGGAGAGTGGTGGGGCGCCACAAAGCGGATGAGGGAAAGCAGTTTCTAGAGAGCGTAGTGGGCAGTTAATGGTTTTCGTCAGGGGGGGTGTGAAATCATGAGAGGTCGAAGTGTAAGAGATGGGGCCAGTGGGAGAAACTGCTTTTTGGACCCCCCACCTCCCTCCCCAGCAGTAAACACAGAATGGAGATAGGGGGACGAAAATGGATAATGGCTTGTAATGAAGAGCGGGAACAAATCCTGAGGGTGCTGAGTGGAGAGTACTTTAACTTCAATGCGACAAATAAGTTTTTCCTCATGCGCTTTAATATTTTCTTTTTGATCTTAGGATAAGGAAAAATATAAACATATTAAGAAGTTTATCCATAGAGCACATATCTTCCTTTTTAAATCACATCATCAAACATAGGATAAAATTACATGTGCAGATGTTTACAAATAACCCAATCTACCTACCCTTAGCTAAACTATCATTTTTTTTTTAATCTCTAGGGCACACTTAGACTAGCAAACACACTTTATTTTCTTTTATATGGAATGGAAAAACTACCTAACCTATCCCTTATTTTTCCTATTGATCCAGATTAAACAATTGGATCAATGTCATTTTCTACCTAACTAATGATTTACCCGGATTAAATTGTTGGGTAAGTATTTATTCTCTATCTCAATTTACATAAATTTAAAGTAGTTTAATCATGATTACATTGTATGATTAAACTAAAATATAGTGATTGTGGCATTTTGAACGGACTACACACAACTTTTTATTTTCAGTAATGAAGAAAAACTTTCTATGAGTAGTGGCACTTAGACTTGCAACACTTTCAATATTATTCCTTTTTTTGTTTATTTTTTCTTTCTTTTGGTGGGGTTCAATCTTTTCTTATTTTTAAAATATTTTTTAATTTTCACTTTTTCTTATTTATAACCCCTTTTCATTTTTTAATTCTTTTTCTTTTATTTGGAAATCATTAGTATAATGACAAGTATTTACAAAGTCATATTCTTGATATACAATACTCAATTACCTTGAGATCCTATAAATTATAGGACCCTAACAGTGGCTCCATTTGAGGATGGCACTCCCCTTGTGAGGTGCCAAGAACATAGGATCAGTAGCCTTGAGTGTCTAATTTCAGCAATATCTACCTCTAATTTCTTTGTTGCAGTTCTTATGGTAACTCATCAATAGAAGCTTAGGGCCTTCTCTACGGGTTTCAAATTCTATTAATATGTCACTCAATTCAAACAATAAGGACAATGATATTTACAATGATAAATTCTAGGAAAACTTCTATTGCTCAAAGAAATAGTGTTTGAGCATCCTGCCATTGACAGGTCCACCGGGTAATTCTTTCCCATCTAAATTTTTGATAAAGAATTTGTTATTCCCTCTAAAACCATAAATGACATAAGGTCCCATCCATAAATTGTCAAATTTTCCATGCTTCCCTTTGTCTTCTCTTCTAGAATCCCATTTTAAGACTTTATCACCCAAGGTGAAATCATCTTCTTTTGTCCTTCTGTCAAAACATTTCTTGATATTCTCATGGAAGACCTAAGCCTTATTATAAAATTCTTCCCCGGATTGTTGCAATTGGATTATCTGATCAATTCTCCTTTGAATGTCATTTAGCTCAACCTGTAATTCTTGAATTAACTTCATGACTGGAACTCCCTAAAAGGATGGAAAAAAATCATCCATTCCATAAACCAATTGGTATGGTGACATGCCAAATTATTTCTTTGTGGTGAGCCTATCATCCCAAAGTGCATTTATGAGCTTGTTGTGCCATGACTTTTTGTTGTCTGCTGATAACTTCTTGATAATATTTACCAAACTTTTATTTGAAGATTCATCCAACCCATTACCTTGTGGCTAATAAGAAGTTGAATGCCCCAAAGTGATATGGTATTTGTTGCAGAAATATATCATTTTCTTATACCTAAAGGCTCTTGCACTTTCTATAATAAGCTTGTTTGGGCAGCCAAATCTAGACACGATATTGGTTTTTTAGGATTTGATGATAACAACATATGTGGCTAGTCAATGATAACAACATTTGGTGAAGTGGTTAGTAGCAGTAAGGATCCATTTATGTTGAGCAGAGGATGGAGGATGGATTTCTCCAATGAAATCCAATCCCCACTATTGGAAAGGGCTTTCAATAGATATGGGCTTCAAAGGTAGAGGAAAAAGCTTTCTTTTTCCCTCAAATATTTGACACTTGTGGCAAGAGGTTACCCTTTTATGAACATCTGGGAAAAGTGTAGGCCAGTAAAAACCAACTCTAAGGATCTTATTGGTAGTGGTTTTCCAATACAAATCGCCACCACAGTCGCCCTCATGGAAATCTTGCATTATTCTTTCTGCATCATCTCTCAACAAACACTAGTAGAATACCACCAACATCTTTCTAGCATAAAACATTTTCAATGATGCAAAATTTAATTGCTTTTAGTTTTAGAATTATAGCCTTTTTTTTCGTTAGACTGGGAGGAGCATTTAAATTAAATAAAACATAAATAAGGTCTGCATACCAGGGTGAGGTCATGGAATCCTCATCTAGTTGTGGAGTCGCACGTTCCTCTTTATCATCCAATTCAACTACAAATTTGATATCTAAAGCATTAAAATTAGATTCAACCATCAATTTGGCTAATCCTTTTCCTTTGATAAGCTTGGTTGGCTTGATTTCCATGTCAATTCCAATATGATGGCAATCCATTTGCCTCCTTTTCCATCTGGTCCATTCTGTGTCAAGATATCTTTAACTACAATGTTTGGTACATAAGAAATTATATCAGAATGAAGGATATATACTCTAAAATATTTAATTGCTTTTATCAGAGTGAATTTTTTTTTTCTCCATTATATTATACTTGAGCACATCATCCCTCAAAGCCTTGCTAAAGAAAGCAATGGGATGTTCATATCCATCATCATTTTTCTGCAATAGGATAACTACAAGAGTATGTTCAGAAGAAAATGAAAAAATTATAAAATCCTTAGTAGAATATGGGCTAATAAGGATTGGTGCCTTTGTTAATGCTTTTTTAGCTTGGTCAAATTATTGCCTAGCTTCAAGGTTCCACCTAATTTCAGAATCTTGGTTTAACATGTTTGTGATGTTTCTTAGAAGTTCTGCATTTAGGGATAAATCTTCTTAGGAAATTTATTCTCCCAATAAATGACTGAAGTTATTTAATATTTCTTTGGTGATTTGTTTTCATAATAGCTTCAATCCTTTTAGGATCAATTTTGATACATTCCTTAGATATGATATGACCAAGAAGTGTTCCCTCTTCAAGGCCAATCATTGTTTTCTTAGGATTTAGTGAAATCCCAAACCTTCTACAGTTTTTAAAAAATCTTCTAGGGTGCATCAAATGTTCTTCATCATATTTAGAATAAACATCTATGTCATCTACATAGATCACAATAAATCTGCCAATTTCATCAGCAAAACTAATATCCATTGCTCTTTGGAAGGTGGCCCCAACATTCATTAATCCAAAAGGCATCTTCACATACATGAAGGTACCCCATGGAGTGGTAAAGGTTGTTTTGTGCTAATCCTTTGGATGAACTAAGACCTGATTATAACCAGAGAATCCATCTAATAAGGAAATCCTAGAAGATCCAACTACCTTTTGTAGAATATGATCCATCTTAGGTAAGGGATAGTTGTCTTTTAGGGAAACTTTGTTTAGATTTCTGAAATCTATACACAATCTGATTTCACCTATTTTCTTCTTGGTTGGCACAATATTGGAAACCCATTTAGAGTACCTAAGGGGAAGTATGATTTTAGAATCATACATTCTTTTGATTTCCTTCTCAATTAAAGGCATCAAAACTGGATTTATTCTAAGAAGTTTTTGTTTAAAGGGTTTCTGATCTTCCTTAATTGGAATTTTGTGTTATATGATTTTTATATCATATGTTTTAAGATCTTCATAGCTCCAGGAAAAAACATCACTAAATTCCTTGAATAAAACAATATATTTTTGTTTTTCAACTGTTGGGATTGATTTAGATAGTTTTATGATTTTGGGGTCTTTTTCAGTACCTAAATTACAATCTTTAATTATCGTTCCTAAGGGCTCAATATTAGGCTTTTTAGCCACATCATTGAAATCAAATAATTCTTCTAATGTAACTATACCTCTGGGAAAAACATTATCTTTAAGCTGGAGTGTTTCAAATTCTTCTTTTTCGGGGTCTATTTCAAGCAATTCTATTTTATTTACAATTTTATCTACGGGTGTATTTACATATAAATTATCCAATTGCCTTTCTCGATTAGAATGTTCAACAATTTGACTATCTACTTTAGAATCCAAATCAATGATGTCATGTTGAAATTCATCTTTTGATTGTAGAAAACTTTCAATCTATTTATCATTTCCAAATACCTACCAATACCTCATGTTATCAGGTATAGTTGGTGGGTGTTTTACCTCCAGTACATATTCTTGATTAGGATGAGGCATTTTACAAGAGTTGGCTAAAAAATACAGATTGTTTGGAATGATGTTTTGTTTTCTAGGAATTGCAAAAAGGTCATATTCAAGAAAACTTTCTAGGAAGTCAAGCACAACATTTCTGTATGCTCTCATCCTAGGATGTTTGGCTGAATATTATCCTTTAATTTTTTTGCGAATTAATTCAACATCCCCTTGAATGGAGATTATTTTAGCACCTAACGTTTTTAACAATTACAATCCTAAAATAAGGTCTGCATACTCTGATATGTTATTAGTACATTGAAAATTAACCTTGTATGAGTGAATCTCAACGTGATTATCTCCTATGTTAACCACCCAAATTCTTGCTCTAGCACCATCTTTGCTGCAAGAGCCATTTAAACTCATGTTCCAAAGAGGTTCAAGAGGAGTTTTTTGTTTTGTTATTTGTGATTGGGTTGGGCCTGTTTTAGAAATTTTAGTTTTAGCATTGATTATTTGAGTGTTGATATCATCGTCATTGTAAATAATGAAAGAATCCAAATCCGAATGAACATAATAAAGTGGATAGTTGTGAGGTTTGTCTTAACTACTCACCATGAATTTCATCAAGGTTTCCCTATATAGTCTTCTTTTCTGCCCAAAGACTGGTATGGTAGCAAAGGTCATATCCATCTGTAGGGTACCTAGTAATTTTTCTCCCCATCAGCATGATAAAAACATGCCATACTTAGGGGGGAATATTGGCAACCACTATGTCCATTACTAGACTTTTTGTAGGGGTTTGAGCTAAAGTAACACATAGGTATTTGATAATACCTAGGCATCTAACTTTGCTACAATCAAAGGAATACAAGTCTTTACAAGGTCTAGTAATGTCAAGTGATAATTTATCCATAACATCTTTATGCATTAAATTGTGGGAGGCACCTGAATCTAGCATAGCATTATGGAGGATTTTTTCATGACTATTTAGGCTAACACAGAATGGAGGAACACCCCCTTCCTGTGGTTTTCCTTCAACTTCTGGTCCAAATAAGAGTTCAGGTTGGTCATCATTTAGACTTATAGATTCAGTATTTCCCCCTATGTTTAAAGCTTTCATTACTTGGGGTCTATACATGTTTTTACTCAGTAACTCTGTGAGAGGAATAGGGATTTTCAATTTCTCTAGTTCATTCTCAATGTTGAATGATGTTTGAATCTTAATCAAGTTGGGAAGTTCATATTGATCTGTGATTTGTTTTGTCATAGGCTCTTTATGTTGACTAGTGGTTGGGATATTTGTTTGAGTAATTTTAGAAACACTGTCAACAACCTTCTTGACAGGGATTTCTATCTTTTTCTTTCCAGAATTATCCACAATTTTCTTAGGAAGGTTATCTGTGGTTTCCCTAGATTCAATTTAAAATGACTTTTTAGTAAGATTATCTAAGTTTTTCGTGTTGAGAGTGTCTGGATTCTTTTTTCTCCTAAGATTATACTGCATATGGACTTCCATTATGGCATTTTCAAACCCTTGTTTATATTCACCTGATTCTTGAGAATCTAGTTTAGTTTGGGCTAGGAGAATAAGTTCCTGCTCGTCTTGAGTGAGAAAAATTGTTTCATCGTCATTCATACCCATCAGGTTTATTTGATTATCATCCTAATATTCAACAATATTCCTTTCATCATCTGTGTTATTTTCCTAAAAGAGGGGTCAAACCTGCTGGTCTGGACCCTTTTGTTCTCTTTGTTTAATTTGGGGAACATTCCCTCTAAAGTTTTGGTTTCTTGTTTGGGGGGGATTTTGGTTTTCTCTTACTTGAGTTTGTTCATTGACGTTTACTCTTTGCATCATCTGATTCACTACTCTCACTAGGTTATCAATTTTATGATCAACAGTAGAAGTAGAGAGTTATTCTTTTATAGTAACTCTGCGTTTAGATTTCAGTTTGGCTTTCCTGGCTAGCATGTTAGTTTCAACTTTAATAGCATTTTATTGCATTTCTTCCAATGTTGTTGGGTCTCTTTCTCTAAGTTGATATTCCATGTCTACATCGAAACCATCTGGAAAATCAATTAGAGAAAGGCAAGGGGAGGGCTTGATGTCTTGTGGAATGGCATTGTAAATAGTATTAAATTGTTAACAATATTCTTCCACACTTTCATTTGGTTTTCTTTTCAGTATTTCATATTCAATTAGGAGTTGAAGTGGATTTTTCTTGATCTCCCATCTAGCTAAGAATGTTTGATGGAAAGCATCAAGTTTTGTTATACTTCCTGCAGGTAAACCCCTAAACCATTTTTTGACATCACCTCCTAAACTTTGGATAAAAAATCTCATTTTAACATCGGATTCATCTATTTGTTGAAGGTCAAACACATCATTCATCCTATCCATATGTTGATGGGCAGTATAAGCACTAGTGTTATCAAAGCTCACAATTTTATATTGGTAATCTCCAACCATAGCATTTAGATGGCCTGGTAACACCAAAGGTGCATACCTACCTACCATAATTTTTCTGGAAGATTGACTTGAAGATGGACCTAATGTAGGTGTAGTTTTGATAACTATAGGGATAGTAGGAATAACAGTTTGAGATATCGCAGGTGAGGAAGCTGAAACTATGGAATGAGTAGGACTAGTAGGCTTTAGATGAAATGACTGGGAAGTTTGACTAGACAAAGAGGTTGTTGCAACTATTAAAGCATAAAATTCAACAAATTCTTGAGTAAAATCTTCTTTAATAGCTTGGTCCAACATTGAAACTAGACCTTGTAATTTCCCAAATTGCTATAAGGATTGAAGATTATGATCTATTTCAAAATGTTGGGTCTGGGGTATGTATGGTTACAGTAGGGCTTTATCAATGACATTTTGATCAACAAAAGCCTCATACTTTGATCTAAACAAACTATGCTAGAAAGGAAAATCAAATTCTATATCTTGAATAGTTTCAAATTTCTCTAGAAGAGAGTTAGACCTGGACAAAGGAATATTCTGAGGAAGAGAATTGAATCTAGACAATGGTTTGTTACTACCTTGACTCTCTATAAAAATTTTCTTTCTCACCAATTTCTTTGGGTTATATACAAATTTAGTAAGGTTGGTGTTAGGGTGAGATCTAATGGAAATTATTTTGGGAGCCAAGTCTATTAAAAAGGATCACACAAATAAAAAAAAAATCAATGACACACTAGAATATTCAAAAAAGAACAACCTTAGATAATGTATTTCATAATGATATATAATTCTTGATTTATAGAAATACTAATTAGATACCAAGGATTAATAATGTTTTAGAATAAAAAGTATTCTTCCCTGGTATGGTCGCCACTATGTTGACATACTTTATTTTTGAGGTTGAGGGATTAAACACATAGGCTAGCATCAAAACCACTTTGGAAGCTGGGATCTAGCCCTGCCAGCTCCAGAGAGGGATTTCTCTCTTTAATTTAGCATTGTTTTTATGTAAGATTTAGGCTAGTTATGATTGTACATGTTTGTTTTGATTTAAAGGTTTGGTTGATTTGAGTGTTATAATTCCATTTGGAAATGGAGTCTATAAACTAAACTAGAGTCTTGCATCAATTTTTAGAGGAGTTCTCACAGGGCAGGCTAGGTTGCAGAAACTAGATCTTTTGAGAGATTAAATGAGTTGTATAATAGTAGAAGTGTAAGGTTCAGTAGAGATCAAAGAGAAATTAAGAATTCCTTGATCCGACTTCAATGGAAAACATTGAAACTATTAATAGCCAAAATAGGGTGATCTAATTAACAAATCCTATTTATCATAGTTTCTTTTGATTAATTCAAAAATTTAGAACAACAGAGTAAGGAAAAAACAATGTTTAAACAAATAGATAGAAAAGACACATCACCATTTAGTACACCACATGAATCATGTGAAAGGTACTTGTATTATTGATTCTCTAGTACTTGAAAATATACAATATGCAGAGGAAATTACATTCAGAAATCAACCCTTAATACTTCAAACAATGAAGTATTTATACTAATAATTACAAAATGCTTTACAAAATCGATGTCAAACTGGCAGTGTACATTATCCTAATTACAAACTACATCATCTAATCCTGGAAAAAGCGTAGGCCACGTAGGTTGTTGAAAAGAAAGGTGGCCCTGTTCAAATGGTTTCAGTTGCTAAGTCAACCTGAAACAGTGCTGCGATGCTGAACTGATTATCGTGCTGGCTTCGACGCTAGAAGGTTTTTTTACTGCTCCTAAATTACCCTTTAATTTTGTAAAGCAACCAATTCTTCCCATCTCTTTTCCTCTAGCACTGTCAATTTTGTTACCCTGTGGTAAATTTCATCTACCTCTATGTCTTTGGAAAAAGTTTGTTTTATGGTAAAGATGTGTTTTACCTCATTCTGTACATGGAAATCGTTTGACATAATTCCCAAAAAAGCCTTTTTTGTCTTACTACCCTTAATTCCACTGAACTTGACGGTGATTTTGGCCACTTCTTTCATCTTCAGGATATAGTCTTCCTGAGTGATCAATTTGTCATTTATAACATAGACACTGGGCAGTCCCTTTTGGATTAAGCCTTCAATTATATTTGTAAACCTGTTTATATAGAGCTCTAAGGTTTCACACCTTTCTCCCAACTGATGAATGAGATTCCTCTTTGTCAAGACTTTCTTGACTTCTAGAATGGTGGCAGTTCTATCACTAATTCCTACCTCCTCCAGCTCATACTTGGACTTTGAGTTTAAAAACTTGATTATATTAGAGGCTTATGTGGGCATCTCTCCCAACTTTTCTCTTCCTTGCACAATATTTTCTATAGCCTTATCTATCATCTCTTTATGCTCAAATATGATTTGGATAGAAGGCCAAATCTCATTCATAGAGTCTAATATACGCAACCAAATAGTTTCCTTGGCTTGGGCCAAGGTCTGACCAATTGAAGTGTCTCTCTCTAACTTGTGCAACTTCTCCTATACTTTCTGGAATTTCTCCATTTCAATAACACGAGCACCTTGAACTTTTGCTTTTTGTACTTCCAAAGCTTTGATTTCGCCCTACAAAGTCTCAACATCCTTTGACTACAGTGACATATTCTGTAGTGTCGATGTTACCTGTTCAGCACTTGTTGTTTGATAGGAAGAAGGAGCTACAGTGCTTTCCCCTGTTGATGGAAGCTGAGAAATAGGTATGGCATCTAGGGGGACAATGGTCATCTTCATACTATCTTCCTTCTCCTTTATCAATTTCTCGATCTCTGCCTCCATCTGCCTTATCTGTATATTTGTTCTATGATCAATTTAACCATATCTACTTTATGTGCTTCACCTTCTTCCATACCCTTGGTTATTGGATCTTCTGTGGCTAGCAGTTTGAGTTGCTTTCTTATGGCTACAATGTCCAAGTTCTTCTTTATGATAATCTCCTCAACAACATTGACATCTTTGGGATCATATCCTATTTTAATGACCAAGTCTTCCAAAGACTTAATCCTGTTATCTTTTTCCAAAGAGGAGACTTTCTCCATTTTCAACTGTGATAGGAAATTTTTCAAAAGACACCTGCAATTTAGAAAGTGACATAGCATATTAGTCAAAGTGGAGGATATTATTTAATCATTTTTCTTGTGCATCTCCATTTGATCAATGAGATGTATGTCCTTTGTGCTGAATTCAAAAGTAGTGATCGTGTAGTATGCTGCTGATTTTGGTTGTGGAACCTGGGCCTCAAGAAAGGCCATCTTCATTTTTCCATGCTCTGTATCAAAGAATGAAAGAAACCTACTTTGTGAGCTGGAGGTCGACTTCCAAAATTGGTTATAAGTGCTATTTTTTAGAATTTTGTTTCTGAGCTTTATCTCCCTGTACCTCTCAAAAATTGTCTTCTATTTTTTTGTTTGGACATTCTGTGATTCCATCCAAGTCTCTTTGTGACCTAGTGAAGATGAAGGTTCAGTAGGAGATGTAGTGAATTTGGTAGCTACAGATGGTGAATCTGTAATGATGATGGTTGCCTAATCTTTAGTTTCTTTGTCCAATTCTACTTTGGGAGTTACCTTTACTCTCTTCCTATAGTTGATTCTGAATTCTTCAGCTTCACTTCCAGATGTAGATGATGATCCTTCCTCCCTCTGTATTTTGCTTGATTTTTCCTGAGGAATAGGAGTCTGCAAACTAGAAGTAGAAACAAGTTTTTCTTCAACTTCCTACAAGTTATTTTCCATCCACTCTAGCTGATTGGCATTTTGCTCTATGTTTGGCCTTGAAGTATGAATATAAGGAGTGTTTTTGTTCTCCATTCTGAGCTTTGAAATAATGCCACAAGGGTCATACGACCATGTAAAGCTCAAATTGAACTTCGTTTGTTTAATTATTCTATCTGCCTCTTCACCCGATGTCCTTGTGTTGCACACAAATGGGCCCACTGTGTCTTTATCCTGAATTGTGCCTTCTTCTTGGCCACTACAAATTGGCTGTCATCTGAATTCAACATCTTTCTGATATACTCCAAGGAAAAAATCCCCATTGGGAGGTATTTGGGTAGTTTATTGGGGGTCAATTCACAACCATATACCCTGATTTCTATGTAATTTCGGTATAAATACCAATTACTTGTCTTTGCTTGGTCTAACAAATGCAAAATTCTCTTGATTTACTCACTAGTTTTGGGTTGTACTGCATTGTTCATAATGTTCACAGCTAGATGAACAAAAACTTCAAAAATTTTCTATTGTGGTAAAACACAACCCCCCCACTTTTTTATTTATGTACTTCAATGATGGGGACCATTTATATTAATTTTTGGCTAAACACCATCTATGATTTTTATTAAGTTAATTATCCTGCAATTTTTTTATTTTTCATTTTTTTTCAGATTTCCATTTTGATTGTTTCATTGAATTCGACTTTTGACAAGCTTTCCATCGATACTTGTTTCGACTCATTTGGTCTACTGGTTTGTAAATGGCACTCCTTTGAAGTTTGATCATTTTCTCGCGTGGACTAAAAATGTAAATAACTATAAAATATTTCAATTTTTGTAACTAATTAAGTTCAATAGTCATTCATTGTAAATATTGACTTTTAGTTAACTTTTATTAATTTTTCATTTTTTACTAACGATCCTACAAAATGACCCAGCTAAATCATACAACAGATGAAATCATGTTTCAAGATCTTTGTAATTTACTCCAAATTATTATTTTAAAACAAATTGCCAAGACTGGATTCTCAAAATTGCAAAATGGTTACAGTTCAAGTTGTAGGATCAATAATTTACATGGGCCCCACTCATTTCCATTAATATAATAGCCCCTGAGACCTAGATCACAAAAAACTTATAAAACAAGGTTTTTTTTTTTTCAATGAATTTATCTGGGCTAAAGGCGACAACTATTAAGAGCTATGGTTTACAAAAATTATTCAGGTGTTGAACGCCATGGAGGGGAATAAAGGGGGGAGATCCACTCCCTCCTACAGTCAGGCAGTCTCCATCCAAGGCAAGAATCCGCTGGAGGTTGAAAAAGGTCTTTCAAGAGGAGGGAAAGGGAACATCGACGATGCACAGGGGCAAACTAATAAAAGGGAGGAAGACAGATTAAAATAAAAAGAGGAAGAGGATAAGAAACATGAAGTAGAATACAAAAAACAAAAGGGTCCATGTAAGCCTAAGATCGCGGTCACACCTAGAGTGGTATTAAGTGATCTAGCACTGCAGGCATATAGGGATAACATGAGGACTTATGCTATCATTTGTAAATTCATGGGGTTATGGCCCACAGAGAAGGTCCTATAGGCATGGATGAAATATCACTAGAAACCTAAAGGGGATATAGACCTACATCTTGGGTCAAAGGGTTTCTTTACTGTAGTCTTTATTAACATCGAAGATAAAGACAGGGTGTTTGAAGGAGGACCCTACTTATATGCAGCTGTAGGCCTCTATATGTAGCATTGGATGATGAATTTTTTCCCGGAGCATGAGACTTTCACTTTGTCCTGGTTTGGGTACGACTCTACTCCTTACCTCTAGATTACTGGAAACCAGAATATTTATCAGCAATAGGAAATAAATTAGGGCATTTTGTTAAAATATCTGAAGCAACCAGAAGAGGAAAGTACACCTCCTTCAGCCGTATATGTGTGGAGATGGATCTCTTTGGAGCTCTACTGAATGAGGTGAACCTGGAAGTTTTTTATGAAGAATGGGTGCAAATAGTGGATTATGAACATATTCCTTTTAGATGTCGCAAATGCCATGAACATGGGCATTTATTCAGAGAATTCCCTCTCAACAAAATAGAGAGTAGTAGTAAAGTTACAATAGGGAAAAACACTGATAGCTTTCATAAAGTTGGAAATAGACGAAAAGGAGGTAAAAGGTTGCAAAAGAAAAAGCACACAGAGGGGCAACAGGCAAGTCCGAAAAGGTACAAAGTACTAGAAGAAGATGAAGAGGTAACAAAGGTAGATCAAGTCATCGAGGGTAGCCCAAGTGACAAGGAAAAGGAAGAAAATAGTGAGAAGACATAGGAAATTAACCAACAAAATGGGACTATTTTGAGCAACATGGAACTAGAAATGGACCAAGAAATGACCACGAGTGAGGTGGAAATAGAGGATCATGAATTGCAGGATATTCTTGAAAGAGAACACCTAGATCTGGAAAGATTCTTGAAACAGGGGACCATGGGAGGTGTGGATTCACTACCTCAAGAGGAGCTTAATAGAGTGCAACAGTTGTTTCTATGGAGAACTCAGGCTAAAGGGCTGGGAGGGAAAAGAAACCTCGAAAGGTAGGACAATGAAGGGGTGAAAACCATGAAAACCACATTAGGACTCGCTCCCAAAAACCCAGGAAGGAAAATGGGCAGAAAAAACAAAATGAGCTACTGATGGAATGTGGAAAACTAATGATAGATTCAGGTAAGATGAAAGATCTAACCAGCTACTCCTTTACAAAGATTTCTTAATGAAGTTCACATCTTAGAATATTAGAGGTCTATGAAGTAAAAGTAAGCAAAGGATTCTTAACAACAGAATGAAACAAGAAACTCCTGATATGATTTTTATCCAGGAAACTAAATGTTCAATTAAAAAAATAAGAGAAATACACAACAAATGGCTCAATAGATATGAATTTCTAGAAGTCAAGGCAGACAAAATAGTAGGAGACATTCTTACACTTTGGAAACCCGAAAAAATTAGCATAGTGGATGCAGAGGCATCTAGGAATTATTTATCAGTGGTTATTCAACCTATGGGAGACAGGGAGATTTATTTAATCAGAAACATTTATGGTCCTCAGAGACCTAATGATAAACTCAAGCTACTCACTTCTCTAGAGGATCTACGAGATAGACATTTAGGAATACCATGGATTCTAGGCGAGGACTTTAACATGATCAAATCCTTGTCAGAAAAAAAAGGTGGGACCAGAACTATAAGTAGAGACTCTATAGCATTTCAAAATTTTATAGACAACATGAAGCTAGTTGACACAGATACAAGTAATGACCTCTTTACCTAGAACAACAAAAGAGGAGGAGAGTCACAAGTAGCCTCAAAGTTAGACATGTGTATAATATCAGAGGACCTTATGCACACAGGCCTTGATATGACAGTGACAATTCTCCCCTTCGGTGGCTCGGACCATTGGCCTGTTCAATTTGAGGTTACTGGCATTGGAACCCCAAAGAACAAACCTTTTAGATTTGAAAATATTTGGCTCACCCATCTAGAATTTATTAGCAACATTGAAAAATGGTGGAAAGAAAATCTAGAGATCCAAGGAATGAGAATGTTTCTATTACACAGTAGATTGAAACACATCAAGCTTAGGCTCAAAGATTGGAAAAAGAATGAGTTTGGAAATATTTCTGAAGTGAAAAAAGTTATTGAAAGAAAAATGTAGGAACTTAATCAAACCCTTATCACAGATGGCTTTTATGGGGAAAGAAATGAACAAGCCAACAAGCATCAACAGGATTGGGAGGACTTATGTAAACAAGAGGAAATATTTTGGAGACAAAAATCAAGCGTTCAATGTCTAAAAGAAGGGGATAGAAACACAAGGTTTTTCAACAGATCTACAATGGAGCACAGGTCTCACAATAGGATCTCAACGATCGAGGACTACAGAGGCCAACTTCTCAACACCCATAAAGATATAGAAGCTGTGTTGGTTCAACATTTTCAAAGCATAGCAGAGGAACCCATCTTAGATAGATCACAATTTATCAAGGACTTCACAAAGCACATTCCTAAGCTAGTAACAAGAGAAGATAATTACAATCTTAATAGGTCGGTGAATGAAGAGGAGGTTAGTGAAGTCATCAAAGAAATGTAGAATGGAAAAGTGCCAGGGCCAGATGGTTTCAATGTAGATTTATTTAAAGCATGCTGGAATATTTTCAAGCAAGATATTCTGAATGTAGTGGAGGACTCCAGGAATAATAGAACCATATTGAAGGTGCTCAATACATCCTTCATCTCCTTGATTCCCAAATAGGACAATGCTATGACTCCAGATAGATTCAGACCTATAGCTTTGTGCAATGTGGTGTATAAGATAATATCCAAAATAATTGCCAACAGACTTAAACCCCTTCTTCCTACTCTGGTTTCTGTGGAGCAAACGGGATATGTGGAGGGCAGACAAAATCTCAATAATATCATTCAAGCACAAGAGGTTTTTCATTCATTGATGAGTAATAGGAAGGCGAGAATGATTATAAAATTGGACCTAGAAAAGGCTTATGATAAGTTAAATTGGACCTATATTAGGAAGGTCCTTCTAGCTTTTGGATTTGACCACAAATGGGTAAGATGTGTAATGGACCTGGTGACTTCCTCTAGTTTTTCAATTCTGGTTAATGGTTCTCCATCTAAGACCATTAAACCTTCAAGAGGCCTCAGGCAAGGAGATCCTCTCTCCCCCTTTCTTTTTATTCTCATGATGGAAGGACTTGGATGAACCATTGAGTCCGCTAAAGAAGCAGGTAAGATCCAGGGCCTCAAACTTGAATGGGTAGGCTTTGACCCATCAACAATTTGTAGATGATACCATGCTACAGGGCATTCCCACGGTCAAAGAAGCACTAGCTTATAAACAAATCTTGAGTGACTTTTCTATGGCAGTGGGTGCAAAGGTAAGCCTCTCCAAATCAAAGATTTTCCTTTTTAATACTCACATTTCTATTCAGTGGAATATCTCCAGAATTCTAGGCTTTCAAAGAGATATGCTACCTTCCAAATACTTGGGAGTACCACTTATAGACAAACCTCTGACCAATTCTATTTGGGAGCCAGTGATTAATAAGCTATGGGACAAGACTCGAAAATGGACAATCAGAGCTTTGAACTTGGTGGGCCAACTGGTGCTTACAAAAGCTATCCTTCAAACAATCCCCATATTCATGTTTTCGGTCCTTCCAGCTCCAAAAGGAGTTATGCAACAATGTATAAATATTCAAAGAGATTTTATTTGGGTTAAAGGGGAGGAGAGGAAGAAATGGGCCTTGGTAGCCTAGGAAACAATTTGTAAACCTAAAAACCACAGAGGTCTTAGACTGGATGATTCTGAAGTGCTAAACAAATTTTTAGGGGAAACATTATGGTGGAGATGGATAAAAGATTTAGATTTTTCGTGGGCTTGAATTTGGAAAGAGAAATACGCAAGTAACTGGCAAAACAAGGACCACATAAGGATGTTTGGTACCATAAAAGGCTCGCACATCTGGAATAAAGCTTGGGAGAATAGAGGCATAGTTCAAAAGAATAGCTTCTGGGAAATTAGAGCACGATACCTGGCATGGTTTTGGGAGGATAAATGGAAACAGGAACCTAGACTGTTAAGAGAAGACTTTGTGGATCTCAAGAATGGTATTGACACCAAAGGGTTACTAAGGGAAAAATATTTTTGGGATCAGACATATAGTGAAGGAAAATGGAGAACCTGGAAGAAAATGGAATACAGAGATGATAGCCCCTTGAAAGCAAAGGTTGATGCTCTAATATCAATTTTGGATCAAAGAAAAATTATAATATCAACTGATCATGACCAACTTAGATGGGGCAATAACAATGAAGGCACCTTTAACCTTAGAGAGGCAAAGCGCTTAGCCCTGGAGCTTGATTCTACATAACAGGATTGGGTTTGGAAGAATCTTTGGAAGAACCAAGGATGGATGAAAACCAAACTATTCATGTGGCTGGTACATCATAAGAAAATTCTAACTTGGGAGAACATCCAGAAAAGGGGCATTTTAGGCCCATTCAGATGCCAGTTACGCGAGCCACAAGAGGATACAATGGAGCACCTCCTCAACACCTGAATATTTACCTCCACATTGTGGGATGACATTGCCTTAATTTTCAGACAAACAAATAGAGACAAAGGAAGAATTACCAATACCCTTAGCAACTGGAGACGGAATTTCTCTGATTATGAAATGATAAACAGAGCTTGGGCTTTAACTCCAAGCTTCCTAATATGGAATGTCTAGAAAGAGTGCAACAATAGAATCTTCAAAAATAAAAAAAATTCCTCCCAGAGTATCATGGCATAGATCTTAAGACAGCTTAAGAAGACGATTGGGACTTTAGTGCAAACATCCCCTAAAAATCTCCCTTCAAATGATGATATGCAGATACTTCTTCAGTTGGGTATGCAGGGGTTTATTCCTCGGCGCAAGAACAGGATGGTAAAGAAACTGGTCACTCAGAAAGACTTTTGGCATCCTCCCCCTCAAGGATTTATGAAATGTAACATAGCTGGGGCCTCAAAAGGAAATCCGGGTATAGCTAGTTATGGTGGTGTGTTAAGGGATGAAAAGGGCTGCATACAATACATTTTTCATTTCAATTTGGGAAGAGCCACAAACAATATGGCGGAGCTAATGGCACTAGAGAAATGTTTAGAAATCCTTAAGCACGGAAATCTTCAGAATATCATAATTGAAGCTGATTCTGAGAAGATCATCAATTCGGTCAATAGAATCTATTGTGGTTCGGCTCCGGAAAAGGTCTTGAGACACTAGAGGCTACTTCAGATATATCAAAGAATTCATCTCCACCTTCAGAACATGAGAACCTTAAGTTTCACACATGTACGAAGGACGGCCAATAAATTGGCACACATACTTGCTAATAAAGGGGCTCTCTGCACTAAAAGCGACAATAAATATAGATGGCAAGAGGTTCCATAGGGCAGGTTGAGGGATGCTTGTCTCAAGCAGGCGAATGAGAACTGAGAGATGTATCAGCACAAAGATTGTCAACACTTGCAAAGGCTGGGTTTAGTCGATACACATTTAATATGAAGTGGTTTTCCAGAGGTAATTTTGAAAATGGTACGTAGACCTTTGTTAGCTTTTTCAGCCTAGAACAACTCAGACATAGAGTTCTTGGATGGAAGTTATTTGGCAGCTTGTGTATTTTTGCTAAACCTTTTCCTAATACATATCATCTCAGTTTTTCTCAGTTGGAAGAGGGGATGAAGAGCCTTCAGTTAGAAGGTACAACAGAGTCCCACCATAAGTACATAATTGTTGGAAATGGTTACAGTGAATCGGCGTGGTTGGTTTATAGGTTTTCGGGTGCTCGGACGGTGGGAATCCCTCCTAGTTTTCTTCAAAAGTAGACTCCTCCCATCTGTTGGACCACACAACTGAGGATCAAGGGTGGAGAGTCAAATTGCAGTTCAATGGGTTCAGGTCAGAGTCTTTGCTTCCTCAGCAGACTCGAAACTTTCCTCATAACAACTTACTATGTCAATACTGCGCTCAAGGTGGTTTACGGATTATCGGAAGCTCTCAACACTAGGAGTGGTTTCACCGATTTAAGCCCGATGCCACTCAACATGCAACACATGGCTACAGTAGGAGAGAGAATACCACTCTCATTGGGCGGGTATTCTCTGGGATTCTTTTCCATCCGATATGTTCCTCAACCATTGGATTTGGCGAGGTGGATCAATGGCCTAGATACATCATGTAGGTTGGTGGGTCTAGGTCTAAGGCATGTCTCTTGGTTATCGTCCGTGCTTATCTAGCTTCATGGCGGGCATTAAAGAATTTCAGGTGGGCCACATATGCATTGTTCATTCTCCTTTTGCGAACCCAAAATCTGAATAGTTGGGGGCTTAATTCCTTTTCGGGTCTAGTTACAGTTCCATCTTGTTTGGTTTTATTTCGCTCTGTTGTAACATATTATAATGCATATGTTTTGTGGAGGACCTTTTGTTAGGGGAGTGTGCACAATGGTTGATCCTTTGGTTAATTTCCACATACCCTAGGGGGAAAGTTAAATTCTATGTCCCCAGTTTCCTCTGGGGTAGTTGTAATTTATGTAATTAGTCCTTTTTTATTATTTTAAATAGAAGGCACGACTCTTACATTAGCAAAAACAAAAAACAAAATCATATCTTAGAAAATTTCTCACAAAAACTATTTCTGGCAAAATACTTCTCGCAAAATGTTCTCGCATTAATTTCAAAAGCCTTAACATTTGAAAACACAGAAGTGTAATAAGTTGATGCAAGAATTATGAAGTCTTTCATTTTGTTTGGAATTTGTTTTAAAATAATAATAAATTTTCATGCGATCCAATATTGTGATATCGCATATCGCATATCGCAATTTTATTAAGCTCTTCAATTTAAACATTTTAGGATTTGTGATTGGAAAAATGCGATGGGGTAAAAGGTTTTAATACAAAGTTTTTATTGATCACCTTATGACTCCCGTACCTCCACCTCACCTCATCCTACCTCACGCTCACCCCATCCTCCACTCCACCCTCCACTCACTTCCCTCCATCACTCCTCTTCACGTGGATGGAAAAATGACTAATTTCAATGCTTTGTTGTGCGAATTTTAGATTGATTCAAATGGTTTGTGAATTAATTTCTTAAATAAATATTATATTTGTATTATAATAATTATATTATAATTATACTATTTATTATAATTTTAATCTAATTTGTAGTATAATATTAATTATATTTTAAATTAATTCTTACAAATCATTATTATATTAATTTAATTTTGTAACTTAATTAATTATTAAATTAAATGAGCTTTAATTAAAATTAATTATATATGTTAGCTAATTAATAATTAAGTTAGAATTAATTAGTGATTAATTAAAATCTAATTCAGGATTAGAATTTAATTAACAAATTATGATATTTTGGCCCAGGCAACAGAATTTCCAGAATTCTTCCAGATTTGACTCATCAACTTTGGAGGCTCATTGATTAAGTTTTACTTAGCCAAATGAGACTCAGGATGGCTCATTGGAAAGATAAAATCATGGAGAACAATTTTGAGGAGGTTTCACTACCAGATTTGATCATTTATTGGCTCTAAAAATAGGCAGAAGATCAAGCTCCGAATGTTTAAAACAAAATCAATTTTCTGAGTTTTATTCTCTACATTTTTATTTGCCCAAACCTCTTCTAAATGCAGATGATATCCTTGGCCAATTAAAATCATTACAAGCATCAATAGAAAGCTAAAACTTCATTTTAAATTATTTATTTAATTTAAATAAATTAGATTTGTTTTAATTCCAGATTTGGCATTTTAATTTTGTTTTGATTTGTTTTTGCAGGAAACAGTTGAAAAGATGAGGAGAAAAAAGAACTAAATCAATGCGAATGCTCCAACAATTGAAGAATGAAATTTTGAGCAAATGAAAATTGATTGAGAAAATCTCTTCTTCAACAAACATTCTTGTTAAGAATTCCCTTGCAAATATTATAAATAGCATATTACAAAATGTAAAAAGGGCTTCTCTTCTCTATAATTCTAGAATTCTAAAAGCACTTCTGTAATAGAGATTTAGAGTTGTAGGTGGGAGGAGAGGAATATCAAATATGGAGATTATTGAGGTTTTTCTTTTACATTCCGAAATATATATAATGACAATTTTTGCATTATTGTAGCTCTGGTTTTGAAAGCAGAAGCTCGGGCACTGTAAAAGACCATTAGAGACCGTTGCTAGAGAATGGATTCAATAAAATTTGTATTTCGAATACCATTATTTTAAACACTTGTTTCATTTTATGATGACAAGAATGTGTCAATTTACTTCCGTGTTTGTGTACTTTTGTCGACGTGGGTAATTTGTCTCAATTTTATGTTATTATGTATCTCTACTCTTATGGATTAAATTCTAATTTCTGAGTAACTATTTACTCAAAAATATGTCTTATAAAGCTAATTTATTGAATAGTGATATGTTGTGAACTTCTTCCGCATATTATTATTTAATTATTCAAGTTACTGATTAAATGATCAATATCATTTTGTGAACTTCTTCGTGAGTGTTGTTGATTGGTTATTTCAGTTAAGAGGTCTCAATAGGAAGTGTTATAGTATTCATAATGTCAGTTAATCGAACTACTTCATTAACTTGATATTCATTATAAAATAGACATATTTAAGTCCCAATTATTCAAAATTATCTTGCTTTTAATTGGGTTAGATCTATATCTGCCTAATTGAGATAGGATTAAGATAGTTCCTTTTGCTTACATCTTATAATACGTTTGCATTTACATTTATTTCTACATTATTTTAAGTCTTCTTCCCAAAGAGACAAACTTTAGTTGTGGCTTGGTTGAGCCCCAAATCATCTTAAGGATCAATTTCTTACCTGATCAACAAGAGGGTTTATCTGAAGTCTCTTCTCCATTGATGAATGAAAGTCATATTTTAAATCCATTGGAGATTGAGAGAAGGTAACTAGACCTAGTTGAACCAGTCAAAACCACCATTCCAAATGGAAAAGGAACTGATTTAAGGTCCGGAACGGGTGCTCTTCCCCCATGTTGTTGCAGCGAATTTCGAGGCTTCAACATTTTGGCGCTAGAAGAAGGGCCTGAAACTAGTTTTCTATTGGAGTATTTT
Source organism: Pinus tabuliformis (assembly GCA_031772625.1). Lineage (NCBI taxonomy): Eukaryota > Viridiplantae > Streptophyta > Pinopsida > Pinales > Pinaceae > Pinus > Pinus tabuliformis. Next base: position 875,559,660 of record CM062814.1, on the reverse strand, counting down.
GAATTTTAACATTTTATTTAATCACAATGGTTATTCTTAAACTTTCGACTTGGAGTTGTATCCATGGACGTGCATCTTCCAATACTCCACCCGAAGTGGTAAGATGCTTGTCTCAGCTAAATTTGAATGGTAAGGGAAATTATTCTACTTTTCAAGGAATTGATGAAGGCATTTTATGCAGAATTTTTACCCTCACATTCGTGGAAAAAGCCAGAAATTGGTATCGAACTCTTCCAATTGCCTCAATTCACAGCTGGGATCAATTTATTACAATTTTCATTTGTAAATTTGACGACTATGATTATGAAAAGGTATGTGATAAAATTAAATATCTATGAAGGTTTGAAAATGAGTCTGTTATTGATTTTAATATTCGATTTCATTTGAATTGTTTAAAATTTAAAGTCAGAGATAAATCTCCAGAAGAAAAACCATTAGATTGGTTTGAACATATTTGTTCTCTTCCTCCCATTCATAATCCATATGAAATTAGTTCAAGCTTTGTTCCATTCCCTTCCAACATAAATGAGAATTCCAATATGGATGTGCAAATAAATTATGATGAAGTGGTCTCATAAAGCTTGGAAAATATTTCAATCCAAATGCAAGAAGAAAACAACAACAATTTTGGAGAAAGAGCTGCCTTGAAATCTAAAAATTACTTTGCATTGAATTCCGAAAATCAAATCACAAATCAACAAGTACAAGCAGCAATCAAAGTAACCAATAACATACAAACTGCTATATAAATTTCTGAATTCTTTCACGATGAGAAAATGCCAAAATGAGAGTAGAAAAGCAACCTTCTTCAAGAAAGCATGAGTACACAAAGGAATGATCTAGAATATGAAATTTATAATGAACAGAATGCACATGAGTTCTTAAACAAAGAAACTTTAAAGTTCATTATTTCTAATTCTCATTTTTCCCTTTATCTTCATACTTTTACTGATGGTAATTTCCCCCTTCTTGGTATTAATGATATTTCAAAAAATACAGAGTCTGATCTAAATGAAATGCCAATTAGTTTTTATCAAGATAGAGAAACAATAATTGATCATTCTTTTGGCATTAATAAACATGTATTTTATATTCCTTCTTGTTGTGATACATTGGATGAGGTCGAAGGGAATTCTAATAAATATAGTGAAGACGTTTATGATAATTACTCTCACAATGAAGATGTTGATTTGTATTCTTCTCAAGTCAATCCTCATGAGAAAATTCAAAAAACATATGAGGATGAAGAACGCTTTAATTCAAAAATTATTCCAACTAATCCTCATTCTCAAGCAGCAAATTATCTTCGTGATTTTGACATCCAAGAAATCATTCCAATTTATTATTCATATCATGATCAAGCTCTCATTCCTATTCATGGTCATAATTCTCTTCGTAATTCGCAAGTTGGAATTGGAAATCATTCAAATTCCATTATTCTAGACAATCCTTGTAAAAAATAAATTATTTCAAAACAATCCCAATTACGTTGTAATGTTAGTTTTACCAATAATTATTTTATTTTATTTTTGTTTCTATACTTATTTTGTTTAAAATCATATTTAACTTCTGATTTTATTTTTTAAATTTTTGATATTTTATGCTGGCATATTGAACATTGCACTATCAAAACACTCAATTGATGAATTTCCCTATTGGGAAATTGAAGTTTCATATTATAATCATGAACATCAAAAGCTATCAATATTTCAATTTCAATCGATGCTAACTTTTTATCAAAATCTTCTATCTTCTCAAAAACAGTATCGACAAGAGAGTGTATTTTTACAATCTGACGAGCAATCTAATTCAATTAATAATCTTCCATTGTATATAATTGATTTCCATCCATTTTTCATTAACTCATTTGAAAAATATTTGGAAAGTTTTCATTCATGGAAGATTGTTGATAGTTTAACACTTACACATAACACTAACGATTTTTTTCAGGCCTGTGAATCTAAAAGCTCATATCCACAATCTATCCTTTTATCTTCTCTTTTTAATCTCTTCCAATCATAAATGGAAATACATTCAGATTTCTATGATCCAATTGAAATCCAGTTTGAAAGGGCATTTCAAAATAGGGAGATTTTAAAAAAGTTGCTAACAATAACTGTACATTCTGCTTTCATATTTAACTTTCATACTTTAAGTAGATTTTTATTTCTATTACTAATATTTGAACTGTACATATATGTAGAAATTAAAATGAGGGAGTGGTTACATTGGAAATATGACTATACCTAGTCATTTTCATGTATATAGTTAGGATAGGAGTAGCATTAATGTAGTTAGTTTCCTTATATAGTTAATTTATTTTTAACAATTCTGCAGATAAAAATAAAGCAAGCAATCAACCCTTCTCATATCATATACATGTTCAGATAAATATTTTCCTCTCATCGTAAACTTTTTGATTTTGTATTCCCATCTTTAAATCAAAAATTTCTTGCAACAATACCTCTACCCATGACTACATCTCTACCTATTTCGAATAATGTCTTCACTAAATTTAATTGAGAATGCACTTGGCACACATCACCTCAAAGCCACTTTTCTCTATTTCGAAATTCCCTTCTAATGTTTTCTTCTTAGACTGTTATGTTGAAAATTTTGATGATGCAAAAGCTTCCTGATATCATTGTCCCATAAAATATATGACTGTCTAAGCTCGCAAGCTTAATGCCAATTCAATTATTATTAATCAGTCTTACCTTTTGCTGTAAACACATGAATTTCATGTTATCTTCCTCGGAATTTGTTAAAATGACCTTAAGGGTGTCCGTTTTGTTGTGTGCACACATTTGAATCTGTGTTGATATTATTCCATAATCAGTGGTTTTATTTTATTATGATCTTTATTTTATTATTTGATGCTATAATATGAACCATATTTACTTATTAAAGACATTATTGAACATCCACCTTAACAATATAGACTTCAGTTAAGTTAGTTCGGAATGAACAAAGGGAATAATCATTGTTGCAATTCAAAGGGGAGCATATTTTCATTTACATTTCTCGTAAATTCTATGAATTTTAGATTTACTAAATATGAATAACTTATTTTCTTTAAGCTGATTGCACACTCTAGTTTAGAATAAATAATCAGATGATTTTGAACAAAATATGAATTTTGAGAAATCCATGGAAGAAATTGAAGATTCATGAGATAAAATTTATAGACAATTTTCTTCCAGGTTTTCATTCATTTTCGAAACTTGAAGTAAGTAGCAAACCTATTTCAAATCCGCAAAAGGTCAGGGAAATTTTAATTGTTGTTCATTAGAATTTGAGAATTCTTTAATTTCACTTTCATTCATTATAAAACCCAATATGCCTTTAAAACGTTATCGAAAAATTCATATCGGAATATTTCAGCTTGACTTTCATATCACTGGTAATACGATGAATATATATTTTTGATATTCCTTTCCCGCTCATCTTCGTCAATGCTTTCCTTTCAATATTACATCATCCATATCACAACTATTTGTATCGCAATATTCCATCGGAAGTGATTCTTAGCATTTACTGATAAAATATTGCTGATGCAAGACCTTTGATGTTCTTTTACACTCATTCTCTCGCAAAATTCCACATTTATCATATCATATATTGCATTTCGCATATCCCATATTTGATAGTTGACTTTGCCAATATTTTTATGTTCACACAATTCCGGACCCGATATAAAATTTAAATCAAGTTCATCAACAATATCATGTCCATTTAATCGCAATAATAGTAGGGGCATAAGTTTAAAAGTCTCGATGTTCTGGATCTGATACAATATCAAATTCACTTAATAAATTTATTAGGTTTGTTCTTCATAGCACATAGGCATATCAACAATGTTACATCATGTACTTAAATTTTCCAATCGTCGATTTCATTTTGAGATCCAAAGCCGGTCCCACCAATTTTCCACATCATCCATCGCATCCCCGCAGTCATAGAATAATATCGGCATTTCCAACATGGCTATTTCCTAATGTCCCAATATGCCGCTATCGCAATTGCTTCATCGTAATTTTTGTTATATATTCTCATATCAATATTTTGAATGTGCGTTGTGCGATGTGAAAAGTATGATGAGCGATGTGATTATTCCCTGATCCCTGATAAAATTATTCCTCGATATCACCCCATTGCATCATATATTTTCACATAGCGTATGTCCATATCACAAATTTTCTGCCACAACAAATATATTGCATCGCAAAACTCAAATGAAGCCTTATCTTAATATTTTCTGATGCGAAAGACTCTGATACATGCCCTTTTTCCATTAACATTCAATCGTTATATCCCATATTTGCAAAGGTAAAAATCGCGGATTGAAATTTAAGTATGGCGAAAAAACTTGCGATGTGAAACATCCACTGAGGCATTGCGTTGTATAAAATATTTAAAGGAAATATTGGGTAATCACTATGGTATTAAAGCAATTGATATGAAATTTGCAACTAGGTTAGATCATTTCGATTTCTCTTATATTCCAGTTTTAGATATACCACTCCACATTTAATATGGAATTTAAGACCTTACCATCTATACATATAAATTTCATTATCTTAGATTTGTCTTAATTCTGGACAATATATGGAAATGGAGTTGATATGAAACTTATAATATTATAAGAGCATTCATCATTACACTTCATTATGAAGCATAATTTCATTCTCATTTCTGATGGATTTGTTTTACTTTCAATTCCCTGAACACAAAGGATTATCTCCTTATAGTTTACTGCTTGCTTTGGTTTAAACAAAACAATTAATGATTTTGAGTTATAAGATGTTCAACTTGTTCATGCTTTTGATTTTAATTAAAAGAAGAAGTTAGCTAGCATTGGAGAAGATGATACCTCACAGGTAAGATTAAATGCAATTCTCCAATGGTAAGTTTCATATACCCACTTTTAATTATTTTCATTACTTTACTTTACTTTCATTTTTTCTTTTAAAATTTGCTAATATAAAAATTTGTTCTACAACTCTTCATAAAAGCTTTCAATTCCCCACCATATCAAATTTTGAAGCCCCATACCCTTTTCTTAGTTTTCTTTCAAGAAGCAGTGATAATCTTCATCAAACAGCTACACTAAGAAGTTTTTGAATGTTTAGTTTGTTTCTTTAAGCATTCCTTTTATTAGAAAATGATTAAGCTGATGCTTTGAAACAAAAAGATTGACACCAGACAAAAAAAATTTCATTATGGCTGAATTTTATCATCACTACCATCTGAAACCTAAAAAGCTTATAACCTTGTAAGGTAAAATTTATCTGAATATCGACATAAGAAGGAATGATTATACGATTATTTTATTTTACTTCATTTTGTTGAGACATTGTTATAAACATTCTTGTTGGAGTTTATCTTTTAAAAAAAAAACTTGGATTTTCCTTTCTGCTCTTACCTTTTTTATTTTTATTTTTGTTTGTTAATTTATTTTATTAATTCGGGTTAGGAATTATTTTCCTTTTATTTTTAGTTTTGATTTTGGTGACTCTACCATAATTTATATGAAAGTCCTTATTGTTACCTAACAATGATCGGCATACACAAAAAAATATGTTAATAGTCTACTATTAGCTTTTTCTTAAATCTCTTAATAAAGTTTGTTTTTCTTATTATAAAGGTAGACATAACTATGGAAGAGATTACAAAACAAGAGAAGTTGAAAAAGTATCATGAAATCTGAGAAATTTTTTTCATCAAAACTAAATTATTGCTAGATTTCAATATTTTATTAAGATATTTCAAAATTCTATTATCACTCAAGAAAAGTTATTTTTAACCAAGTAAAGACACTTTATAGCAAAGTACCCTTAACTCTGAAATTGTCATTCTTAACTCTTAAGGAGTTAATAATTCTCCCTGTCTAAAAAGTCTTGTTTTTCTAGAGTGTAATCCAAAAATATATTTAAACTTAAGAGGTAAGAGGTCTCATCATGAGCCTGCTTGCCATGATCATAGGAGAAAAATAAGTTGACATTACCAACATTGCTAAACAAACCAAGGTAATGGCTTATGACTGCAAACAATTATAAGACAAGGGGTCTCATCACGAGCCAACTTTTTCAGTCCAATTATAACCAGCGAATGGCATTGTCAACTATCTAGCTACCAAACCAAGGTAATGGCTTTTAAGAATTAAAAAATAAAAACAAATACAAAGAAAATAGAAATATATAAATGGATTTATCTCTAGTTCAATAATTCTTAAATAGATGGGATTCTAAATCGTTGATGTTTAAAAAGTAGCCCTATCAAGACTATAGATGTTTGCTGGCAGCAGTGACTCTACATGTGACAAATGAGTATATTTTAAAAGCTAAGCTGTAAAGTGACCCCTATTTTATCTCTACAACTAATTCAATACTAATATAGAGTTATGAGATATTTTGACATATGAGGGATTGTAAGAAAAATTACAGTTAGATGATTTGTGTTTTTATTCAGACTAATGAACCTAGTCAAACATTTCAAAAATAATTCTCTCTTCTTTAATTATTTTTACTTTAATTTTAGAAAAATCTCATTCATATAAAATAGAGATAACTGGTTCTTCTCCCATGTGCCGCCATTGTTGTGGGAAAACACAACCCCCCACACCCCCCCCCCCCATTTTTTTATTTATGTACATCAATAATGGGGACCCTTTATATTAATTTTTGGCTAAACACCTTCTATGTTTTTTATTAAGTTAATTATCTTGCAATTTTGTTATTTTTAATTTTTGTCAGATTTCCATTTTGATTGTTTCATTGAATCCGAATTTTCATAATCTTTCCGTCAATACTTGTTTTGACTCATTTGGTCAACCGGTTTGTAAATGGCATTCCTTTGAAGTTTGATCATTTTCTCGCATGGACTAAAAATGTAAATAGATGTAAAATATTTCAATTTTTGTAACTAATTGAGTTCAATAGTCCTTCATTGTAAATATTGACTTTTAGTTAAATTTTATTAATGTTTCATTTTTTTACTAATGGTTATACAAAATGACCCAGCTAAATCATACAACGGATGAAATCATGTTTTAGTATCTTCATAATTTACTCCAAATTATTATTTTAAAACAAATTTCCAAGACCGGATTCTCAAAGTTTCAAAATGGTTGCAATTCAATTTGTAGGATCAATAATTCACACGGGCCCATTCATCTTCATTAATATAATAGCCCCCTAGACCCATATCACAAAAAAATTATAAAACAAAATCATATCTCGGAAAATTTCTCACAAAAATAATTTCCCGCAAAATACTACTCGCAAAATGTTCTCGCATTAATTTCAAAAACCTTAACATTTCAAAACACAGAAGTGAAATAAGCTAAAGCAAGAATTATGAAGTATTTCATTTTGTTTGGAATTTGTTTTGAAATAATAAAAAAATTTCATGTGATGCGATATTGCGATATCACATATTGCAATTTTATTAAACTCCTCAATTTAAACATTTTAGGATTTGCGATTGGAAAAATGCAATAGGGTAAAAGGTTTTAATACAACGGTTTTATTGATCACCTTATGACTCTCATACCTCCACTTCACCTCATCCTACCTCACGCTCACCTCATCCTCCAGTCACTTCATCCTCCACTCACTTCCCTACTCCATCACTCCTCTTCACGTGGATGGAAAAATGATTGATTTCAATGCTTTGTTGTGTGAATTTTAGATTGATTCCAATGGTTTGTGAATCAATTTTTTAAATAAATATTATATTTGTATTATAATAATTATAATTATTATTATTATTTTAATATAATTTCAATTATGATATTAATATAATATTAATTATATTTTAAATTAATTCTTACAAATTTTTTTTATTAATTCAATTTTGTAACTTCATTAATTTTTAAACTAAATGAGCATTAATTAAAATTAGTTGTATATATTATTTAATTAATAATTAAGTTAGGATTAGGATGGAAAATTTAGGAGAACACTATAAAGGTTTAGGGTAAAATCCTAGGATTTACTGCAACATCTCTTCGCAGGCACCTGGAACTGGGCAACCGACGATCGACAGTCTCTCTGTTTCCATTGCAACCGCATTTGTCTCCACCTGCAAAAGATAACTGCTAGCAGCATGGGAGATTCTATGGATGTCAAGGAGCTCGATTATACCGAGGACCCTTTCCCCGGCTGTGTCATTTTCGAAAGCCCTAAACATTTCACCGGCATCTGGCTCATCTCCTCCGTCCGGTCTTGCTCCATCAACTTCTGTGCCAGTGGTTTCCTTTCCGGGGCTTATTGGGTTTATTTCTATTGAATCTCCTGCTCTGGACTGCCCCCCTTTATCTCCTGGTACTCTCCATTTTATCACTGCAAGCACTCCTCCCTCACCCTCATTTGACCCTAATCTGTCGGTAGACCATCTCCATCTATCTGCTTCAACCATTTTCTCTGCGTTGCTTGAAGATATTCAAGCACCTAAGGCTCCAAACCATCCCATTTTAGCGCACTCTTTGTCAGGCTACTTTGAAACCCCGGAAATAAAAGTCAAGGCGAAAGACGAAGTGTGTAAAGGCGACCACAAAGGACATCATCATTCGGTTTGGAGAGACCTCTGCTATTAGGAAGGTTGCACACATGGCAAAAACTCTACTAGTCAGACACGTTTGAGGCAGAGCATATTTAGCAGTCAAACTCACCCTATGGGTCTATGAGATTTGGGGAGGTATGCTTAAGGAACTGCCCGAGGTGTAGGTCTTGCCCAGAGGTTGGTTTGCTCTACACTTTGCAAAAGAAAACTATACAGACCTAGTCCTCACAAGGTACTGGCACATTGAGATGGCTCTGGTACTCCTCAAGAGATGGAGTCCCCTCTTTGACCCAGAGAGGGAGCAAATAGGGGCAGGGCCACTCTGGGTTCGCTTGCCAGGGCTTCCATTGCAGTACTGGTGTGAGGAGGTTTTCATCAGAATTGGAAATGCCCTTGGAACCTACCTGGACCATGATCAAACTTTCATGCAATCAAAGAACAAAACCCTTGCTCGCATCCTGGTTCATTTGGATACTCGTGAGGGATTGGAAGAGAAAATCACTCTGCATTGGGGGAAATATACCAGCGTATAGATCTTGGACTATGAAGAAGTTCCCTTCCATTGTAGGAGATGTCACAGAGCGAGGCACATTTTTAAAGACTGCCCACTTATCAAGAAACCAGAGGACTCTCCGAAGGCACCTCCTACTTCTACAAGTATTGATTAGCTGACTCTGAATCACTTTCCTATTCTGAGTCCTATCCCTCTGGTCAGCGACGTCTTCCCGAGGATGGTGGAAGAAGTGCAAAGATTTCCATCACCCCCCCTCACCAGAGCTTGGGCCGCAGCTAAAGCTGCAAAAGCTTCGGGTATTTCTCTGACCTCTTACTCTCCTTCAATTTCTTATTGCTCATATTTTGTTTCATCCACCATAAACACTTTTGTGGCTCACTACTCTATGGCTACACCTCCTTCCATTGCCACCACCGCGCCATCTTTGCACTCTCTATCCACCACCTCCACCTCTCCATCACCAAACCAACACTCTACATCTCACAATTACAACCTTCAATCACGTACTCTATCTGGCGGTACCCAGTCACATTTCGCTGGTTTGGGACTCACCCAACCTGGTTCGGTCATCCTTTCATCTCGAGGGAGGAAATCAAACCTCTCCAAAGCCATCAAGCGGGTAGGGGCTGAGGTCACCTCTGGCAGACAATATACTGTAGATGGGATTCTTAGAGCACTGAACACCCTAGGTAGGGTTCCCCCATGAATTGTCTCTCATTCAAATGCAGAGGCATGGCTAGTACCTCTAAGAAACTAGCCTTGCGCAGAATTTTTGATGTAGAGCCTTCCGAGATTATCATGCCCCAAGAAACCCTAGGTGAGGTTGATATCATCACCAGCTCATTAAGTTTTATAGTTCCTAGTTGGAATTTTTTGGCAATGGATGTTGTGGGTCGATCAGGGGGCCTCGCCATTGGATACAATCCTCGTAACATTAGGGTTTTAGCTTCCTGGGGTGGCCATGGTTTCATTGGTTTAGACCTTTATTCTGCAGAGCTTGGTATTAACCTAAGGGTTATTAACATTTATGGTCCCTGCCATCAGCGAGAAAATTTCTGGAAACACCTATTTGATCTTTCGATATTCCCCCTGATCACATCATCCTAGGAGGAGATGTCAATTTCTCTTTGGCTTTTTGTGAATCTTGGGGGTTGATGGCACAAGTGGACTCTATTACTAGATATATGTCCAACCTTCTAGAATAGCACAATTTGGTGGATGTTCCTATGAATAAGCCTCTTCCTACTTGGTGAAACAAAAAGGTGGGCGAAGCTGCACTTGCTAGAAGATTAGATCAGTTTCTGATGAAGGTCCCCCTTATGCATCAATTGCATCACTACAAACAATGAGATGGCACAAGGGCCATCTCGGATCACTCCCCCATTTATTTGGAGGTGTTTGGTCCTCATCCTAAACCAAAAGACCCATTTAGGTTTTACCATGTTTGGCTACAGGATCCTGAGCACATTAACATGGTCTCGGAATTCTGGGCTGCTAACTCAATTGATAGATATGATTCCTTAACTAAGGGTTTCTATCACAACCTGTCTCAGCTCAAGCATCTATCTATCAAATGGACAAAAGAGAAACATCAGAGGGAGGAGTCTCTATTATCTCATATTGAATCTGAGCTGAGCATATTGCCTGATGATTGAAACCTGGGTTTTGCTTTAGCAGATGACAAAACTCACTTGATTGAGCTAAAAAACCAAAAGGCTAGGATCTTGAAGGAGAAGGAAGAATCTTGGTGCCTCAAAAGCAGAGTTATATGGCTAAAAGCAGGAGATGACAACACATGATTCTTTCAAAATTTTGCAAAAGGTAGAAAAGTATCAAACACTATATGGAAATTACCTCTACTTGATGGGGGAGTAGCTGATACTTTCAAGAAACTCTCCCATCTTGGCATCTCACATCTCCGAATCTCTACAAAATCCCTCCAGGGTCAAATTTGGTTGATATCATCAATGTGGCTAGACATATTCCCAGATTTGTAAATGAAGATGAGGCCGAGGAGCTAATCGCTCCTGTTACTGTTGGCGAATTGGAAGGAATGCTAAAATGGTTCAAAAAGGAAAAGAGTCCTGGACTGGGTGGGTGGACATTAGAATTCTATCTCACATTCTATGAACTAGTGGGGAATGATCTGTTAAAAGTTTTGGAAGAATGTAGAATGTCTGGATCTCTATATAATGTTGTTAATTCGACCTTTATTTCCCTTATTCTGAAATCCGATACACCTTCCTCTTTCAATGACTATAGACCTATCTCATTATGCAATTGTCTGTATAAAATAATTTCCAAGGTCATTGCTAATTGTCTTCGGCCCATTCTTTCCTGTTATATTTCCCCCCAGTAGTTCGCCTTTATTGAGGACCACCAAATACATGAAGCCATTGGCTCGGCCTAAAAGGCCATCCACTCAATCTGGACTAAACACCTTAAGGGCATCATCCTAAAGATCGATCTGGCAAAAGCCTTTGACTGTATCAACTAGCTCTACATTGTGATGCTTCTCATTCACCTGGGCTTCCCCCCTGATTTCATTGCTTGGATTATGGCCTGCATTACCTCCCCTACCTACAGTGTCCTCATCAATGGATCGACCTCCCATTTCTTTCATGCTAAGAGGGGACTCAGACAAGGTTTCCTCTCTCCACCCTTCTCTCTCTGATTGTCTTGAATGGACTTAGTCGTTTGCTAGCCTTTGCCAAAAGAGATGGCAGCCTTCGGGGCATTAAGATAACTGACTCTTGTTTCCTTACTCACCTCCTATTTGTGGATGATGTTCTCATATTCTTAGATGGGAGCATTCGGGACTCTCTCACTTTTTCCAAAATTATCTCCCTCTTCTCGTCAGCTACAGGTATGCAGGCAAATCATGCAAAATCTACCATTGCCTTAGCCCTTACTTCAATCCAGGAGTCACAACTTGCACAAAACATTTCCCTTATTGCATCATACCCCTGGATAGGGGGTTTAAATACTTGGGATTCTGGATAAAACCTCTCAGCTAGAAAATTGCAGATTGGGTTTGGCTTGTCACCAAACTGGAAAAAAGGTTTTCAAACTGGAGTCATAGATACTTATACAGGGTAGGCAGATTAGTGTTCATCAAATCAGTTCTTGAGGCCACCCCTGTTTTTTGGATGGCATTAGCATGGATCCCAAGGAACATTCTGGCCCAATTACAACAACTTTGTAGTAGATATCTTTGGAATGGCCACCAAGACAAGAAGATATTTGCTTGGGTCAGCTGGAATAAGATAGCCTTGCCTAAAAAGTGGGGAGGTTGGGGACTAAAATACTTCCCCTCTTTGCACAAGCCCTAGCTGCTAAAATGGGCTAGACTCTACTGACTGGACAAAATCTATGGACTTCAATTTCATATCACAAGTATATTTGGCCACATCAAATCATGGATTGGGTCCGTTTGCCGAGCTGGCCTAAAACAAGTATTTCAATTGTATGGAAGGCTCTCCTACACTCCCTGCCTAGCATCAGGGACAACCTCGTTTGGAGAATAAATGATGGATTAAAGGCTTGCATTGGTTTGGATCCCTAGACTGGAGGAGGTAGTAGATTTCAGCTATCAAGAGATCTCATTCAACATATACATTCTCATGAGATCAATGTTATAGCACACATAGTGGACCCACAGAACACCAACATTTTCTCTCAAGGTTGGAAATCTGCCCAACAGCTTGATATACCCCCTCAGTGGCACCAGGAATGGCAAGAATACATTAATGCATTATGTGAATCACATATCAGGATTAAAGAAGGACCTGATGAAGTCATCTGGTGTCTAGCTGAAAATGGAATATATACTCTAAAGACCAGATACAACAATCTAATCTCTCACAAACAGCCGGAGAAGACTATATTTTGGTGGAAGAGTATCTGGAAATTAATATCACCGCCAAGAACCAAACTATTCTTTTGGTGTATTCTCGGAGATAAAGTTCCCACGGGAGAGTCTCTCACTCATCGATCCTTCCATGGCCCTCACTAGTGTGTATTATGCAAGAATTCTTCTGAACCGACTCTACATTTATTCCTCAAATGCACTTCCCTGATCAATCTATGGAAAAATATATCGACATCCATTCATTTTTCCGGGCATTGGGAGGGTGAAACATTGGTCAAGCATGGGAAAACTGGTGCAATCATCATCATGGCACAAAATTACAATGTCTCCCCTTAATCATTAGCTAGCATATATGGCTAGCCAGGAACTGAGTTATATTTGATAGCAGACCTGTTTGCTAGCCACACATCACAACCTGTATTATATTTTCCTATAATGAGTTGCCTGAGCCTCAACATCCTCGGCCCCAGAGGCCACATGATCCTACACCTATAGACAAAAATTCTCCTTGGGAATTCTTTGATGGTGTTGCACAACACCATGGATGTGGCAGTGGCTTCATTCTATACATAAATGATCAGCATTACTACAAAGTAAAGATGGGACTGGGCAAAGGAACAAACAATTTTGCAGAGCTCATTACTCTCCGACATCTTTTGCATTTTTCATTGGGTCATAATTGCATGAATCTAAACATATATGGTGACTCAAAGATCATAGTAAATTGGTTCAATAATATTACTATTTGTCACTCTCACACACTCAGTAATATTTTGGATGAAGTGATTTTGTTCAAGGCACAGTTTAACACTATTTCATGCAATCACATTTACAGGGAACATAATTGCTGTGATGTCGAGATTTCCAAGGAGGCCACGACACTTCCCCAAGGAGAGTGGATGATACAAGAACATCGAGGTCCAAATGAATATTGTTACTATCACCAGCCTTATATTGATAAGATCTACCACAGGGCAGAGAGCCCTTAGATTTCAGTCTTTTTTGTAAATTTTTGATGTACATGCTTGGCTCAAACTCTGTATATATTTTTTATAGGCTATATATTTAGTGTATTTAAGTAGATACTCTCAGCAAAGACATTGCCCTGCGTGGCATATGTGGAACTACCACAGATGACAACCATATAAATAGACTCTTTTATGACTGAATACCTTGCGTGGTGATGAAAGCCCAAGAAGCATAAAGTTTTTGAGAAGCTGAAAATTTTGACAATGCCCTTAGTGGTAAGAATGATACAGCATATGCTAAAAGCATCTACAAAATTTAATTTTTCAAGCTAATGAAAGATTACGATTTTTCTAGTGGAGAATAATTAAGTTAGAATTAACTAGTAATTAATTAAAATCTACTTTAGGATAAGAATTTAATTAACAAATTATGATATTTTGGCCCAAGCAACAGAATTTCCAGAATTTTGCAATATTTGACTAATCAACTTTGAAGACTCATAGATTAAGTTTTACTTAGCCAAATGAGACCTAGGATAGCTCATTGGAGAGATAAAATCATGGAGAACATTTCTAAGGAGGTTTCACTAACGGATTTGATCACTTATTGAATCTCAAAATAGGCAAAATATCAAGCTCTGAATTTTTAAAACAAAATCAATTTTCTGAGTTTTATTCTCTACATTTTCATTTGCCGAAATCTCTTCTAAATGAAGATCCATTCATCAATGATATCCCTGGCCAATTAAAATCATCACAAGCATCAATAGAAAGCTAAAATTTCATTTTCAATTATTTATTTAATTGAAATCAATTAGATTTGTTTAAATTCCAAATTTGGCATTTTAATTTTGTTTTTATAAGAAAACAGTTGAAAAGATGAGGAGAAAAAGATCTCAATCAATGATAATGCTCCAACAATTGAAGAATATAATTTTGAGCAAATAAAAATTAATTGAGAAAATCTCTTCTTCAACAAACTTTCTTGTTAAGAATTCCCTTGCAAATATTATAAATAGGAGATTTCAAAATGTAGTAAGGGCTTTTCTCCTCTGCAATTCTGGAATTCTAAAAGCACTTCTATAATAGGGATTTAGAGTTGTAGGTTGGAGGAGAGGATTCTCAGATCTGGAGATTATTGAGGTTTTCCTTTTACATTCTAAATTATGTATAATGAACATAGTTTTCACTATTGTAGTTCTAGTTTTGAAAGCAAAAGCTCAGGCACTGTAAAAGACTATTGGAGACTAGAGCTAGAGAATGGATTCAATAAAATTGGTATTTCGAATACTATTATTTTAAATATTTGTTTCATTTTATGAAGACAGGATTGTGTCAGTTTACTTCCATGTTTGTGCACTTTTATCGATATGAGTAATTTGTATCAATTTTATCTTATTATGTATCTCTACTCTTATGGATTAAATTATGATTTCTGAATAACTATTTACTCAGACATCTATCTTATAAAACTGAATTATTGAATAGTGATATGTTGTGAACTTCTTCCGCATATTATTATTTAATTATTCAAGTTACTGATTAAATGATCAATATCATTTTGTGAACTTCTTCCCGAGTGTTGTTGATTGATTATTTCAGTTAATAGGTCTCAATAGGATGTGTTTTGGTATTCATAATGTTAGTTAATTGAACTACTTCATTAACTTGATATTCATTATAAACTAGACATATTTAAGTCCCAATTATTCAAAAATATCTTGCTCTTAATTGTGTTAGATCTATACATGCATTTAGATTTATTTATACATTCTTTAAAGTCCTCTTCCCAAAGAGACAAACTTTAGTTGTTGCTTGGCTGAGCCCCAAATCAGCTTAAGGATCAATTTCTTGCCTGATCAACAAGAGGGTTGATCTAATGTCTCTTCTCCATTGATGAATGAAAATCATATTTTAAATCCATTGGAGATTGAGAGAAGGTAACTTGACCTAGTTGAACCAATGGGAACCACCATTCGAAATAGAAAAGGAGTTTCTTTAAGGTCCAGACTGAGTTGTCATCCCCCATGTTGTTGTAGCAAATTTCGAGGCTTCAACATTTTGGCGCTAGGAGGGCCTGAAACTGGTTGTCTACTGGAGCCTTTGAATTTTAATATTTTCTTTAATCATAGTGGCTCCTCTTAAACTTTCAATTTGGAATTGTATCCATGGACGTGCATCTTCCGCACTCGAAGTGGTAAGAATTTTGTCTCACGTAAAGTTCAATGGTCAGAAATTCTTTTCTGCTATCAATCATGTCTTTCAATTTATTCAAAAATTTTCTAATTCTACTTTTCAAGGAATTGATGAAAGAATTTTATGCAGAATTGTTACTCTCACATTTGCAGCAAAAGCCAGAAACTAGTGTCGAACTCTTCAAATTGCCTAAATTCACAGCTGAGATCAATTTGTTACAATTTTTGTTTTTAAATTTGACAGCTATGATTATGAAAAGGTATGTGATGAAATTGAATATCTACGGAGGTTTGAAAATGAGTCTGTTATTTGATTTTAATATTTGATTTCATTTGAATTGCGTAAAATTTAAAGTCGAAGATAAACCTTCGGAAGAAGAATCATTAGATTGGTTTGAACATATTTGTTCTCTTCCTCCCATTCATAATCCATATGAAATTAGTTCAAGCTTTGTTCCATCCCATTCCAACATAAATGAGAATTCCAATATGGGTGTGAAAATAAATTATGATGAAGTGGTCTCACAAAAATTGGAAAATATTTCAATCCAAATGCAAGAAGACACCAACAACAATTTTGGAGAAAGAGCTGCCTTGAAATCTAAAAATTACTCTGCACTGGATTCAAAAAATTAGATCGCAAATCAACAAGTACAAGCAGAAATCAATGTAACCAATAACACACAAACTGTTGTACAAAATTCTGAATTCTTTCATGATGAGAAAATGCCAAAATCATAGTAGTAAAGCAACCTTCTTCCAGAAAGAATGAGTACACAAAGGAATGATCTAGAATTTGAAATTTATAATGAACAGAATGCACAAGAGTTCTCAAACAGAGAAGCTTTAAAGTTCATTATTTCTGATTCTCATTTGTTCCTTTATCCTGATATTTTTACTGATGGTAATTTCCCCCCTCTTGTTATTAATGATATTTCAGAAGATACAGAGGCTGATCTAAATGAAATTCCAATTAGTTTTTATGAAGATAGAGAAACAATATTTGCTCATTCTTTGGCATTAATAAACTTATACTTTATATTTCTTATTGTTGTGATAAATTGGATGATATCGAAGGGAATTCTAATAAATATCTTGAAGACATTTATGATAATCACTTTGACAATGAAGATGTTGATTTGTATTCTTCTCAAGTAAATCATCATGAGAAAATTCAAAACACATATGAGGATGAACAACACTTTAATTCATAAATTATTCCAACTAATCCTCATTCTCAAGCAACAAATTATCTTCATGATTTCGACATCCAAGAAATAATTCCAATTAATTTTTCATATCATGATCAAGCTCTCATTCCTATTCATGGTCATAATTCTCTTTCTAATTCACAAGTTGGAATTGGAAATCATTCAAATCCCATTATTCTGGTCCATCCTTCTAAAAAAGAAATTATTTCAAAACAATCCCAATTGTGTTGTAACATTAGTTGTACCAATAGTGATTTTTTTTTTTTTTTTTTTCCTCACTTATTTTGTTTAAAATCATATTTAACTTCTGATTTTATTTTTCAACTTTTTGATATTTTATGCTAGAATATTTAACATTGCACTATAAAACACTCAATTGATGCATTGCCGTATTGGGAAATTGAAGTTTCATATTATAATCATGAACATCAAAATCTATCAATATTTCAATTTTAATCAATGCTAATTTTTTTAATCAAAATATTCTATCTTTTCAAAAGAAGTATCAGCAAAAGAGTGCATTTTTAGAATCTGACCAACAATCTAATTCAATTAAGAATATTCCATTGTATCTAACAGGTTTCCATCCATTTTTTATTAACTCATTTGAAAAATATTTGGAAAGTTTTCCTTCATGGAAGATTGTTGATAGTTTAACAATTACACATAACACTAAAAAAAATTTGCAGGCTTGTGAATCTAAAAGCTCATATCCACAATCTAGCTTGTTATCTTTTATTTTTAATCTTTTCCAATCATTAATGGAAATCCATTCAGATTTCTATGATCCAATTGAAATCTAGCAGGAAAGGAAATTTAAAATTAAGGATATTTTAAATAAGTTGCTAACAATAAATGTACATTCTGTTTTCATATTTAGCTTTCTTACTAATATTTGAACTATAAATATATGCATAAATTAAAATTAGAGAGTGGTTACATTGGAAATATGACTATACCTAGTCATTTTCATGTATATAGTTAGGATAGGAGTAGCATTAATGTAGTTAGTTTCCTTATATAGTTAATTTATTTTTAACAATTCTGAAGATAAAAAATAAAGCAAGCAATCAACCCTTCTCATATCATATACATGTTCAGATAAATATTTTCCTCTCATCGGAAACCTTTTGATTTCTTTTTCCCATCTTTAAATCAAAAATTTCTTGCAGCAATACTTCTGCCCATGACTATATCTCTTCCTATTTTGAATAATGTCTTGACTAGATTTAATTGAGAATGCACTTGGCACACATCACTTCAAAGCCACTTTTCTCTATTTTGACATTTCCTTCTAAGATTTTCTTCTTATATTGTTATGTTGAAAATTTTGATGATGCAAAAGCTTCCTGATATCATTGTCCCATAAAATATATGATTGACTAAGCTCACAAGCTTAATGTCAATTCAATTATTATTAATTTGTCTTACTTTTGCTGTAAACACATGAAGTTAATGTTATCTTCCTCGGAATTTGTTAAAATGACCTTAAGGGTGTCCATTTTGTTGTGTGCACACATTTGAATTTGTGTTGATATTCTTTCATAATCAGTGGTTTTATTCTATTATGATCTTTAGTTTATTATTTGATGTTGTAATAAGCACCATATTTATTTACTAAAAGCATTATTGAACATCCACCTTAACAATCCAGACTTCAGTTAAGTTAATTCGGAATGGGAAAAGCTAATAATCATTGTTGCAATTCAAAGGGGAGCATATTTTCATTTACATTTCTGGTAAATTCTATGAATTTCAGATTTCGTGAACATGAATAACTTATTTTCTTTAAGCTGATTGCGCACTCTAGTTTAGAATAAATAATGAGATGATTTTGAACAAAATTCGAATTTTGAGAAATCCATGGAAGAAATTGAAGATTCATGAGATAAAATTTATAAACAATTTTCTTCTAGGTTTTCATTCATTTTCAAAACTTGAAGTAAGTAGAAAACCCATTTCAAATCTGCAAAAGGTTTAGGGAAATTTTATTTGTTGTTCATTATAATTTGAGCATTCTTTAATTTCGCTTTCATTCATTAGAAAACCCAATAGGCCATTAAAACATTATCAAAAAATTCATATCAAAATATTTCAACTTGACTTTCATATCACTGATAATATGATGAATATACATTTGTGATATTCCCTTCCTGCTCATTTTCATCGATGCTTTTCTTTCAATATTACATCATGCATATCACAACTATTTGTATCGTAATATTCCATCGGAAGCAACTCTTAGCATTTACAGATAAAATATTGGTGATACAGGACCTTTGATGTTCTTTTACACCCATTCTCTCATAAAATTCCACATTTATCATATCGTATATTGCATTTCGCATTTCGCATATCCGATAGTTGACTTTGCTAATATTGCTACGTTCACATAATTCCAGACCTGATATAAAATTTAAATCAAGTTCATTAAAAATATCACTTCCATTTAACCGCAATAATGGTAGGGGAATAGGTTTAAAAATCCCGACGTTCTGGATCCGATACAATATCAAATTCACTTAATAAATTTATTGGGTTTGTTCTTCATAGCACATAGGCATATCAACAATGTTACATCATTAACTTAAATTTCCTGATTGTCGATTTCTTTTTGAGATCCAAAGCCGGTCCCACCAATTTTCCATGTCATCCATCGCATCCCTGCAGTCGCAAAATAATATCAGCATTTCCAACATGACTATTTCCTAATGTCCCAATATGTCGATATCACAATCGCTTCATCGTAATTTTTATTACATAGTCTCATATCACAATTCTGAATGTGCAATGCATAATGTGCGAAGTGTGGTGTGTGATGTGATTATTCCTCGATCCCTGATATAACTATTCTTCGATATCGCCCCATCTTATCACATATTTTCACATAGCATATGTCCATATCACAAATTTGCCGCTGCAACAAATATATCGCATCACAAAACTCAAATGAAGCCTTATCTTAAGATTTTTTGTTGTGATAGACTCTAATACATGCCCCTTTGCCATTAACATTCAATCGTTATATCCCATATCGACAAAGGTAAAATTTGCAAATTGAAATTTAAGTATGGCGAAGAAACTTGAGATGCGAAACATCCACTGAGGCATTGTGTTGTATAAAATATTTTAAGGCAATCTTGGGTAATCAATATGGTATTAAAGTAATTGATAAGAAATTTGCAACAAGGTTAGATCATTTCGATTTCTCTTATATTTCAATTTTAGATATACCACTCCATATTTAATATGAAATTTAAGACCTTACCATCTATACATATAAATTTCATTATCTTGGATTTGGTCTTAATTCTGGACAATTTATGGAAATGTAGTTGACATGAAACTTATAATATTATGAGAATGTTGATAGTTGCACTTCATTAAGAAGCATAATTTCATTCTCATTTCTGATGGATTTGTTTTACTTTCAATTCCCTGAACACAAAGCATCATCTCCTTATAGTTTACTGCTTGCTTTGGTTTAAATAAAACAAATAATGATTTTGAGTTATAAGATTACGGTTAGCTCAACTTCTTCATGCTTTTGATTGTACTTAAAAGAAGAAGTTAGCTAGCATTAGAGAAGATGATACCTCACAGGTAAGATTAAATGCAATTCTCCAATGGTGAGTTTCATATACCCACTTTCAATTATTTTCATTACTTTACTTTACTTTCATTTTTGTTTTTAAATTCTGCTAATATAAAAATTTGTTTTGCAACTCTTCATAAAATCTTCCAATCCCCCACCATATCAGATTTTGAAGCCTTATGCTATTTTCCTAGTTTTATTTCAAGAAGCAGTGTTAATCTTCGTCGAAACAGCTACACTAGGAAGTTTCTGAACCTTTAGTTTGTTTCTTTAAGCATTCATTTTATTAGAAAATGATGAAGATGATGATTTGAAACAAAAATATTGACACTAAACAGAAATTTTTTTATTGTGGTTGAATTTTATCATCACTACCATCTGAAGCCTAAAACACTTATAACCCTACAAGGTAAAATTTATCTGAATATTGACATAAGAAGGAATGGTTACATGATTATTTTGTTTTACTTCATTTGTTGAGATATTGGTATAAACATTCTTGTTGGAGTTTATCTTTTAAAAAAAACTTGGATTTTCTTTTCTGCTCTTACCATTTTTATTTTTATTCTTGTTTGTTGATTTATTTTATTAATTTAGGTTAGGAATTCTTTTCCCTTTACTTTTAGTTTTGATTTTGGTGACTCTACCATAATTTATATGAAAGGCTTTTTTGTTACCTAATAATGATCAACATACACAAAAGAAGAATGTTAATAATCTGTTATTGGTTTTTTCTTAAATATCTTAATAAAGTTTTTTTTTATTATTATAAAGGTAAACATACTTTGGGAAGAGATTACAAAACAAGAGAAGTTGACAAAGTATCATAAAATCTGAGAAATTTCTGAGAAATTTCTTTTTCATCAAAATTGAATTATTTTGAGATTTCAATATTTTATTAAGATCTTTCAAAATTCTATTATCGGTGAAGAAAAATTATTTTTAACCAACTAAAGACACTTTACAACGAAGCAATCTTAACTCTAAAATTTTCGTTCTTAACTCTTAAGGAGTCAATAAAATTCCCTGTCCAAAAAGTCTTGTTTTTCTAGAGTGTAATCCAAAAATATATTTAAACTTAAAATCTAAGAGGTCTCATCATGAGCCTACTTACCATGATTATAAGAGAAAAATAAGGTGACATTACCAACATTGCTAAACAAACCAGGGTAATCGCTTATGATTGCAAATAATTATAAAACAAGGGGTCTCATCACGAGCCAACTTTTTCAGTCCAATTATAACCAGTGAATGGCATTGTCAACTATGTGGCTACCAAACTAGGATAATGACTTTTAAGAATTAAAAAATAAAAACAAATACAAAGAAAATAAACATATATAAATGGATTTATCTCTAGGTCAATAATTCTTAAATAGATGGGATTCTGAATCGTTGATGATTAAAAGGTAACCTTGTCAAAACTATAGATGTTTGTTGGCAGCAATGGCTCTACCTGTCACAAATGATTATATTTTAAAATCTAAACTATAAAGTGACCCCTGATTTATCTCTACAACTAATTGAAGACTGATATAGAGTTATGCGATATTTTGACTTATGAGGAATTTTAAGAAAAATTACAGTTAGATGATTCTTGCTTTTATTTAGACTAATGAACCTAGTCAAACATTTCAAAAATAATTCTCTTCTTTAATGATTTTTACTTTAATTTTAAGAAAATCTCACTAAGATAAAACAAAGATAAATGGTTCTTCTCCTGTCTGTCGCCATTATTATGGTAAAATACAACCCCCCCATTTTTTTTATTTATGTACTTCAATAATGGGGACCTTTTATATTAATTTTTGGCTAAACACCTTTTATGATTTTTATTAAGTTAATTATCTTGCAATTTTTTTATTTTTCATTTTTGTTGGATTTCCATTTTAATTGTTTCATTAAATCCGACTTTTCACAAGATTTCCATTGATACTTGTTTTGACTCATTTGGTCAACCGGTTAGTAAATGACACTCCTTTGAAGTTTTTTCGTTTCTTGCCTAGATTAAAAATGTAAATAGTTGTAAAAATATTTCAATTTTTGTAACTAATTAAGTTCAATAGTCATTCATTGTAAGTATTGACTTTTAGTTAACTTTTATTAATTTTTCATTTATTACTAATGGTCCTAAAAATGACCCAGCTAAATCATACAACGGATAAAATCATGTTTCAAGATCTTCGTAATTTACTCCAAATTATTACTTTGAAACAAATTTCCAAGACCAGATTCTCAAAATTGCAAAATGGTTATAGTTCAATTTTTAGGATCAATAATTCACACAGGCCCCACTCATCTTCATTATTATAATATCCCCCAAGACCTAAATCACAAAAACTTATAAAACAAAATCATTTCTCGGAAAATTTCTCACAAAAACAATTTCCCGCAAAATAATTCTCGCAAAATCTTCTCGCATTAATTTCAAAATCCTTAACATTTCAAAACACAGAAGTGCGATAAGCTGACATGAGAATTATGAAGTCTTCCATTTTGTTTGGAATTTGTTTTAAAATAATCAAAAAATTTCATACGATGCGATATTGTGATATCGCATATCGCATATCGCAATTTTATTAAACTCCTCAATTTAAACAATTTAGGATTTGTGATTTGAAAAATGTGATGGGGTAAAATGTTTTAATACAAAGTTTTTATTAATCACCTTATGACTCTCATACCTCCATGATGGGTCCAACCCCCTCTTTACCCTTAACAAAATATATAAAATGGATATTGATTAATGTAATGATTTCGACGATGATTAATTGTGCGATTAGTTTAATCAACGGGCGATTACAATGATTTGCACACATATTTTGGTTCTGGTATTTATTGCTTGTACCTGCACCATTGGATGATGGAAATGTGTCCCTTCCTCGGTAAACACCCTCCCACCTTGATTAATGTTCTCAAGCCCTACTCACTTGGTCATTTGTTTGTCGTTCTGTGGTGGTTCAAGGGTTCCACTATTTGTTCTCCGGTGCGATTTCTCTGCGTAAATGTGCTCCTACTATTGTTTTTGTTCAGCCTTGGTCTAGGTACGTTCTCTGCTCTGCCGGTTGGTAAGTATGCTCACTGTTCTGTGCTTATTTTTTTCCTCTATCTCCACGCTTGATGAGCTTTGTCACTCTGTGGAAAGTGTGCTTGTCATGCAGGCTTTCAGTTCCGCTGTATACATTCTCAGCTAGTTGTTTTACCTATCTGTTAGTGATTGCTCTTTTCCTCGGTTTCTTTCATTCAGTTTCTCTCGAAATTTATTAGGTTATGTTGCTCTGTTGCATTTGCAAGTTGTGGTCTCGGGGGTTTATGGCTTTAGCTCTGTCCACGGCAACAAGGTAATTCATTGCTCCAAGCTATCATTAACTTCCGCCTTTCCCTCCTTTAACTGATACAGTTGCTCCTTGTGAGCAGAGAAACCCTTTGGTGACTGCGACCTCAAAACTCTGTTTCCTCTCTGGTATGTTTTGAAACCTAGGCTCTCTGTTGTTTTGTTCCTTCAGTTTTTTTTCTCCACGTAGCTCTCACACTCTATTTTGGTGAATTATTGCAGGTGGGATCATTCTACAAACCTTGATTCCCTCTACGACATGTGCTGGAAAGACTCAGTAGGGTCGCTCCTTGATAACTTTGCTTATTTGGTTGCTTCTATTGTCATTGGCTTAAGTGATGGCATAGAGTTATCTGTCTTTACTTCTGCATGGTGTTATTGTAGGCCTCAGGCCTTGCGTTGTCACAGTTTCTGTTTGTGATTGTAGGGTTTACATGTTAGGCTTTTTCAACCCGTTTCCCACTATGAACTTGTTGAACTTGGACAACATTTAATTTTGTATGGACTGTAATTTATATTAACAAATATTGTATTATTTCCTTTTATGAATAAATGAAAAGGGTTCTATTACTCAAGAAATACCTGTGTTGATTCGTTCTATCTTCACTGTCTGGAACTTGTGTGTTATCAAAACTTCCTTTCGCTCATTTTTCTTTAATTTGTCTGGGACTCCAATATCCATTCGGGTTTCTGTAGGTTCTCTGGCTTTGACACTTATGAAGTATTGATGTCTATAGGCCTGTTAGATTTATACAAATAGAAAAATATACATGCTCTGTAGAATAAAATAAAAAGGACTTTCTTTCACTATGTTAGGTAATTCAGATTGAAGGACTATAAATGGACTGCTATGGGATGTCAGAATGTAAACTTCTGTGTGCTCAGAGATTTCGATTATTTTCTTTTTCAAAATCAAACACGTCACCATACATTCTATTGTCTTTTGAATGATTTTGACAAACAATTTTTCCTTAACTGTTGTTAGTTATATTTGATGATTTTTCTAGTTTCTAAAACTGTTTATTTTTCCTACGCTGTGATTTGTAAGAGATAACATAATAAATACAAAAAATAGTTAACTACAACAGTTCTTTTAACTCAACCTTTTCCTTCCTAAATTCTACATCATTAAGAAAATAAAATTAAATTAAAATTAAAATTTTCACTTGGAAATTTCTCCTCAATCCTCACAGAGACCAAATGACCCTGTGTCATGATGATCCCCTTCCGCTGGATGCTCCTGCATCAGGTTCCCAGGGTAATCAAAAGTCATGGCTCCATTCCATAAGCTCCTCCACAGAATAACTTGCTTCTTGTATCTATGCCGCGTCGAGCCATGAACTGTCCTCAATGGGATGGTTCTTCCACTTGACAAGGTATCGTAGATACTCCTTTCTGCGAGTTCGCTTGGCCACCTGTGTGTCAAGAATCTTCTCGATCTCATGGGGTTGAGCTGAAGGAATTTGTCTCATCCAAGAACTGCCTTCAACCTGGGTGTCCCATTCTGGCTGTACCAGACTGTCATCTTCAGGGTTGGCAGTATATGGGAACAGATCTGCCACGTTGAAAATAGGTGATATGCCTATATCCGGTGGCAGCTGTATTTCATAAGAATTGGCTGAGAATTTACGCAAAATTTTACAAGGGCCAATCTTCTTAAATTTCATCTTATTATATGCGCCCTTAGGAAACTGTTCTTTGTGTAAGTGTGCAACGACTTCATCCCCCCACATTAAATTGCACTTCCCACCACTTTAAATATCCCTATTGTTTATATTTCTGACTGCTGTCATGAAACTTTAATTTCACCTGCTCATGTAGATCATTCATTGCTTTAGCAAAATCTTCCCCATCAGCACTTCTTTTTTCCAATATTCCCAGATCCTGCAACTCATGTACTCCACAAGGGTGCATGCCATACAAGATCTGAAATGGACTATGCCCTATGCTGCGGTTCGGTGAATCGTTATAAGAGAATTCCACCTGAGCAAGCACATGATCCCATAACCATGAATTTTCTCTAGTCAGGCTCTGTAGCAGGTTCCCCAAACTCTTGTTCACCACTTTCGTTTGCCCGTCAATCTGTGGGTGGTATGCAGAGCTAAAATTAAAATATGTATCCAACTTCTTCCATAGGGTGTGCCAAAAGTGTCATGTGAATTTCACATCCTTATTAGAAATAATAGATCTGTGTAGGACATGTAATCTCACAATCTTAGTGAAAAACAAGTGAGATACGTGAGTAGCATCACTGGTTTTCCTACAAGGGATGAAATGTGCCATTTTTGAAAACCAATCTACCACCACCATCACCAAGTCGAAACCTTGCTGCGTTCTTGGCAGACCCAAGACAAAGTCAATGCTGACCAACTCCTATGGTCTACTTGGAACAGGCAGTGGCATGTAAAGTCCTGTGTTTTGGCTGTGTCCTTTTGCCAATTGGCAGACTTTACACCTACTCACATATCGCTGCACATCCCTTTGCATTCTTGGCCAGTAATAAAAGTGTCTGAGCTGATCTAAAGTTTTTTCTATGTTGAAATGTCCGGCTAGACCTCCACTGTGCTTCTCCCAAATGATATTTTCTATCATCGAACAGTCAGGAATGTATAAATATCCCCCTTTAAACAATAGCTTCTTCTATAAATTATAGTCCAACCATGGACTATTGTTTCTTAGGAAGGTATTATGACAGGCTTCATAAGCCTCTTTGAAATCCGCGTCGATCTGATATAAGTCTTCCAAATGCTCAAAGCCCAACACTTGTATCGTACTTTCCTACAAGAGTAGGGCTCTTCTACTCAACACTTTTTCCACCTTGTTGGCCTGCCCACTAATGTGTTTCAACACAAAGGTGAAATTTTACAAATATTCGACCCACTTAGCATGCTTGTGGTTTAGCTTATGCTGTTGCATCACATATTGCAGTACAGAATTCTCAGAAAATAAAACAAACTCACTCCCCAGTAGATAGTGTCTCCAATGCTTCAGTGCTTGGACGAAAGCATAGAATTCTTTGTCATAGGATGAATACTTCTTCCTGCTCTGATTCAACTTCTTGCTGAAAAACGCAACAGGTTTGTCTTCTTGGCTAAGTACAGCTCCAGTGGTTGTACTGCTTGCATCACAGCGAGCCTAGAAAAGCTTATTAAAATCTGGCAATCTCAGAATTGGTCTTTCTGTAATCTTCTTCTTCAGGAGCTGAAAGCTTTTCTCTGCTGCCTCAGTCCAACGAAAAGGCTGACTTGCCTTTTTTATAGTGTCCAACATAGGTCTGCAAATTTCACTAAAATTTCTTATAAATTTGTGATAAAAACTTTCCAACCCATGAAAACTACGTACCTCAAATAGGCTTTTCAGGGATGGCCAGTTAATGATAGCTGCAATCTTCTCTGGGTCCATCTTCAACTTGCTTTCTGCAATCACAAAGTCCAGATAAACTAGTTCTCTTTGAAGAAAAGTACATTTTTTCAGATTTATCAGTAGCTTACTCTGCTGCAATTTTTCCAACACACTTCGAACATGTCGAAAGTGTTTCTCCTTAGTCTTGTTGAAAAGTAATATGTCATCAAGATACACTATTACAAACTTTCTGATGAACTCTTTCAGCATTTCGTTCATTAGTCGCATAAAGGTACTAGGGGCATTACTTAAACCAAAAGACATTACTAGCCACTCGTATAGCCCTTCATTGGTCTTGAAGGTTGTCTTCCACTCATCTCCTTCCCTGATTCGAATTTGATGATAGCCACCCTTTAGATCAATCTTCGAGAAGTATGTTGCCCCACTTAGGTAATCCATCATATCATCCATCTGTGGAAGTGGAAATTTGTACCTGATGGTGATCTTATTGATGGCCCTCAAATCCGTGCACATTCGCCATTTTCCTCCTTTCTTGGGAGCGAGAACTATTGGTATTGTGCAAGGGCTCAAAATCTCCCTTATTAGCCCTTTATTTAGCAACTCCTGTACCTGTTTTTTGATTTCCTCATTATCTTTGGGGCTCATCCTGTATGTTGTCTTGTTTGGTAGACTTGTTGTAGGTATAAAGTCAATATGATGACTGATACTTCTCTTAGGAGGCAACTTGTCTGGTAAGTAGTCCACTACAATATCACTGAATTCCTGTAGCATTTTCTGAATTTTTGCAGGTAAATAAGGCATTTCTGTGTGCAACAACACTATCTTTTCCCTCCTCACAATAGCATAGTTCACCTCACTTTCTTCAATATGTTTCAAAAACTATTTTCCACCCGTTAGTAACACTTTCGTCCCGCTTGTTTCTGTTGTCTCTTCCTCCTTGATGGGCACAAGCGTGTGCTTGATCCCATCCTTGACAAACTTGTAACAGTTTGTCTTCCCATCATGCACTACCTTCCGGTCATACTACCATGGCCTTCCTACCAGTATATGACACACATCCATTGGCATAATATCACAAATAACCTTGCCTTTGTACCTGCCAATGTGGAACTCAACTTCACACTGTTCGTTAACCAACAGTTGATGGCTTTTTTGCAGCCACGAAACCTTGTAAGGAGTGGGATTCTTCAGCTGCTTCAAACCCAACTTCTCTACCATCTCGGTGGCAACTATATTATCGATGCTCCCACTCTTGATAATCAACTTGCAACATTTTCCGTGCGACTTACAAACTGTCCAGAACAATGCTTTCCTTTGAGTTTGTTCAATTGTTTCTTTGGCTGGTTTCAACAACACTTTATTCAAAACTAAGGCTTCCCCTATTTCCGACACATTTTCTGCTTCTTGGGGCGATGCCTCTGCTTCCTCTCGTTGTGCAACAAACATTCCTCTCTGACCAGCTTGTTCCGCTTCAAGACATTCTAAAGATCTATACCCCCATTTGTGGCACCTGTACCACTGATATTTAGCTCCTCTACCTCAGCCATTCCCTCTTCCTCGCTGATATGGCCTGCCAGCTCTAGTGTTGTCTCATTTTTTTACTATTCCTGAAGTCTTGGAACTACTTCCCTCTTCACTACTACTAGCAATTCATCCTCTTCCACAAGACTGTCTTCTTCCTCTGCTGGTTCCCCGTCCTCTCCTAGCATTTTGTTTTTTGGTGATCTTCTCCTCTGCCTTCACGACACTCTGGTAGGCTTCCTCGATATTTTTCGAGGAAAGAATGCTAATTTCATCCAATATTTCTAGTCTCGTACCATTTACATACCTTGCTATTTTCTATAGGGTGTCCTCTGTGTAACCAGCTCTTAAATTTACCTGGTAGAATTCTTCCGTATATTCTCTCACTGTCATCCCTTTTTGCCTCAAATTCTACACTTGCCGATGCACTGTAATCTGCTAATCCTTGGGCATAAATCTACCCTTCAGCTTGGCCACCATCCTTGGCCATTTCTTTATTGGCAACTTGTTCATCCTTCTTATTTCCACTTGGACACTGTCTCACCATAGGGTTGTGTGTCCTTTCAACTTTGTTGCAGTGAAATTAACTCTCCGATCCTCACTAACCTCTTCACATTCAAAATATTTGTCCAATTCGTTGATCCAGTCCAATAGAACTTTTGTGGACAGGCTGCCAACATAATCTGGAATCTCTAGCTTGGGCTTGCTGCTAGCCAATAAGACTGACCTCAACAATCTCATCTCCCGACCCTTCTTCATCTGATCCATCTGTTGTAATGATGGCTTCTTCTTCGCTGTCATCTCCTACCTCCGAATCCCTTCTCCTTCCTGCTTCAACTGCCTCCAGACGGACAGTAAGGATCCTTATTTACTCTCTTAATCCTTCATCTACTGCTCTGTGCACACCTCTCCCACGCCCTCGTCTTCCAACTTCCATGTCTATCTTGGAACTTTTAATTTCCTGCTTTGATACCACTTGATCGGTCCAGCCCCCTCTTTACCCTTAACAAACTATATAAAATAGATATTGATTAATGTAATGATTTCGACGGTGATTAATTGTGTGATTAGTTTAATCAATGGACAATTACAATGATTTGCACAAATATTTTGGTTCTGGTTTTTATTGCTTGTACCTGCACTGTTGGATGATGGACATGTGTTCCTTCCTCGGTAAACACCCTCCCGCCTTGGTTAATGTTCTCAAGCCCTACTCACTTGGTCATTTGTTCATTGTTCTGTGGTGGTTCAAGGGTTTCTACTGTTTGTTCTCCGGTGTGGTTTCTCTGTGTGAATGTGCTGCTATTGTTGTTTTTGTTCGGCCTTGGTCTGGGTGCATGCTCTACTCTGCTGGTTGGTAAGTATGCTCATTGTTCTATGTTTATTTTGTTCCTCTGTCTCCGCACATGATGAGATTTGTCACTCTGTAGAAAGTATGCTTGTCATGGAGGCTTTCAGTTCCTCTGCATACATTCTCAGCTGGTTGTTTTGCCTATCTATTAGTGTTTTCTCTTTTCCTCGATTTCTTTCATTCAGTTGCTCTCGAAATTTATTAGGTTATGTTGTTCTGTGTTGTGGTCTCGGGGGTTTATGGCTTCAGCTCTGTCCACAGCAACAAGGTAAGTCATTGCTCCAAGCTATCATTAACTTCTTCTTTTCCCTCCGTTAACTAACACAGTTGCTCCTTATGAGCAGAGAAACCCTTTGGTGACCGCAACCTTGAAACTTTGTTTCTTCTCTGGTAAGTTCCATACCCTAGGCTCTCTGTTGTTTTGTTCCTTTAGTTTTTTTCTCCACGTAGTTCTCACACTCTATTCTAGTGAATGATTGCAGGTGGGATCGCTCTGGAGACCCTGGTTCCCTCTACAACGTGTGCTGGCAAGACCTGGTAGGGTTGCTCCTTGATAACTTTGCTTATTTTGTTGCTTCTGTTGTCATTGACTTAAGTCATGGCCTGGTTAGGTTTAGGCATAGAGTTCATTGTCTTTACTTCTGTGTAGTGTTATTGTAGGCCTTAGGGCTTGCGTTGTCACAGTTTATGTTTGTGACTGTAGGGTTTACATGTTAGGGTTTTTCAACCCATTTCCCATTGTGAACTTGTTGAACTTGGATAGCATTAAATTCAGTATGGACTATAATTTATATTGATAGAGATTGTATTATTTCTTTTTATGAGTAAATGAAAAGGGTTCCGTTACTCAGGAAGTGCCTGTGTTGATTCGTTCTATCTTCGCTATCTGGAACTTGTGTGTTATCAAAACTTCCTTTTGCTCATTTTGCTTTAATTTGTCTGGGACTCCAATATCCGTCTAGGTTTCTGTAGGTTCTCCAGCTTTAACACTTATGAAGTCTTGCTGTCTATAGGCTTGTTAGATTTATACAGATAGAAAAATATACATGCTCTGTAGAATAAAATAAAAAGGACTTTCTTTCACTATGTTAGGTAATTCAGATTGAAGGACTATAAATGGACTGCTATGGGATGTCAGAATGTAAACTTTTGTGTGCTCAAAGATTTCTATTATTTTCTTTTTCAAAATCAAACCTGTCACCATACATTCTGTTGTCTTTTGAATGATTTTGACAAACAGTTTTTCCTTAACAACTGTTAGTTATATTTGATGGTTTTTCCAATTTCTAAAACTGTTTATTTTTCCTACACTGTGATTTGTAAAAGATAACATAATAAATACAAAAAATAGTTAACTACAACAATTCTTTTAACTCAACCTTTTCCTTCCTAAATGCTACATCATTAAGAAAATAAAATAAAATTAAAATTAAAATTTTCACTTGGAAATTTCTCCTCAATCCTCACAGAGACCAAATGACCCTCCATCATGATGATCCCCTTTAGCTGGATGCTCCTGCATCACTCCACCTCACCTCATCCTGCCTCATGCTTACCTCATCCTCCACTCACTTCCCTCCTCCATCACTCCTCTTCACATGCATGGAAAAATAAATTTTAGGTTGATTCCAATGGTTTGTGAATTAATTTTTTAAATAAATATTATATTTTTATTATAATAATTATATTATAATTATAATTATAATATTAACATAATATTAATTATATTTTAAATTAATTCTTACAAATCATTTTTATATTAATTTAATTTTGTAACTTAGTTAATTTTTAAATTAAATGAACATTAATTAAAATTAATTGTATATATTAGTTAATTAATAATTAAGTTGGAATTAATTAGTAATTAATTAAAATCTAATTTAGGATTATAATTTAATTAACAAATTATAAGATTTTGGCCTTGGCAACAGAATTTCCAAAATTCTACCAGATTTGACTCATCAACTTTGTACACTCATAGATTAAGTTTTACTTAGCCAAATGAGACCCAGGATGGCTCATTGGAAAGATAAAATGATGGAGAACATTTCTGAGGAGGTTTCATAAATGATTTTGATCATTTATTAGGTATAAAAATAGGTATAATATCAAGCTCTAAATTTTTAAACAAAATCAATTTTCTGAGTTTTATTCTCTACATTTTCATTTGCCCAAACCTCTTTTGAATGCAGATCCATTTGTCAATGATATCCTCGGACAATTAAAATCATTTCAGACATCAATAGTAAGCTAAAATTTCATTTTCAATTATTTATTCAATTGAAACCAATTATATTTGTTTTAATTTCATATTTGGCATTTTAATTTTGTTTTGATTTGTTTTTGCAGGAAACAAGTTGAAAAGATAAGGAGAAAAGAATCTCAATCAATGAGAATGTTCCAACAATTGAAGAATGGAATTTTGAGTAAATGAAAATTGATTGAGAAAATATCTTCTTCAACAAACTTTCTTGTTAAGAATTCCCTTGCAAATATCATCAATAGCAGATTGCAAAATGTAATAAGGGCTTCTCTCCTCTACAATTATAGAATTCTAAAAGCACTTCTGTATTAGGGATTTAGAGTTGTAGGTGGGAGGAAAGGAATCTCAGATATGGAGATTATTGAGTTTTATTTACATTCTAAATTATGTATAATGAACAGAGTTTGCACTATTGTAGCTCTAGTTTGAAAGCAGAAGCTCGAGCACTGTAAAATATTGTTGGAGGCCGAAGCTAGAGAATAGAATCAATAAAATTGGTATTTCGAATATTATTATTTTAAATGCTTGTTTCATTTTATGATGACTAGAATGTGTCAATTTACTTCCATGTTTGTGCACTTTTGTCGATATCGGTAATTTGTCTCAATTTTTTGTTATTATGTATCTCTACTCTTATGCATTAAATTTTGATTTTTGAGTAACTAATTACTCAAAAATTTGTCTTATAAAACTGATTTATTGAATAGTGATATGTTGTGAACTTCTTTCACATATTATTATTTAATTGTTCAAGTTACTGATTAAATGATCAATATCATTTTGTGAACTTCTTCCTGAGTGTTGTTGATTGATTATTTTAGTGAAGAGGTCTCAATAGAATGTATTTCGATATTCATAATGTTAGTTAATTGAACTACTTAATTAACTTGATATTCATTATTAACCAGACATATTTAAGTCCCAATTATTCAAAATTATCTTGCTCTTAATTGGGTTATATTTATATATGCCTAATTGAGATAGGATTAAGATAGTTTTTTCTGCTTGCATCTTAGAATAAGTTTGTATTTAGATTTATTTCTACATTATTTTAAGTCCTCTTCCAAAAGAGACAAAATTTAGTTGTAGCTTGGTTGAGCCCTAAGTCAGCTTAAGGATCAATTTCTTGCCCGATCAACAAGAGGTTTCATCTGATGTTTATTCTCCATCGATGAATGAAAGTCATATTTTAAATCCATTGTAGATTGAGAGAAGGTAACTGGACCTAGTTGAACCAGTTGAAACCACCATTCCAAACGGAAAAGGAGCTTCTTGAAGGTCCGGACCAGGTGGTCATCCCCTATGTTGTTGTAGTGAATTTTGAGGCTTCATTATTGTGGCGCTAGAACGAGGGCTTGAAACTAGTTGCCTATTGGAGTCTTTTGAATTTAGAGTTGTATCCATGGACATGCATCTTCTAATACTCCACCCGAAGTGGTAAGAGAAATTCTTCTGCTTTTAATCATGTCTGTCAATTTATTCAAAAAATTTATAATTCTATTTTTCAAGGAATTTATGAAGGCATTTTATGAAAAAATTTTACTCTCACATTTGCGGCAAAAGCCAGAAACTAGTGTTGAACTCTTCCAATTTCCTCAATTCACAGCTGGGATCCATTTGTTGCAATTTTATTTGTAAATTTGATGGCTATGATTATGAAAAGGTATGTGATGAAATTGAATATCTATGAAGGTTTTAAAATGAGTCTGTTATTGATTTTAATATGTGATTTCATTTGAATTGTTTAAAATTTAATGTCGAAGATAAACCTCCAAAAGCAGAATCATTAGATTGGTTTGAACATATTTTTATCTTCCTCCCATTCATAATCCATATGCAATTAATTCAAGCTTTTTTCAATCCCCTTCCAACATAAATGAGAATTCCAATATGGATGTGAAAATAAATTATGATGAAGTGGTCTCACAAAGCTTGGAAAATATTTCAATCCAAATGCAAGAAGACAACAACAATAATTTTGGAGAAACAGATGCCTTGAAATCTGAAAATTACTCTACATTGAATTCAAAAAATCATATTGCAAATCAACAAGTACAAGAAACAATCAAAGTAACCAATAACACACAAATTGTTGTACAAATTTCTGAATTCTTTCATGATGAGAAAATACCAAAAGCAGAGCAGCAAAGTAACCTTCTTCAAGAAAGCATGAATACACAAAGGAATGATATAGAATACGAAATTTATAATGAACAAAATGCACACAAGTTCTCAAACAGAGAACCTTTAAAGTTCATTATTCTGATTCTCATTTGTCCCTTTATGCTGATATTTTTACTGATGGTAATTTCCCCCTCTTGGTATTAATGATATTTCAGAAGATACAGAGGCTGATCTAAATGAAATGCCAATTAATTTTTATCAAGATAGAGAAACAATATTTGGTCATTCTTTTTTCATTAATAAACATGTACTTTATATTCCTTCTTGTTGTGATACATTGGATGAGATCGAAGGGAATTCTAATAAATATTGTGAAGTCATTTATGATAATTACTCTGAAAATGAAGATGTTGATTTGTATTCTTCTCAAGTCAATCCTCATGAGAAAATTCAAAATGCATATGAGGATGAAAAATGCTTTAACTCAGAAATTATTCCAACTAATCCTCATTCTCAAGCAGCAAATTATCTTCATGATTTAAACATCCAAGAAACCATTCCAATTTATTATTCATATCATCATCAAGCTCTCATTCCTATTCATGGTCATAATTCTCTTTCTAATTCACAAGATGGAATTGGAAATCATTCAAATTCCATTATTTTGGCCAATCCCTTTCAAGAGGAAATTATTTCAAAACAATCACAATTTTGTTGTAACATTAGTTGTACCAATAGTGATTTTTTTTTTGTTTCCTCACTTATTTTGTTTAAAATCATATTTAACTTCTGATTTTAATTTTCAAATTTTTTATATTTTATGTTGGCATATTGAAAATTGCACTATCAAACACTCAATTGATGCATTTCCCTATTGGGAAATTTAAGTTTCATATTATAATCATGAACATCAAAAGCTATCAATATTTAAATTTCAATCGATGCTAATTTTTTTATCAAAATATTTTATCTTCTCAAAACAAATATCGCCAAGAGTGTATTTTTACAATCTAACCAACAATCTAATTCAATTAATAATCTTCCGTTGTATCTAACAGATTTCCATCCATTTTGCATTAAGTCATTTGAAAAATATTTGGAAAGTTTTCCTTCATAGAAAATTGCTGATAGTTTAACACTTACACATAACACTAACAAATTTTTCCAGGCCTGTGAATTTAAAAGCTCATATCCACATTCTAATATGTTCTCTTCTATTTTTAATTCTTCCAATCATAGATGGAAATCCATTCAAATTTCTATGATCCAATTGAAATCCAGTTTGAAAGGGAATTTCAAAATAAGGAGATTTTAAATAAGTTGCTAACAATAATTGTACATTTTTCTTTCATATTTAACTTGCATACTTTAATTAGATTTGTATTTCTATTACTAATATTTGAATTGTACATATATGTAGAAATTAAAATGAGAGAGTGGTTACATTGGAGATATGATTATACCTAGTCAATTTCATGTATATAGTTAGGTAGGAGTAGCACTAATGTAATTAGTTTCCTTATATAGTTAATTAATTTTTAACAATTCTGCAAATAAAAAATAAAGCAAGAAATCAACCCTTCTCTTATCATATACATGTTTAGACAAATATTTTTCTCTCATCATAAACTTTTTGATTTTTGCTTCCCATCTTTAAATCAAAAATTTCTTGTAGCAATACCTCTACCCATGACTACATCTCTGCCTATTTTAAATAATGACTTAACTAAATTTAATTGAGAATTCACTTGGAACACATCACCTCAAAGCCACTTTTTTCTATTTCGACATTTCCTTCTAATATTTTCTTCTTAGATTGTTATGTTGAAAATTTTGATGATCCAAAATCTTCCTGATATAATTGTCCCATAAAATATATGAATGTCTAAGCTCGCAATCTTAATGATAATTCAATTATTATTAATCAGTCTTACTTTTTGCTATAAACACATGAAGTTCATGTTATCTTCCTTGGAATTTCTTAAAATGACCTTAAGGGTGTCCATTTTGCTGTGTGCACACATTTGAATTTGTGTTGATATTATTTCATAATCAGTGGCTTTATTCTATTCTGATCTTTAGTTTATTATTTGATGTTGTAATATGCACCATATTTATTTACTAAATACTATTGAACATACGCCGTAACAATACAAACTTCAGTTAAGTTAATTCAGAATAAGAAAAGGTAATAATCACTATTGCAATTCAAAGGGAAACATATTTTCATTTACATTTCTGGTAAATTCTATGAATTTCAGATTTCGTGAACATGAATAACTTATTTTCTTTAAAATGATTGCACACTCTAGTTTAGAATAAATAATGAGATGATTTTGAACACAATCCAAATTTTGAGAAATCCATGGAAGAAATTGAAGATTTATGAGATAAAATTTACAGACAATTTTCTTCCAGGTTTTCATTCATTTTCAAAACTTGAAGTAAGTAGCAAACCCATTTCAAATCTGCAAAATATTTAGGGAAATTTTATTTGTTGTTCATTAGAATTTGAGTATTCTTTAATTTCATTTTCATTCATCAGAAAAACCAATAGGCCCTTAAAACATTATCGCAAAATTCATATTAGAATATTTCAACTTGACTTTCATATCACTGATAATATGATGAATATACATTTTTGATATTCCCTTCCCACTCATCTTCGTCAATTCTTTCCTTTCAATATTACATCATCCATATCAAAACTATTTGTATCGCAATATTCCATCGGAAGCGACTCTTAGCATTTACTGATAAAATATTGTTGATACAAGACCTTTGATGTTCTTTTACACTCATTATCTCGCAAAATTTCACATTTATCATATTGTATATTGCATTTCTCATATCGCATATCTAATAGTTGACTTTCTCAATATTGTTATGTTCACACAATTCCAAATCCAATATAAAATTTAAATCAAATTCATTAAAAATATCGCATCCATTTTTTTCGCAATAATGGTAGGGACATATGTTTAAAAGTCCCGATGTTCCGGATCCGATATGATATCAAATTCACTTAATAAATTTATCGGGTCTATTCTTCTTAACGCACAGACGTATCAACAATGTTACATCATGTACTTAAATTTGCCAATCATCGATTTCTTTTTGAGATCCAAAGCCGGTCCCACCAATTTTCCATGTCATCCATAGCATCCCCGCAATCATAGAATAATATCGGCATTTCCAACATGACTATTTCCCAATGTCTCAATATGTCGATATCACAATCGCTTCATCGTATTTTTATTATATAGTCTCATATCACAATTCGGAATGTGCGATGTGTGACATGTGAAGTGTGATGTGCGATGTGATTATTCCCTGATCCCTGATACAACGATTCTTTGATATCACCCAATCACATTTCATATTTTCACATAACATATGTCCATATCAAAAATTTGTCGCTGCAACAAATATATTGCATCGCAAAACTTAAATGAAGCCTTATCTTAAGATTTTCTGATGTGGTAGACTCTGATACATTCCCCTTTTCCATTAACATTCAATCGTAATATCCCATATCGGTAAAGGTAAAAATCATGGATTGAAATTTAAGTATGGCAAAGAAACTTGTGATGTGAAACATTCACTGAGGCATTGCATTGTATAAAATATTTCAAGGCAATCTTGGGTAATCACTATGGTATTAAAGCAATTGATAGGAAGTTTGCAACAATGTTAGATCATTTTGATTTCTCTTATATTTCAGTTTTAGATATACCACTCCATATTTAATATGAAATTTAAGACGTTACGATCTATACATATAAATTTCATTATCTTGGATTTGGTCTTAATTCTGGACAATTTATGGAAATAGAGTTGATATGAAACTTATAATATTATGAGAACATTCATCATTGCACTTCATTAAAAATAATAATTTCATTCTCATTTCTGATGGATTTGTTTTACTTTCAATTCCCTGAACACAAAGCATTATCTCCTAGTTTATTGCTTGCTTTAGTTTAAATAAAACAAATAATGATTTTGAGTTATAAGGTTACGGTTAGTTCAACTTCTTCATGCTTTTTATTTTAATTAAAAGAAGAAGTTAGTCAGCATTGGAGAAGATGATACCTCACAGGTAAGATTAAATGCAATTCTCTGATGGTAAGTTTGATATACCCACTGTCAATTATTTTCATTACTTTACTTTAGTTTCATTTTTGTTTTTTAATTCTGCTAATATAAAAATATGTTTTGTAGCTCTTCATAAAAGATTTCAATCTTCCACCATATTAGATTTTGAAGCCTTATACTCTTTTCCTAGTTTTCTTTCAAGAAGCAGTGATAATCTTTGTCGAAACAACTACACTAGGAAGTTTTTGAACCTTTAGTTTATTTTTTTAAGCATTCCTTTTATTAGAAAATGAGTAAGATGATGCATTGGAACAAAAAGATTGACACCAGACATAAATTTTTTCATTATGGTGGAATTTTATCATCACTACCAGTTGAAGCCTAAAATGTTTATAACCCTATAGGGTAAAATTTCTCTGAGTCTTAACATAAGAAGGAATGGTTACATGATTATTTTCTTTTACTTCTTTTTGTTGAGACATTGGTATAAACATTCTTATTGGAGTTTATATTTTAAAAAAAAGCTTAGATTTTCCTTTCCTCTCTTACCTTTTTTATTTTTATTTTTGTTTGTTGGTTTATTTTATTAATTCAGGTTACGAATTCTTTTCCTTTTATTTTTAGTTTTGATTTTGGTGACTCTGCCATAATTTATATGAACAACCTTTTTGTTACCTAACAATGATTGACATACACAAAAAAAAACCGTTAATAGTTTACTATTGGTTAAAGTTTGTTTTTCTTATTATAAAGGTAGACATACTTAGGGAAGAGATTACAAAACAAGAGAAATTAACAAAGTATCATAAAATCTGAGAAATTTCTT
The DNA here is from genome assembly GCA_031772625.1 of Pinus tabuliformis. NCBI lineage: Eukaryota > Viridiplantae > Streptophyta > Pinopsida > Pinales > Pinaceae > Pinus > Pinus tabuliformis. The sequence continues at coordinate 875,519,861 of CM062814.1, read as the reverse complement.
TTTTCATCAAAATTGAATAATTGTGGGATTTCAATATTTTATTAAGATCTTTCAAAATTCTATTATCAGTCAAGAAACATTATTTTTAACCAAGTAAAGACACCTTATAGAAAAGCACCCTTAACTCTGAAATTGTCATTCTTAACTCGTAAGGACTCAATAATTATCCCTGTCTAAAAAGTCTTGTTTTTCTAGAGTGTAATCCAAAAATATATTTAAACTTAAAAGATAAGAGGTCTCATCATGAGCCTGCTTACCATGATCATAGGAGAAAAAGAAGTTGACATTACCAACAGTGCTAAACAAACCAGGGTAATGGCTTATGATTGCAAACAATTATAAGACAAGGGGTCTGATCATGAACCAGCTTATTTAGTATAATTATGACCAGTGAATGGCATTGTCAACTATCTGGCTACCAAACCGGAACGATGGCTTTTAAGAATTAAAAAATAAAAACAAATACAAAGAAAATAAACATATATAAATGGATTTATCTCTAGGTCAATAATTCTTAAATAGATGGGATTCTGAATCGATGATGATTAAAAGGTAACCTTGTCAAGACTATAGATGTTTGCTGGTAGTAGTGACTCTACATGTGACAAATGAGTATAGTTTAAAAGATAAGTTGTAAAGTGACCCCCGCTTAATCTCTAGAACTAATTGAAGACTAATATAGAGTTATGAGATATTTTGACTTATGAGGAATTTTAAGAAAAATCATAGTTAGATGATTCTTACTTTTATTTAGACTAATGAACCAAGTCAAACATTTCAAAATAAAACAGAGATATCTGGTTCTTCTCCCGTGTGTCGCCATTGTTGTGGTAAAAGACAACCCTTCCATTTTTTTATTTATGTACATCAATAATGGGGACCCTTTATATTAATTTTTGGCTAAACACCTTCTATGATTTTTATTAAGTTAATTATCCTGCAATTTTGTTATTTTTCATTTTTTTCAGATTTCCATTTTGATTGTTTCATTGAATTTGACTTTTCACAATCTTTCCATCGATACTTATTTTGACTCATTTTGTCAACCAGTTTATAAATGGCACTCCTTTGAAGTTTGATCATTTTCTTGCCTGGACTAAAAATGTAATTAGCTGTAAAATATTTTAATTTTTGTAACTAATTGAGTTCAATAGTCATTCATTGTAACTATTGAATTTTAGTTAAATTTTATTAATTCTTCTTTTTTTACTAACGGTCATACAAAATGACCCAGCTAAATCATACAACGGATGAAATCATGTTTCAGGATCTTCATAATTTACCCCAAATTATTATTTTAAAACAAATTGCGAAGACCAAATTCTCAAAATTGAAAAATGGTTACAATTCCATTTGTAGGATCAATAATTCACACGGGCTCACTCATCTTCATTAATATAATAGCCCCCTAGATCCAGATCAAAAAAAACTTATAAAACAAAATCATATCTCGGAAAATTTCTCACAAAAGTAATTTCTCGCAAAATATTCTTGCATTAATTTCAAAAGCCTTAACATTTCAAAACATAGAAGTGTGATAAGCTGATGCGCAAATTATGAATTCTTTCGTTTTGTTTGGAATTTGTTTTAAAATAATAAAAAAAAATCATGCGATGCGATATTGCGATATCGCATATCGCAATTTTATTAAACTCCTCAATTTAAACATTTTAGGATTTGAAATTGGAAAAATGTGATAGGGTAAAAGGTTTTAATACAAAGTTTTTATTGATCACCTTATGACTCCTGTACCTCCACCTCACCTCATCTTACACCTCATCCTCCACTCACTTCAACCCTCCATGACTCCTCTTCAAGTGGATAGAAAAATGAATGATTTCAATTGTTTGTTGTGTGAATTTTAGATTGATTCCAATGGTTTGTGAATTAAATTTTTAAATAAATAATATATTTTTATTATAATAATTACATTATAATTATAATGTTTTTTATGATTTTAATATAATTTGAATTATAATATTAACATAATATTAATTATATTTTAAATTAACTCTTACAAATCCTTTTTATATTAATTTAATTTTGTAAGTTAATTAATTTTTAAATTAAATGAGCATTAATTAAAATTAATTGTATATATTAGTTAATTAATAATTAAGTTGGAATTAATTAGTAATTAATTAAAATCTAAATTAGGATTAGAATTTAATTAACAAATTATGATATTTTGGAGCAAACAATAGAATTTCCAGAATTCTGTCAGATTTGACTTATCAACTTTGGAGACTCATAGATAAAGTTTTACTTAGCCAAATGAGACCCGGGATGGCTCATTGGAAAGATAAAATCATAGAGAACATTTCTGAGGAGGTTTCACTAATAGATTTGATCATTTACTAGTTCTAAAAGTAGGCATAGGATCAAGCTCTGAATTTTTAAAACAAAAACAATTTTCTAAGTTTTATTCTCTACATTTTCATTTGTCCAAACCTCTTCTAAATGCAGATCCATTCATCAATGATATCCCTCACAAATTAAAAGCATTATAGGCATCAATAGAAAGCTAAAATTTTATTTTCAATCATTTATTTAATTGAAATCAATTATATTTGTTTTAATTCTAGATTTGGCATTTTAATTTTGTTTTGATTTGTTTTTGCAAGAAAATAGTTGAAAAGATGAGGAGAAAAAGATCTCAATCAATGAGAATGCTCTAGCAATTGAAGAATTTATTTTTGAGCAAATGAAAATTGATATAGATAATCTCTTCTTCAACAAACTTTCTTGTTAAGAATTCCCTTGCAAATATTATAAATAGCATATTGCAAAATGTAATAAGGGTTTCTCTCCTCTGCAATTCTGGAATTCTAAAAGCACTTCTGTAATAGGGATTTAGAATTGTAGGTGGGAGAGGAATCTCATATCTGGAGATTATTGGGGTTTTTCTTTTACATTCTGAATTATGTATCATGAATAGCGTTGGCACTATTGTAGCTCTGGTTTTGAAAGAAGAAGCTCAGGCACTGTAAAACACTATTGGAAACCGGAGCTAGAGAATGGATTCAATAAAATTGGTATTTCGAATACTATTATTTTAAATACTTGTTTCATTTTATGATGACAAGGATGTGTCAATTTACTTCCATGTTTGTGCACTTTTGTCGATATGGATAATTTGTCTCAATTTTATGTTATTATGTATCTCTACTCTTATGGATTAAATTTTGATTTCTGAGTAACTATTTACTCAAAAATCTGTCGTATAGAACTGATTTATTGAATAGTGATATATTGTGAACTCCTTTTGCATATTATTATTTATTTATTCAAGTTACTGATTAAATGATCAATATCATTTTGTGAATTTCTTCCTGAGTGTTTTTTATTGATTATTTCAATTAAGAGGTCCCAATAGGATGTGTTTCAGTATTCATAATGTCAGTTAACTTAACTACTTCATTAACTTGATATTAATTATAAACCAGACATATTTAAGTCCCAATTATTCAAAATTATCTTGCTCTTAATTTGGTTAGATCTATATCTACCTAATTGAGATATGATTAAGATAGTTCCATTTTCTTGTATCTTAGAATAAGTTTTCATTTAGATTTATTTCTACATTCTTTTAAGTCCTCTTCCAAACGAGGCAAACTTTAGTTGTGGCTTGGTTGAGCCCCAAATCAGCTTAAGGATCAATTTCTTTCATGATCAACAAGAGGGTTGATCTGATGTTTCTTCTCCATTGATGAATGAAAATCATATTTTAAATCCATTGGAGATTGAGAGAAGGTAACTAGACCTAGTTGACCCAGTCAGAACCACCATTCCAAACAGAAAAGAAGTTGCTTTAAGGTCTAGACCAGGTGGTCATCCCCATGTTGTTGCAGTGAATTTCAAGGCTTCAAAAACTTCTTGTAGGTGAATTCTTGTTGTTCTCTCATGACCTATGAGGTCCAAAAGATTACTATTTGTTTGTTCCCTACATCATCAAGCTTCTGCAATGCAAAACTTAATCTATATTCCTAATAATAGAGGAACATATCAATCAAAATTGAGGTGTAATTGAACACCTGTTCTATAGGAAATTTTATGAACTTTTCATGGATACTATCAGCGAAGAATTGGCTGAAGTTGAATACTAAGGAGGATTTGTTTTCTATGGAAAATATGGAAATGAATCCTAAAATAGGCTCATCTACCCATTGATCAGAATCTAACTTAAAATGTAAGAAATCATGGAAATAATCTTCTTGGCCTGATCAGGGAAAATGGAAGAAGGATATGGAGGATTATTTTTGGGTAATTGAGCATTCTCTCACAAGAAAATCTCAAAAATTCTGGCTCTAGTGGCAAATTCTATCTTTTGATAAAGTTGGGTGAGCGCTTCTAGGGAGAAAGGGGCACCATCATTTGGTCAATGGATTGAGTTGTAATGGTGAAAATAATGTCATCAGTAGGGGTAATGATGGCTCTTTGTTAAGGGACATAGAAATCTTGACACTTTTTGGTAAATTATGGGGCTTTGAAAGTCAAGGGAAAAATATAATGCGGGAGGTTTGACTCCTGTCATGTGGAAAGAGTCAATTTTGCGGACAAAACCAACCTCCCTAGAAGCTAAGGCTTTCTAGTGACAAACAAGACAATTAAACACTATATTTCCCTAAATATGCATTTAGAATACAAGTAATCAGGTGTTCAAAACATACCTTTAGTCCCACGCTGTTTGTAGTAGTCCAGCCTCTCCGATCCGGATGAGCTCCTCCTTCTCTTCGAAACCTGCATTCACTAACAAGCAAATGATTACATAGCACCTGAATAACTCATAAAATAAAACATATTCATCATAAAGACCAAGGAGTATATGAAACAAATTATGTAGAACAACTTGTTGAGAAAAATGAGCTTAATTGTATTAAGTGGAAACAAAAGAAACCATTACAACCAGTGCCTTGGTGTTGTGCAGGTCCCTCCCAGGGTCCAGCAAGAGTTCTCCTTTACTTTGATCAGCTCACCCACTTCCAAATAAAGCTAAGAAATGATGGGAATCTCTCCTCTCAAGCTCTATAAGGGAGTCCTAATTCCAGCAGCATCTACCCTTAGGAATGTTCAGCTTTCAACCTCTCCTCCCTCTGGCCCAATGCCTGTATTTATAGTGCTTTGGAGGAAGTTAATCAGGTCCACCATCAATGGGATAAGCCCCTCTTTCAATGGGATAGCTCCCCTCTTGAATGGATAAGTTCCTCTTTCTTTGGGATACATGAACCATCTGGAGGCGCTCAATACACGTCAAACCATCTTCTAGAATGCTCTAGAATTGACCACAAGTAACTTTTTGGAGTAAAACTTGCGCCTTTTGACCTTTACAGGAGTACGCACCCACCCTTTTACAGACAGAGCGTACAAGTACGCAGGTAATGTGAACTTGGGGTGCGTACACGCAGGTAAGGTTAAGAGAAACTGCGTAACCAGAGTTAATTGACTTTTTAAGGACTTTCTCTCTTTCTTGGAGTTCGACATGAGGAGCAGAGGTATAAGACTTGCCAAGGAGGATAGTATGAAAGTTGATGGAGCCATACTAACTGCAAATAGTCATGGTGACAAATTTTAGTGTAACAGATTGCCCCCTAAAGTGTGAAGCCTGTAGTAGATTAGGGTTTCATATCATCTACGAAGGGTGAAGTACTTTATCATTTCAAGGATTATCTTGTGGAGAACCCAGTTGGAACCTGCAAATATTCAACACAAAATACATATATAAGATCATATCATCGCTGAGGTAGGCATTCCCATACTCAGATTGAAAACTTTAACTAACAAACTAACTACTGCTCTGATACAGGAATGATTTCGCAGTACATCATAATCATAGACTCATGTAGACACAGTATGGACGCAGCCATCTACTTATGATTAGTCTATTGTATAATGAATACAAAACTCCTCGCAGCCTGGATGGTGGAAACTAGATCCAGGGTCTTCATTCCTACTTCCCGAAATGGTACGATTCTATCCATGCGAATAAATGAGTTGATGTCGAACATGGTAGAAACCACTTGATTAGTAGTGGATGATGTAAACTGTTAACAAGTGTGAGAGAGACCACCAGTGATGTCAATGGTTCTCAAAGTACCCAGTACAATCCATGAGATGTGAATGAATGAGTTGATGTCGAACATTTCACAGAATCCTTCGATCGAAAGTCAATGATGTAAACCATCGTCAAAGGCGAGAAACCTGCCATTGATGCATGCAGATTTCAAGGTATTGACGATTTCTAGGTCATCTTTCTAGATAATGTGCTGACGTTGATAGAAAGCGACCCGTTGCAGGCAAGACCATAACATGAAATCATAGATCAAGTTGAAGAAATGTAGCTGTAAAGACTGACTCAGGGATGGTCGAGATGGATGACAGGTATTTTGCAGATGAATGGTTTATTTGTAGTGACCTCTTGAACACATAACGACACGACAGATGGCTTGGTGACAATTGACCCAAAGTTAATACCCGGAACCGGTTGAAGATTTTCAATGTGGTTTGATCAACTGTTAGGCAAAGGATTTCCCAACCCAGGTGAATGAAAAGTGTCGTGTTCAAGAGTGGTGATAAGGTTTCTTTTGAGACAAAGGATAAAAAATAGGCTCATTTTTCTCTCTTTTCCCCCACCATTTCTGGCAAGTACCTCTTTATTTTTAACAAGCTTGAGGAGGATAACATATGCTTGATTATAAGCTCATCCTTCGGATGAGTCCAGCTTAGTTTAGATTCGAACGCTAAGAAGGAGTGGTCCGTTCCTGTTTGTAATCGAACAGGTCCTTTACTGTGAAATTTTAACGAGTCCAGTATAGGAGAAACTCAGTGTTTTTCAATTTTAGAGAGTCTGAAAAACTTAAGAAGACTCCAGGGTTGAACTTTTTCGTAAATTTGTGTCTCCCAAGCCCGAAAAAGTATAAAATAATACTTGAGAGAACCGCTTGATCTTTTACGACCAAGGAGTACTTTCATAATTAGTGTCTTTGACCTAAAAAGTAAAAAGTGATCAAGGACACGTCGTTTCATTTCCAGTATCGAATTTGAAACGACAAAAATCTGGCAATCTTTTCCTGTTTTTACGGTCAGAAAAGGGCTATAAGGGGACCGTCTTTTAATTCCGTTTTAACGAGTGTAAAAGAAACAATCGGCAATCTTTTCATGTTTTAGGAGTCAGAAAAGGGCTTAAAAGATGACTCTGATGTTTTTGTTTGTGAAAAATGACAACTTTCCTTGAAAATCCTTTATCCTGCACAAAAACCAACACATTACTCATACTTGTTTAAGATAGGTAAAAATACTTTGAAAAATACCTTTTCATGGTGAAAAATGAACAAATTTACCATTTATTTACCCAAAAAACCTATAAAAAGGGCTTTTACCATTTCATTTTTACCATTTTACTGTTGAGGAGAGAAAAAGGGCTTTTGGCAAGAAACTTCCCGTGGACATTGCGGAGAATCCGGCCGTCGAAATCGAACGCCGTCTCATCAGGTATTCTACAACATCCTCCCCTTCATTTCCATCCGTTTAGAATTTGTTTTTAGGCCCTAGTTTCATTTTTTGGAGGCTTTGGGGTTTCAAGGTCCGCTTTTCGGGGTACGCAGGTGCTCCACTGGTGACCCGCGTACCCCGACATTTTCTCAGTTGGGAAAATGTTGGGCGTATGCACCTTGCCTTAAGGGAACCTGCGTACGCACGCCCTATTCCTAAAGGTGGGGTGCGTACCCCGCAAAACGAATTTTTAAACCCCAATGTCTTCAAAATGGACCAACTTTTTTTTATTTCATTAATTCTAACAAATGTTTTTTGGTGTGTAGATTTCCCACCATGCTTGATTGGTGCGAGAGAGAACACGAAGATGTTGATTTGGCCACCATTAATCATCAACCATCCACTGATGCTTTGAAGGCATGCGGCCTTTACAAATACTGGGCCACACCTGGCATGAGGGCCCAGGTGCGCTTTCTAGAGTGGCTGGTAGAGAGATGGAACGTCCAGGACCAATGCTTTTACATTGGAGGGCACCAGCTCGAGATAGAGCTTTCAGATATTTACTTTCTCACTGGTTTTCCCAAGAGGGGCGAACACTTGACTCTGTTCGGGACTAGGCCGGGTGGCCAGTCCATTGCTAGTCTCCGACTAGAGTGGTGCAACACGCAGAACCAGGAGAAGGGGACAGAGATCAAAACTATATCCCACCCTGAACTTATGGTCATTGCTTTTACAGTTACCAGACTTTGCAGGGCTGCCGCTTTGCACATTGCCACTGGATCCCAGATACGGATGGCGATTGATTGCTATCGAGGCACCATTTTCAATTGGTGTGATGCTGTGTTGGCTAACGTAAAAAGCCAACTGACTAAAGCCAAAAACGGACAGCAGAAGACCTTTGGTTATGGGGCTTTAGTCGTGAGTTTTGCTTTAGAGAGGGTTCCGATGCTGATCCCACAGCATCTCACTGTTGAGGTTGGGCTTCCCCGAGAGCCCAAATTGACGCGATGGGTTGCGGTTATGGCCCGTCATCCTGACGAGGGCACGGAGGTTGTCTGATTTAGACCGGAGTATTTTCACTGGTTGGAGGACCAGATCTTCTCTATACAGGATTTTCCTTATGCCGGAGTTGATTTTCATGGAGATCCGAACATGGTTCTTCCACCGGGAGAACAATGGGATGACACAGGTAATTCATTTTTCACAAGTTTTTAAATTATCTATTTTTTTTGTTTTTTATATCGTCTCAAAACTGACAGTAACAATTTTCAAAATGCAGATGTAGGCCCACGTCGTCCAGCCAATCTCCGGCCTTTCGAGAGGAGACTACCAGTTGCAGCGGCACCGGCCCCACAATACGAGGCCACAGAGACCTTAGCTGAGTTGGAACAAGACCTAGAGCGTCTAACGGCAGATATACCAGAGACTACTATAGACGATATTCCTATCAGACTTCATCGCTATGTAGTCGCAGTCCCAGGACCTTTTAGAAGGTTCTTGTGTAGGGTAGCTCGTGCAGTGGTGTCATATAGAGAGCATCATCAGTGATTGGATGGTCATTTTTGTAGACACATGCGACATTTTGGTTTTTTGTACTTATCATTTTTGCCGATCATAAGGTGTTTTTCAACCTATGATCGAAGACGATGTATTTTTTGACACACTCCTATCTATATATATCATTATTACCGGCTTATCTTGTTTAACATGTGTGATGAAATGTTTTTAAATTTACATGTATGATTATTGCAAATGTCTATTTAACATTCGAGAAGCAATTGCATCTGCTAATGTATTTAAAGACTTTGGAATATGCTCATATTCAATGTAATCAAATTCACGTTCCAAGAGACGCACTCTCAAAAATAACCTTAATAACACTGGATTTCTAATGGCATACACTCTATTAAGTTGTAATACAACGAGTTCAGAATCTAACCTCTCTATCAAACTCCAAATCCCAAATGAAATAGATTCAGACAATAACTCAATCACTGCACTGTATTCTGCAATGTTGTTTGTTGTTTGACCGAGGCTCACCCCATGCATAGAAACTAACTCGTCAGAGGGTGAATAGATAACCCAATCTGCGGAAGAGATATTCCATGTACTACGACAAGCACCATCAGCAAATCCGATGTATGTTTGGAGAGGCATCGACATCTGCAAACATCAAGCGTAAAACCAAGATAAGCAGAATAACGACGAAAGACACACTTTCTAAGCTAAGCACACTGTCTAAACTAATAAACACACCAGCTAGAAAGAAAAAACCTAACCTAACTAAAATCTCCATACCCATCATTTAAGCATAATACCTCTTTAGGTAAAGTCCATTTCTAGGTTTACCCAAAGAGTCCCCGTCAAAGTCTACCAGCTCATAGGCCCCTTTTGCTAGCTTTCGCTTGACAATGTAGGGCCCATGCCACATAGGAACGAATTTCCCAGCACCTAATTTATCGTTAGCTTGATCATATAATAGCACTAGGTCTCCTTCCGAAAAATTTCGAGGGGTCACATTTCGATCATACTGAGCTTTCATACGTTTTGCGTGAGTCTCGATCGCCAATGCAGCATCACGTCGAGTCTCATCTAATTGAGCTAAGTATAATAAACGCTTCTCCTCTTCGGAAGTAGCTGGAAGTAATTCGACAGCCATCTGAAGTGACGGGATTTCACATTCAATGGGCAGCACAGCTTCCAAACCATAAACTAGTTGGAAAGGAGTGAACCCTGTTGATGTTTTCACTGAGGTTCGGTACGCCCAAAGCGCGGAAAATAACATGTTGTGCCAATTTGACCGATGAATGCCAATGATTCGTCGGATCATGATAACTAAAACTTTGTTGATGGACTCAACCAAACCATTGGCTTGTGGATAATAAGGAGTTGAGCTATCGTGACGCAAACCAAGCTGGCCTGTAAGTTTTGTCATCATAACGTTTCGAAAATGGCGCCCATGGTCAGTGATTATCACTTGTGGGATACCAAACCTAGCAATAATGTGATTGAATACAAAAATTGTAGCTGTCTTGCCGTCTGCCTCGAATGCAGGCATCGCCTCGGCCCACTTAGTAAAATAATCAACCGCAAGGATGATATACGCATGCCCCCCGGCCGAGTGAGGGTTACATGTAATAAAATCGATACCCCATTTGGCAAAAGGATCAACGACAATTATAGGGTGGAGAGGAGCAGGTGGTGCACGCATCTTGCGATCAAACACTTGACAGCTGTGGCATTTCCGAACCGCAATAATACAGTCTTTAAACAAGGATGGCCAAAAGTAGCCAGCGCGCAATATCTTTTGGGTTGTGGCATACCCAGACATATGACCGCCACATGCTCCAGAGTGACAGTCATTCAGAACCCTTTCAGCTTCTTCGTGAGTTAAGCAACATCGGAAAACCAAGTCTGCCCCACGGCGATAAAGAGTATCTCCAATAATCTTGTATTGTTGGGACTGGAATCGAATTTTTTGACGTTCCGACTTTGAAACTTCGGGCCGAAAGGATTGGGTCTGGAGATAGACAATTATATCCCCATACCACGGATCTAAAGTGCTGATGAGAAACAAAGATTCGTCCGCAATGGGTTCCTCTGCCACAGTTTCTGTGTCAGCACGCGGGAAGTCACACATTAACTCTGCAAAAACTAAGGATTTCTTAGATTTAGATTTCTCAAACTCCAAGTCGAACTCTTGCAGGATAACGATCCATTTAGAGTACTTGCCCCCTAGCAATTGTTTAGTCAAAATGTAGATCATAGGGTTGCAATCCGAAATAACTGTAGTTTTACAGAGTAGAATGTAGTGACGAAAACGTTGGACAGCTTGAACGGCTGCTAATGCCAATTTCTCCACATGCGAATATTTGAGCTCAGTTGGGTTTAACGTCCGACTAAGGTAATATATCACATGTTCCGTTCCGAATTCGTCTTCCTGTACTAAGACCATTCCAATGGTGGAATGAGCGGCGGCGATGTACAAAAAGTAATCCTGGTTGTAGTTGGGAGGATGCAGCAACGGTGCATGGGTCAACGCGTGCTTGAGCGCATCAAAAGATTTCTGAGCTATCACATCCCAAGAGAATTGAGCATTCTGTTTCAACAACCGGGTAAAACCCTTTTTAATCTCAGCGTAGTTAGGAATGAATCGGCGTAAAAAGTTTGCTTTCCCCTGCAAACTTTGGAGTTGGCAAAGACTCGAAGGCGGAGGCAATTTGATGATAGCTTCTACCTTCGAGGGATCGACGCGAATGCCGACTTTTGAAACTACAAATCTCAGCAATCGTCCCACTTCTATACAGAAGACACATTTGTGTGGGTTCAACCGAATACGATAATACCGACACCTCATGAAGATTTCTCGTAAATGGACAAGGTGATCAGCTCGACGTAGTGAATGGGCAGGAAAATCATCGAGATACGGTTGCACAATGTGTTTGATGTCATGAAACGCATAAGACATCGCTCTTTGAAAAGTGGCTCCGGCGTTCTTAAGCCCAAAAGGTAATTTGCAATAAGCAAATGTCCCCCATGGACAAATGAAAGCCGTTTTTGGTTGGTCGGCAGGTAGTATATTGATTTGGTTGTAACCGGAAAAACCGTCCATAAAGGAAAATATTTCACTGCCGGCACAATCATCAATTATTTGATCGATATAGGGTGTTTGATAGTTGTCCTTGGGACAAGCTCGATTGATATCCCTATAATCGATTCATATTCTTATTGTTCCCTGCTTTTTGTTAACCAGAACAATATTCGATACCTAATCCGTTAACGGGATCAGATAAATGAAACCTGCTTTCAACAACTTCTCAACTTCTGCTTTAATTGCAGCCGCTTTTCATGGGTGAATCTGACGCAGACGTTGCCGGACGGGTTTAGCATCCGGGTAAGTCTTGATTTCATGGACAACAAATGCGGGATCAATTCCTGGCATTTCCTCATAGGACCAGGCGAACACGTCGCGGAATTCTTGAAATAGGGCCTTGTATGTCTGAATTTCGTCATCTGAACACGAGGCACCTATATGAATGTGCTCAACAATTTCGGGCTTGACTGAAATGTCAATGGGAATAGTGCGAGAGATGTTTCCCAAATTCAGCTCTGAATCAGGATGTTTCATTGGATTCTGAGCTTCTTTGACATATTCAGCTGTAAAGATTGATGAGAAATCGTTTTCAAATTGATCATCCTCAGGTAAAAACGAAGATCTATGATGGAGATCTTCCCATGGTGAATCGTCTACACACAGGACTTCACAAAGTTGTTCATCAGATGACACAACTTCGGGAAACGCTATTAACTCCAAGGTTGATGTGAAAAGTGATTCCTCACGGACCACATTCATTTGGTCGATTTTGGTTGAAATCGGGTCGGTAAAAGACTGCACGGCTTCATAAGCAATTTCATATGGACTCAAAGGCATAGCATCACCAAATGAGTCTATCTCAGATTCAGAAGGAATGATCCAAGGATCGTCATAAACAATGGTGTCTAAAGTAATCATATGAATAGATGCAAATGAAGACAAGGCATTGATTGGAGGAAAAGGAAAAGTTCCCAGTAAACCGGCGTCTTTAACTAATCCTACTCCAACATCCTTATAAGGGATAGTCGTTTTACCGACATGCTGGATACTCTCTGAAGAGGCTGGGTCGGATGAAAAGTAGGCCAGCTGGTCTATGGTTACGATGTTGCCATTATGTGGAAACTTTATTACTCTGAAGACCGATGAAACGACCGCTATCATAGCGTAAGACCAACTTCGACCCAAGAGAAGGTTGTAGTCTAGAGGGGCATCAACCACCTCCACATCCAGACTAACGGTTTTTCCTTCAACCCCTATAGGAAAATCCTGTAGAATGCCAAACGGATGGAACCCACGGCCATCAAAGGCCTTAAGAATTATCGGGGATTGATTTAGTGAAGGAGAACCAAGCGATCTCCAACACTGTATCGACATAATACACATGGAAGCTCCCTCATCAATTACAGTCCGATGAATAGGCCTGTTTTTTACTATCACTGAGATCTGAAAAGCCATTTGATGAGGTAAACGCGGTGTACTATTTTCTAGATCAAAGATTATTAGGTTCGGGTCCTGAACATCAACAGCTCCTATAGCCGACAAAATTAACTTGCGTTGTGCTGGGCATGATTGCAGCACTTCCAAAGCTGACATTGCTGAGGGTGAAACAGCTAAATCCTCAACAATATTGTAATTATGGGCTGCTCTCGCATGTGGATTGAAAGCAGACCTTCGAAGTACACCCTTGGCAGGCGGTTTGATTACTAAGTTTGGGTTAGGTTTCTCGATCTGTAGTGGATCGGAACCGGGAGCTGAGGTTGATGGGTTAGAATGAGAAGATTCTGCTTCTTTGCCATCAACAGGACTCTTAATACCATAATCTTGCGATCGAGTCGCAATCCTTACATGAGACATCATCAATATGGGTTCTTCGCTGGCACTCGAGGAAGAACCTATCATCTTACTCTCTTGCTTTGGAAATGGATCTTTCAAAACAGCAGGAGTTGGGGAACCTTTGACGATTTTCACAACCTCGGCCCGATGAGGGAAATCTCTTGTAAAATGATCCTCTTCACAAATAAGACAAGGATATCAAGGTTTGCGCTTTTCATCAATGGTTTCCGACTTTTTAGTTTTCTCCTTTGGAGCTTTGTCTGCTTTATTCTTCTTCTTACCTTTTTTTTTCCCTCCAGATTTTGATTTAGCCATAGATGACTCTACAGCGTGAATATCAGCGGAAACTTCAACAAAAGATTCTTCTATCGGGGAGTCTGGTAAGGTTATAATAGGAGAAGAATTCTTTGAGGATTTCTTCTTGCTTTTAGTGTTCACCGTACCAATCATACCATCAGCGGCATGAGACCCCGAAGGAGCAGCAGCGATTTGATTTGACTTAGGAAGATCTGGGATCTTTTCGTGTAACGTACCTGACTGAGTGTAAACTAAGACGAGGTACTGCGCTTGAGCAATCACTTGCTCCTCAGTAACTACGCCGGCCTTAGCCACGTCTTCAGTAATCTTCGGTAACAATGATTTAACAAACCATTCAGCTAAGATTTGGTCCGGGATAAAAACTTTCACTAACCGCCTTCGACGTCTCCATTCATGAATATGATCGGAAATATAAGTGGACGTCGATTGTTTTAATGAAGTTAGTAACTCCGTGCCATTATCATATCTGACCGGCAACTGAAAATGAGTTAAGAACGAGGTAGCTAACTGGCTAAAATTATAAAAAGAGGCCCGTAGTAACTCAATGTACCACTTGGCCGCGAGACCAATGAGAGTACGCTGGAAAAGACGTAAGCGGATCGAATCATCCGAGATGGAATTAGAGGCACACCAGAGGTGGTAAGTCATCACATGATTCGACGGGTCCTCTCCAGACTTCCCTTCAAACTTAGGTATGTCACTGGGCAACTTATTTGGCATTGGCAGCCAAAACGAAAGATAATTTATTGGATCGTTCGTTAGGCGCGACAAGTCTGGTAAATCCAAAGTTGCGATAAACGGTAATTTCCGATTATGATCCCTAAAACTTTGGGTCACAAGACCAGTCCCAGGAGGAGGATATCCAGGATAACTTGGAATAGGAATTGCGTTCAGGATATTGTATCCTCCCGGAAAACCAGGATTAACCGGACCGTACTGGGGTTGTTGAGGTTGTTGATAAGTGTACCCAGGATACGGTTGATACTGGTAAACTGGCTGCTGGACAGCAGGCCCGTATTGGTACTGTCCCTGGTACGGTTGATAAGCGAATTGTGGTTGACTAGTGACAACCGTACTTAAACCAGGTTGTCCTACAGGCATCTGAACCGTAGTTTGAATCGTGGATCCAGACAATGGTAAAGATGTCTGAGGAGTAGTTATAGAGACAGTAGAAACTAGAGCTGTCGATACTCCAGAAGTAAGTGTGGTAGACTGAACAGATGTTGCGGTAGTTGCAGCAATCATTTGAGATGGAGTACTAGCCGCAATAGGCCTAGACTGAGAAACTACCGAAGGTACAGAAGTTTTAACATTAGACTGGACTGGTTGTTGGGGTGAACCAGAAACTAAGGGTTGTCCAGTTTGAGATGACAACTGTACACTTGGCTGCAATGCCTGTTGAACTTGTGATGGATCCCACACTATGTTCATTCCGGGGTATTGACCCATAACAGGTTGAGGATATTGAGATCCATAACCGGATTGAGGGTAGGATTGATAATTGAAAGGTACATTTCCCGTACCTTGAACATAAGATTGACCTTGGGGTGGTTGATAACCTTGACTCGAATACTAACCTTGGGGTAGATACCCTTGAGGTAAGTACTAATACTGGGGTTGACCTTGATGTATAAATTGATACTGAGGTTGACCTTGGGGTACATATTAAGGCTGGGGTTGACCTTGAGGAATGTATTGCACCACGGGTACATACTGCCCTTGAGGTTGCCCCCCAGACGCAATTTGTGTACCTTGAGGTTGCCCCCCAGGCGTTAATTGAGGCTGCCCCCCAGGTGGTAACTGGCCACCTTGAGGTTGAGAACTGGGAATTGAACCTGACATCATGTAAATGTCCCCTACGCCCAACGGTTTATTACCATTGTTTCCAGTTAATAACCCATGTTCAATGGGTTGAGGAGATGCTCCCGCAAAAGTACCAGAAAGTGACTGATACCCAGAGGGAACAGAAGGACCGTCGTACAAAAAATATTCAGGAGATTGAATAAACATGGACGACTGACCTGACATATTTACAGGAGTATAAATACCTCCAGGTGGATAAGGAGTACGAGGTGGAGAAAAACTTGACCCTGAGTTGTCCAAATAATTAGTTAACGAAAGATACCAAGTAGTACTTCTAGGTGGACTGTAAAAAATGGATTCACGCTCCCTTAGATCAATAGTAGGTTGATCTTTAGGGATAGGGACACATATTTCTTCTTCTGGAGCAAGTTCTTCAATAGCTATCAAACCAGAAGGAAGATTTTCGGTGATGACTCTTTCTACCCTAGGTGAATCAGGAGCACTAGAAGTTGGAGTAACAGGTTCAGATATCTCAGGTTCTTCACCTATATCACTAGTAGATGAAAAACTACCAGCAAGCTCGGAAACTGCAATAGCTTCGGGATTATAACCTGTTTCTAGACCTTGGTAATCTGGATGGACTACCAACGAAGACTCTCCTTCTTCAGGTGAACCTACTTTACTGCCACTAGGAGTTACAAGGACTTTCAAACCTTCGTAATGACCTGGGACGTCTTCAGGAGGTTGGCCCCGACGTCTACGGGACTTCCTCAACAAATCAGCCACGGTTACAATCTCAGGAGACTGGCCCCGAAGTCTACGGGACTGTCTCGGTAATTCAGCCACAGTTAAAAAACTTTTAACTACTGCACACGCAAACAAAGTAAAATCTCAAAGCAAACCACCTAAACTCTCTAAAGAACCAAACAAATTCGAATCACACGCCTAAAGAATCTAGGGCGTCAAACCATACACAAACAATAGCCTTCCGGACCGAAAACACTAGTTGGTGATGAAGCTCAACATCGCTGAATTCAGTACAGAAGTGGTGGGTGGAACAGTTACCCCGGAAACCTGCTTAATGAATAGACCGGCACAAGTTCCTCCACTTTAACCATCTCGAGTGAAGTGAACCCCCTGGAAAATCCAAGTGAGTCTAGCCGATGTCTGCTCCAGGTACAGTGGGATCTTCCCTCCACCGTCACCTTGGGTAGAATCCTAAAGATAATGGTCACTAAGGTCACCAACAGCAACAAATATACCTGGGGGAACAGTCTACGACCCGATAGCACGCAAGGGCAGAGTAACAAGCTCAATCCCCTTGTCGGCTCCTTGACAATAATCCAAGGTTTACCGACAAGTGACCTGAGGCTCCTCGACAATAATCCGAGGTTTACCGTTTTTAGTACGTGCGTATCTGGCATCTTTCGCAATGAAGGAGGATTGATCCCTCACTAGTTCGGACACGGTCTCGTGCTTCTCCTTTAAGAGGAGCTTTCCCAGAGCATAAATGTAACAGCTGGATTTATCCTACCACAAGATGAGCTACTTGTTTGGTTTTGCTGTCTTGGAGAGTTAATTACTCTCCTACTCCAAGACACTAGCCTGATCTATATTGGTGTTTCAGAGCCCTAGTAAATAAAAAGTTACTAAGTAAATTTTACTTTAAGCGTTAATTTTTATGGTTTTTCTTTAGGACAAAAGGTAGTGGAGATGAAACTGATGGTGTGTAGACTCGACTCAAATCCACTAAAAAGATGCACCTAGAATTATTTAAACTATTTTTCTTTTTTCAATGAATTCCCTAGCTAAGAGAGTTGGAGAATGCAAAATTGATATAAAGACAACTTTCTTGGCAATGAAAATCAAAGAAACAATCTCTTTATCTTTCTCAAAGCATACAACACATGACTACTAATTATTTCACGAAAATTCCTTTCTCTTTTCAAAGTCTTCAAACGCTACTGAAACAAACTTTTCTTCAAAAGAGATTTTTTGTATTTTTTCCTATATTAATAAAGCATGTAAAACTACTTAACAAAAATCAAATTTAAAAAATCTATGACAATCAAAGAAATTTCACCTAAAAGCAAATCTAATGAGAAATTTACCTAAAAGCAAACCTAATGAGGCAAAAGCCTACAAAGTATAATTCCAGGATGTTTTACTCAGTTACAATTCAACCAAGGACTAGTTCATGCAGAATCATAAACCAGTCAAAAACAAAAATCAAAATCTTTTGTTTTTTTTCTTAAGAATGAAATTCACAGCTTTAAGAAACAAGCTTTGTCGAAATTCCGCAAAGAGACAACACAAAGGTAGGTTTCTCACACAGGTGGATTTTATGAAAGGTCCGACTCCTAAGAAGACTGAAAAGACCAGGGATATCCAAGGTTTTACAACTTCTAAAGCCAAAGTCACTACAGGACCAATGCAAAAATCAAACCCTAGGGCTAAAACTTCTATGAATTTCACTAAAACCATTGATACTAATGAAACAAGCTTGGATGAAGACTTCTGACAGGTAACCAGTGGATCTGTGCAGCAAAAACAAATTATAAACAAAGTCTAAGAGGAAAAAAGGAAAAAATTGAAATTTTCTCAACTTTTGATAGGGTACGCAGGCAACCTGTTTGCACAGGTGCGTGTACGCTCTGTGTACAAAGATACAGTGTGTACAAGTACGCACTGTGCTTAACGCAAAGGCTGCGTACTTGTAGCAAAACCAAGAAAAGTAAAATCTAACTTAACCCTAAGCTATTCCACCCAAATTCACAGTCAATCAGCCAAAAACCAGGAAGAAAACGACTTTTCTCAAATCAAAGTATCAAACAAAAGAGAAATCAATCAAATCCATGGATTCCCCAGCGGAGTCGCCATTTTGTCATGCGGAAAGAGTCAATTTTGCGGACAAAACGGACCTCCCTAGAAGCTAAGGCTTTCTAGTGACAAACAAGACAATTAAACACTATCTTTCCCTAAATATGCATTTAGAATACAAGTAATCAGGTGTTCAAAACATACCTTTAGTCCCACGCTGTTTGTAGCAGTCCAGCCTCTCCGATCCGGATGAGCTCCTCCTTCTCTTCGAAACCTGCATTCACTAACAAGCAAATGATTACATAGCACCTGAATAACTCATAAAATAAAACATATTCATCATAAAGACCAAGGAGTATATGAAACAAATTATGTAGAACAACTTGTTGAGAAAAATGAGCTTAATTGTATTAAGTGGAAACAAAAGAAACCATTACAACCAGTGCCTTGGTGTTGTGCAGGTCCCTCCCAGGGTCCAGCAAGAGTTCTCCTTTACTTTGATCAGCTCACCCAGTTCCAAATGAAGCTAAGAAAGGATGGGAATCTCTCCTCTCTAGCTCTATAAGGGAGTCCTAATTCCAGCAGCATCTACCCTTAGGAATGTTCAGCTTTCAACCTCTCCTCCCTCTGGCCCAATGCCTGTATTTATAGTGCTTTGGAGGAAGTTAATCAGGTCCTCCATCAATGGGATAAGCCCCTCTTTCAATGGGATAGCTCCCCTCTTGATGGGATAAGTTCCTCTTTCTTTGGGATACATGAACCATCTGGAGGCGCTTAATACACGTCAAACCATCTTCTAGAATGCTCTAGAATTGACCACAAGTAACTTTTTGGAGTAAAACTTGCGCCTTTTGACCTTTACAGGAGTACGCACCCACCCTTTTACAGACAGAACGTACAAGTACGCAGGTAATGTGAACTTGGGGTGCGTACACGCAGGTAAGGTTAAGAGAAACTGCGTAACCAGAGTTAATTGACTTTTTAAGGACTTTCTCTCTTTCTTGGAGTTTGACATGAGGAGCAGAGGTATAAGACTTTCCAAGGAGGATAGTATGACAGTTGATGGAGCCATACTAACTGAAAATAGTCATGGTGACAAATTTTAGTGTAACAACTCCCAGAGCCCAATTTCATCAGTTTTGTCTGTGTGTTTATCCCCTAACCAGCAATACAGTTCCATAAAATCATAGTCACACTGAGTTTCATTTATCCTGTAATCTCTATCAGCTAAAGGTTTATGATCTAAATATATAGAAGGAGGAATTAAAGGATTAATGGACTTATCTTGAGTCTTAGTATTAGGAGAAATAACTATAAAAATTTGGGAACAAGATGAATTTGCTGAGGACGCTTAACGATCACAAAAGAATAAAGAACTGTCAAGCGAAAATGAAAGGGAACTATCCATTTTCTCGTCTTGATATGGTCCCAAAATATCTCTGAAAGTGACTTCTATGTGAAAATGTCAATAAAAGAAAACAGAAGTGGAGAAAGGAGAAAACATAAGTGAAAAAGGGATGAGAACGATAGGTGCAGAAGCTTTTAAACGTTGCGATGAATGTCCCGTTGAAATTGGCATGGGACTGTTAGGATGAACAGTTACCCGGAGAAATTGAATTAAATGGAGAATGTTTGTTTTAGCTGGGAACACATTTAATAGGCCAACGATTATGACATGTGGTAGGCAGAGAGTGGTGGAGGGAAAGTGGTGGGGTGCGGGAGAGCGGATGAGGGAAAGCAATTTCCAGAGGTAGTAGTGGGCAGTTAATGGTTTTAGTGAGGGGTGGTGTGAAATCTCCAGAGGGCGACATGCAAGGGATGCAGTCAGTGGAAGAAACTTCTTTCTAGAACCCCCGTCCCCTTGCTCCCCCGTGACAGTAAAGACAGAATGGATGGGTGGGGGGAACAGATAAAGTTTTTTGATGAAGAGCAGGAACGGATCCCGAGGGTGGTGAGTGGAGCATACTTTAACTTCAATGCAACAAATAATTTTGTCTTCGTGCGCTTTAATATTTCCTTTTTTATATTATAATAAGGGAAAATATAAACATATCAAGAAGTTTGTCCATAGAGCACATATCTGCCTTTTTAATCCCATCATCAAACTTAGGATAAAATTGCATGTGCATATGTTTACAAATAACTCAATCTACCTATCCTTAGCTAAACTATCTTTTTTTTTTTTGTCTCTAGTGTGCACTTAGACTAGAAAACCCACTTTACTTTCTTTTATATTGAATGGAAAAACTACCAAACCTATCCCTTACTTCTCCTATTGATCCAGATTAAACAGTTGGATCAATGTCATTTTCTACCTAACTAATTATTTACCCAAATTAAACAGTTGGGTAACTCTTTATTCTCTATCTCAATTTATAGAAATTTAAAGGAGTTTAATCATGATTACACTGTATGATTAAACTAAAAACTAGTGATTGTGGAATTTTGAACAAGTTGCACACAACTTTTTATTTTCAGTAATGAAGAAAAAGTATCTATGAGTAGTGGTACATAGACTTGCAACACTTTCATTATTATTCCTTTTTTTTGTTTATTTTTTCTTTCTTTTGGTGGGATTCAATCTTTTCTTCTTTTTCCAATATTTTTTAATTTTCCTCTTTTTCTTATTTATACCCTCTTTTCATTTTTAATTCTTTTTCTTTTATTTGGAAATCATTGTCAGATTGACAAGTATTTACAAAATAATATTCCTGAGATACAATAATCAATTACCTTGAGATCCTATAAATTATTGGACCCTAACACAATATATGAGTGAACTTCCATGGAATCCACTCTATTCTTATGGTGTCTAGACTATGTATCTCTAATAACGTCTCTAATTGATATATTAATCCTAGCGTGGTAGAATAACAAGGTGAAAAGAAGAATTTATATTAATCGTAACATTTGTTTCAATTCAATGTCAATGATTTATTACGCAATGGGCATCATGATTTTATAATCCCATAGGAAATGTGTGCATTCAAGAGTTTTTTTTTTAAGTGATGGAATATAAAATAAAATAAAATATATTTATGTGATCTTCAAATTATTTTTGTTGGATTACAGTTATATGTATTTTGCAAATAGAAAATAGAGTGGTACTAGTTGAGAAATAATAGTAAAGTGAAATGATAATAGGAACAAAAATTAGAAAAATGTTGAAAAGGGTGAAAAAGGAAAATAATTGAAAAAAACAACTTATAATTAATGGAAATGGTAAAAATAATATATTAGATAACTAAATATTTGAGTTGGAAATAAGAAAAACATATGAAAAGGAAAAAAAGAAAAATTGAAGAAACATCCCTATTATAATTATTTACTGAAATCTACCCTGAGGGTTAGCTCAATTAGTTGAGCTCCCATCACTAAAGCACCTCACTATTGAGAGGTCAAGGGTTCAATTCTCCTTGATACTCTCAGGGTTAGGCTCTGTTAATGAGCTCATAGTAAGGATCCGTTCAAGTGGATTTTCCCAGAACATTGCTTCTGTGGATGTAACAGTCACTGATCTTTGGAGTTCGTGAACGACATCAAAAAAAATGAGGGTTAGCTCAATTGGTCAAGTTCCCATCATTAAAGCACCTATGCTATTGAGAGGTAACGAGTTAATTTTTCCTGACACTCTAAGAGTCCAACTTAGTGGTTGAGCTAGTAGGAAGTAATCCTTTTGGGTAAATTTGCCTCGTAAAAATATTTTATGAATGTAGCATTCATTGATCTCCAGGAACCGTGAACCACAAACAAAAAAGAAATGAAATCCAAGAAAATAAATCTTTATTTTGATCTCCTCTTTTCATTAAATGAGGTTTTAGGTTTTATTTATTGTAAAAATCCCCTCTCGAATTTTGTCTTAGCATAAAATATTTCCCTTAGCTAAAATTATAAGGAGCTATAAGTTTCCACAATTGAGCTAGCTAAAATTATAATGAGTTATAAGTTTCCACAAATGAGCTACTTTCTATCTGGATTTTGATTTTTCACAAATGAGTTGCTTTCTATTTGGATTATATGAATAATTATTTCCCATCTTTATAGACCTACTTGGTTGGAGTTTAATGATCTCCTCTTTTCTTTAGGCAATATTAGAGATGAAGGTTGAAGGAATTTCTACTAAACCTACACTAATCCTTCGTGGAACACTTTAAATGTTTATAACATCAATTAAACTATTAGATCTACTACTTTCACGCACCAATTAAGTGTTTCTTCAGATAAATGTAGAAAGAAGTGAGAATACACATAAATTGCATAAGTAAATATAAAGGTATAGATACACAATTATTTCTCCAAAATAGTCTTTATTAGGTATCCTTCTATTATAAACTCTGCATCCCTGCGCACACAACTATTGGGGCTCGTGCACTCAGCTTTCAGACTTACCAAGGTCTCTGTGCACACAACTATAGGAGCCTTCCCCTTCGCCTAGGTGCAAAAAATAAACTTTTATGCCTTAGACTACTTTCCCCTACAATGATATTCAATTATCTACTTACTTCCTATGACTCACTATGACTTCTTTATATAGCTTCTTCTTTTAAAATACCATTGTTCGTGAAGCATGGGTGGGTCACAAAACATCCTATATTCTAACAAAATTAAGGGACTAAAGTCACTTTTTCCCTATGACCTTTGCGCTCTGTTCCTAGGGGACCTTGTCCCAACAAGACCCCAACAAAATTCTGTGACTCATCCTCGAGTCACTCTGCTGGTGGTGCCTCAATATTTTCCTACAACTCACTGAACTCAATCTTCAAAACCTGCAGGTCTGTTGTACCCTGCATAACATCTTGTAGCACATCCTTGACCAATTTTTTAGTGTTTGGGCCTTCAACTAAAATTCCCATGGTCCTATGTGTTTGTTGCATTCCTTTGAGCTTGCTCTACACTGATAGAGTCAACTGACTAGCCTCATCTATCCATGGTTGAATCCTTGAAGAGATGATCGCTTCCTTATAATTGGAATTTAATCAGTAGGGGTTTTATTTCACTAGCTTTGCATCTGGTTTCAAAGTGATTTTCATGACTCCCAGGTCCCCTACTATCCATTTTAGATTAGAGAACTTGGTAGGAAACAAGTCCTAATACTCTCATAATAGCTCCATGACCTTATCTATTTTACCTTCATCCCAATAGTCTCCTATTTTTGTGAACTTCAGTTGCACTTCCAATCCAATATTCACATGTTTGGTATTTAAGGGCTCTAATATATAAGGTATTTCTACCTTAGGTCCCTTGACTTTGCATTGTCCTTCAGACTCAGGAATGTGGATGCTCCTAGGATCTTACCCGCCATCCTTCACGGTCACATTGTAGCGTCCGAGCACATGGCGTAGCTACATACCCCAATATGGTTGTACCCATTCAACTAGTTCTTCAGGCATTCAGAATATTGCATCTTTAATCTCTTGTAATGACTCATTATTACATTCAAATCCATATTCAAAGATAAAATTTAGCAGGAAAATTTCTTTCAAAACATCCCATTCCATGGTCCCGTGTTGCAGCTTCGTTTCTAGATACCAATTCATTGGGATTGTATCCAAAGTGTGGAAAAAGATATGAACCCACTCTCACTACGGTTCTTCTCCCCATGCCTTTGTCCAATGAGCTAAGTGCTCACATGGATCATCCTTCCTTGTGTATTTCTCCACAAGGTGGGTATAAGCATACCCAAACCTCAACTTCATCATTCTTTGATACTCCTTCCAATCTTTGAAACTCTTCTTATGTGTGCTCCACCAATGAGCAAGTGTAGATCCCAACACAATGTCGACCACTTGGAACCGATGATCCTCTGGTACATCCTTTTCAAACTTATCCATAAATAAATTTACATCCTCTAAAATATCATAATATGGTAGATTTCTCGCCTTGGTGGATATACATTGTAGCGATTTGGTAAGCCTGTTGTAGTGTTACTTCATGCAATAGGTTTTTCCAGTGTTCCTGCTCTTGATATGAATCTGAATTACAGGAGTTGTCCTTCTCCCACATGATTCACCCATCCACCATATGGTTAATCCAATCTTCATCCCACGTAGTCAGCTTATAGCTCTACTCAATGTCATAATCCTCTTCATAATCATGGACTCATTCAGTATTTCACACACCTTCAGCTGGATCTAATGGCGCAATCAACCATAGTTCTTTCTTCTCAAATGTCATACTGCGCTCCTTCATATTGATGATTGCATTCATACCAAATGCCCAATAAATTCCAAGCAATGTTGGATAATGGTTACTATCTTCCATGATTTTGATCACTTGAAAGTCGGCTATGGCACGCGCTCCTTCAATATTCATAGTTACTCCATGTAGGATCCCATAGGAATAATCTTCTGCTGATTGGCCATTCTCAGCTAAATCGGGGACCACTATAGTGGTGTATTCCCATTCTCTTCCAAGTTTGCTTTGGCAGAACATTTGCATCAGACCCTAAATTGAGAATTACCTTGTCCATTTTGTATTCTCCAATTTGTGCAGTCAATCTCATTTCATGACTAATTCTCTTCTTACTTTTGCCCACCTTATGTACTACGCATTATTCTAGTATAGTCTTATTCTTACCAATGCAATTATCCATCAATTATTGTAGTCCTTATACTTCCTTCGTATCCATTAGTAGTTTCATACAAGTTTTTAAAAATGATGCTAATAAGGATGGGACTATCTCACGCGCAGTACTGGTTTCTTCAAACTTTCCCATATTTTGAGTCCTTGATGTAGAAGCTCCTTCATCCAGAAATCTCCTCTTTTCTTCCATAAATGTTTCCTTCACCTTATTTACATAAAATCTCATCTCCTTATCAACAACCTTGTGAACCCATACATCGGCTTTTGGTTGTTTCCCCTTATCTTCTCCAGTAGATATATCGCTTCACGTAACAATATTGATACTAGGCCCATCTTCGCAAGGCTCTGACCTCATCATCTGGATGTTCTACATATACTGTTGGGTCTAAGTCTTATTTTCTTGCATCTTTGTGATAAGAAATGAGAATTCTTCTATAACATGGTCAAATTATAGACAATTTTGACAGGAAGGGTGTGTTGGATTTTGATAATCATGTACAAAATGACCTGCTTCCCCACAATTATAACATATGATCTGATGACGACCCCTTCAAGCTCTTCCTCCTTGTCCTCTTCCTCGGCCTTGGAATCCTCCATGCACTACAGTTGTGCCATGATCTTGAGGACAAGTCTCTACTTCAATTATATACTTAGAGGTTCTATCCATCATCAATTTGTAACTTTGATAATGGTGCTCATCATGACCTACAAATTTGCAGAAATTACAAAATAAGTTTTGCGGTGTCTATACAAAATTTTTCAGTAGATGATAATTGTATGTCACATGTTTTCTTGTAACCTGACAAATAGCGCACCACGGGGCTACTCCCGTGCTCAACCCACTAGAATTTTCTAGCTTCAGGGGGACAGGGCCTCCCCCAATAAGATAATTCTAATAGACCGGGCAATGGTCCTTATCATGACCATGGCCTTTGCATTTCAAGCACCAAAATTCTGCGTGAACCATAGTCTCGACTTCCTTTCCCTTTTTGATGCTCTGCAACTCCATATGTAAGCTAGCCAAATGTGATTGAATTTGTTGCACCCCAGATTCGTATCCTAAATGGGCAAAGCTTCCAATATCATAAAAATCTCTAATGGTTTAGCTTGAGTACCAATTTTTTGTTGTGGTAGCAGTAATCTTAGATGTGGTAATAGCAAATTAATGTACCAATCCCTATGTTGATCATTTGTGACCTACATATTAGCCTGCTATAGTAGAAAATTCAATGTATGATCAAAGTCCCATGTGGACACACCTTCTACTGGATCTCTTTGACCTCTGTCACTAACTAGGCTTACAACTTAGGATTCTTCAATTCATTATTGAGTGCTTGCTTCATTTCGTCAAGTGTAACACTTGGATTCATCGAACAATACTTAATATACCAGATTAATGCTATATATTGTAGTGTTGTAACTAGTTGTGCTTTCTTCAAATCATCATTTGTAACCTATTATGACATCCACACAACATCTGCTACAAACCAAAATTGTTCAGGGTCTTCTCTCCCCAGGCCTCTGAAGATGGGCATCTTCATTGCATTGGCCATTAGATAGTGGAGGTGAAGGTGGAGGTAGAGGTGTAGTTGTAGGTGTGTGAGGCGAAGGTGATGGTGGAGGTGGAGTAGATGGATTTGGTATGCCTGTGATACCCTACCTTACTGCCTGTAGCACACCTAGAGGTGTCCTCAAAACACTACTTTATTTGTCACTGTTAGACGCTCCCAATAGAGGACTATATTTAGCACCTAAATCTAGGTATCTTCTGAATTCTTTTCCACTTCACGTAGCTCCCTTCAGATCTCTTCTAAATATTAATTTAATGGCATAACCCTTTTCTTGCACAATTGCATTTTAATTGAAGTCTTCAGGGATTTCAGATACTTACCTCTATGTCATTTGAAGAATCGTCATTCATCTTAACTATAATTTACAGATGTGTCGATCACAAACTCAGTAATGAATCCGCCCAAAATGCTATCGATCCAGTAATCGATAGCCCTCACGATCTTTTTTTCTAAAACATCAAGATGCCTTACCAACTCTAGAGTCTACACAATAGGGTTTTCCAACTTCCATGTGCCTTGGCTATCTCATGCTCATCATGTATATCAAACCCTAGCAACATTTTATCAACCTTTTCAAGCTTGGAACATGAATCCCTAGCTCATTAATTTAACATCAGCATCTATATGAAAACCCTAGTTATTATTGCTTAGAAAACCTTAGAAACATGTCAAGTTCTTACCATAATCTACTCATAAACCTCTATAATAAATAATTTGAACATTAAAGATACATCAACAAAGTTTTCATGTGTCCACCAAAGTCTATCTCTAGGTTCTAATCTTAGTATCTCTTCTAGATATTAATTTTAATAAGTGATGAATGCCAACAAAATCATTAAAAACTAAATGTTTGACAAATTGGTCTTTTAAGGTGTTATAAAACTTGAAATTTTGATGCCATTGCTAAAAAAAATCATCTCCTATCAAATAATCATTCAAAAATATGTAAATTAACAACCATGCTTTATGAAACAACTGGTTTCGAACTTGCAACTTAATATCTAACCTAGCAAGTCAACAACCGTGCTTAGTTTCATTGTCCACTTATTACCACATGAATCTTTCTCATGGAAAATTGGAAGTAGAAAATATAAAAGTAGAGCAAAGTGCTATATAAAATAATATTTTATGATTTGTGTCTCAAAACCTAGAAAAGTGTCATATCTCAACGTCGCAATTCATAACTCTATCACATATGTGTCATACAAGTAACAGAAGTAGGTCTATAGTTTGCTTTGACCAAATTTGTGAGGCAATCTGATCATAGTGAAGTACAACAACCTACAATTAAAGTATTACAATGAATGCATACTAAAAAATCCTCCAACAATTTCAATGGTACTCAACCTTTGACTTCATTCATTTATCGCTCGCCAATTTTGTTGTGGGTCAATGCTAAACATGAATAATGTGTTTCAGGCTCAATTTTATAGGCTCATGTGGCTAAAATTCTCATTTTATTTTTCTATCATCCCAACATCAATTGAGTTTATTAAGGATGGACTTTGATATCATAACACATATTTCTCGGTTTCCAAATTTAAATACACATTGAAAGGTTAATCTTGCTTTCTCATTAATTTGAAGATCATTACACTTCCTACTTTCCAACCGCCTTTCCTTACTTAATAATCTCAGCTTTAAAAACTTGTAGTGATTGCAGTTTAGACTAAGATATACATACGAGTCATGCTTTAAAGGAAATGGTTGATTGACTTACGCAACCCTGTACCAAACCTGTACGTTTCTTTAGACATCAAAATTCTAGACCTCATAACAAAGGAGATGTGACATAAGTTTGGACTACAAGAGTTAGTAAACTCTGAACTAGGTCAAGCCCTAATAGGGAAACCAGAAAATACAATGAACCAATGACCTTCTCACAAATCCTTAAGAGCTTCTTATCCACTACAGGAGTAACAAGTCTTACAATGATCTGGTCTAATCAACAAAACAATAATTGGATTTATGTGTCTTGAAGTGTGATGGAGGCATAAGAATACGTGTCCTAAATGATTTATGTACGATATACCATTATGCTTATGCCATGAATTATTTGAACTTGCAATCAGATTTGGAGTATCATGCTTTGTTGATTCTATTAAGCCTTAGAGATAAGCATAACCCTTATGCTTAGAGTTCTGCCTTAAGGAAAGTTGACATTCATGGTCGGAACATGACCTCCTTCCTATAAGAAAAAATGAATCCCATATGCCTGAAAATTTCAAAACTTCAACCTTCCTACACTACATAGGCCGTAGAAAAATATTTCTCTAGATCATTGTCCCATGCACCAAACTCTTTCTAGAAATCACCCTCAACTTTTGATGACCATGACTATTGTAGGCCGCAAATAAAATTAGAGAGACACAACAGAGAGATGCACTATTTTTATGTTGAAAAATGGAGCAAAGCTACCAATATATAGTGTTTCCTTTGGTTGAAACGGTGCCTGCAATGTGTGAGTCGACTTACCATTTTTAGTGTCAACTTGGAGGGAAGTTTAAAAATCAAATTTAATTCTTTTGGACCAAACAACTTAATTTTGATCCAGTCAACATTAATATGATTTTTATTCACTTTTTATGCCCAAAATATTTAATTTATTCTTTGAACTGTTTGACTTGATGATCTTTTCAAATCATAAGAAGCCACATTAATCATTTGTTGGGGGTTTTACCCACAAGGTGGGTCCTTTATCTTCAAATAAGAACAACTCCTAAACCGTTAAGTCTCTCATGGAATGGAACATATCGCTGGAATCATCTTGACAAGGAGCATCTAATGAAAATGATATGGAGATCAAATTAATTAATCTTAATCCTTAAAAACCTGAAAAAATGTGGTTCTACTAGGGTTTCCATCCATCCTTCCAATGAAGCTTCCAACTGATGCAATCCAAACAAATATTAAGAGTGTTCAATAACATATGTTGGAATCAATGCAACACCATTCAATAATATCCCCCTTTATCATTGATGGAAACACATACTCCTCCTATGACTATTTCTTCTCCTAACTTCATGCTTCTAATATTCTTCTTTTGATTTCTCTCCCCCTTTGACATCAATGGAAAAGGGTGACTCTCCCTTAAAATATGCTTGCTTTTATTTTCATGTAATATATCGTTGCTCCCCTTGACAAACTGCCTTCCTTTGTCTTCCTACAAAATGCATGTATGCTTATTTTCCTTAATTCTTGTTGCAATAAACAATTTATCTCCCCCTATCATGTTATTATTCATACGCACTACCACATCTAATGCCTCCTGTAATTCTTCTTTGTGTTGAGAAATGGCAACAAGAAATTCCAGTTTAATTTGTCCTTAAATTTAACTGTGAATAAAAATTGAATTCTATTCTCATAGCAACTTGTAAATAGTTAATTAAGTTAAACTAACCTAATTATCTTAGGAATTTCGAGTTGGAAGTTGTTATGTAGTCATGTATATGTTCTCCCTAAATTTTAGGGGTCTAGGACGAGTTTATTTTAGTTGTAATTAGATAACTCAGTTTGACTGAGTTATAGATAGTTAAGCTAGTTCTAATTGTTTGTGGAACTAGTAGAGGTTTAATAGTGAGTTGGTGAAATAGTGCATCCTCAGTGCTACTCCAACTAACTAAATATTCCCTCATGAGAAACTCATACATTTCTGTTTAGAGAAAGACCCAGTTGAGACTAGAGTCAAGGGAGAGTGTACTATCAATTGTATGATGATCCAAGTTGTACAGGTCATACATGCAATCAGAGAAGGACCTTGTTTTGGATTGCACAGTTATGGTAGTGTGGAGAAGCATAAGGCTAAGTTTGTGGCCCATGGATTTTAACAAGTAGAAAGCATTGACTATATGAGACCTATGCTCTTGTTGCAAGGTACTCATCGATCAGATCTATATTGGCACTATTAGCATAGATGGGTTGGAAGATACACCAAATGGATATAAATACATCCTTCCTTAATGGCATGATTGAGGAAGAGGTGTACATAGAGAATCCTGGAGTTTTTGAGACCTTCAACCATGAGTCGCATGTATGTTCGATCAAGGGAGCATTGTATGGGTTGAAGCAAGCACCACGTGCTTGTAACACCAGGATCAATAGCTATTTCACTAGGTTGGGCTTCACCAAGAGTGAAGTGGATGCAAACCTGTACCACATAGTGGTGGAGGGTAATTTTTTTATCATTTTGTTATATGTCGACGATTTGATTTTGATAGGTGATGATCAGCTGATCAAGTCTTGCAAGGAGGATCTCGCAAGAGAGTTTTAGATGAATGGCATGAGGCTCATGCATTACTTTCTAGGCATGGAAGTATGGTAGGGTGATGGGGAACTGCTTGTGTCTTAGGGCAAGTATGCCAATGAGATGCTCAGGAGGTTCCCCATGGAGAGAAGAAAACCCATGGAGACTCCTCTAGCAGGTAATTAGAGGAAGGAGGATGTGAATTCAGGGGAAGTAGTGGAAGCTACTATTTATAGGAAGCTTGTGGGTTCACTCATGTATTTGGTGAACACATGACCCAATATTTGTTATGCATTTAACCACCTTATTCAAGTGATGGTTAGGCCTACCAATTTTTATTGGAATCTAGGAAAGCATGTGTTGAGATACCTTAGAGGCACTACTAAATATGGATTGTGGTACAAACGGAAGAGGGAGGAAAGCTTCAAGGCTTCACTGGTGCAGATTGGGTAGGGAGTCCATCCGATAGGAAGGGCACACCGGGAGGGATCTTCAGTATTGGGTCATCAGCAGTTTCTTGCTACAGCAGGAAACAAAGATCAGTTTCATTAAGTTCGGCAGAGGTAGAGTACATGGTCGCTTGTCAAGCTGCATGTGAGGCCATCTGGATGAGGAAGATTTTGGTTGGTTTTTTTGGTTAGCAAATGGATCCAACTGTGATTTACTACGATAATCAGAGTTGTATCAAGCTCTTTGAAAATGCAGTTTTTCATGATCAGTCCAAGCATATAGATATTTGATATCATCATCTTCGAGATTATGTATTGAGGCGGATTATGTTGTTGAAGTACATTCTCATGGAGGAGCAAGATGATAACATTTTGACAAAGGAATTGTCAAGATGTACATTCAAGTTTCACAGAGATAGGATCAGGGTAGCTAATAATACCTTTCTTGTTGAGAGGTAATGTTGAAAAATTGAAATAAGAAATTCCAGTTTAATTTGTTCTTGAATTAAACTCTGAATTAAAATTGAATTCTATTCTCATAGCAACTTGTAAATAGTTACTTAAGTTTAATTAAATTAATTAGATTAGGAAAATCAAGTTGGAATTATTTATGTGGTCATGCATATGTTATCCCTAAAATTTAGGGGTCCAAGATCAGTTTATTTGAGTCATAATTAGATAACTCAATTAGACAGTTAAACTAGTTCTAACTATTTGTGGGACTAGTAGAGGTCTAGTAGTGAGTCGGTGCATTGGTGCATCCTTAGTGCTACTCCAGTTAACTGAATATTCCATCATGAGAAACTCATGCATGTCAGTTTAGAGAAATACCAAGTTGAGACTAGAGTGCAGGGATAGTTTACTATCAGTCATATGATGATCCAAGTTGTACAAGTCATGCATGCAATCAAAGAAGGACCTATTTTAGGATTGCACAGTTATGGAGGAAGGATTTCCCAATTAAATATGTATTGATCCTCACAGGAATTGCACAAGGAAATAGGGGCTTGGCAGGAAGCAGAATTAGCTAAGTGTTGGCTATAACAAGCTTGTGAGGCAAAGAGATGATCATACTTGTGCAGGAATTGTTCTAATGAGAACAAGATTTGTATTATCACTCAAATTTCAGATTAATGCAATATATAGTCTACGTCTTGAGCAATGGATTTCCCCAAAGAAAAATTGTGTTATGTGTCTTTGATTATCTTACTCTTATTGATTATTGTTTTCATAGATCTATTGGTTTCCTTTATTTAAAGAGTAGAGTATATTCTTGTCATATGTTTTAGTACAATACATGAGTTGTGAATCTACAGGAAAATGTACATGGTATCAGAGTTGAATACATTATACTAGAGGAGATTTTGAAGTTTTGAGATTTGGTTTATAGGTGAAATTTGAATTTGCAATACATACTTCAAGATTGGAAAATGGATTTCTATGTTTTGAGGCTCAAGTATGCCTTGGAAGGCAACTCAAATTATATAGCATAGAAGGATGGGATGGAGGCAGTGTTGGAGGATAATGGCCTTAAGAATTTCATTGACCAAGCCATTCCTAAGCGAGCAACATTAGATGCAGGATGATATTAAAAATATATAAATGGTCTTATAATGGACATACATGATGATATTAGCATAATGTCACCTAAGATAGTGGAGGAAGCATATCAATTTGCTTTTAAGACTGAAGAAAAACTTTCAAGAAAGAAAGTTAGTAGAAGTAAGATTTTGTCATAGGAATAGGGAAGAAAGCAAAAAAATGGAGATATACTACACGAAGAGATGGATCTAGTAGATTAAGTCTGCAACAACAACACGAGGAATAATCCAGAGGGCACATATCATTTTCCAGAGGACGAGGAAGAGGTAGAGGAAGAGAATTTAACTACTATAGGTGTGGAAAGCTTGGACATGTGGCATATGAGTGTCCAAAAAATAGAGAGACAAGCCAAAGGAATGTTGTCACTTCTCTAGTTGAGGAACTAAAAGCAGAGATGCGGGAAGTTGAAAATGTGCTAGAAATAGGAGAAGTATTGATGATGAAAAAGGTGTTGATTAAGTAGGAGAAGGAAGTTTTCAAACTAGTCCAAAGGAAAGGTTTATTGTGAACCATTTGAACTTTTCAAGGGAAATGTTCTAAAGTGGTGATTGATAGTGGAAGTAATGATAACTTGGTGTCTACATAGTTTGAAGAAAACCTGAAGTTGAAGAGGAAAAATAATCCAACACCCTATAATGTGTCTCGGCTGTAGAAAGGGCATAAAATTCTAGTAAATGATCAGTGTGAAATTGAACTTCAAATTGGAAGCTAAAAGGATAAGATCTTCTGTGATGTGATGGTGATGGATATGTGTCATATTTTATTGGATACACCATGGCAATTTGATAGAGGTGTTGCACATGATGGAAAGAGGAATACTTATAAGTTTCAGAAGGATGGCATCAATCATACTTTGCTTCCACTACAAGAAGAAGGCACTTATGAAACCAATGACCCTAAATCTTTATTCATGAGTGGAAAAAAAAAAAAATCAATGGTTGAAGAAAGAAGAGTTAAATTTTTCTATTGTTTGTAAACCGAGAGTAGTTCTTACATCCACCACTATTTCTGATTTGCCTTTAAAAATTCAATAATTGTTGGAGGAACACCATGACATTGTTGTGGATGATTTTCCAAGTGAACTACCACCAATCAGAATTGTCAGTCATCATATTGAATTGATACCAGGATCCATTTTTTCTAGCAAATATTTTATCGAATGACTCCTAAGGAGAATGAGGAGATCAAAAAATAGGTGCAAGTATTGTTGGAAAAATGGGTCATCTATGAAAGCCTTAGTCCATGCGTAGCGCCTACAGTTTTGAGTGAAAATAAGGATGGTGGATGGTGCATGTGTAGATTGTTGGAAATAATACTGAGAGGGGGGGGGGTGAATCAGTATTATCAGATCAATCAAACTTTTCAATTTCATACTCAGAAACATATACGCTACTTCAATTAAGTGAACCCGCGTGTACACGCTACTGTGTCTAATGAAACTCGCGTATATCCAGAGATCTTATAATTCAGTTAGCTTAATCTTCAGTAAATGCATCAGATCATTATTAAGCATATTAACAGTAAACAGGTGCAGAATAACAGAACAGAACATTACACAAGAGCCACACACATGAACACAAAGATATAAGGTGGAAACCCAATGTGGGTGAAAACCACCTGCTGCAAGTCATCTCAATCTTCTTCTTAATAAGAAAATCCTTTTACAATATTTGTATTGGTGCAGTCTTATACCAGTACGGGAGCTACAACCCCCTTTGCTCTTGTACTAGCCGATCCATTTACGAGTACGCAGGCTGCTACCTGCTACAATGCTCCAAAGATCTCCTTTAGCTTTTGTACTAGCTTAGATACTAGTACGTAGGTGCTTGCCTACAATCTTCTCACCTCCAGGTACCACGTTTCATCAATTTTCAGACTGGATACACTGAAGCACAACACATAATCTGTAAGGCCACTTTTCATCCAATTTTCATACTGGACCCATAACTATCATTGAAGCTCAAAACAATCATCAAACTCTGAATCACTGAAACCCTGTTAACAACAGTCACCAGAACACAGAGCAGACACAGAACTCTGTAATAACCATCAGATCCATCTGCAACTTCAAATATTAAGATTTACAATGTATACGCTACTTCGATGAATCAAACCCGCGTGTATACGCGCTTTTATCAAAGCCAACCTGCGTACAGATCTAAAAATAATTTCTATCAACTTGCAGCTGTACCAGACATCAGTCATACTCATAACACTTATAGAACTATACATGCGTCAGTATGTAGATCTAGAATAAGCATCATAAAGATAGTTCATTTCAAACCATTTGATCCCGATCTCTCCTTAGATCTAGTTCTCCATCAACCGGTGAGATCTCTCCTTAGCTCAGATCAAGCAATGCATCATCAACCCATAACCCTGCATATTGGATCTAATGCTTCATCAGATATTCAAGACATTTCAGATGCCCTTGCCTAATGATTTCCTTCCCCTTATATAGCCTTAGGCCTTGTTCAATACCAAGAGCCAAAACCATAGTAACACAATACCATCAACTTCAAAACTAGGGATCAACACGTCCACCGAGACGCCAAGGTCCAAAACCATAGGCACAACTTCCAAGGACTAACCACCATGGACCAAAGGTACTTTTCCACATACACGCGCTTTTTCTGAAGCCAACCTGCGTGTACACGTGACTTGGGTTTAACGAACCTGCGTGTATGAACTTTCTCTTCTTCTTATAGTCTGATCATCAATTCCTTGCTGCTGACCTTCTGTACTATGATTTGTCATCAGTGAGGTTTGCCATCAAGGACAACACTTATCTCATAATGCCAACAATCTCCCCCTTTGGACTTGATGGCAAAGCTAACTTGTCACACTTAGAACTATCATCTGATTCCTTTGAGCTGTCCTCCATCAGTCACATCTGATATCTCTTCTGAAGATTCATCATCTGATTCCTTTGAGCTGTCCTCCATCAGTCACATCTGATATCTCTTCTGAAGATTCACCCAGTTATACATAAGTGAGATATTCTTCTATGAGAGGGTTGCCATCAAGTACAACACATGCATCATAATGCCAACAATCTCCCCCTTTGGACTTGATGGCAACAACACCAAATCACTCTCCCCCTTGGACATCAAGGGCAAAGGGTGGACCAAGATATTCTCTTCCTTTGCTGAATCATTCCACTGTCCATACTCCCCCTGAGTACCTGCTGAAATCTCTGAATAATCTCCCCCTTTGTATATGCCAAGGTGTACCAATCTGTCCATGCTCCCCCTGAGTACATGCTGAATCTCTGTACCGCTGAAGTGTGTTGTACATGCTCTTCCTGACTGTAGGCAAGATCTGCAAAAGATGTTCTTCAAGAAGAACATGACTCTATACATCATAAAAGACATTCCTATCACCAAAGACTCATACATACATCCATCTCTCAACTAAGTGAGGATATACAAAAATTGACTCATCCACCCAACCAAGTGGGAATACATCAAAAATTTACATATGACAACCAATCACATTGCATCAATCATCCCAGGGATAGTGGGGAAACCAAAATAGGCCGTTACATGACCTTGACACCATGAAAGAGATACCACAAAAGAGATATATGACATAGAGACGAAATAACTAGACCAAGACTTATGAAAGTCACCAGCAGCATCTAATAATCACCATTCAGATCAGCAACCAAAAGATCCTTCTGTTCTCCTTTCGCCTTTGTTCCTCCTGAAATCAACACCAAATGTGAACTAGAACCAAAAGCTTTAAGATAATGCATCATTGGAAGATTATCTGCTCCCCCTGAACCTGTGCCAGATGATCTCTGTCAGACCTATATCAGACTTTCTGCAACCAATATCTGTCCCTGTTGATTTCCTTCAAATCTCCATATACGCGTCTGTATACACATAAACAGGCGTATATACGCAGATATCCCTTACGCAACACGCGTACACGATATACGCGACTATCCCCTTGTAAAACGGCGTATGCACGCGGATATCCTTTAAACAACACGCGTACACAAATTTCCATATCAGCAACCTGTAAATGTCCTGTAGAGAATAGGTCATCAACCTATAACAAGGTATGTCTGCATCAATTCATTCCTTTGAACAGAATTCAGAGTCATTCACATTGTATCATGTGTGAAACCACCATAGCCATTTCATCAAGCTCTTACATGATCCAAGTATCATTACTTGGGAACATCTGCATCAATTAACATATGTAAGTATAAACCTATCATCATATAGATAAGAACTCATCACCATGTCTCCAACAAAGCAATTTTGAGTAGTCAACACTATGTATCTTGAGCTTGACTCTTTTGACAAAGCTTCTTGATATCATCATCAGCAACAATCCTTATCCACGTGAGTGCCTGCATCATAACTGTATGATCTTTATGCATATGACAACAGCAGTATATGAGTGACTCATCATCAAGTGAGGAAGATGTGTATTCAAGCTTTGTACTTCTCCTTGTCCTTATGAAGATCACCATGTAAGCACCATATATGCATCATCAAAGAATCAACCATAAATCTGATCTGAACATCTTCTATGTAACTTCAAGAATCATATGAGAGTTTATCATAGACAACTCACAACCACATCATAGCAAGATATATCATTTAGCCATATAAGAATCATCACCAAGGATTATAAACCATAATGCCAACAATGAATTACTAAAGGCATATGCTCCCCCTCAACCAGTGCCATCTGTTAGATCTGATCATGCATATATCAGCAATAAGCATCAAAACATAATCATCCTCAAGTTAGGATCAAAAACACTTCTAGACATCATACAGGTAACAAAACATTTCCACACATCCTCAGCAGACTGTAACCAATAGAGCAAATAACAGACTGAATCATATCAGATCCTTTTTCGGATCCTGTCCCCACTGCTTTTCCTCAGACTGACATATACGCGACTTTGCAGTGTCTAACTCGCGTATATATGCGACTTCCCTTTAAGGAACTTGCGTATGAGATTCAGAACACTGCAGTTTTATACTTTCAGCTCCCCCTGAGTCTGATATGTTTGTGCTGTGCTGTGTCTCAGTACATTGTGCTGACTGTACTTCCTTCTTCCTCCATATCTTCAAGTGCGATGTGGTTTTCTCCTTTTGGTGTGATGTCCATCCTTTGTTCCTGCATTCCTTTGCTATATGTCCAAGCTTGTTACATGCATAACATCTAACATGTTTCATATTCCTCCTGTAGCAATCAGCAACTTTGTGACCATACATATTGCAAGCAAAGCAATATCCATTAAAGTACCTTGATTGAGATGACCTGTCCGCATAATAGTCTTGAACTCTTCTTCTTCTACATCTAGCTGCAACATGTCCAAGATTATGACATACATAACATTCAACATTATTCATAGGAGGAGTAAAAGATTTTCTTTGAAGACTTTCTTTCCTTGGTTGATGATGAGATTGACCTTTCATCTCCTTGTTGATCATTTTGGATTTCTCTTTAGAGTTCCTTGCCTCACCTTGTGAACTAGATTCACCTTCAACAGATTCATGGAAACCAAGACCAGTCTTGATAGCAGGAGACCTTTGACTACTAAGAATATCATCCAAGACTTTAGAACTATCTTGAAATCGTAAAAGCTTATCCTTTTCTTCTATTTTACCTTTCAAGATATTTACCTCAACTTGAAGTTGTTCCTCCTTTTCTAGACATTGCTTCTTCATGTCTTCTCCATATTTCCTTTCTTCTTCTAACTGATGCCTTAGTCTGAGAATCTCCTTTTCTTGTTCTTCATTCAGATCCTGCTGCATTTGACGAACTCGGAAGGCACATTCTAGTTGAGATTTTAAGCTAGTGGCTTCGTTTTCTTGTTTTGCAATAGCTTGGAGTAGATCTGTATTCTGGTTCTTTGATTCTTCAAGATCTCCTTTTAGTGAGAGGATTGTAGCTTCAAGATTTTCATAGTAGCTGGATCTATCTTTGAGTTTCTTGATGGTTGTGCTTCTTTCGTTGACTTCTTTTCTTAATGATGTCACTTCATGCTGCAATTTTTGACATTGGTCTTCCTTGTCCTTGAGAAGCTTTCTTACCTTGTTTCCTTCTTCTAGTTGGGCCTTTAGTTTGGTAACTTCTTCTTTGAAAGCACATTCCCTTTTGTTCAATAGATCTTGTTGATCTTTAACTTTGTCTGCAAGCCTTCTAAACATTGCCTCTATTTGACACTTTTCTTGCTCACCCATAAAAGCATGTTCAGTAGTTTCACTATCACTTCCATCACTTTCACAAGGAAATATAGCAGGAACATCAGAGGATAACACATTCATACCTGATAATGATTCTGAATCTGAAGAGCTTCTTATACCTAATCCCCAATCGACTCTCCCACTGTCATAGTCCTTCTGAGATGTCTTCTTCTTCTTATGAGCTTTCTTCTTAAGCTTCTTTCCCATTGTTCCACGGATCTCCTTCAAGCGATCAAGCTTCTACCAAAGGACCTGCTCTGATACCAATTGTTGGAAATAATACTCAGAGGGGGGGGGGTGAATCAGTATTATCAGATCAATCAAACTTTTCAATTTCATACTCAGAAACATATACGCTACTTCAATTAAGTGAACCCGCGTGTACACGCTACTGTGTCTAATGAAACTCGCCTATATCCAGAGATCTTATAATTCAGTTAGCTTAATCTTCAGTAAATGCATCAGATCATTATTAAGCATATTAACAGTAAACAGGTGCAGAATAACAGAACAAAACATTACACAAGAGCCACACACATGAACACAAAGATATAAGGTGGAAACCCAATGTGGGTGAAAACCACCTGCTGCAAGTCATCTCAATCTTCTTCTTAATAAGAAAATCCTTCTACAATATTTGTATTGGTGCAGTCTTATACCAGTACGGGAGCTACAACCCCCTTTGCTCTTGTACTAGCCGATCCATTTACTAGTACGCAGGCTGCTACCTGCTACAATGCTCCAAAGATCTCCTTTAGCTTTTGTACTAGCTTAGATACTAGTACGTAGGTGCTTGCCTACAATCTTCTCACCTCCAGGTACCACGTTTCATCAATTTTCAGACTGGATACACTGAAGCACAACACATAATCTGTAAGGCCACTTTTCATCCAATTTTCATACTGGACCCATAACTATCATTGAAGCTCAAAACAATCATCAAACTCTGAATCACTGAAACCCTGTTAACAACAGTCACCAGAACACAGAGCAGACACAGAACTCTGTAATAACCATCAGATCCATCTGCAACTTCAAATATTAAGATTTACAATGTATACGCTACTTCGATGAATCAAACCCGCGTGTATACGCGCTTTTATCAAAGCCAACCCGCGTACAGATCTAAAAATAATTTCTATCAACTTGCAGCTGTACCAGACATCAGTCATACTCATAACACTTATAGAACTATACATGCGTCAGTATGTAGATCTAGAATAAGCATCATAAAGATAGTTCATTTCAAACCATTTGATCCCGATCTCTCCTTAGATCTAGTTCTCCATCAACCGGTGAGATCTCTCCTTAGCTCAGATCAAGCAATGCATCATCAACCCATAACCCTGCATATTGGATCTAATGCTTCATCAGATATTCAAGACATTTCAGATGCCCTTGCCTAATGATTTCCTTCCCCTTATATAGCCTTAGGCCTTGTTCAATACCAAGAGCCAAAACCATAGTAACACAATACCATCAACTTCAAAACTAGGGATCAACACGTCCGCCGAGACGCCAAGGTCCAAAACCATAGGCACAACTTCCAAGGACTAACCACCATGGACCAAAGGTACTTTTCCACATACACGCGCTTTTTCTGAAGCCAACCTGCGTGTACACGTGACTTGGGCTTAACGAACCTGCGTGTATGAACTTTCTCTTCTTCTTATAGTCTGATCATCAATTCCTTGCTGCTGACCTTCTGTACTATGATTTGTCATCAGTGAGGTTTGCCATCAAGGACAACACTTATCTCATAATGCCAACAGTGTAGAACTTCCAAATCTTTGAATAAAATCACAATCAGGTATCAATTTCCCTTGCCACACATTGATGATTTTCCAGATTGTTTAAGTGGTCCTAGTTGGTTTTCAAGGATTGATTTGAAAATTAGGTATCATCAGGTTAGAA
Organism: Pinus tabuliformis; assembly: GCA_031772625.1. Classification (NCBI taxonomy): domain Eukaryota; kingdom Viridiplantae; phylum Streptophyta; class Pinopsida; order Pinales; family Pinaceae; genus Pinus; species Pinus tabuliformis. Next base: position 875,478,426 of record CM062814.1, on the reverse strand, counting down.
TAAGAGATGGATATGAGTGGGAAAATTCCTTTAAAACTAATGAGGGACTATATGAATGGATGGTTATGCCATTTGGATTGTCTAATGAACCCAGTACATTCATGATATTAATGAATGAGGTACTAAAAGAATTCACAGGGAAGACTGTAATTCTTTACTTGGTGTTGATGGTGTTAGACTCGCCAACATTTAGGATTTTCCTCGAAATGAAGTCCCAATTATACCTCACACCATTTGGAGTAGGATCCCCATCTGGAATATGGCTAGGTTGTTGAAGTAGTGGGATTTAGTGTTATTCCTTGGCTGCGATAATGCATAGAATGATGTATTTGTTACTTTGGTGAAACAAGTGTATAGATTTGTGAAGGGTCAAGTGTAGTGCATGAAAGGTTATAACACAATGAAGGGAAAGTGAGTGAGCCCCTTAGAAGCCTGTAATAGTATGCATCTTGAAAGAAACACATGAGCATAAAAGGCATCAAAATTTAGCCTGAAAAATAGTACACAAGTTAACCATGATGGAAATATACAACAACATGCATTCAACAAGATTCATAGTAATGCAAAATAAATGGGTCATAAGCGTTAGCATAAATTAAATAACATATATTTAAAGCATAACAAGAATGGTCCTACTATATTTCCAACATATGCATGAAAATGTGTCAACTCTGAGATTTTATTAAAGTGAAAGTCCCAAGCATACATATACAATTGATGAACCACTAGTCCCAATAGTGGAACATGAAGTCAACACCTTCTCCCCCAAAGAAAGATAGTCCCTCTATGCTAAAAAGAAGCCAAGGCTCAAAACTCCTAAGCTTATGATCTTAAGCCAAAATCGTGTCCAAAATCCCCTTACATGACTAATGAGGGTATATTTATAACCAAAGGGGAGAGTATTCATCAAACCTTGTGACTCTTTGACTTCCTTCAATTGTGACCTTTGGACTTGATTTCAAAATGGCTCTTCACATTCCACAATTGACACTTGGAATTTCACTTACAATTAATTACAAAAAAATTACAATATCGCTTATACCCATGTAGGACAAACTTGGGTAGAGTCAACTAGACATCCTAATAATACAAAACAAGTTAAGCTTGAGTTTTGGGAAAGTCTAGCTCAACCACCTCAACTTGTATCTTCTCGGTCACATAGCGGTGCCAATCCTTGTACTATGCAATGAATTCCCCAAACTATGTGATGGGATCAGGTTGGAAGAACACTCTAGCCTCCATTGCATCCGATTAAACTAATTTGGAACTAGTTTGAATTTCCTTCTTCAAAAAGAGTAACATGGTGTTGGTCTGGACAGGGGTGACAATGTATTTTTGCATATGTGGAGACTTATGAACTCCAAATAGTCTGAGGAATGTGCCATCCGGTGAGGCAAACCAATCTAATAACTCTAACACTGCTTCCATTGCCCCATGGGATATGCAAGGTGGCTCTTCCTGAAAGATTAACATGTACAATGGAATGAGGAAGTGATCATTCCACTTTTCATTTACTCCTTTGTAACTTCACTCTGAAAGCATCGTGTAGTAAATGTGCATGGCAAGTTCTTTGGGTGACCAAGTCCAAATCATGCCACAAAAAGAGTTAGAAGCACAAATTGCATCCAACAAGTAGGCAGACATGTAGAATATGGATTTCTTACCTTTGGGAGGATTCTTAGCATTATTTGCATGGGTCCTCAATTGTTGAGCTAGAAAATCTGACCAATTGAATGGTTTTCCTTCATTCACAACCTAATTAAGCAAGAATGCCCAACCTTCTGGAAAGGTCCAATTACTAGTTTGACCATAAATCTGACAACATAATATTATCAATTATTGATAATATTTCCTAAGATATTTGGTCTTGTCAATGTTGTTGGGTGTTTGGTGGAATTTGGAAGGCTCTTTCACCCAATTTTTATGAATACCTTTGTTCTGAAGTAGTTGGTGACCGCATAGAAGTGGGAATCCATGAAAGATTCTGGTAGCAGAAAATGATACATAGTCTAAAAATAATGTGCCATAAAATATGCAAGCCTTTGTCCACTAGCACTGTTGAGAGTCATGGTCTTGTTATTTTTTTGGGACAATACCCAGCTGACAATGTCTTCACATGGAAAAGCCAAGTACCTGCATGAAATCTTGTGTAATCCTGACCTTTGGAAATTGGCATACACATGTTGTCCTTCTAGACTTGATTTGAATCTTTTTACTGAGAACACCTCATTCACCTTCTGGCATATAATGTCTGATTCTTTCTCTATGAACAGCTGAGTGTCTAAGAAAACTAGAAAATTCACTAGAGTAATATCAACTACCTCCCCCGTGATTCTCTTTGTAGTGCCCTTTGAGAGAAATATCTTTGGATCCATAGTGACAGTAACTAATCAAGAAAAGTTCTCAAAAACTACAGTACCTATAGGATAAAAATGCACTCATGGCAAACATAAATTAGTTCAAGCAAACTGAATCACAAAGAAAGATCAAGCTAGAAACCACAAGATTGAGAGGGAAAACTGCACAACTTTTTGGACTGGGGGAAGAGACTACCCCCATGAACTGTTCATTATGTAGTCTCAGTAGTCAGGGCTGAGGCTTGAGGCTAGAGAACATGCAATACCTAGTCTCAGCCTATGTAGAATGAAGGAGTGGCTATGCATTTTGCAGTCTCAGTGGCTAAGGATGAGGCTTGAGCCTTAGAACTGCACAATGCATAGTTGGTAAAGACAGCGACTGCGTATTGCATAGTCAGATGCCAAGCATGAAGCTTGAGCCTTGCGTTTGTGCAATGCCTAGTTGATCATAGAAATTGCTACCAAATAAGGGGAAGAACTGCTTACGAAGATGATAGGAAGGTGAAATATTTTAGTGATGGTGCAATTAAAAGTAAAAATCTTACTAAGGTAAGGATAGACCAATGAAAATCAAGCATAGAATATCAACATGCAAAAGGAAAAGCAAGCATGCATAGGGAGTTGTTGAAACAGTGACCACTAATGGATAAAAATAAGAAGTTGATATGACACTTGTAAAAAGTGAAAAACAGATTGAAGCAACACTTGTAAAAGCTAATATAATATAAAACACCAACAACTATGAAGACAAGCAAGACAAATGTCCCTCACATAAGCAAAACGAAAAAAAGCGACAGAAAAGGTGACAAAAAGCGATAAAAGAAATACTCACCCAGAAAAGCACCACAAATTCAACGGAAAGTTCCTTGATCTCCTTAGGAAGGCTAGAGCTCCAAGATCAAGTGTGAAAGTGATCTATAGGGGTGTCCATTATATATATCTAGGTTGGTTAGGGTTTCTTACACACATGCCTAAAATCAAGGAAAAAGCGCCACTTGACTAAAAATCATAATTAACAGTTTAGTGGACTAAACCAGACATCAATTGGGAGACTCCAATTTTTTAGGGATGCCAACCCTGATTTTTTTGGAAAGTACTTTTTAAAATTGGCAAAGGAGATTAAACAATTCCTAAGCTCAAGGGGTTGGGTAATTCCTTGCCTAAGTGAATTGTGCATTTTCTAACGAGAAGGATAGCTCTGTGCAATTTTTGAGCTCAAGGTTGTCTTGCCTTTCTGGATTGTGCAATTAAGATCCTCAAGGTTGGCCTTCCTTCCAATATTGTGTAATCTCTAAAGGAAAGGCCGGAAAATATGCAACGTCATGGAAAGATGGAGCTTGTGTTTGAAAAGTATTAAATCAAGATCAAAACAAAAAGTCACAAGCATTGCATGGAAGATAGGTCTTCATGATACCATGAATACTTTATGAAAATGAATGATGAGCTTCTGTGGATAGAAGGAAGGCACCAAAATCTAAGCATGGGAAAAAATTTGCAGGGTGGTTGTAACAACTACAACACGGCGACAGACTGGTATAACTCCAGCTCTCTGTATGGGTCTTAATTCATGTAAAGTAGGACTAACTATTTAGGAAGTATTTTTTGTTTCATTGATCACCATAGCTTCTTTACTTAGCTCGAGTTAAATATACAGTCCTTACCATTCTCTTCATCGGTGACACACTAATAAATACAAGTAAAAATCAATTGTTTTGATTGGGGATGGGGATTATATAGATACACAAGTGAAAAAGGATTTTTAGAGTCTTGGTTTTCATCTCTGGTGTTGCTCCATTGCCAGCAAGCCTAGACAGTACCCCGACAAAGTCATTTTAGGGACACAAATTTTGGTCTATTGATAGTGAACCTAGACAGTACCCTCTCGGAATTGCTTTCTTCACCTCCCTATTGACAAGGTTAATCCTCTTTGCTAATAGAGACAATCCCTCTACCCCAATGAGTGGGTCTAGCAACTGAAGTGACTATCAGCTAGACATCTTCCTAGGTTATAATTGAAAAGTAGAACAAAAGAGATGACCTACCTCATTCTGATGCTATTATGATTTCCTTTGTTGAGGGCCTCGAACCGCTTATGTCATGGGCTTGTTCCTGCTTCTTTCAATGCTTATGTACCTGCACAAATAATCAAGAGACAACAAAGCATGCCAAAACCAATAGAAAATCCAATGACAACCTACTTAACTAATCAATGAATGTCAAGCTAATAAATACATGAACACATATATTTTGGGAAGATCAACATGAAACTTTATATTATTTGAGGAATAAAGGGAAGCTTACAACCATATCCTTGATGTTGAAAGACTCTCCTTGAGTGGTAATTCAATTCCAAACCAAGAAACTCTCCAAGCACTCCTTATCCAAGTCTAATGAATAGCCTTATGCACAATCTCAGCTTAAGGGTACAAATAGTCATAGACCAACCATTTGGGAATGGGAGAGGATGAATTTATAGGTTGGGAGAGGGAGTTAAGACTCCTCCAAAGATAGGATTAGGCCCACATCTCAAGGAGGTAGTTCATAGGGATAAGACAAAGAGGTCAAGTTAGGAGGATTCAACCTCATCTATGTGAAACTTCCTCCATCTTGCTGCTTTGGAAGCTTCTAGATCATGAAGCTTCTCATCTCCTTTGGTAAAATTACCTTTTTGGGATCATCACAGGTATGCAAGGGAACACAACAATGCCATCATGGGTCAAATACAGTGCAACAAGTGACCATCATTTTTTTGAGCTTCATAAGGGTGATGACTCTTATTTTAGATTTTTAAGAGTTATTTATTCAGGGAAATCTCAAGGCATTTTCCAAAGAAAGTCTGAGGAGGGATCTAAGCTATATACATGGATGAGTATACTATATAATGGTCATGTTTTTGGCACTTTGGGGAATTTCATAGGGAAGTGCAGGAGGTGTGACAAAATATTGTGTAACATACGCCCCCTAAAGCATGAAGGCAGAACAAGGAGTGATGGTTGAGATGCTTTTCAACCTCTTGCAAGGATAAGGAAATGCATTGTCAGGAGACCTGCAAATCAAAGATGAAAATACATAAACATATTATCTAATATCAAGACATGAATCCACAGCATGGACGCAACCATCTGGATGATGAATACTATATGAAAAGATCCATGGTATGGGCATAGCCATCAAGATAATGAGGCTCATCATAGATATAAAGTCTCATGGTATGGTCACAACCATCTGTATAGTAGAAACATGTGTACAATCATGAATGACATATAACTCCATGTAGCTTGAGTAATAATAGACAAGACTCAAGGTCTTGCGCTCCCTTCCTGACCCGATCAATGTATGAATCCTAACATGCGAATAAATGTATTGAAGTTGAACATGCTATAAAACCACCTGATTACCAACCAATGATGTGGAACGTTAATACGCACGAGAGAAACCACCAATAATGATAATGGCTCTCAAGGTACAATAGTACAATCTATGAATTTGATAATGAAGTTGAAGTTGAACACTCGTGGAATCACCAGATAAAAAATTGATAGTGAAGACTTGTCATCAAATGCAAAGAACTAGCCATTAGGGCATGCTAGCTCTAAGGTACTCATAGGGAGTTTCTAATTCAGCTTCCTGGATAATGAGCTGGAGTTGACAGGAAGCGACCCATCGAAGGAGGGAAATGATGAATCCCCCATCATCGACATGAAGCAAGGAATAAAGTGGAATAATTTTCAAGACTTTAATAGTGACTCAAATAGTGTATAGGTAAATAACTGCAGATTGAACTTCTCTTGAACATTGGTGACACCACTCTGGAGTGTGGTAGCATTTGACTTGACATATGACTAAAGGTCATGATGAAATAATGGAATGGTCAAATGAGAGGCAAAATCCATCACCCAAACCTAGGAGCACAAGTGACTAAGTGAGGATATCCCAAACTTGACATGAGTGCAGAAGAGTGTCATGTTCAAGAGCCACATGCTATCTATACAAAGGTTGTCTCATCTTCTTCCCCCCCACTATTTCTATCAAGTACCCCAATTATTTTTATCACAAGCTTGAATGGGATAGCATATGATTTTCATGTAAGTTCAATCTTTGAATGAATCCATCCTAGTAAGTTTTATGAGCCCTAGGAGGGAGAAGCTCGACCTCATCATGGTGACGAGTCTTTCGTTGTATAGTTTTAATGATTCCGACCTAGAATAACTTGTTATAATTTTCATATTTAGAGAGTTTGACAAAGTAATGAAAAAGAAAACTCCATCATGTCCCTTTTCATAATTTTTCCCTTGAATCCTAAAATGTACAAAACAATATCTGGGGGAACCTCTTGACCATGTCGACCACAGTGTACCTTTTTCATAAATAGTCAATCTCAGCCCAAAAAAGGGGTATGCATATACTAAGATGGCGTCAATTCATTTAATTTAACGAGTCCAGAAAGACAAGTACTCAGGAATATTTTCATTTTTTGCAAAATATGACTTTACCTAGAAGAATGAGTGGTATAAAGGGATATCAACTAGTTCTGGTCATGATGGAACTGCTCAAAACATGCAATGGTCAAGAGGCTTGCTAATAAGACCACTCATCGCAGATGTTCCTTAGGAAAGGGTAAAAAAACCAAGTGAAAGTGAATGATCGACCAAAAAGATGGTGGTGATGGAATGGTTAAACCAAGGCTCATCTAGAAAAAAACAGTGGATAAAAATGGCAATCACGAGATGTAAAGTGGGAATGGTTTCATTTTTACACAAGCTTGAAATGGAAACAAACTATGGTTGTATTTGGTTTCACTTTTACATAAGCTTGAAATGGAAACAAACTATGCTAGAGATAAGTTTGCATGCCCCCAACATAAAGAATCAATTCGAGGACCTCGTACCACTTGTGTCGCAGGCTTGTTCCTACTTCTTTCAAAGGATTTTTTTGACAAGGTTAATTCTCTCTATGAATAGAGATGATCCCTCTAGCCCAATGAGTGGGTCTAGCAACAGAAGTGATAATCAACTAGATATCTTCCTAGTTTATAATTGAAAAGTAAAACAAAAGAGATGACCTACCTCATTATGATGATATTATGATTTCCTCTATTGAGGGCCTCAAACCGCTTATGTCACGAGCTTTTTCCTTCTTATTTCAGTGCTTATGTACCTATAAAAGTGATCAAGAGACAACAAATCATGCCAAAACCAATAGAAAATCCAATGGCAACCTACTTAATTGATCGAGGGATGTCAAGCTAATAAATACATGAGCATATATATTTTGGGAAGATGAACTTGCAGTTGTATATTATTTGAGGAATAAAGGGAAGCTTACAACCATAGTCTTGATGATGAAAGGATCTCCTTAAGTGGTAATCCAAGTCCAAGCTGTTAACACCCAGGTTGTTCCCTATGACTCCCAAGGGAATACGGCTGGGGTAACCACTAACCAATCTTTGGATTAGAGTCTCTAGCCAAACTGTAATCAGAGAGGGCTCTCTCTTTATGATTTGTCTCTGTTTTGATAGTGTTTTAGGCTAGTTGTTATGCTCAAGTTTTTGGTTTATGTTTTGGTTGAAGGACTTATTTCAGTGCTTAAGATGTAGTGTTCAGACAGTGGTATATCATTGGGCAATGGAGTCTAGAGCTGTGAACTGTTTTGAAATGCTGGAGTGAGAATGTTCAGACTGCAGGGCCTATTGGGTATCTTAACAAACAAAATTTAAACTTAAGTGGTGATGTATAGTCAGCCAACGGAAATCAATTAAGAATTCTCCATTAAGCTGGTGATGTGAAAGTGAAACATGTTGCTTAGGAGAAAACTTGAATTCCTGAAACAAAGGTCACCGTGAAAGATATATTCTAATAGTGTAACAATTAAGAATTACACTTATCAAGATTATAGCTGAAGAAAACATTCATTAACAACATAGATTGAGCTCAGGGTATTGCATGAATAAATCCTGAAGGCTATTCTTTTTCTTTGTTGCTAAATACTTAGAAACTAGAAACATATATGGATAGTAAAAGATTGAAACACATAACAAAGAGAGTTACGGAAAACTTATTGTATTGTGAGGTACACAGGAATCCTACAGTTTTCAACAAACACCAGAACGCATTCAACACTTCAGAACTTTGAGAAATTCCATCACTTTGTTTATTAAAATCTGAAAAGATTACAGTATAAGAACTTCTTCAAGAGAAATCAACAACAACCTCTGCAAGCTTGTGCGAGGGGAAAATATATACAAACAGTATTACAAAATATCTAAGGCGTTGAGTCATCTGAGAAATAAATATTTCACCAAATTTGTACATAACAGCAGATAAAAAGTTATTGCTGTCTTTAATATATCATAAATGTTCATTCATGTCAATCATAAGATATTTTGGCCTTTGGAGGCCACTCAGTCGGTTGGAATGATCTGCTTTAAATGCTGGGAAATGCGTTGATGTGGCTACTTTGCTGTAACCTTTTCGGCCCTGTCACCTGTAGCTGTCCATCTTGACTTGCTGGCCGAAAGTCCTACTGAGTTGGCTCAGCTGGTACCTTTTCTTGCATGCTGATTTTACTAGCTTTTCCTGTGCATGCCACCTTGTATTTTTGATGCAAAACTCGAAGAATGACTTCCTGGTTTATAAGATCATCTGTATTGCCTTTGTCCACCATTCCTGTGTGGGTAGTTGATGCATGAGAATTGCATCCACAGTCTCATCTGCCTCTGTGTATTTATAGAAGTTAGGAGGCACTTCAAACAGGTGATTAATTTCATTCATTATGAAGAATAAATTCTCTACTATATTGTAGAGACTTTGTCCTGTAGCTAGCCCTGTTTCTTCTGAGGTGCTGGACCTTTCAATGATCTGACTGGTGGAAAATGTATTGACGCTCTTGGCATACTGCTCATGGGTAAGCAGTTTCCCTGCACTGTTCAGTAAGCCAGGGAGACCTCGGTTCTGTAAGACCACAAATTTGTCCATAAATCTGTTCACCTCGGTCTGCATGTCTTGGGTCCTTCTCTCCAATGTCTGCACTAAGTTTCTTAGTGTAAGGACCCTTTTTACCAACATAATAGTCTCAGTTCTGTTAGGAATTCCCATGGTTGCTAGCTGAGAACTTGTTCTGTTATTGAGCACATTGATCATCCTGGTAGCAATTTCAGGCATATTGCCTAGAGCTGCCCTTGACCTCTGAATTTCCTTCTGTGCTTTTCCAATGAGCTCCAACTGCTCATGGATTGTGTCAATATACTGCCATTGGTCAGTAATAGACTGGCCAATATTAGCCCATAGCACTGTCTTGATCTCGGCCACCACTTTATCCAGTTGAAGCTCCTTTTCTAGCTCCTTTATCCTGTCTTTGAGGGCTTTTATTTCCCTGCCCTTTTCTGCCACAGTCTGCTTGGACTTGTCATATCTTTCGTTGACTTTGGCTAATTTCTCTCTGGCCTCATTTAGTTCTGTCATTTGTGCTTCCAAGGCCTGGATCTCATTCCTCAGCTTTTGCATGTCCAGGCTTGGGGCCTGCTCTGTTGTTGGTGGTGGTGCTGAGGTGGATGTTGTTGCATCTTCTGTTTGTTGAGGAGGAGGAACAGTAGTTGGAGCAGCTTCCTCAAGGTTAATCACTTCAGGAGGAGGCTGGGAGGTCTGACCTTCTTCTCTTTGCTTCAAAGCTGCCTGTAATGCTGCCTGTGCAGCCTCTGATTCTCCCAGCTTTTCTTGAGTCTGAATTAGCTGCTTGTATAGAGATACTAGCAAAGTTGTGGCATCTTGATCATGCCTTTGCTGGGCAACTTCATCTATTTGAGGGTGAATTGTGGCTGGGATCTTGATCTTTCTCTTCAAAGCTGCCATGTCGGCATCCCTCAACTTTAATATTTCTTGTATGCCCTTGATATCCTTGGGATCATGCCCAATCTCTATAATTATATCTTCTAAGGACCTTATTCTATTGTCCTTTGCTTGAGAGGATGCTCTCTCCAACTCAACTTGTGCAGCTATATTATTAAGGCTATTTTCTAGCCTATAATTGTCCAATGTTTTGTCTGCCAAGGAGGCATACACCATCTCACCCGTTTGCTTATGTAATTCAATTTTGTCCATTGGGTGGACGTCCTTGGCAAGGACCTCAAGATTGGTCCTTATATAATCTGTAGGAGACTGGGGTTGTGCTACAGCCGGCAAGAAATGACTCATGATCATTTTGCCTTCACTAACATCATAAGCAGACATCAGTCTTTGCTGGTTAGTGGGAGCCATCTTCAACAAATGATTGTACAGTTGTATCCTTATTGGCTCATTCCTCCTCTTTATGTCTATGAACTGTTGTTTGATTCCTCCTTCAACTTCTTTTTGGTGGCTTGAGGAGCTGACTTCTCCTCCTATTGTTCTGTCTTGTCCCTGTTGAAATGAGCTGGCAGATGCTTCTCTGCTAGGTGGGCCCATGCCCAGAGACTGCCCTATTGGCATTTCCTCCTCAGAGAAAGGATTCAATCTCTGTCTTTTCTCACCATGACTTATTGATGTGGTCAAGGGAGTCTCTCTGTCCCTTTTTCTGCTAGTATCCTCCTTTTGTGGAGTTTGGAGGATTGATGCTTCAGCTGATGTTTCTTGCCTAGGAGGCACCGTGTTTTGTGCCTGCTGTTCCATGAAAATTGGGGCCTCAACTGCCCCTTCTTGCTGTGGGGGCTGCACTTTGTCATGCTGCCCTTCTTCTTGCTGTAATTCCTGTTGTTGTTGTTGTTCTACCTGCTGCTGCTGTTGCTGCACCTTCTCATGAGGTGGCTGTTCGGTCTCCATTTCCTTTTCCTTGCCTTTGCTAGATATATCTTCAGTGGCTTTGGGTGCTTGCTGATTTGCAGTCGAAGAGGATGCAACTGCTCCCACTTGTGTGCTTGGAAGGGAAAACACCTGTGAACAAAGTTCAAGGTCAGCCATCTTCTTTAGATTCCTCACCGCTCTTTGATTCAGCTCTTCCTGTGTAATAGGCTCTTCTAGGGTTCCTCTCCTCCATTTTACTTGGTTTGCATGTTTTTCAATGTGAGGACTCTTTACATGATCATAGCCAGACAGCTTATATTTGAGCCTTCTCAAAGTTATGAAGTGATTGGGGTCATACGGTTTCCAAAGGAAACTGGTTTGAACGCCAAGGGACTCAAGCATCCTGTCTGCTTCTTTCCAACCTTCCTCCCTCTGGTTATAGACAAAGTGGCCAAGTTGGTTCCTGACTTTCAACTGTGCTTTCTTGCCTTTGCCTGAAAAGTGAAGCACATCAACATTGCCAAATTGCCTGAAGTATTCTAGGGCAAACAGCCTCATAAGCACATATTTGGGTAGTCTGTAGGGAGGCAATTCACACCCATATATCCTGATGACGGTGTGGTTCTGGTAAAAGTACCAGTCCCCAATGTTGTATGATTTGGATAACTGCATGATCCTTTGCATGTCATCAGTGAGCCTTGGAGGAGGTGAGCTCATCAACATTGAAATAGCTGGGTGGATGAAGAGATCTATGAACTCACAATAAGTATAAGGAGACTCGAATCTACAGTGGAAAACAGAGGACCAATAGACCACTGATCTTGGATTGCCTTGGGAATCAACTCTTTTGATTGGGAAAGAGAACTTCTGATGTTGATGATATAAGATTAAGTGGTAAATGTAAGAGGTGTATCTGAACACTCTTTCTCTTGCCAGGTTCATTAGTTTCTCATGTATTTTGTCTGCTATATAGGTGGCATAGTCATAGCAGATAGGAGACTTGCCAGGGGCAAACATGAGCATCATTACCAGCACAATTTGATCAACAAACTCAATTGAGTTGTAGCCCAGAATGGGACTAATCATGTCTGCCAGATCTCTGCCTAGTTGGTTGAGGTATATTTGATTGATAGGAGGATACTTCACAGAGTCAGAGTCAATGTAAAACTGATTTAATTTGGTGACCTGAGCATCTGTCATTCTGGCTCCCTGATTTATCAGGTCTACAAGTGATAGAGGGACCAGTTTCTTCTCAGTGCTGAAGCAGAGCATATCCTTGATAGCTTCTGGGGTGATATAAAACACAGCCGAGCCTGAAGGGTCAAGAACTGCCCTCTGAGTGGGGTCATAGTTTTCAGCACACAGATGGATCAAATCAGGGAATTGTCTAACCTGAGGGAGCTTGAAAATAGGGAGGAATGACTCCCATATGCCCAGCACATCTGTTCCAGTCTCATGCTTGGCCTTCAATTCATTGAGCAGGTGGATGTGGAACTTGGTCCTCATCAACATTTCCTCTGAAATCTGATAGTCCATGTCTGCCAGAGGCTGCCATTCCAATTGTCTCTGAGGGGCATTCAATGGAGCAACGTTCAACGCTATAGGAGCTACTGGTGGATCCATGATTTCTCCTAGGATTATGGATGGAGTTGCTATGCAGAGCAACACAAAAGAGTTTTCTTCGACGGAGAAATGTTAATTATTCAGGGATGAAGGATAAATGATCAGCTGCAACAATTGAAATACTGCTTTAAGGTGCAGATAAGACTATTATCTGGTCTTAATCTTTCTCTTATAGCAAGCAGGTGTAGTTTGAGTGGCCGGTTCGCGATTACGCGAACAGAGTGCGGTTTTTTGGTGAAATTTGGGCAAACAAGGCTCAGCTGATGATTTTCGACCTTTCAGTTGCAAATGGGTACTAGATACAGGGATTTTGCCGGCGAATTTGCAAGTTTCTTCGTCTTTTAAGCTTTTTGAGGGAATTCACAGACAAATTAGGCGCATGAAGGATTTATAATGGTAAATACCTGGTAAACAGCGAGCAACAGTCACGAATGTATGTAGAAATGGCGCGCCGGAGGTCTCCAAATCGATTTCAGCAAGGTGGTGCAAGTTTGGACGTAAAAAACCATGCAGAGAAAGCAACAGCGCTTTGGCAAAAAGTATGAAAAACGCGAAAAATCGACCAAAATATGGATTTTTGGCATATTGGCACGTTTTTTGGATGACGTCAGCATGACGTCATCAGGTGGGATCAAGGTCGGATGATGTCAGCATGACGTCATCGGGTGAGGTGGCAAGGTGTGATTGGTCCACGGGGATAATGAGGTGGCAGGCATATCAGCGTGGGGGCGGACGAAGGATCTGACGCGACGGCGGGGTGGCACTGACGTGGGTCTGACATGGTGGTGACGTTGGCTGGGCGGATCGACCGAAAATCAGAAGCGGTTAGCGGTTTCTCATCGCACCGCTTTTGATATGGAAGGGGAATTGTCAGGCGTACCTCCGATAAGCTGTGGGGATGACGCGTGGCGGAGGCCTGACGTCACCCTCTGAAAGATATCGGAAGGTATCTGTCGGACGTCGGGGCCGGTCCGATATGGATGAGGACCGTCGGATCAAAGAGGTCTGATCCGACGGCTGACGGATCAGTGAGGTGATCAGACAATACAGAAGGGGGCGAGATTATTTTAATATTTCTTTCGGGATCTGTGCTCGGCGGAAACCTCTTGGGATATGACGGATTTGTAATGTTTTCCAATGTAAAAATAATGTGGCCCCGACACTTTGGATAAGCGAATAAAAGTGGGTTTTGATGTTTATTTTGCAATTTGAAGCGGGTATGGGTAAAAAAAGGTCTTTTACAAGGTTTTCTTTAGCAAATGAAGGTTTTAACGGGCCAAATGAATTCAGAAGAGGGGAGGGGGGGTAGACTTAGGTTTATCAAAGTGACCAAATGTCATTTTGATCCCTGACAGAGAACATATGGCTATAATGCCAAGGGGAGAGATATTTATACAATGCTTGGGGTTTATACACCATGGTGTTATAATACTAGGGAAAGGGTAACATAGGGGGTTTATATAATAAAGTTAGAAATTAATATGGATGAAAGGAGTGGATGAGGGGAGATAATACTAAGTTTATTTGAAAACAACTTAGCTTAGGGAGTAGATCAAAATGAAAAGAGTTTTAGACAAGAAATGTGGCTTTTAAAGGACTAAGAACCACCATAAAACCACCAATTCTTCCATGAATCTCAACTGATGATGGGATATTAGTAATGAATGAAAAGAAAGGGGAAAATTTGGGAAGTTAGACATGCTTCTTTGCTTGCTGCAACCTGATAGAGAAGAAGGACTTCTCAATCCATTGATTTTGCTTTGTAAAAATAGGTTAGCACACCTTCAACTGTAAGGAATGACACTTCTGGAACCCCATCTGCCTACCCATCTACTCGCCTAACATTTTTTATTTCTTCTTGGAGAGTGCACTTAGGCTTGCAGACCCTTATTTGCCTTTTCTTTTCTTTGGCTTTTTCCTTTTGATTTTCTATCTAATTCTACCCTTATTGCTTCCAAGGTCCCAGATTAAGCAGTTGGGAGCCTTACTTTCTCTACCTGAGCTACTTGTCTGCCAAGATTAAACAGTTTGGACAGACTTCCTTCTCTATTTTACAAATGGAAATTTAAAACATGGCATGATCCAGATTAGGCTGTTGGACCATCCATCAAAATTGAGTCTATATCAAGCTATATGCACAGCTTGTCTTCTCTTGGAAATATGTGATCTTTGCATCCTCAAAGCAGAGCATATTTGAACCTTTTCATTGCCAATCATGAAATATGAAACCTATTGATATAGGTAGCTAACAGTGGCTCCACATGGGGATGGTTTTTCATTCGAAAGACCAAGAACAGCAGGTCAGATTGCCTTGGCCCTTGACTGCTTTTACCAAAACTGTTAGGACTCTGGACACCACATATCTCCACAATGGTATGATATTGTCCACTTTGGGCCTAAGCCCTCATGGATTTGCTTTTGGACTTACCCCAAAAGGCCTCATACCAATGGAGATATTTTTCCATCCTTATATACCCATGATCTTCCCCACCTCTAGTCAATGTGGGACTTTGATCGTATACCCAACAATCCTCCCCTCGAACAAAGGACCATCGAGCCTCCCCTCAAATGATTATCCATCCGTCCACTCTCTACCAACTAGGATTCTCCGCTCCAATGCGTTGGAAGCACACGCCTTACATGGAGCACCACCTGCCTCGAGAGCTTGCTCTATCCCAGGTCAACTCCTCTTAACCGTGTTGGGACCAAGACACGTCCATGAAGAATCCAAAGCACACCGCCTATCTAACATATCTCCACAACGGTATGATATTGTCCACTTTGGGCCTAAGCCCTCATGGATTTGCTTTTGGACTTACCCCAAAAGGCTTCCTACCAATGGAGATATTTGTCCATCCTTATATACCCATGATCTTCCCCACCTCTAGTCAATGTGGGACTTTGATCGTATACCCAACAAAAACTTGAAGTATGCTGTTTTGAAATGCCAAAATTGTGCTCTTCTTTCTTGGTAGATCTCTGAACCTATTTACCTTTTGCTGATAGTTAAGAAGACTTGAGAAGCTGCATTTTTACATCTTAACAGAAAATAATATATACATCTAAATATGTACAAGGGAAACTCAGGCTGGACTTATGGGTAGTAGTCAAAATAGTGCTTCAGCATCCTGCCATTCACAGGACCTTCATCCAAATCAGTTTCATTAAGACTTTTAAGGAAATAAGTGTTGTTTCCTTTTACTGCTTGGACAGCAAATGGTCCTCTCCAAAGGGAATCAAATTTTCCATGTTTTCCTTTATCTTCTCTTCTTGAATCCCACTTGAGGACTTTGTCACCAATGTTGAAATCTTCTGCCTTAGTCCTTCTGTCAAAGGCCTTCTTTAATTTCTCTTGTAAAACTTGGACTCTGCTGTAGACTTGATCTCTAGTTTGCTGCAAGCATATTATTTGATTTATCCTTCTTTGCATATCATTTGGTTCAGCTTGGCCTTCTTGAAGAAGTTTCATAACAGGAACTCCTAATGATGAAGGGAATTTGGCTTCTAATCCATAAACCAACTCATATGGGCTGGTCCCAATTGATCTCTTGGTCGTTAGTCTATCTGCCCATAGGGCATTCACAAGCTTCTTATGCCAATTCTTTTTGTTCTCTTCTAGCACTTTCTTTATAATGTTTACCTGGCTTTTATTTGATGACTCAGCAAGGCCATTTCCTTGGGGATAGTATGCAGTAGAATGGCCCAAAGTAATATGAAATTTGTGGCAGAAGTTCACCATCTTTTTAGATCTGAAAGCAGCAGCATTGTCTGTTATTATTTTATCAGGGCAGCCAAATCTAGCCAATATGTTGTTCTCCAAGAACTGAATGATAGTGGAATCATTTGCTTGTCTGCATGGAGCAGCTTCAATCCACTTAGTGAAGTATTCTGTGGCTGTTAAGATCCATCTATGTTGGCATGAAGATGAGGGATGAATTTCCCCTATGAAATCCAAGCCCCATTGTTGAAAAGGTCTCTCTGTTGCAATAGGCCTCAAGGGAAGTGGCCGTAACTGTCTCTTTCCCTCAAACACTTGACATTTATGACATGAGGTGGTCAATTTCTTGACATCAGAGAACATGGTGGGCCAGTAGTAACCAGCCCTCAGTATTTTATCCGCAGTGGACTTCCAATACAAGTGTCCACCACAGTCACCTGCATGCAATTCTTTTATGATTTTGTTAGTCTCATTCTCAATTAAGCAGCTTAACAATATCCCTTCATGATTTTTCCAAAGTAAATTTCCATCCATAACACAGAATTTAGATGCTTTCATTTTTAGGAACCTACATTTAGTTCTGGACAATCCTGGGGGAGCACACAGGTTTTGCAATACATAACATATATCAGAGTACCAAGGGGATTGTTCAAAGGCTACATTGATCTTTGGAGTCGCCAGCTCCGGTTCACTGTCTAGCTGGTTGATGTCTAAGGCTTGGAAGTTTGCTTCTGTCATTAGTTTGGCCAAACCTTGCCCTTTTATTAGTTTTGTAGGTTTTATCTCAATATCAAATTCCAAAATGTTGGCAATCCACTTTCCTCTTCTGCCCTCTAAATTTTCTTGGGTGAGAATGTCTTTGACAATAGGACTTGGTACATAAGCTATAACATGTGAATAGACGATGTAAATCCTAAAGTCTTTAATGGCTTTGACCAAAGCATAAGCTTGCTTTTCCATGATTTGATATTTTAAAGGTGCATCTCTAAGAGCTCTGCTAAAGAAAGCAATTGGCTTCTCATTTCCTTGGTCATCTTTCTGTAACAAAACAGCAGCAATAGTATGCTGGGAGGTAAAAGAGAAAATGATAAATTCTCTGTCAAATTGAGGATTGGTCAAGACTGGGGTTTGGGTAAGGGCCAGTTTTATACCTTCAAAGGCTTGATTTGCTTCAACTGTCCATTTTACTTTTGAATCTTTCTTTAACATGTTATTTAGTAGTCTGATTAGTTCTGCTAAGTTTGGGATAAACCTTCTCAAAAAGTTGATCTTTCCCAAGAATGCTTGTAATTCTTTGATATTTCTAGGGTGGGGAATTTGTAAGATAGCTTGTATCGTATCTGGATCAATTCTTATGCCATCCTTTGAAATGATATGTCCTAACAGCTTACCCTCTTACAAACCAAATAGAGACTTCTTGGGATTCAAGGAAATTCCATATTTCCTACATGTTAGGAAAATCTGCCTTAAGTGTTTTAAATGTTCTTGGTCAGATTTTGAAAAAGGTGTGAGGTCATCTAAGTAAATGACCAAAAAGTCATGAATCTCCTTTGCAAAAGAAATATCCATTGCTCTTTGAAATGTTGCCCCTGCATTTTTCAATCCAAAAGGCATTTTTACATATTTGAAAGTTCCCCATGGGGTTGTAAATGCAGTTTTGTCTTGATCATCAGGGTGTACTAAGATTTGATTAAAGCCTGAGAATCCATCAAGTAATGAGATCCTTGAGGCCCCTACCACTCTTTGGAGAATGTGATCCATCTTGGGTAAGGGATAGTTGTCTTTGAGGGATACCTGATTCAGATTTCTTAGATCCACACACAGCCTTATTTAACCAGTTTTCTTTGTTGTAGGGACTAAGTTTGAAATCCACTCAGAGAATCTGATAGGTGCTATGATGCCTGCCTTGAAAATTTTCTGTACCTCTTGTTCCATTGCTGGGAGAAGCATAGGATTGATTCTCCTCAATTTTTGTTTAAAGGGTTTTTGATCAGGCTTGAGAGGGATAGTATGCTAGATAACAGAGGTATCATAGGACTTTAGATCTTCATAACGCCATGCAATGACATCCTGGAACTCTTTGAAGAGGTCAATGTATTTAGGCCTTTGATCAGGAGGTAAAGATGCAGACAATTTTATTATTTTGGGCTTGTCAATGGTACCAATGTTGCATTCTTCAATGGCTGCATTTAAGGGCTGCATTTTTGGTTTTCTGGGAATATCATTTGAATCAAAGATGTCCTCTAGTGGAGTTAGGCCTGTTGGAAGAAAATTGTCTTTCAGCTGTATGATTTCAGCTTCAGCATTGGCCACTTCTTCACAACTGATTGGTTGAATTTGCTGAATGTTTTCCTTGTTGAAAATGGTTGGATGTAGTATTTGTTTTGCCGTTCTAGGTGATATTGGGTGAATGACTTGTTCAAACTGTATTTGTGATTGACTTGCTCTTTCAGTGTCAATATTTAGTCCAGCAAAATCGTGTTGCAAGGTCAAGAAGTTGTTTATTTGTGCATCATCCTTAAATACCTGCCAGTCTTTGACATTGTTTGGGACAAAAGGTCTGTGCTTTACCTCAGCTATAAAGCAATGATGGGGCTCAAAAGGCAGCTTGCAGGTACTTGCAAATGTGGCTAAACTATGAGCATGAAGATTATGGGTCCTAGAAATTTTGGTGATTTGGAATTCAGGGAAGAAGTTTAGTACTTCAGCCACAGCAGATCTATAAGACCTCAGTCTTTTGTCATTAGTGAAAAAATTTCCCTTCACTTGTTGGATAACTAAATCTGAATCTCCCATGATTGAAACCCTGGAAGCTTGCAAGAACTTTACTAACTTGAGGCCTAGTAAAAGAGCTTCATATTCTGCCATGTTATTAGTACATTTGAAGTTTAATCTATAGGCTCTGCCTTCTGCATGACTGTTTTCTTTATTGTGTACCCAAACTCCAGCTCCTGCCCCTAATTTGTTGACTGAGCCATCAAATTCAAGGAACCATAGAATATCTTGTTGTGAAGGAGATTTAATGATCTGTTCATGGGCTTGCAATGTAAGTTGAAGTTCTGGTTTTTCATCTGGCTTGTCTTCTAGGACAATCTCATCATTTGATTGAATATGCTTGACAATTAGAGCAGCATCAGTGTCTAGTGATTGATTGACTGTTGTTTCATGGGTGGTAGTTCTGTCATTAGTGTCTTCCTCTTGTATGAGTATCTTGGTTTCAACGTCATTTTTTGAGAGAGTAGTGTTGTTATTGAAGAGAATGTATGAGTCTATGTCTGAATGGACAGCATATATGGGAAAGTTTTGAGGCTTTTCTTCACTGCTGACCATGTATTTCGTGAGTGTTTCTCTGTATAGTATTTTTGGTTTCCCAAAAACAGAGATGGTGGCATATGACATGTCTAATTGTAGGGAACCTTGGAGCTTAGCTCCCCATGATCTTGATAACAGCATCCCATACTTAGGTGGGATATCAACAACTACAACATCCATTAGAATTGTTTTGTGTGGGTATTGAACCAGAGACACACATAAATCTTTTAGGAGACCTAAACACTTGACTTGGTCGGAGTCAAAGGAAAACAGGTCCTTGTATGGTCTTGTTATATCTAGATTCAATCTCTCCATGACTGCTTTTGGCATGAGATTGTGAGAGGCACCTGAGTCAAACATTGCATTATGTAATATTTTATCATGAATATGTAAGCTGACATAAAAAGGTAATATCCCTGTGACTACTGTTTTTCCATCCACTTCTGGGCCAAACAGTAATTCTGGGGTGTCATCCAACACATTGAAATCATCTTTGATGTTGGTGAGTTGAAGGGATTTCTTGATCTGTTGTTTATAAATGTCATGCTTGGCTAGTTCCGAGAGAGGAATCGCTATCTTTAGTTTGCCAATTTCAGTTTCTAGGTCAAAGGGTTTTTCAGATTGGGTCTTAGGGTTATGGGTAACAGTCCTTTCCTTGTTCACTAACTCTTCTTCTTGATTCTTATCTTGATTTTGGGACTTGTCTTTTTTACTCATCTCTTGAGGAGTAACATTTAAATTAGGGTGAGAGGATGAAGTAGCCATAGGCTGCTGTTTTAAGGACAATGGTTCAGTGATCTCTTCAATAATTACTTCTTCTGCAGGTGAATTTGTTTTGTCATTAGGCTCTGTGACTATGGCTCTTTTAGGCTGCTGATTATCCTTTATCTTTTCAGGTTGATTTACATTCACAGTTCTGCTCCTTAGCTTGTATTGTTTATGGACTTCATAAACAGCAGTGTCATAGCCTTGTTTAAAGTCAAAGGATTCACCTGATTTGATTGGGAACATCTTTATTACCTCATCCTCATGGTCTTCTTGTGTCAAAAAGACGTGACTTTCACCATCTAGACCCATTAAATTAATCTGAGAATCTTCATTGGGTTCAGTTGATGTGGAAGTTTCAGCATAGTTTTCTTGGAAAGGGGGTCTTATGTCTTGGTCAGCACTGGCCTTGCCAACGTTTGGGTTTTGAGTTCTCCTAAAATTTGGATTCCTAGGAGGGTTGTTTTGTGGTGCTTCCCATGATGATTTTCTCTCAACCGATTCCACTCTATCCCCCAATCTCTTCATACCAGTGAGTATTGCATCCAGTTTTTGATCAAAGACTGAGGGTTCCTCTTTGAAAGCGGTTCTCTTTTCCAACCTTGCTCTGTTTCTTTTGGCAATTAGGTTAGCTTCCACTGTGACAGCAACCTTTTGGGCCTCTGCAAGGGTTTGAGGGTCTCTTTCCTTTAACTGATAGGCCATGTCAGGGTCAAAACCATCAGGGAATTTGTACAAAGCTAAATCAGGAGGGGGTCTTAAGTTTTGTGGGATTGCGTTATATACATTGTTGAATCTTGCACAATACTCCAAAACAGTCTCTTGGGGACCTCTTTTGATAGTGTCATATTCCCCAAGTATGTGCAGAGGATCTTTCTTTTTCTCCCATCTGTTAGTAAAGGCTTGATACAGCTCATCAGGAGTTGTGATGGAATTTGCATTCAGGGATCTAAACCAAGTTCTTACATCCCCAGTTAGGCTTTGAACAAACATCCTCATTCTCACACTGTCATCATCTATTTCATAGGTCTCAAAATGGTCTTGCATCCTTTTGGCATGCTCAATAGCTGTCAAAGGGCCATTGGAGTCAAAATATGAGATTTTGGTTTGGTAGTCTTGGGGTAGAGCTGCAGCATTAGCTGGTATTTGCAAGGGTGCATATCTGTTAGCCATATTCACAGGGTTTAAGGGGTTGACAGGGATGAATGGGACCGGGGTGACTGGTATAACAGGGTTAATGGGAGGGGTAGAAACTAGGATGTTGGTTAAAGGAGTATGTGTAGTGGATGAAGGTGTGAAAGGAGGGCTGTGAGATGTAGAAGGGGAACTGGGGGAATCAAGGGTAGATCGAAACAAAACCTTGATTGGAGTTGGAACCAGGTTTGGATAACCTGTTTCAGGAGTTGAATCAGCAAGAGTTTGTTGTCCCTGCTACTTCCTGATGATCCTAGGGATTATATTAGGATTTTCAAAAACAGCTGGTGGTTCTGGGTCAAGATTTGATCTAGTATGTCTGGTTTTCCTTTTAGGAGCTAGTTTCTAAACTTATTTTTGGTATTTTGCAGGATATTTTTGGATTGTTTAAGGGACTGCTCAAGCTTTTAAAACCACTGTCTTGGCAGACAACAATTTAAAAAACAATATGCTCAGGTCCCCAGTGGAGTCGCCAATTATGTTAACACCCAGGTTGTTCCCTATGACTCCCAAGGGAATACGGCCGGGGTAACCACTAACCAATCTTTGGATTAGAGTCTCTAGCCAAACTGTAATCAGAGAGGGCTCTCTCTTTATGATTTGTCTCTGTTTTGATAGTGTTTTAGGCTAGTTGTTATCCTCAGGTTTTTGGTTTATGTTTTGGTTGAAGGACTTCTTTCAGTGCTTAAGATGTAGTGTTCAGACAGTGGTATATCATTGGGCAATGGAGTCTAGAGCTGTAAACTGTTTTGAAATGCTGGAGTGAGAATGTTTAGACTGCAGGGCCTATTGTGTATCTTAACAAACAAAATTTAAACTTAAGTGGTGATGTATAGTCAGCCAACGGAAAGCAATTAAGAATTCTCCATTAAGCTAGTGATGTGAAAGTGAAACATGTTGCTCAGGAGCAAACTTGAATTCCTGAAACAAAGGTCACCGTGAAAGATATATTTTGATAGTGTAGCAATTACGAATTACACTTATCAAGATTATAGCTGAAGAAAACATTCATTAACAACATAGATTGAGCTCAGGGTATTGCATGAATAAATCTTGAAGGCTATTCTTTTTCTTTGTTGCTAAATACTTAGAAACTAGAAACATATATGGATAGTAAAAGATTGAAACACATAACAAAGAGAGTTACGGAAAACTTATTGTATTGTGAGGTACACAGGAATCCTGCAGTTTTCAACAAACACCAGAACGCATTCAACACTTCAGAACTTTGAGAAATTCCATCACTTTGTTTATTAAACTCTGAAAAGATTACAGTATAAGAACTTCTTCAAGAGAAATCAACAACAACCCCTGCAAGCTTGTGCGAGGGGAAAATATATACAAACAGTATTACAAAATATCTAAGGCGTTGAGTCATCTGAGAAATAAATATTTCACCAACTTTGTACATAACAGCAGATAAAAAGTTATTGCTGTCTTTAATACATCATAAATGTTCATTCATGTCAGTCAGAAGATATTTTGGCCTTTGGAGGCCACTGAGTCGGTTGGAATGATCTGCTTTAAATGCTGGGAAATGCGCTGATGTGGCTGCTCTGCTGTAACCTTTTCGGCCCTGTCACCTGTAGCTGTCCATCTTGACTTGCTGGCCGAAAGTCCTGCTGAGTTGGCTCAGCTTGTATCTTTTCCTGCATGCTGATTTTACTAGCTTTTCCTGTGCATGCCACCTTGTATTTTTGATGCAAAACTCGAAGAATGGCTTCCTGGTCTATAAGATCATCTGTATTGCCTTTGTCCACCATTCCTGTGTGGGTAGTTGATGCCTGAGAATTGCATCCATAGTCTCATCTGCCTCTGTGTATTTATAGAAGTTAGGAGGCACTTCAAACAGGTGATTAATTTCATTCATTATGAAGAATAAATTCTCTACTCTATTGTAGAGACTTTGTCCTGTAGCTGACCCTGTTTCTTCTGAGGTGCTGGGCCTTTCAGTGACCTGACTGGTGGCAAATGTATTGACCCTCTTGGCATACTGCTCATGGGTAAGCAGTTTCCCTGCACTTTTCAGTAAGCCAGGGAGACCTCGGTTCTGTAATACCACAAATTTGTCCATAAATCTGTTCACCTCGGTCTGCATGTCTTGGGTCCTTCTCTCCAATGTCTGCACTAAGTTTCTTAGTGTAAGGACCCTTTTTACCAACATAATAGGCTCAGTTCTGTTAGGAATTCCCATGGCTGCTAGCTGAGAACTTGTTCTTTTATTGAGCACATTGATCATCCTGGTAGCAATTTCAGGCATATTGCCTAGAGCTGCCCTTGACCTTTGAATTTCCTTCTGTGCTTTTCCAATGAGCTCCAACTGCTCATGGATTGTGTCAATATACTGCCATTGGTCAGTAATAGACTGGCCAATATTAGCCCATAGCACCGTCTTGATCTCGGCCACCACTTTATCCAGTTGAAGCTCCTTTTCTAGCTCCTTTATCCTGTCTTTGAGGGATTTTATTTCCCTGCCCTTTTCTGCCATAGTCTGCTTGGACTTGTCATATCTTTCGTTGACTTTGGCTAATTTCTCTCTAGCCTCATTTAATTCTGTCATTTGTGCTTCGAAGGCTTGGATCTCATTCCTCAGCTTTTGCATGTCCAGGCTTGGGGCCTGCTCTGTTGTTGGTGGTGGTGCTGAGGTGGATGTTGCTGCATCTTCTGTTTGTTGAGGAGGAGGAACAGTAGTTGGAGCAGCTTCCTCAAGGTTAATCACTTCAGGAGGAGGCTGGGAGGTCTGACCTTCTTCTCTTTGCTTCAAAGCTGCCTGTAATGCTGCCTGTGCAGCCTCTGATTCTCCCAGCTTTTCTTGAGTCTGAATTAGCTGCTTGTATAGAGATACCACCAAAGCTGTGGCATCTTGATCATGCCTTTACTGGGAAACTTCATCTGTTTGAGGGTGAATTGTGGCTGGGATCTTGATCTTTCTCTTCAAAGCTGCCATGTCGGCATCCCTCAACTTTAATATTTCTTGTATGCCCTTGATATCCTTGGGATCATGCCCAATCTCTATAATTATATCTTCTAAGGACCTTATTCTATTGTCCTTTGCTTGAGAGGATGCTCTCTCCAACTCAAGTTGTGCAGCTGTATTATTAAGGCTATTTTCTAGCCTATAATTGTCCAATGTTTTGTCTGCCAAGGAGGCATACACCATCTCACCCGTTTGCTTATGTAATTCAATTTTGTCCATTGGGTGGATGTCCTTGGAAAGGACCTCAAGATTGGTCCTTATATAATCTGCAGGAGACTGGGGTTGTGCTACATCCGGCAAGAAATGACTCATGATCATTTTGCCTTCACTAACATCATAAGCAGACATCAGTCTTTGCTGGTTAGTGGGAGCCATCTTCAAAAAATGATTGTACAGTTGTATCTTTATTGGCTCATTCCTCCTCTTTATGTCTATGAACTGCTGTTTGATTCCTCCTTCAGCTTCTTTTTGGTGGCTTGAGGAGCTGACTTCTCCTCGTATTGTTCTATCTTGTCCCTATTGAAATGAGCTGGCAGATGCTTCTCTGCTAGGTGGGCCCATGCCCAAAGACTGCCCTATTGGCATTTCCTCGTCAAAGAAAGGATTCAATCTCTGTCTTTTCTCACCATGACTTATTGATGTGGTCAAGGGAGTCTCTCTGTCCCTTTTTCTGCTAGTATCCTCCTTTTGTGGAGTTTGGAGGATTGATGCTTCAGCTGATGTTTCTTGCCTAGGAGGAACTGTGTTTTGTGCCTGCTGTTCCGTGAAAATTGGGGCCTCAACTGCCCCTTCTTGCTGTGGGGGCTGCACTTTGTCATGATGCCCTTCTTCTTGCTGTAATTCCTGTTGTTGTTGTTGTTCTACCTGCTGCTGCTTTTGCTGCACCTTCTCATGAGGTGGCTGTTCGGTCTCCATTTCCTTTTCCTTGCCTTTGCTAGATATATCTTCAGTTGCTTTGGGTGCTTGCTGATTTGCAGTCGAAGAGGATGCAACTACTCCCACTTGTGTGTTTGGAAGGGAAAACACCTGTGAACAAAGTTCAAGGTCAACCATCTTCTTTCAATTCCTCACCGCTTTTTGATTCAGCTCTTCCTGTGTAACAGGCTCTTCTAGGGTTCCTCTCCTCCATTTTACTTGGTTTGCATGTTTTTCAATGTGAGGAATCTTTACATGATCATAGCCAAACAGCTTATATTTGAGCCTTCTCAAAGTTGTAGAGTTGAGGCTTCTGTGATCCATAGCAAGTTTATGATAGATTTTTCGGCGAAAATCACATGAGAGATCATTTGTCGATGCGTTTCGAACCAACCAGTGTGGTTCATCATTAGGACAAGTCCTGACGATGAACCACACTGGTTGGTTCGAAACGCGTCGACAAATGATCTCTCATGTGATTTTCGCCGAAAAATCTATCATAAACCTTCTCAAAGTTATGAAGTGATTGGGGTCATACGGTTTCCAAAGGAAACTGGTTTGAAGGCCAAGGGACTCAAGCATCCTGTCTGCTTCTTTCCAACCTTCCTCCCTCTGGTTGTAGACAAAGTGGCCAAGTTGGTTCCTGACTTTCAACTGTGCTTTCTTGCCTTTGCCTGAAAAGTGAAGCACATCAACATTGCCAAATTTCCTGAAGTATTCTAGGGCAAACAGCCTCATAGGCACATATTTGGGTAGTCTGTAGGGAGGCAATTCACACCCATATATCCTGATGACGGTGTGGTTCTGGTAAAAGTACCAGTCCCCAATGCTGTATGATTTGGATAACTGCAGGATCCTTTGCATGTCATCAGTGAGCCTTGGAGGAGGTGAGCTCATCAACATTGACATAGCTGGGTGGATGAAGAGATCTATGAACTCACAATAAGTATAAGGAGACTCGAATCTACAGTGGAAAACAGAGGACCAATAGACCACTGATCTTGGATTGCCTTGGGCATCCACTCTTTTGATTGGGAAAGAGAACTTCTGATGTTGATGATATAAGATTAAGTGGTAAATGTAAGAGGTGTATCTGAACACTCTTTCTCTTGCCAGGTTCATTAGTTGCTCATGTATTTTGTCTGCTATATAGGTGGCATAGTCATAGCAGATAGGAGACTTGCCAGGGGCAAACATGAGCATCATTACCAGCACAGTTTGATCAACAAACTCAATTGAGTTGTAGCCCAGAATGGGACTAATCATGTCTTCCATATCTCTGCCCAGTTGGTTGAGGTATATTTGATTGATAGGAGGATACTTCACAGAGTCAGAGTCAATGTACAGCTGATTTAATTTGGTGACCTGAGCATCTATCATTCTGGCTCCTTGATTTATCAGGTCTACAAGTGATAGAGGGACCCGTTTCTTCTCAGTCCTGAAGCAGAGCATATCCTTGATAGCTTCTGGGGTGATATAAAACACAGCCGAGCCTGAAGGGTCAAGAACTGCCCTCTGAGTGGGGTCCTAGTTTTCAGCACACAGATGGATCAAATCAGGGAATTGTCTAACCTGAGGGAGCTTGAAAATAGGGAGGAATGACTCCCGTATGCCCAACACATCTGTTCCAGTCTCATGCTTGGCCTTCAATTCATTGAGCAAGTGGATGTGGAACTTGGTCCTCATCAGCATTTCCTCTGAAATCTGATAGTCCATGTCTGCCAGAGGTTGCCATTCCAATTGTCTCTGAGGGGCATTCAATGGAGCAACGTTCAACGCTATAGGAGCTACTTGTGGATCCATGATTTCTCCTAGGATTATGGATGGAGTTACTATGCAGAGCAACACAAAAGAGTTTTCTTCGACGGAGAAATGTGAATTATTCAGGGATGAAGGATAAATGATCAGCTGCAGCAATTGAAATACTGCTTTAAGGTGCAGATAAGACTATTGTCTGGTCTTAATCTTTCTCTTATAGCAGGCAGGTGTAGTTTGAGTGGCCGGTTCGCGATTGCGCGAACAGAGTGCGGTTTATTGGTGAAATTTGGGCAAACAAGGCTCAGCTGATGATTTTCGACCTTTCAGTGGAAAATGGGTACTAGATACAGGGATTTTGCTGGTGAATTTGCAACTTTCTTTGTCTTTTAAGCTTTTTGAGGGAATTCACAGACAAATTAGGCACATGAAGGATTTATAATGGTAAATACCTAGTAAACAGCGAGCAACGGTCATGAATGTATGTAGAAATAGCTCGTCGGAGGTCTCCAAATCGATTTCAGCAAGGTGGTGCAAGTTTGGACGTAAAAAACCATGCAGAGAAAGCCACAGCGCTTTGGCAAAAAGTATGAAAAACGCGAAAAATCGACCAAAATATGGATTTTTGGCATATTGGCGCGTTTTTTGGATGACGTCAGCATGACGTCATCAGGTGGGGTCAAGGTCGGATGACGTCAGCATGACGTCATCGGGTGAGGTGGCAAGGTGTGATTGGTCCACGGGGATAATGAGGTGGCAGGCATATCAGTGCGGGGGCGGACGAAGGAGCTGACGCGACGGCGGGGTGGCACTGACGTGGGTCTGACGTGGTGGTGACGTTGGCCGGGCGGATCGGCCGAAAATCGGAAGCGGTTAGCGGTTTCTCATCGCACCGCTTTTGATACAGAAGGGGAATTGTCAGGCATACCTCCGATAAGCTGTGGGGATGACGCGTGGTGGAGGCCTGACGTCACCCTCTGACAGATATCGGAAGGTTTCAGTCAGACGTCGGGGCCGGCCCGATATGGATGAGGACCGTCGGATATAAGAGGTCCGATCCGACGGCTGACGGATCAGTGAGGTGATCGGACAATACGGAAGGGGCGGGATTATTTTAATATTTCTTTCGGGATCTGTGCTCGGCAGAAACCTCTTGGGATATGACGGATTTGTAATGTTTTCCAATGTAAAAATAATGTGGCCCCGACACTTTGGATAAGCAAATAAAAGTGGGTTTTGATGTTTATTTTGCAATTTGAAGCGAGTATGGGTAAAAAAAGGTCTTTTACAAGGTTTTCTTTAGCAAATGAAGGTTTTAACGGGCCAAATGAATTCAGAAGAGGGGAGGGGGGGTAGACTTAGGTTTATCAAAGTGACCAGATGTCATTTTGATCCCTGACAGAGAACATATGGCTATAATGCCAAGGGGAGGGATATTTATACAATGCTTGGGGTTTATACACCATGGTGTTATAATACTAGGGAAAGGGTAACATAGGGGGTTTATATAATAAAGTTAGAAATTAATATGGATGAAAGGAGTGGATGAGGGGAGATAATACTAAGTTTATTTGAAAACAACTTAGCTTAGGGAGTAGATCAAAATGAAAAGAGTTTTAGACAAGAAATTTGGCTTTTAAAGGACTAAGAACCACCATAAAACCACCAATTCTTCCATGAATCTCAACTGATGATGGGATATTAGTAATGAATGAAAAAAAAGGGGAAAATTTGGGAAGTTAGACATGCTTCTTTGCTTGCTGCAACCTGATAGAGAAGAAGGACTTCTCAATCCATTGATTTTGCTTTGTGAAAATAGGTTAGCACACCTTCAACTGTAAGGAATGACACTTCTGCAACCCCATCTGCCTACCCATCTACTTGCCTAGCATTTTTTATTTCTTCTTGGAGGGTGCACTTAGGCTTGCAGACCCTTATTTGCCTTTTCTTTTCTTTGGCTTTTTCCTTTTGATTTTCTATCTAATTCTACCCTTATTGCTTCCAAGGTCCCAGATTAAGCAGTTGGGAGCCTTACTTTCTCTACCTGAGCTACTTGTCTGCCAAGATTAAACAGTTTGGACAGACTTCCTTCTCTATTCTACAACTGGAAATTTAAAACATGGCATGATCCAGATTAGGCTGTTGGACCATCCATCAAAATTGAGTCTATATCAAGCTATATGCACAGCTTGTCTTCTCTTGGAAATATGTGATCTTTGCATCCTCAAAGCATAGCATATTTGGACCTTTTCATTGCCAATCATGAAATATGAAACCTATTGATATAGGTAGCTAACACAAGCCAAGAAACCCTCCAAGCAGTCCTTCTCCAAGTCTAATGAATAGCCTTAGGCACAATCTCAACATAAGGGTGAAAATAAACATAGACCAACCATTTGGGAATGAGAGAGGATGAATTTATAGGTTGGGAGAGGGAGTTAGGAATTCTCCAAAGATATTATTAGGCCCACATCTCAAGGAGGTAGCTCATAGGGATAAGACAAAGAGGTCAAGTTAGGATGATTCAATCTCATCTATGTGAAACCACCTCCATCTCACTAATGTGGTAGCATTTAGATCACAAAGCTTCGCATCTCCTTTGGGAAAATTACCTTTTTGGGATCATTGTGAGTATGCAAGGAAACAGAGTGATGCCATCACAGGTCAAACAAAATACAACATGTAACCATTAATTTTTTGAGCCTCATAAGGGTGATGAATCTTATTTTATGGTTTTAAGAGTTGTTTCTTTAGGGAAAGCTCAAGGCATTTTCCAGAAAAAATCTTAGGAGGGATCTGAGCTATATGCATGGATGAGTATACTCTATAATGGTCATGCTTCGAGAACTTTGGGGTATGTGACAAGGAAGTGCAGGATACATGACAAAATACTATGTAATAGATGCCCCCTAAAGCATGAAGGCAGAACGAGGAGTGATGGATGAGATGCTTTACGAGCTCTTGCAAGGATGAGGACACGCATTGTCAGGAGACCTACAAATCAAAGACGCATACACATATACATATCTGAGATCAAGACATGAGTCCAAAGCATGGACATAGCCATCCGGATGATGAAGACTATATGAAAAGATCCATGGTATGGGAAAAATCATCTAGATAATGAGGATCATCATAAATATAAAGTCTCATGGTATGGTCACAACCATCCATATAGTAGAAACATGTGTACAATCATGAATTCCATATAACTCCATGCAGCCTGAGTCATAACAGACAAGACTCTAGGTCTTGCGCTCCATCTCGAACTGATCAACATATGAATCCTAACATGCAAATAAATGTGTTGAATTCAAACATGCTAGAAAACCACGTGATTACCAGCCAATGATGTGGACCATTAATAGGCACAAGAGAAACCATGAATAATGAAAATGGCTCTCAAGGTACAACAATACAATTCTTGAATGTGATAATGAAGTTGAATTCGAACACTCATGGAATCACCAGATAAAAAGTTGATAGTGTAGACTTGTCGTCAGATGCGAAGAACTGGCCATTAGGGCATGCCAACTCTAAGGTACTGATAGGTATTTTCTAAGTCATCTTTCTGGATAATGAGTTGGAGTCTACAGGAAGGGACCTGTTGAAGGAGGTAAATGATGAATCCCCCATCATCGACATGAAATAAGGAATAAAGTGGAACAATTTTCAAGACTGTAACAATGACTCAAACAGTGTATAAGTAAATAACTGCAGATTGGACTTCTCTTGAACACTAGTGACACAACTCTGGAGTGTGGCAGCATTTGATTCGATATAGGAATAAAGGTCATGATGCCATAGTGGAATGGTCAAATGAGAGGCAAAATGGATAACCCAAACCCAAGAGGACAAGTGACTGAGTGAGGATATCCCAAACCCGACATGATAGCAAAAGAGTGTCATGTTCAAGAGAGACATGTTGCCTATACAAAGGTTTTCTCATCTCCATTTTCCCCCACTATTTCTGGTGAGTACCCCAATTATTTCTATCACAAGCTTGAAAGGGATAGCATATGCTTGTCATGTAAGTTCATTCTTCGAATGAATCCATCCTAGTAAGTTTTACGAGCCATAGGAGAGAGAAGTTTGGCCTCATCATGGTGACAAGTCTTTCATTGTAAAGTTTTAATGAGTCTGACGTAAGAATAACTCGGTATCTTTTTCATATTTAGAGATTTTGAAAAAGAAACAAAAAATGAAACTACATCATGTCCCTTTTCATAATTTGTCCCTTGAATCCAAAAAGGTACAAAACAATATTCGATGGAACCTCTTGAACATGTCAACCAAGGTGTATCATTTTTGTAAATAGTCCATCTAATCCCGAAATGGGGTAAACATATACTGAAATCAATTCATTTAATTTAACAAGTTCAAAAAGACAAGTACTTGGAAATCTTTTCATTTTTCGAGAGTCAGAAAAGAAGTGAAAGATGACTTTACCTAGAAGAACGAGTGGTGTAAAGGATAAAAATTGGTTCTAGTCATGATGGAACTACTCAAAACATGTAATGGTCAAGAGGCTCGCTAATAACACCACTCATCATAGATGTTCCTCGGGCAAGGGTAAAACAACCAAGTGAAAGAAAATGATCGGCCAAAGAGATGGTGGCGATGGAATGGTCAAACCAAGGCTTATATAGAAAAAATCAGCTGATAAAAATGGCAATCATGAGATGTAAAGTGGGAATGGTTTCATTTTTACATAAGATTGAAATGGAAACAAACTATGTTTGGATTTTGTTTCAGTTTTACACAAGATTGAAATGGAAACAAATTATGCTTGAGATAAGTTTGCATGCCCCCAACATAAAGAATCAATTCGAAGGCCTCAAACCGCTTGTGTCACGGTCTTGTTCCTGCTTCTTTCAGAGGATTATTTTGTCAAGGTTAATCCTCTCTATGAATGGAGACAATCCCTCTAGCCCAATGAGTGGGTATAGAAACTGAAGCAACAATCAACTCGACATCTTCCTAGGTTATAATTGAAAAGTACAGTGAAAGAGATGGCATACCTCGTTCTGATGTTATTGTGATTTCCTTTGTTGAGGACCTCGAACCTCTTGTGTCACGGGCTTGTTCCTACTTCTTTTAGCGCTTATGTACCTGCACAAGTGATCAAGAGACAAAATAATGCCAAAACCAATAGCAAATCCAATGACAACCTACTTAACTGATCAAGGAATGTCAAGATAAGAAATACATGAACATATATATTTTGGCAAGATGAACCAATAGTTGTATATTATTTGAGGAATAAAGAGAAGCTTATAACCATAGCCTTGATGTTGAAGGGCTCTCCTTGAGTGGTAATCCAATTCCAAGCCAGGAAACTCTCCAAGCACTCCTTCTCTGAGTCTAATGAATAGCCTTAGGCACAATCTCAGCATAAGGGTGCAAATAGACATAGACCAACCATTTGGGAATGGGAGAGAATGAATTTATAGGATGGGAGAGGGAGTTAGGAATTATCGAAATATAGGATTAGCCCCACATCTCAAGGCGGTAGCTCATAGCGATTAGACAAAGAGGTCAATTTAGGAGGATTCGACCTCATCTATGCAAAACCACCTCCATCTCACCGCTCTGGAAGCTTCTAGATCACGAAGCTTCTCATCTCCTTTGGGAAAATTACCTTTTTTGGATCATCACTGATATGCAAGGGAATAGAGCGATGCAATTGTGGGCCAAAGACAGTGCAACAGGTGATCATCATTTTTTTAAACTCATAAGGGCAATGAATATTATTTTAGAGTTTTAAGAGCTATTTCTTCAGGGAAAGCTCACAACATTTCTAAACAAAGTCTTAGGAGGGATATGAGCTATATATATGTATGAGTATATTGTATAATGGTCATGTTTCAGGAACTTTGGGGTATGTCACAAGATAGTGTAGGAGGCATGACAAAATAATGTGTAACAAATGCCCCCTAAAGCATGAAGGCAGAATGAGGAGTGATGGATGAGATGCTTTACAAGCTCTTGAAAGGATGAGGACACGCACTCTCAGGAGACCTACAAATCAAGGACATATATACATATACATATATGAGATTAATACATGAATCCATGGCATGGATGCAACCATCTTGATGATGAAGACTATATGAAAAGATCCATGGTATGGGCACAACCATCTAGATAATGAGGATCGTCATAAATTTAAAGTCTCATGGTATGGTCACATCCATCCGTATAGTAGGAACATGTTTACAATCATCAATGACATATAACTCCATGTAGCCTGAGTCATAGTGGACAAGACTCAAGGTCTTGCGCTCCATCCCGACCCAATCAACTTACGAATCCTAACATTTGAATTAATATGTTGAAGTCGAACATGCTAAAAAACCACCTAATTACTGTCCAATGATGTGGATTGCTAACAGGCACGAGAGAAACCACCAATAATGACAATGGATCTCAAGCTACAATAGTAAAATCCATGAATTTGATAATGAAGCTGAATTTGAAAACTCATGGAATCACCTGATCGAAAGCCAATGATGAAGACCTATCGTTGGATGCGAAGAACTAGCCATTAGGGCATGCCAGCACTAAGGTATTGAAAGGGAGCTTCTAAGTCATCTTCATGGATAATGAGCTGAATTCTACAGGAAGTTACCCATCGAAGGAGGGTCATAATGATTCCCTCATCATCGACACGAAACAAGGAATAAAGTGGAATCAAAATGAATGAGATCCAAGATTGTAGCAAAAGGTTAGATAGTGTATAGGCAATAGACTCTAGATAGAACTTCTCTTGAACATATTGGCTACATGAATTCCCAGTGTGGCAGCATTAGACTCAACATAGGACCAAGGGTCATAATGAAAATGTGGAATAGTCAAATGAGAGACAAAATGAATCACCCAAAATTGGAAGGAAAAGTGACTGAGTGAGGATATCCAAAACCCAACACGAGAGCAGAAGAGTGTCATGTTCAAGAGCGACATGCTATCTATACAAAGTTTGTCTCATCTTCATTTTCCACTGATATTTCTAACGAGTACCTCAATTATTTTTATCACAAGATTGAAGGGGATATCATATGCTTGTCATTTAAGTTCATTCTTCGAATGAATCCATCCTAGTAAGTTTTACGAGCCCTAGGAGGGAGAAGCTCAGCCTCATCATGGTGACAAGTCTTTTGTCGTAAATTTTTAACGACTCCAATGTAAGAATAACTTGGTATATTTTTCATATTTAGAGAGTTTGGAAAATAAAGGAAAAATAAAACTCCATCATGTCCCTTTTCGTAATTTGTCCCTCGAATCCGAAAAGGTACAAAACAATATCCGAGGGAACCTCTTGACCATGTCGAACAAGGTGTACCTTTTTCGTAAATAGTCAATCTCAGCCTGAGAAAGGGGTAAACAAATACTAAGACGACATCAATTCATTCAATTTAACGAGTTCAAAAAGACAAGTACTCGACAATATTTTCAGTTTTCGAGAGTCATAAAAGAGTTGAAATATGACTCCGCCTGGAAGAACGAGTGGTATAGAAGGATAACAATTGATTCTAGTCATGATGGAACTGCTCAAAACATGTAATGGTCAAGATGCTCGCTAATAAGACCAGTCATCGCAGATGTTCCTCTAGCAGGGGTCAAACAACCAAGTGAATGTGAAAGATCAGCCAAAGAGATGGTGGCGATGGAATGGTAAAACCAAGGGTCATCTAGAAAAAATCAACTGATAAAAATGGCAATCACAAGATGTAAAGTGGGAATCGTTCATTTTTACACAAGATTGAAGTGGAAACAAACTATGCTTGGATTTGGTTTCACTTTTACACAAGATTGAAATGGAAAAATATATTCTTGAGATAAGTTTGCATGCCCCCAACATAAAGAATTAATTTGAGGTACATGCCCCCAAGCTTCATCTCATTCACCTAAGTAGATTTCTTGTTACTAGCAGGTGGATGGAATGAAGATTCACTTATGAGATCAAGTTAAAGACTCAACTGGGATTTTACGAGATCTTATCAAAGACTCCAATTGAAAAGGGATTTGTTTTATTTTTTAATGAGCTTGACATGGGAAAAAAACTATTCTCATGACCTATTTCATTGTTTAACAAGGTTGACATAGTAAAAGAACTATCCTCATAATCCTTTGTTTCATTTTTTAACGAGCTTGACACAAGACAAGGAACTCTGCTCCTTTTTCCCTTGTTTCAATTTTTAAGGAGCTTGGCATAGGACAGGGAACTCTGCTCCACAATCCTTGTTTCATTTTTCAAGGAGCTTTTCTCCACGGTCCTTTGATCACTGACCAAAAGAGACCATGGCTTCCAAGATTTTCTCATCATATGCAAGAACAATACTCTGGAAGGGATACATGTCCAAGGATCCAATTGAAAAATCCGGCTCCAATGCCCCCAGTACATGGAGTACTACATCACCTACTAGATCATCAGTAGATGTGGGCATGGAATAGGTGGCCACATAATTAACCTGTGGTGGGGGTGATTCCTCTTGCACATAAGAACCATTTAGGGATGATGGATAAGTGGGATTTGATTCAGGACCAATGAATGTAAGCTGATCAATTATCACAATGCTTCCTTCATGGGGGAAACACATCACTCGAAATAGAAAAGAAACAAGAGATCCTATGACATAAACATATTCATGGCCAAGGAGTAGATTAAAATATAAAGGGCATTGGACAACCATCACATCTATATAGACAATCTTTCCTCCCAAAGTAATAGGTAACTTAGGAAGGATCCTTAATGGTTGGCTGGTTCCTCTGCTAAAAACTAACATATTCCAGGTGACGGGGACAAGCTGAGGAGAACCTAAAGATTTCCATGTAGTCGAGGAAAGGATACTAACAGATGCACCCACATCTATGACTATGCTAGGTACGTCCATATGGTAAGCTTGTACTGTAATCTGGAAAGGCGCATAAGATGGAAGGCGATATCCTGCTAGTTGACTCCAATTAAAACAAGTGACTAAACTACTCGGAGGGGGTGTTGTGGGAACGTGAGAGCTACCCTCTTGCTCAGTGGGAATAGGAGAGATTCTCTCATGAACCTTGAGAATAGGAGGATTTCCCTCCAATTCATTTGAAACTAAAGACACTAGAAGAACCTAAGTGGTATGAGGTTTACTCTCTACCGAAAAGGTATGGTTAGCTGAAAGTGGAGTCAAATCTAACATTTTCTCAACCAATGGTTAGCCAAGAATGGACTCACGAGGCTCACTTTCTGAGAGAGTGAGGTTGACCAAATATGACTTTTGATTAATCACGGATCAACTAGTGAAGGATCTGGGGAAATCTTTTGATACCCAGCCGGAAGACGAGGTTGAGAAGCTGTAAGGTTTTCCAACTCTTTGGAAGCTTCATCCATAAGAGTAAAAAGGTGAATGGGATGATTACTTTCACACAACTTACAGGAAAATTTGACTTTTCCCTTTTTCCCATAAGATTTGTTGTTATTAGTGGAGGTTTCATCACTAGCATGATCGCCAGAGGCCAGTGACAAAGGTCGATGTGAACCTGTGGACCACACTTTTAAGAATTTGGGAATACCAGGACAATTCTAAAGAAGGTGGTCACCCTTACATAAGATGCAAGAGAATTTTACTTTATGGGGTTGGTTGGAATATTTTTCTACATCAGTTGCATCTATAGCAATCACTAATTGGTTGCCCCCTTGCTTATTTTGCTTCTTCTTCTTCGTCCTCTTCTTCTTCTTCTTAGCTTCCTAGTTACTAGAATCCAAACTTTCATCAGACAAAGAGGAAGAACGAGGAGAAGAAATAGGCAAAGAAGGGAAGGGGTCAAATTTAGTATCAACATGAGGTTAATGTTGTTCAGGTGGATGAAAACTTGGTTGAAAAGAAATTTGGATGCTCAAAACCACCGAGGTTGAAAATAGCCAAACTGGAAGACAAATGGTAAATCTAGGAAGGGACAACATCGTCATATAGGGAGCACCAATATTTCTGAAAGAAGGAAAAGGACTAGGATTCCCATCAGAGGGGTTTCCTTGATTGATAGACTCAGGAAAAGTTGCCATTGGTATTAACCCAAGATCTACTAAGGAGTATTTCCACAGGAAGGATGTTGTTCTGCAGTCAAATAATATATTTTAGAATTTGAAACAAAAACTTGGCCTTTTCATGTTTTAAGAGTCTAGAAAAGGATGAAAAGGTGACTCTAGTCACTTTCGTTGGTTTAGTGAGCTCAAAAGAACAAGTTCTCGATGATCTTTTCAAATTTAAGGAGTCAGAAAATATCGAAATGAATACTCAGGATACTCTAGGAAAAAATGATTACCAAGTAACTGTGGAATGAAATTTAAACCTCAGCAAATAAATTTACCAAGAACTTGACATACGTGCAGGAAATCTCCCTAAATGTTGTGTTCGGTGTATCACGTTTGTTGGAAAAAATACTGAGAGGGGGGCGTGAATCAGTATTTTCAAGTCACTTGTTTTCTTTTTCGAACTCAGATCATATACGCTACTTCAGTTAGATAAAACCATGTATATACACAACTACAGAGAAGGAAACCCGCGTATGCAATGCAAACTTATAATTTAATTTATCTTATTGATGTTGATCATTAATCTGTGTATTAGGATCAAATAAACAGTAACCAGAAACAATAAAACAGATCTGAAGACAATCACACACACAAGAACACAAGATATAAGGTGGAAACCCAATGTGGGTGAAAACCACCTACTACAATTTGTCTCTATCTTCATTTAATTAGAAACTTTTTTTTACAATGTAATGGTGCAGTCCTTTACCAGTGTGCAGGCTGCAACCTGCAGAGAGCTACCACCCTCTCTCATTCTCCAGCTTCTCTTAGAAGGGAGCTACAACCCCCTTAGCTCTTGCACTAGCCAAGATACTAGTACTTAGGTGCTGGCCTACAGAAGGCTACAACCTTCTCTTTCTTCCAGGGATCACGTTTCATAAATTTTCATATTGGATCCATGAACATCAATCAATCATCAAGAATTTTTGCATCAAACAATATCCGTTTCACCAACTAGAACTGAATCAAGTATATACTTCTCTGACAGATGTACCCAAAACACAGTAACAGTAACCACACACCAAATTCTAAACCCAGAACACTGCAGCAATAAAAAGAAGTAGCAAGATTGCAACTCAAAAGATATACGGTACTTCAATAACCTGAAACCTGCATGCATACGCTTCTGTGTTTGGAGAAACCTGCGTATAGATCTATAAAAGATAATTCACTCTTTCAAATATTTAGACACTAATTAACCCAGATTATCAAATTTATAGATCAAGCATGCACCACATATAATAGATCAAAATAATGCAAAGATATTAGCATTCAAGCCTAAAGATTATGACCCATCAATAGAACTTATCCTTCTCTTTGCACTAAGGTTCCTCATTCATTCAGATCTAGATCTGCACCATAACCCCAATCACCATTATTTTAGATCTAGCATTTATTAGATATTCAATTCATTCAGATTGTCCTTTGCCAAATGATCTCCTTCCTCTTTTGTAGTTTTAGGGCTTTCACAATACCACGGTCCAAAACCATAATAAAACAATACCAAGGACCCAATACTTGGGATCAATACTTATGATGAGATACCATAGGTTCAAATACTAAGGACTAATTACCATGGACCAAAAGTAAGTTCTCCAACATATACGCAATTTTCCTTGTGTGAAAGTGCGTGTACATGCATAAGCACCTTTGTAACGTCTAACTCGTGTGTATACGCGCCTTCATCTAGGTGAACCTGCGTATATATCGTTTTCTTCATTCTGAGAGCCTGTACTGAGATCTGTCACCAAAGTGGGTTGCCATCAAGGACAACACCTATGCCATAGCTCTAAATCAATGCCATAATGCCAACAATCTCCCCCTTTGGACTTGATGGCAACCCCAAGATCCTAAAATTCATTCTCCCCCTTTGTCATCAAGGGCAAAGGGTTGTGCTCCCCCTGAGTACATGCTGAAATTTCTGCCCTGCTATGCTGACCATGCTCCCCCTGACTATAGGCAAGATCTGCAAAAAGATGTTCTTCAAGAAGAACCATGACTTATACGTCATAAAAGACCTTCCTATCACCAAAAGACTCAATACATACATCCATCACCCAACCAAGTGGGGATCATCCACCCAACCAAGTGGGGATACATCAGAAATTTACATATGACAACCAAGTACATTACATCTTCATCCCAGGCATAGTGGGGAAACAAAAATAGGTCGTTACATGATCTTGACACCATAAAATATATACATGACATAGAGACGAAATATCTAGAGCAAGACTTATGAGAGTTACCAAGAACTGATATCAACAGCATCTGTCAATCACCATTCAGATTAGCAGCCAAGATTTCCTTATGTTCTCCCTCTGCCTTTGTTCCACCTGAAACCAACAACAGTTGAGACCTTGAACCAAAAGCTTCTAAGATGATGCCAACAATGTATCATTAGAAGTTTATCTGCTCCCCCTGAACCTGTGCTGGATGGTCTCTGTCAAACCCATATCAGAATATCTTCAACCAGAGCCTGTCCCCACTGATATCCATCAAACCTCCATATACGCGACTGTCTCTGCACAAAGCAGTGTATGTATGCAGATCCTCCTCAGAAAACTTGCATACACCCATTTTTCTCTGAAACAGACAAGTTTTAACAGTAAGATGATGCATCAACTACTCCCAACTTTTGTCTGAGGTATTCAAAAGTTTCCCTGGGTAGTGGTTTGGTGAGAATATCAGCAACTTGTTCCTTAGAAGGAACATACTCCAATTTGACCTTTGTTCCAACATTTGTTCCCGGAGAAAGTGATACTTGATTGGTATGTGCTTGGTCTTTGAATGCATGACCGGGTTCTTTGAAATGCGGATTTCACTTGTATTATCACATAAGATGGAGATAGGTGGTGTACAAGTGATCTGAAAATTCTGCAAGGTTTGCATCATCCAAAGGAGTTGAGTGCAGCAATATGCAGCAGCCACATATTCCGCTTCAGTTGTAGATAAAGAAATCGAACTCTGTTTCTTGCTGAACCAAGATACTAATCTGGAACCCATAAAGAATGCACCACCACTTGTGCTCTTTCCATCATCCACTCTTCCAGCCCAATCTGCATCTATATAAGCATGAAGAGTGAGATCTATATCTGTAGGATACCATAAGCCATAGTTTTGAGTTCCTTGAAGATACTTGAAAATTCTCTTCACTCCCTGAAGATGAGTTTCCTTTGGATTTGCCTGAAATCTTCTAACTATTCCCACTACATGCATGATGTCTGGTCGGGTACCTGTCAAATAAAGTAGACTTCCAACCATAGATCTATAAGTTGGTTGATGCACTGCTGCTGATTCATCATTGGCACTGAGGCTGCATCCTGTAACCATGGGGGTACATACTGGTTTTGCATCTTCCATGCCATATTTCTTCAAGATCTGCTTGAGATACTTGGTTTGAGACAGAAAGATACCGCCTTCATTTTGTTGGATTTTCAATCCAAGAAAATATGTCAGTTCTCCAAGCAAAGACATTTCGAATTCTTTCTGCATCACCAAGGCAAAGATTTGACGCATATATTCTTCATTGCTGCCAAAGATAATATCATCTACATCCACAACAAGTATTAGCAATTTCTCATTTTCAATTTTTATATAAAGATTGCTATCTGCTAATCCTTTTGAAAAACCTTGTTGATGAAGATATTTGTCCAAACGGTAGTACCAAGCCCTTGGAGCTTGTTTAAGACCATAGAAAGCCTTTTTTAGTCTGCATACAAGATTTGGATCATTCCCAAGAATGAAACCATCTGGTTTCTCAATGTACACTTCTTCTTCTAAGTCTCCACTCAGAAAGGATGATTTCACGTCCATTTGAAATACTTTGAAGTTCTGAAAGCTAGAGAGAGCAAGGAACATTCTGATGGCCTTAAGTCTAGCAACGGGAGCAAAAGTTTCTTCAAAGTCTATTCCTTCTTGTTGAGAATACCCTTTATAGACAAGTCTGGCCTTGTTTCTACCACTTCCCCATTTTCATTCAACTTATTTTTGAAGATCCATTTTGTCCCTATGAAATTCTTATCTTTTGGTCTAGGAACCAACTCCCAAGTGTTATTCTTTTCGATCTGCTCAAGTTCTTCATCCATTGCCTTGACCCAACATTCATCCGTGCATGCTTCTTTTACATTTTTTGGTTCAGTGGAGGAGAGCAAGGCCAAATAGCTTGAGGCCTCTGCAATTGTTCTTCTTGTTTGTATACCTGCCTCTTTCTGCCCCAAAATTTGAGATTCTGGATGATTCTTCTGAACGTACCTGGATGGAGTCTTCTCTTCTATTCTTATCTATTCTTCTGGTGCCTCTTGAGCTTCTTCTTCATCACGGTTCTGATTTGATGTTGAAGGATAGTCCTCATCATCTTCGAGATCTTCGGAATTTGTTGGCATTATGATACATATGTTGTACTTGATGGCAACCCACTCATCTCAGATGATAAATTATAGTGTAGCAAAGTTCACGCACTTTCATGAAGATAAAAGTTTCTTTCATGAAGATAAAAGTTTCTTTCATGTAGAGAAAAGTTCACGCACTTATATGCAGAGAAAAGTTTATTTCATGTAGAGAAAAGTTCACGCACTTTTATGCAGAGAAAAGTTTGTTTCATGTAGAGAAAAGTTCACGCACTTTTATGCAGAGAAAAGTTTATTTCATGTAGAGAAAAGTTCACGCACTTTCATGCAGAGAAAAGTCCCTTTCATGAAGAGAAATGTTCACGCACTTATATGCAGAGAAAACTTTATTTCATGTAGAGAAAAGTTCACGCACTTTTATGCAGAGAAAAGTTTATTTCATGTAGAGAAAAGTTCACGCACTTTTATGTAGAGAAAAGTCCCTTTCATGAAGAGAAAAGTTCACGCACTTTCATGGTTGGCTCATGGTATTAGTCCGACAGTTTTTGATCCTATGGTTTTGGTCCGTGGTATTGCATCCAAAAGTGTTGATCTCATGCACTTTCATGGTTGGTTCATGGTATTAGTCCTATAGTTTTTGATCCTATGGTTTTGGCTCGTGGTATTGCATCCAAAAGTGTTGATCTCACTCACTTTCATGGTTGGTTCATGGTATTAGTCCAACATTTTTTTGATCCTATGGTTTTGGACCATGGTATTGTGGAAGGCCTAAGACTATAAAAGAGGAAGGAGATCATTTGGCAAAGCATCATCGAATAAATTGAATATCTAATAAGTGCTAGATCTGAAATATTTGTGATTGGGTTATGGTGCAGATCTGGATCTGAATGAAGGAGGAACCTTAGCGCATAAAGAAGGATAAGTTCTATTGATGGGTCATAATCTTTATGCATGAATAATAGTATCTTTGCATGATTTTGATATGTTATATGAGCCCCATGCTTGATCTATAAATCTAACAATATGGGTTAATTAGTGTCTGAATATTTGAAAGAAGGAATTATCCTTTATAGATCTGCACGCAGGTTTCAGGTTGTCAAAGTAGCTTATATCTTTAAATTATGATCTAGCTGCCTCTGTCTATTGCTGCAGTATTTTGGGTTCAGAATTTGGTGTGTGGTTACTGTTATTGTGTTTTGGGTACTGCTGTTGGAGAAGTGTTTACTTGATTCAGTGCTAATTTGGAAAAGGAGATTGTTTGATGCAGATATACTTGATGATTGATTGATGTTCATGGATCCAATCTGAAAATTTATGAAACGTGGTCCCTGGAAGAAAGAGAAGGTTGTAGCCTTCAGTAGGCCAGCACCTACGTACTAGTATCTTGGCTAGTACAAGAGCTAAGGGGGTTGTAGCTCCCTTCCAGGAGAAGCTGGAGAACGAGAGAGGGTTGTAGCTCTCTGCAGGTTGTAGCCTGCGTACTGGTAAAGGACTGCACCAGTACAAAATCATTGTAAAAGGAGTTTCTAATTGAAAGAAGATAGAGACATATTGCAGCAGGTGGTTTTCACCCACATTGGGTTTCCACCTTATATCTGGTGTTCTTTTGTGTGACTATTTTGTTTTCTTGTTCCTACTCATTATTTTATGATACTGACATACAAAGTAATGATCAATATTTGAAGAATTATTCAGAGTATAATAAGGAAGATAGATTGAAAAGAATTTGATAATACTGATTCACCCCCCCTCTCAGTATTGTTTCTAACAATTGGTATCAAAGCAGGTCCTTCTGAAGAAGCTTGATCGCTTGAAGGAAGATCTAACATCATGAGAAACTACGAGAGGGAAGCATCAATCAGGCCACCGATTTTTTATGGAACAAACTTCGTATATTGGAAGGTAAGAGTTACTGCCTATCTTCAATCTTTGGGTACAGAAGTATGGGACATTATAGAAACAGGGTATACTTTTCCATCAGGTACTCCTACAGATTCAGCTGAGAAGAAGAAATATGAAACAAATGCAAAGGTGGTTAATACTCTTCTAGGATGTCTATCTCAATCTGAATTCGTGAAGGTTATGCAATATAAATCCGCAAAATAAATATGGGACAAGATTGTTTTGAGCTACGAAGGAGATGAACAGGTAAAACATGCAAAACTTCAAATCCTCAGGATTCAGTATGAGAATATGAGAATTTATAATGATGAAAGTGTGGCTAACTATTTCCTTCGGGTAGATGAGATTGTTAATTGTATGAAAAACTTGGGTGAAGAAATAAAAGAGGTTGTTGTGGTTGAAAAAGTCCTAAGATCATTGTCCCCCAAGTTTGAATCTAAAGTGTCTGCAATAGAAGAAAAGGAAAATCTACGAAATCTTACTATGTCTCAGCTACACGGAATTCTAACTGCTTATGAAATGAGAAAAGGAGGTCCATCAGACAGGAGAGAAGCTGCTTTTAAGGCTTCAGGAAAAGGATACTACTATGAATCAAGTCATGTGCCAGAAGAAGAAGAAGAATCAAATTTTGTCAGAAATCTTCAATGGGGTACTGGAAGGTTCAAAGGTAAGCTACCTTTTAAATGCTTTTCTTGTGGAAGAGTAGCTCATTATGCTGCCAAATGTCCTCATAAGGATAAGATTGACAAAGGAAAGGAACCTGCTAGATGGAACAAGAAACAGAATGAAAATAAGAAAAGCTACTACACTCATGAAGGCAGTGATGGTCTATCAAATAGTGATGAAGATGAACGAGGTAATGACTATA
Source organism: Pinus tabuliformis (assembly GCA_031772625.1). Taxonomy (NCBI): domain Eukaryota; kingdom Viridiplantae; phylum Streptophyta; class Pinopsida; order Pinales; family Pinaceae; genus Pinus; species Pinus tabuliformis. Next base: position 875,433,860 of record CM062814.1, on the reverse strand, counting down.
AAATTTTAATGGCATTTGAAGATGATGATTACATGGATGCTATAGATGTGGATAGTTTTTATGAAGAGATTTCTAGACTTAAGACATGTATAGAAGAAAAGAATATGATCATTGATACTCTACAATTTCAAATTGATGAAAAAGAAAAATATCTTGAAAAGTTGGAAGGTGAAATTGTTGGCCTTAGAAAAGAAATTGAGAAAACAAAGGCTATTAATCTTAAGTTTGTTAAAGGATCTGAAACTCTGGATGAGATCATCAATGTACAATGTTCTCCGCTAAACAAGACAGGTCTGGGGTATAATGGAGAAAGATCCCAAGCATCCACCTCAAAGAGTTATCTTGATGTAGCAAGAAGAAATGAGCAAAAGCACAATGGAGATCACCAGGTAAAGCAGGGACGAATTACATCAAGAACAAACAAAGAATATCAGGTAAACCAGGGGCAATCTGTCTTAAGGATGAACAAAAGCTACAACCAGCCATAGGTAAAATCTTCTCAATTTGCTTCAAGAATGGATGACAATAGAAATTAAAATCATTTGGCCGGTAGATTTGATAATCGCAGAAGTTTCTTCAATGGGAAATGTTTCTCTTGCCATAACTTTGGTCACAAAGCAGCTCAATGTGTTGCATATAAAACAATCATGACTAGAGAAGCTCAAAAATAAAGAAGTATGATCGGGATTACAAAAAGGACCTATAAAAAAATTTCGGCTCTTGAAAATAAAGTTGAATGTTCTATTTGAAATAACTTTGGTCATGAAGATTCTGAATGCAGGAGCAGGTTTCAGCAGACAAAGGAACAAGCCTCAAGCACCAGAACATGGAGAATAAAGGAACCACAAACAGAAAGATGTGGGATAACATTTTATGCAGAAGGACAAGAAAATCTATGGTACATTGACAATGGATGTTCGAAACATATGACAGGTGATAAAGAAAAACTTGAATCATATTCTGCTTTAGAAAAGGGAAAGAAAGTCTCTTTTGGAAATGATACTCCTGCAACTATAAAAGGAAAAGGCACTGCTCAGTTAAAAGAAAAGGTCAAAGCTGGAAATGTTTTGTATGTTGATGGATTGAAGCATAATCTTCTAAGTGTCAGCCAGATGTGTGATCAAGGAACCGAGGTGATATTTAGATCAAACGGATGTCGTGTTCGTGATCTTGATACAGGTGAAACAGTGATCAAAGGTAGAAGAACTCCAAATAATCTATACATATTTGAAGAAGGACAACAACAATGCTATTTGAGCAAGGATGATGAACACTGGTTATGGCACCGGAGGTTGGGGCATCTAAGTTTTTCACAAATAAGGAAAGCATGCAAATATCAGGCAGTTCGTGGTCTTCCAGATATCAAAATTCCAGACAACACCATATGCAAATCATGTCAGTTTGGAAAGCAAACCAGAACTAACTTTCGAGAGAAGGAAGGATCAGCTAGCATGCCTCTTGAGCTAGTCCATACAGATGTATGTGGTCCATTTAGGAAAAGGACACCTCGAGGAGAAGAATACTTGATATTATTCATTGACGATTTCTCCAGGTTTGTTTGGTTAGGACTTATGAAGAACAAAGACGAAGCATTCAAGAAATTCAAATCCTTCAAAGCCTTGGTTGAAAATGAATCAGGTTACAAAATTAAGTGCCTCAGGTCTGACAGAGGTGGGGAGTTTACCTCAAATTAATTTTTCGATTTCTGTGAAGAACATGGGATAAGAAGAGAATTCTCTACAGCTAGAACTCCTCAACAAAATGGAGTGGTGGAAAGGATGAATAGAACAGTCCAACAAATGGCTCGTCCTATGCTGGATGAGTCTGGAACTCCCGCAACTTTCTACGGTGAAGCCGCATATGCTGCGGTTTTTATTCTCAACAAAACAAATGTCCGAGTGAACAGCACTCAAACTCCTCATGAGCTCTGGTATGGTGAGACTCCTTCGGTAAAGCACTTCAAAATCTTTGGGAGAAAATGCTATATTAAGAATACTGATGAGCAACTTGGCAAACTTGAACCTAGAGCAGATGAAGGCATTCTTCTTGGTTATTCTCCACACAGCAAAGCATATAAGTGCTACAATAAAAGACTTGGAAGAATTGTTGACAGCATTGATGTAGTGGTTGATGAAAAGGGATACATTCCTAGGCAAGTAAATCATGAAAATATTGAAGAAGATGAAGACTGCCCTCAAAGACAGAATGATGAAGAAGAAGAACCTCAAGAAGCACCAGAGGAACAGATAAGGATAGAAGAGAAGACTCCATCCCGGTACGTTCAAAAGAATCATCCAGAATCTCAGATTTTGGGGCAGAAAGAAGCAGGTGTACAAACAAGAAGAACAATTGCAGAAGCTTCAAGCTATTTGGCATTACTCTCCTCCACTGAACCACAAAATGTAAAAGAGGCATGCAAAGATGAATGTTGCATCAAAGCAATGGATGAAGAACTTGAGCAGATCAAAAAGAACAACACTTGGGAGTTGGTTCCTAGACCAAAGGATAAGAATGTTATAGGGACAAAATGGGTCTTCAAAAATAAGTTGAATGAAAATGGGGAAGTAATTAGAAACAAGGCAAGACTTGTTTGTAAAGGGTATGCGCAGCAAGAAGGAATAGATTTTGAGGAAAATTTTTCTCCTATTGCAAGACTTAAGGCCATCCGAATGTTCCTTGCTCTCTCAAGCTTTCAAAAGTTCAAAGTATTTCAAATGGACGTGAAATCAGCCTTTCTGAATGGAGACTTAGAAGAAGAAGTATACATTGAGCAGCCAGATGGTTTCATTCTTGGAAATGATCCAAATCTTGTATGCAGACTGAAAAAGGCTCTCTATGGTCTTAAACAAGCTCCAAGGGCTTGGTACTATCGTTTGGACAAATATCTTCATCAACAAGGTTTTTCAAAAGGATCAGCAGATAGAAATCTTTATATAAAAATTGAAAATGACAAATTGCTAATACTTGTTGTGTATGTAGATGACATTATCTTTGGCAGCAATGAAGAATCTATGAGTCAAAGCTTTGCCTTGGTGATGCAGAAATAATTCGAAATGTCCTTGCTTGGAGAATTGACATATTTTCTTGGCCTGCAAATCGAACAAAAGGAAGGAGGGATCTTCTTGTCTCAAACCAAGTATCTCAAGCAGATTTTGAAGAAATATGGCATGGAAGATGCAAAACCAGTATGTACACCCATGGTCACAGGATGTAGCCACATTGCAAATGATGAATCAGCAGCAGTACATCAACCAACCTACAGATCTATGATTGGAAGTCTACTTTATTTGACAGGTACCCGACCAGACATCATGCATGCAGTGGGAATAGTTGGAAGATTTCAGGCAAATCCAAAGGAAACTCATCTTCAGGCAGTAAAGAGAATCTTAAAATATCTTCAAGGGACTCAAAACTATGGCTTATGGTATCCTAGAGATACAGATCTCACACTTCATGCTTATACTGATGCAGATTGGGCCGGAAGCGTGGATGACAGGAAGAGCACAAGTGGTGGTGCATTCTTTATGGGTTCCAGATTAGTACCTTGGTTCAACAAAAAACAGAGTTCGATTGCCTTGTCTACAGCTGAAGCAGAATATGTTGCTGCTGCATCTTGCTGCACTCAACTCCTTTGGATGATGCAGACCTTGCAGGATTTTCAAATCACTTGTACACCACCCATCTCCATCTTATGTGATAATACAAGTGCAATCAGCATTTCAAAGAACCCAGTCATGCATTCAAAAACCAAGCACATACCAATCAAATATCACTTTCTCCGGGAACAAGTGCTTGAACAAAAGGTCAAGTTGGAGTATGTTCCTTCCAAGGAACAGGTTGCTGATATACTCACCAAACCATTGCCTAGGGAGACCTTTGAATACCTCAGGCAAAAGCTGGGGGTTGTTGATGCATCATCTTGTTGTTGAATCTCTTTTGATTGTTGGTTGTACGCAAGGTTCATCTGAAGTATATGCGTACATGTGCTGGGTTGCAGATTGGTCAAAGATCGAATGACACAGGTTCAGGGGGAGCATATCATGCATTGTTGGCATTATGGAGGAAGTACAGAAGGAGATCATGGATGCTGGTCTGAATATTGCTGCAATACATCTCTATCTCTTTCATGGTCATTTATCGTGATTGATGGATTATGGTTCTTCTTTGCAGATCTGGTTTATATTCAGGGGGAGCATGTTCTTAGGGGGAGCATAACCCTTTGTCCTTGATGTCAAAGGGGGAGAGTGATTGGTTGTTGTTGCCATCAAGTTCAAAGGGGGAGATTGTTGGCATTATGATACATATGTTGTACTTGATGGAAACCCACTCATCTCAGATGATAAATTATAGTGCAGAAAAGTTCACGCACTTTCATGAAGATAAAAGTTTATTTCATGAAGATAAAGTTTCTTTCATGTAGAGAAATGTTCACGCACTTATATGTAGAGAAAAGTTTATTTCATGTAGAGAAAAGTTCACGCACTTTTATGCAGAGAAAAGTTTATTTCATGTAGAGAAAATTTCACGCACTTTTATGGAGAGAAAAGTTTATTTCATGTAGAGAAAAGTTCACGCACTTTCATGCAGAGAAAAGTCCCTTTCATGAAGAGAAACGTTCACGCACTTATATGCAGAGAAAACTTTATTTCATGTAGAGAAAAGTTCACGCACTTTTATGCAGAGAAAAGTTTATTTCATGTAGAGAAAAGTTCACGCACTTTTATGTAGAGAAAAGTCCCTTTCATGAAGAGAAAAGTTCACGCACTTTCATGGTTGGCTCATGGTATTAGTCTGACAGTTTTTGATCCTATGGTTTTGGTCCGTGGTATTGCATCCAAAAGTGTTGATCTCACGCACTTTCATGGTTGGTTCATGGTATTAGTCCTATAGTTTTTGATCCTATGGTTTTGGCTTGTGGTATTGCATCCAAAAGTGTTGATCTCACGCACTTTCATGGTTGGTTCATGGTATTAGTCCAACATTGTTTTGATCCTATGGTTTTGGACCGTGGTATTGTAGAAGGCCTAAGACTATAAAAGAGGAAGGAGATCATTTGGCAAAGCATCATCGAATAAATTGAATATCTAATAAGTGCTAGATCTGAAATATTTGTGATTGGGTTATGGTGCAGATCTGGATCTGAATGAAGGAGGAAACTTAGCGCATAAAGAAGGATAAGTTCTATTGATGGGTCATCATCTTTATGCTTGAATAATAGTATCTTTGCATGATTTTGATCTGTTATATGAGGCGCATGCTTGATCTATAAATCTGACAATCTGGGTTAATTAGTGTCTGAATATTTGAAAGAAGGAATTATCCTTTATAGATCTGCACGCAGGTTTCAGGTTGTTGAAGTAGCGTATACCTTTAAATTATGATCTAGCTGCCTCTGTCTATTGTTGCAGTATTCTGGGTTCAGAATTTGGTGTGTGGTTACTATTATTGTGTTTTGGGTATAGCTGTCAGAAAAGTGTTTACTTGATTCAGTGCTAATTGGGAAAAGGAGATTGTTTGATGCAGATATACTTGATGATTGATTGATGTTCATGGATCCAGTCTGAAAATTTATGAAACGTGGTCCCTGGAAGAAAGAGAAGGTTGTAGCCTTTAGTAGGCTAGCACCTACGTACTAGTATCTTGGCTAGTACAAGAGCTAAGGGGGTTGTAGCTCCCTTCCAGGAGAAGCTGGAGAATGAGAGAGGGTTGTAGCTCTCTGCAGGTTGTAGCCTGCGTACTGGTAAAGGACTGCACCAGTACAAAATCATTGTAAAAGGAGTTTCTAATTGAAAGAAGATAGAAACATATTGCATCAGGTGGTTTTCACCCACATTGGGTTTCCACCTTATATCTGGTGTTCTTTTGTGTGACTATTTTCTTTTCTTGTTCCTGCTCATTATTTTATGATACTGAAATACAAAGTAATGATCAATATTTGAAGAATTATTCAAAGTATAATAAGGAAGACAGATTGAAAAGAATTTGATAATACTGATTCACCCCCCCCCCCTCTCAGTATTATTTCCAACAGAATTCACTTGCCTAGGAATGTTTCCTTCTTCATCAACCACTACATCAATGTTGTCAACAATTTTTCCAAGTATTTTGATGGAACACTTATATGCCTTGCTGTGAGGAGAATAACCAAGGAGAATGCCTTCATGTGCTCTAGGTTCAAACTTGCCAAGATTTTCATCATTATTTTTAATATAGAATTTGCTTCCAAAAATTTTGAAATATTTTACCGAAGGAGTCTCACCATACCAGAGCTCATGAGGAGTTTGAGTGTTGTTCACCTAGACATTTGTCTTGTTGAGAATAATAACTGCAGCAAATGCGGCTTCACCCCAAAATGTTGTGGGATTTCCAGACTCATCAAGCATTGCACGAGCCAATTGTTGAACCATTCTATTCATCCTTTCCCTTACTCCATTTTGCTGAGGAGTCCTAGCTATAGAGAATTCCCTTCTTATTCCATGTTCTTCACAAAAATTGAAAAGTTCATTTGAGGTAAATTCTCCTCCTTGAACTTACCTGAGGCATTTGATTCTGAGATCTGATTCGTTCTCCACCAAGGCTTTGAATGATTTGAATTTTTCAAAGGCTTCGTCTTTGTGCTTCATAAGTCCTATCCACCACATCTTGGAATAGTCATCAATGAATAATATAAATTATTCTTCTCCTCGAGGTGAGCTTTTCCTAGTTGGTCCACATACATCAGTATGGACAAGTTCAAGTGGCCTACTGGCTGATCCTTCCTTCTCAGGAAGGTTAGTTTTGGTTTGCTTACCAAACTGACATGATTTGGATATTGTATTGTCTGGGATTCTGATGTCTGGAAGACCACGAACTGCCTGGTATTTGCATGCTTTCCTTATTTGTGAGAAACTAATATGCCCCAATATTCTGTGCCATAGTTAGTGTTCATCATTCTTGCTTAGATAGCATTGATGTTGTCCTTCTTTGAATATGTATAAATTATTTGGAGTCCTTACTCCTTTGATCACTGTTTTTCCTGTATCAAGATCACGAACACTACATCCATTTGATCGAAATATTACCTCAATTCCTTGGTCACACATCTGGCTAACACTTAATAGATTATGCTTTAAGCCATCAACGTACATGACATTTCTAGCTTAGACCCTTTCTTTCAACTGAACAAAACCTTTACCTTTTATGAGAGCAGGGGTGTCATTTCCAAAAGAAACCTTCTTCTCCTTCTCTAAGGCACTATATGACTGAAGTTTTTCTTTATCACCTGTTATATGTTTCGAACATCCACTATCGATGTACCATTGATTTTCTTGCCCTTCCGCATATAAGGCTATACCACATCTTTTTCGTTCAGGTTCTTTTATTCTCCATGATTTGGCACTTGAGGCTTTCTCCTTTTGAGTTGTCTGCCGAAACCTGCTCCTACATTCAGAATATTCATGACCCAAATTGTTACAAATAGAACATTCTATTTCATTTTCAAGAGCAGAGAAATTGTTGTAGGTCATTTTCATGATCCCAGTCATACTCCTCTGCTTATGAGCTTCTCTAGTCATGATTGTCTTATAGGCAACACATTGAGCTAATTTGTGACAAAAGTTATGACAAGAAAAACATTGGCCATTGAAGAAACTCCTGTGATTATCAAATCTACCAACCAAATGATTGTAGTTCCTATTGACATCCATTCTTGAGGAAAATTGAGAAGGTTTTACCTGTGGCTAGTTGTAGCTTCTGTTTGTCCTTAAAGTAGATTTCCCTCGATTTACCTGGTAGTCTTTGTTCATTCTTGAGGTAAATTGTCCCTGATTTACCTGGTGATTTCCATTTGGTCTTTGTTCACTTCTCCTTGCAGCGTCAAGATAACTCTTGCACGTAGATGGTTTCTGCGCTTGAGTTGTTTCTTCATTATATCCCAGACCTGTCTTGATTAGTGGAGAGCGTTGCACTTTGATAATCTCATTTAACGTGTCAGATCCTTTAACAAATCTAAGATTAAGAGCTTTTGTTTTCTCAATCTCTTTTCTTAGTCCCACAATTTCACATTCTAACTTTTCATGATGTTTTTCCTTTTCAGCAAGTTGGAATCGTAGAGTATCTATGATCACATTCTTCTCTTCTAAACAAATTTTGAGTCTAGAAATCTCTTCATAAATAATTTCTTCATCTATAGCATCCATGAAATCATCATCTTCAAAAGCCATTAAAAGTTTATATTTGTTACCTTGTTCATCTTCGTCACTATTTGAAAGTCCATCACTATCTTCATGAGTGTAATAGCTTTTCTTATTTACATTTTGTTTCTTGTTCCATCTAACAGATTCCTTCCCCTTGTCAATCTTATCCTTATGAGGAAATTTGGTAGCATAGTAACCGACTCTTCCACAAGCAAAGCATTTGAAAGGTAACTTACCTCGGAATCTTCTAGAACCCCATTGAAGGTTCTTGACAAAATTTGATTCTTCTTCTTCTTCTGACACGTGTCCCGACTCATAGTAATCTCCTTTGCTTGAAGCCTTGAAGGCAGCTTCTCTCCTGTCTGATGGTCCTCCTTTCCTCATTTCATAAGCAGTCAAAATTCCGTGCAGTTGTGACATGGTAAGGTTTCGTAGATTCTCTTTTTCTTCTATTGCAGAAAATTTAGATTCAAACCTAGGGGACAAAGATCTTAGAACCTTTTCAACCACAATAGCCTCTTTTAGTTCTTCACCCAAGATTTTCATACAATTAACAATCTCATCTACACGAAGGAAATAGTTAGCCACACTTTCATCATTGTGCATTCTGATATTTTCATACTGAATTCTGAGGGTTTGAAGTTTTGCTCGTTTTACCTGATCATCTCCTTCATAGCTCAGAACAATCTTGTCCCATATTTTTTTTGCGGATTTATACTGCATAGCCTTGATGAATTCTGATTGAGATAGACATCCTAATAGAGTATTGACCGCCTTTGCATTTGTTTCATATTAATTCTTACCAGCCAGATCTATAGGAGTTGCTGAAGGAAAAGTCTACCCTGTATCTATGATATCCCAGACTTCAATACCAAGAGATTGAAGATAGTCTGTTACTCTTACCTTCCAATAGATGAAGTTGGTCCCATCAAAAATTGGTGGCCTAATTGATGCTTCTCTCTCGTAGTTTCTCATGATGATGGTTCTTCCTTCAAGCGATCAAGCTTCTTCAGAAGGACCTGCTCTGATACCAATTGTTGGAAAAAATACTGAGATGGGGGGGTGAATCAGTATTATCAAGTCACTTATTTTCTTTTTCAAACTCAGATCATATACGCCACTTCAGTTAGATAAAAATGCGTATATACACAACTACAGAGAAGGAAACCCGCATATGCAATGCAGACTTATAATTTAATTTATCTTACTAATGTTGATCATTAATTTGTGTATTAGGACCAAATAAACTGTAACCAGAAAAAATAAAACAGATCTGAAGACAATCACACACACAAGAACACAAGATATAAGGTGGAAACCCAATGTGGGTGAAAACCACCTGCTGCAATTCGTCTCTATCTTCTTTTAATTAGAAACTTCTTTTTACAATGTACTGGTGCAGTCCTTTACTAGTACGCAGGCTGCAACCTGCAGAGAGCTACCACCCTCTCTTGTTCTCCAACTTCTCCTGGAAGGGAGCTACAACCCCCTCAGCTCTTGCACTAGCCAAGATACTAGTACGTAGGTGCTGGCCTACAGAAGGCTACAACCTTCTCTTTCTTCCAGGGACCACGTTTCATAAATTTTTATATTGGATCCATGAACATCAATCAATCATCAAGAATTTCTACATCAAATAATCTCCTTTTCACCAATTAGAACTAAAACAAGTAGATACTTCTCTGACAGTTGTACCCAAAACACAATAACAGTAACCACACACCAAATTCTGAACACAGAACACTGCAGCAATAAACAGAAGCAGCTAGATCACAACTCAAAAGATATACGCTACTTCAATAACCTGAAACCTACGTGCATACGCTTCTGTGTTTGGAGAAACCTACGTATACGCTATTTTTATTCATTGAACCAGCGTGTATACGCGCCTCCGCTTCACTAAACCTGCGTACAGATCTATAAAAGATAATTCACTCTTTCAAATATTCAGACACTAATTAACCCAGATTATCATATTTATAGATCAAGCATTGTTGTTGGGAAAAGTATCCAATACGGAATGACCCTATCCCACTCTAAGGGTGATAGTACCTCAGCAACAATCAAAGCAAAGCTATTCAAGATTACTTCTTTATGAGATGTAAGAGAGAGGAGGAAGAGATCCACTAACCGATGTCTTCCGCTAATGCTTGATCCAATCTTCTCTCTTTGCTGCTTACTCCCAGCTCCTTGCTCTTTCACTGGCCCAGCTACACCAAGATCCTGCAAAATGGCAAGAGAGGGAAACTACAAGAAGCATACATTCATAATTGATTCAAGTATTAGAATAAATCAAATACACAAGTATAACAATACACCATTGAGACACATGCATATAGAAGAACCTCAAATGCATTATTAATGGAAGAAGTAAAGTTCAGGAAGTGATACAACCATAAAAGGCCCAATCCAGCATCACCTCCCAGCAGAAAGAAATCTCCTCTTCACCTCCTTCAAGCAAATCACCCAATAGTTCTATACTCAAACCAACAGCACTTCCTTACATTCACAAGATTCCAGCCTCCTTATACCTCATGAGAGAGCTCTATATATAGGAGTTTTGGAGAAAGGATGAGTCAGCTTGAGGCTGGCATGAAGCTGTCTAGTGTCCTCTCCCACTTCAGTTATTCTTCATTTCTTGAGTCCACTTGGAGGTTCTTGCTTCCACTTGGAGATCTAGACCCTCTTACTCATCACTAGGCGAATTCCCTAATCCAAGTGTCATTTTGGAAGCTTCCTGGGCATTGACACCTTGAGGAATGACTGTGCCACTTGGCCAAACTCGCCCAGCGCAGGTAGCCTTCTTTACAGTTGAGATTCAGCGCAGGTACAGAGTGGAGCAGTTGACATTCAGCGCAGATGCTCAGTGGAGCAGTTGACATGATCCAGAATTAGCTTGTTTTTGAGTGTTTTCAGGTGGAGAACTGATATTCAGTGCTGTGGTTTGCTGACCTTGTTCCTCTAGGGGTAGGAATAACATGTTTAGGGACTTTGGATCCCTTATATTATTGACATCTCATGCTTCATGCTGTAAGGCACAAAAATGTCTATAACAGTTGCCCCCTAAAGTATGAGGTCGTTTATCAGGTGAAATGCTTTATCAGGAGGATCCGATGTTCATTCAATCGCTGAGAGGTGACCTGTAATAAAATACAATACAATACATTATGATTCATTCTGCTTTCATGATCTAGCTGAGGCGGGCATTCCCATGCTCAGCTTTATAAATTCATTTTGGTACATAGAACAGACGATCGTCTGATGATAGACTGATAATTCTCTGCTGAAATTATCATCCTTTGAGTAGGATGATCATCTGCTGTAATGATGTACATGTCAAATGTCTTTATATTTCCTGAATATATATCGCAGCCCGGATGGATGAAACTAGATCCGGGGTCTTCAAACTCGTTCGATCTTCACTCTAAGTACAAGTCGATCCATGTGAGAATTATGCTGAAGTCGAACATGGAAAGACATCGCTTGATTACTGGTCAATGATGTAAACCGTTAACAAGCGCGAGAGGAATCACCGATAATGATAATGACCCTCAAGGTACTGCAGTACAATTCACGTGGTGTGAATAAAGGACTTGGCGTCGAACACCACGCAAAATCTTCTGGTTGAAGGTCATTGATGTATACCTGTCGCCGGAAGTGAGAAACTTGCCATTGAGGCATGCAAGCTTCAAACTACTGAGGGGGTTGTTCCTAGATCAACTTCTTGGATAATGAGCTGAAGTCAACAAGAAGCGATCCGTCAAAGGAGGGCCTTAATGAATCCCACATCATTGACACGGAACGGAGCTAATGATTTTAGTGGAGGTGAAAACAATCTGTGAAATATGATTCAGGGTGGCGATCATGGGTGGATGAAGGATAATGTATGCCAGTGGATGGGACACGGTTGACTCTTTCTGAACAACATCTCTTGAACATATAACGACACTGATGCGATGGATCGGTAGCATTACCCCAAATGTGGATGGTTTGGCGAAGACCATGGTGATGAGACCGGTGAATGAAACAACCCAACCCGATGTGATACGGAGGAAAAGTGTCATGTTCAAGAGTGACTTGCTACCATTAAAGCTTTGAGGTTCTCCCAATTTTTCCCCAGTCATTTCTAACCAGTACCTCTTTATTTTTGTCAAGCTTGAGGAGGATAACATATGCTTGTTCTATAACCTGCCCTTTAGGCAAGCCCATCGCTATGTTTTAACGAGCCTAGCGATAGGGAAACTCGTTCTCGTCTAAAGTTTGTCGCTATTTAATCATTTTAACGAGTCTAACGACAAGGAAAACTCGGTCCTTTTCATTTTTAGAGAGTCTGAAAAGGTACAGAAAGTTAACTCCAAAATTCCTTTTTCGTCATCTAATCCCTTAAGTCCGAAAAAGTATAAAACAATACAGAAGGGATGAGTTTTCGATAATTTTAACGAGCCGAATAAAACAAGCGCTCGACCTTTTTGTGCAATAATCCCTCAGGTCCAAAAAGATTAAAATCTAGAGGAGGGATAGCTCTTCCAGTCCTTTTAACGAGCTGGAAGGCCAAAACTCGGCAAACTTTTCATATTTTACGAGTCAGATGAAAAGAGCTCAAAGAAGACTCGTCTTTTGAGGAACGAGTGATAAACAGGGATAGCAGCAGATTCCAGGTACAGGTTGGAATTTTCCAATCACGGCAGTGTCACAAGGATGGCTAGGTGAAATCACTCTTCGCAGCTGTTCCTCAAAATAGGTAAACAATCATATGGAGGTGAACGATCGGCCAAATGGAATGGAGGTGGCAGGTGCAAACACGACCAAGGCTTTTTATGGCTAATAATTTTACGATCACAATGGTTATTTACCGGAATAGGTTCATTTTTTAATGAGCTTAAACTCTGGAGGAAACTTTTGCTCAATCTTATGTTTATTTTTTAACGAGCATGAACCATGTGCTAAAACTGCTCAGATCTCGCTTTTCTATTTTTTAATGAGCATAAATTCCGCGGTAAAACTGCTCGAAATACCAGTCATAAGATAAGAATGTCTCCTGTGAGATAGCTATTTTTTATGGAGCTTTATCTCACGAAGCTATGATCCTCATATCCTTTCTTTATGCAAGTTTGGAAACGGCTAATCCTACGAGTTTAAAGGGTTAGACCTACAGGTTTAAAGGGAGGACCTAAAAATTTAAAAAATAAATAGTCATCCCTTGCTTGCACTCCAAAAGGTTGCATGCCCCCAGGTGTAAGGTATAATTTCAAGGCTGCCCCTACTTATCCAATAAAACATTTGTTTTAAAGGGTGAGGCTTGCCTCTTTCTGGTTAGCCAAAGATTGTTTTGTTAACACCATCAAACGAAAACATTTCCTCGACACTGTCTACCGAAGTAGACAATGGTGAATGACCTTTGTCAAACAAGTAACCTTAACAAAAGAATCCTGTTCTAGAACAACCCCTCTTCCATCCACGGACGGGGTACGAACTAGTCATATTCTTTCGCGGAAATTCTACCTTATACCCAAGGTTTCCTCTGCCCGAAGCAGACCAGGATGCATGCCCCCTGGGTTCCAGTCCCATCTTTCTGAATCACTCGCACTCATCGGGAAGGAGGACTGGGGGTGGAGACATTTCTTGAGTGAATAGACCATTGAGGGTTGGTATGTGACTATTTGCGATGCGTGATCCCGGAAATGAAAGTTGGTCTACGAGCTTGACCATTCTTCCTTCGTGTGGAAAACACATTACTCTAAAGAGTGAGGAGACTATAGCTCCCATGCAATATATATAGTCTCGTCCAAGGAGTAGGTTATAATCCAAGGGTCCTTGAAAAACCATCACGTTCATTTGAACGATCTTCCCTTTCAATGTAACAGGCACATTGGGGAGGATCCCTAATGGTCGACTGGTTCCTTTATCAAAACCCGAGAGATTTCTTATCTCAGGCAAAAGCTCCGGGGAACCCAGTGCTTTCCAAGCAATAGAGGAAAGGATACTCATAGATGCCCCTTCATCAATGATAGTTCCAGCCATTACCATTCTATAAATTTGGACTATGATTCTGAAAGGTACACTGGCTGGCAACCGGGGTCTGCCTAGTTGGTTCCAATCAAAGGACACAACCAGGTTGCTTGGCGGTGGGACCGAATACACGGCCGGATATGACCCTGACGATGTTCCTTCCTGCGATAAAGGAATGGGCGCATTGCCTTGATGCTCATCAGAGTCGGTGTTGATGAAAAGAATTTGGATGGTGTCATCCTTATTCTCTTCAGTGAGGGTGTCATTTGAAGATGAATCTTCATTGACGGTGTCATTTGAAGATGAAACCTCTGAAGGCGGAACCGGGTCAACTGCTATTTCAACCTTTAGACTTTCGTCCGGTCTGGATTCAGTAGGTTCATTTTCAATGAGTGACACTTCAGCTGACCACTTGAGCGGGCCAGCTGTATTTTCAACCAACGAAGGACTTGGCACGAGTTTTTTGTATCCAGGAGGAAGTCTCAACGGTGAAACCGAGCGATCTTCCAAAACTCTCTTCGCTTCGTCTAAGAAGGGACAATGGTGGATGGCGTGATCGCCTTCACACAGTCTGCAGGGGAATCTTGTTCCCCCTTTTTGTCTTGAACCTTCACTTTCGCTGGTTGACGGTAAGCAATCAACATGGCTATCAGAGGTTGATGCTCCCGAATTGTGCAACCGAGGGGACCAGTCCCTTAGTATCCGGGGAATACAGGGACAATCTCTATGGAAGTGGTCTCCTCTACATATGACACATGGCAATTTAGGCCCGGTCTGTGCTGTGTGTGGATTTTTGTCAGATGTCTTTTTCTTGCCCCCAGTCGCCTTAGGCTCCTTCTTCTTCTTCTCTCTCTTCTTCTTCTCCTTCTTCTCCATGGGAGCTTGGCTTTTGCCGGCTCTACCTTGCGAAGATGAAGGATCAGAGGAAGAGTTATAGGAAGTAGAAGGCTGGTGGGCAGTTCTAGACTGATCTAACTGTTGACTCGACTGTTCAGGAACCATGGTGTTCTGAACTACGTTGGTTGAGAACAGCCAAATAGGCAGGCCAATTGTCAGTCCTGGAAGCGACAATGTGGCCATGTGGGGTGCACCAACTTCTCCCCAAGAGGAGAAAGGACTAGGATTTCCATCATGTGGAATTCCTTGGTTGGGGCGTTCCATGTTCTCAACCTACAGATCAACGCAGGAATAGGAGGTGATTATGTTCCGTTTAAAATAAATTTTATAACGACACTTTAGACACAACTTGCTTTTTCACTTTTTAAGAGTCGAGAAAAAGCTAAAGATGACTCTAGTCTCCTTCGATGTTTTAACGAGCCCGAAGTGACAAATGCTCGGATGGACATTTTCAGTTATAGAGTTTGAAAAAGGCCAAAAGAAACTGCTCTGGAGATCTAGGCAGAGGGTGTGCCAAACTTTTTGCAAAACCACAGAATACGTTTTACGGTACGAGTGGTCGATCTTCGTGAATGTTGTGTTCACTGCATTGCGATCAGTAGGGCGGCTGACACGGTTTCCTATGGATAAAGGCTTTGTTCCTATAGGGGTCTCCCAATATATACGCGACGGTACATGGGAGCACAAGTCCGTATTGATACTTATCGCTTCACCGTGGAGGAATCACCCAACCACTCAACGCTAAGATATCACGTTTAACGACTCCGGAACACGTCTCTAGCTTAGACCTCTATGTGTTTGCGTTATGTTTCAATGTGTTGTTATGTAAATTCAATTTATTTTAAGGTTGATCTTGTTTAGCAGTTTGCCTTTATGGATCACCACGAGATGTATAGTAACACTCCTAAATGCAGTCTAAGATGATAAGCAAGATTTTCAATCTTTCAACTTTGAAAATCTTAACTACTGAGGGAAAAGAAAGACAACATCTTTTCACACAGATCATAGAGCACACACTAATGCACTTTTTCCTAAATCAACATGCAAGCTGTCAAAATGTACATGCACAATGCAGGTATTTCTTTTCTCTTTCTTAATGTTGGTGCAATACAAAAAGAAAGCTGTTGTATAACTTTGAATTCAATTTCAAGTGAAAGCAAACAAGCTTGTCCAAAATCAAAAGACACCTTAAGATTTACTTGTTTCGACACTAGAAATACATAAATTCAAACCATATGATGAAAGCAAAAGCTCAATCAGCTATGAACAACAAATAAACTAACTCTTAAGATCAAAACGACACTAATCACAGGTCTAGATCTAAGAGGCCACAGCAAGACTAGTTCACTTTCGTTATGGGAAACTGTAAATGATATAAGAAATACACAAAGAACAAACACAGTTTCTTTATACAACCGAGGCGGAATAGTGGTAAGGAAAGATGGTTTCAGATAGGTACATTGACTGGTAACAGGCTGCAAAAACAAGGGTGAAACAGGGCAATAAACAGGAGGGAACCCTAGTAGCACTAGGCAAAACTGGTTCAGCGCAGGTAGTACACTGGCAGTTTGACGTTCAGCGCAGGTAGCCCCTTCGGGAACTGCGTTGAAATGCAGACTGCCTTCACAGTGCCTGCACTGAAGATTCAAACTTTCGTTTTTCTCAGTTTCTGGGTCACAGATTGCTCAAAAATTCACAGTTTTTGGCCAAATCAGAAGCTATCAGTCAAGTACACACTAAGGGATGAAAAGGAGGATGAAAAGCTATCACTAAGAGCTATTTAGAGTCCTTGTGAATCAGCTCTTCAAATCATAAACATGCCCAGAAACTGAGCTAGAGTAGTTGCCCTCTACTTTGCATTCGAAAGATCCAAATGCAGTTCCATTCGGTACTCCCTGTGTTTATGAAATGAATAGCAAAAACACAAACAACCAACAAGATACGATCCCCAACGGAGTCGCCAATTTGTTGTTGGGAAAAGTATCCAATACGGAATGACCCTATCCCACTCTAAGGGTGATAGTACCTCAGCAAAAATCAAAGCAAAGCTATTCAAGATTACTTCTTTATGAGATGTAAGAGAGAGGAGGAAGAGATCCACTAACCGATGTCTTCCGCTAATGCTTGATCCAATCTTCTCTCTTTGCTGCTTACTCCCAGCTCCTTGCTCTTTCATTGGCCCAGCTACACCAAGATCCTGCAAAATGGCAAGAGACGGAAACTACAAGAAGCATACATTCATAATTGATTCAAGGATTAGAATAAATCAAATACACAAGTATAACAATACACCATTGAGACACATGCATATAGAAGAACCTCAAATGCTTTATTAATGGAAGAAGTAAAGTTCAGGAAGTGATACAACCATAAAAGGCCCAATCCAGCATCACCTCCTAGCAGAAAGAAATCTCCTCTTCACCTCCTTCAAGAAAATCACCCAATAGTTCTATACTCAAACCAACAGCACTTCCTTACATTCACAAGATTCCAGCCTCCTTAGACCTCATGAGAGAGCTCTATATATAGGAGTTTTGGAGAAAGGATGAGTTAGCTTGAGGCTGGCATGAAGCTAACTAGTGTCCTCTCCCACTTCAGTTATTCTTCAGTTCTTGAGTCCACTTGGAGGTTCTTGCTTCCACTTGGAGATCTAGACCCTCTTACTCATCACTAGGCGAATTCCCTGATCCAAGTGTCATTTTGGAAGCTTCCTGGGCATTGACACCTTGAGGAATGACTGTGCCACTTGGCCAAACTCGCCCAGCGCAGGTAGCCTTCTTTACAGTTGAGATTCAGCGCAGGTACAGAGTGGAGCAGTTGACATTCAGCGCAGATGTTAAGTGGAGCAGTTGACATGATCCAGAATTAGCTTGTTTTTGAGTGTTTTCAGGTGGAGAACTGATATTCAGTGTTGTGGTTTGCTGACCTTGTTCCTCTAGGGGTAAGAACAACATGTTTAGGGACTTTGGATCCTTTAGATTATTGACATTTCATGCTTCATGCTGTAAGGCACAAAAATGTCTATAACAAGCATGCACCACATATAACATATCAAAATCATGCAAAGATATTATCATTCAAGCCTAAAGATTATGACCCATCAATAGAACTTATCCTTCTCTTTGTGCTAAGGTTCCTCCTTCATTCAAATCTAGATTTGCACCATAACCCCAATCACCAATATTTCAGATCTAGCACTTAATAGATATTCAATTCATTCAGATTGTCCTTTGCCAAATGATCTCCTTCCTCTTTTATAGTCTTAGGCCTTTCACAATACCACGGTCCAAAACCATAGTAAAACAATACCAAGGACCCAATACTTGGGATCAATACTTCTGACGAGATACCATGGTCCAAAAACATAGGTTCAAATACCAAGGAATAACTACCACGGACCAAAAGTAAGTTCTCCAACATATACGAGCTTTTCCTTGCGTGAAAGTGTGTGTATACACATACGTGCCTTTGTAACATCTAACCCACGTGTATACATGTCTTCGTCTAGGTGAACCTGTGTATATATCGTTTTCTTCATTCCGAGAGCCTGTACTGAGATCTGTCACCAAAGTGGGTTTCCATCAAGGACAACACCTATTCCATAGCTCTAAATCAGTGCCATAATGCCAACAATCTCCCCCTTTGGACTTGATGGCAACCCGAAGATCCTCAAAGTCATTCTCCCCCTTTGGCATCAAGGGCAAAGGGTTGTGCTCCCCCTGAGTACATGCTGAAATTTCTGCCCTGCTGTGCTAACCATGCTCCCCCTGACTGTAGGCAAGATCTGCAAAAATATGTTCTTCAAGAAGAACCATGACTTATACATCATAAAAGACCTTCCTATCACCAAAAGACTCAATACATGCATCCATCACCCAACCAAGTGGGGATCATCCACCCAACCAAACGGGGATACATCTAAAATTTACATATGACAATCAAGTACATTACATATTCATCCCAGTCATAGCGGGGAAACAAAAAGAGGCCGTTACATGACCTTGACACCATAAAAGATATACATGACATAGAGACGAAATATCTAGAGCAAGACTTATGACAGTCACCAATAACTGATATCAGCAGCATCTGTCAATCACCATTCAGATCAACAGCCAAAATTTCCTTTTGTTCTCTGTCTGCCTTTGTTCCACCTGAAACCAACAACAGTTGAGACCTTGAACCAAAAGCTTCTAAGATGATGCCAACAATGTATCATTAGAAGTTTATCTGCTCCCCCTGAACCTGTGTCGGATGGTCTCTATCAGACCCATATCAGAATATCTTCAACCAGAGCCTGTCCCTACTGATATCCATCAAACCTCCATATACGCGACTGTCTCTTCACAAACTGGCGTATGTACGCGGATCCTCCTCAGAAAACTCACGTACACCCATTTTTCTCTAAAACAGACAAGTTTTAACAGCAAGATGATGCATCAAGTACTCCCAGCTTCTGTCTGAGGTATTCAAAAGTTTCCCTGGGCAGTGGTTTGGTGAGAATATCAGCAACTTGTTCCTTAGAAGGAACATACTCCAATTTGACCTTTTGTTCCAACACTTGTTCTCGGAGAAAGTGATACTTGATCGGTATGTGCTTGGTCTTTGAATGCATGACTAGGTTCTTTGAAATGTTGATTGCACTTGTATTATCACATAAGATGGAGATAGGTGGTGTACAAGTGATCTGAAAATCCTGCAAGGCTTGCATCATCCAAAGGAGTTGAGTGCAACAAGATGCATCATCCAAAGGAGTTGAGTGCAGCAAGATGCAACATCCACATGTTTCGCTTCAGCTATAGATAAATCAATCGAACTCTATTTCTTACTGAACCAAGATACTAATCTGGAACCCATAAAGAATGCACCACCACTTGTGCTGTTTCTTTCATCCATGCTTCCAGCCCAATCTGCATCTGTATAAGCATGAAGAGAGAGATCTGTATCTGTAGGATACCATAAGCCATAGTTTTGAGTTCCTTGAAGATACTTGAAAATTCTATTCACTGCCTGAAGATGAGTTTCCTTTGGATTTGCCTAAAATCTTCCAACTATTCCCACTGCATGCATGATGTATGGTCAGGTACCTTTCAAATAAAGTAGACTTCCAATCATAGATCTATAGGTTAGTTGATGCACTGCTACTGATTCATCATTTACACTGAGGTTGCATCCTGTAACCATGGGGGTACATACTGATTTTTCATCTTCCATGCCATATTTCTTCAAGATCTGCTTGAGATACTTGGTTTGAGACAAAAAGATACCGTCTTCATTTTGTTGGATTTGCAATCCAAGAAAATATGTCAGTTCTCCAAGAAAATACATTTCAAATTCTTTCTGCATCACCAAGGCAAAGCTTTGACTCATAGCTTCTTCATTTCTACCAAAGATAATATCATCTACATACACAACAAGTATTAGAAATTTGTCATTTTCAATTTTTATATAAAGATTGCTATCTGCTAATCCTTTTGAAAAACCTTGTTGATGAAGATATTTTTCCAAATGGTAGTACCAAGCCCTTGGAGCTTGTTTAAGACCATAGAGAGCCTTTTTTAGTTTGCATACAAGATTTGGATCATTCCTAAGAATGAAACCATCTGGTTTCTCAATGTACACTTCTTCTTCTAAGTCTCCATTCAGAAAGGCTGATTTCACGTCCATTTGAAATACTTTGAACTTCTTAAAGCTAGAGAGAGCAAGGAACATTCTAATGGCCTCAAGTCTAGCAATGGGAGAAAAATTTTCTTCAAAGTCTGTTCCTTCTTGTTGAGCATACCCTTTACAGACAAGTCTGGACTTGTTTCTAATCACTTCCCCATTTTCATTCAACTTATTTTTGAAGATCCATTTTGTCCCTATGACATTCTTATCTTTGGTCTAGGAACCAACTCCCAAGTTTTATTCTTTTCGATCTGCTCAAGTTCTTCATCCATTGCCTTGACCCAACATTCATCCTTGCATGCTTCTTTTACATTTTGTGGTTCATTGGAGGAGAGGAAGGCCAAATAGCTTGAGGCTTCTGCAATTGTTCTTCTTGTTTGTATACCTGCCTCTTTCTGCCCCAAAATTTGAGATTATGGATGATTCTTCTGAACGTACCTGGATGGAGCCTTCTCTTCTATTCTTATCTATTCTTCTAGTGCCTCTTGAGCTTCTTCTTAATCACAGTTCTGATTTGATGTTGAAGGATAGTCCTCATCATCTTCGATATCTTTGGAATTCACTTGCCTAGGAATGTTTCCTTCTTCATTAACCACTACATCAATGCTGTCAACAATTTTTCCAAGTCTTTTGTTGTAACACTTATATTCCTTGCTGTGAGGAGAATAACCAAGGAGAATGCCTTCATATACAAAAAGTGAGACTGACTACAGATAAAAAATGAGGTCTAAGAATGAATTGTTGATCAAATTCGTCAAAATACAAGGTGAAGAAAGAGAAGGAAAGGGTCATAGGATCCCTAGTGGAGTCGCCATTTTTTTGGCAGGTTTAATCCTTTCTGCGGACAAAGACAATCCCTCTAGCCCAATGAGTGGGTCTAGCAACTGAAGTGACAATCAACTAGACATCTTCCTAGATTATAATTGAAAAGTAGAATGAAAGAGATGACCTACCTCATTCTAATTCTATTTTGATTTCCTTCGTTCAGGGCCTCAAACCTACTTGTGTCATGGATTTGTTCCTACTTCTCTCAGTGTTTATGTACCTACACAAGTGATCAAGAAACAACAAAGCATGCCAAAACCAATAGAAAATCCAATAACAACCTACTTAACTGATAAAGGAATGTCAAGCTAATACATACATGAACATATATATGTTAGGAATATGAACCAGCAGTTGTATATTATCAGGAAATAAATGGAAGCTTACAACCAAAGCCTTGATGTTGAAAGGCTCTCCTTGAGTGGTAGTCCAAGTCCAAGCCAAGAAAGTCTCCAAACAGTCCTTCTCCAAGTCTAATGAATAGCCTCTAGGCACAAGCTCAAAACAAGGGTGGAAATAGACATAGACCATCCATTTGGGAATGGGAGAGGATGAATTTATAGCTTGGGAGAGGGATTTAGGGCTTATCCAAAGATAGGATTAGATGCACATCTCAAGGAGGTAGCTCATAGCGATAATACAAAGAGGTCAAGTTAGGAGGATTCGACCTCATCTATGCGAAACCACCTCCATCTCGCTGCTCTAGAAGCTTTTAGATCATGAAGCTTCTCATCTCCTTTGGGGAAATTAAATTTTTGGGATCATTGAGGGTATGCAAGGGAACAGAGAGATGCCATCGTGGGTCAAACATAGTGCAATAGGCAACCATCATTGTTTTGAGACTCATAAGGGCTATGACTCTTATCTTAGGGTTTTAAGAGCTATTTATTTATGGAAAGCTCAAGGAATTTTCCAAAGAAATTCTTACGAGGGATATGAGCTATATACATAGATGAGTATACTATATAATGGTCATGTTTCGGGCACTTCGGGGTATGTCACATGGAAGCGCAGGAGGCGTGACAAAATATTGTGTAACACTCCCTGCGTAGGAAGCCTTTCTCTTCTTTCACCCTTTATTTATTTTTTGCATTTTATTCATAGAACTATACATCAACACACATTGATTTCATGGGGGAGGAAGAGGGGTACAGACTTATTAAGAGCATAGGAGGTTGTCCCTTCAGAGAATGATATTTATACACCTCTAAAACACAGTTCAATTGTTAACAAGGAAAGACCAACCAATCATTAAAATTGATTAGAGTAGGTATTACTAGTTATAGATTCAAGCATCGTGATTCCATTATGTTTCTCTCTGAGAAATAACGTATTTTCCATTAGTGTATCATTGACTAAAATGTGCAATATCCATGCAAAGGGAGGTAATAAACAAATAACCAAGCATTGGCAATAGCACAATTTCGTCTTGAAATTCACCATTCTTGCCTTGGAAACCAAACACGATCTCATGAGGAAGATATTTGAAAATAAAGGGGTAGGGTGGAAGAAAATCGAAACCAAATAAAAACAAAGAAACAAAACTACCCCTACTCCTAAACTATCTGAGAAAAGGCCAAGGTCATGTAAAATGAAACTTCCAATGTAACCACCAAAGTGTTTCCTGACGTGAGTGAGAGAGGGTATCACAACAAGTGAGATATTCAAGAATAGTAGTAGATAAGAAAGATAAATCATGACAAGCTATAACATTCAAAGACTTGAAATGTAGGCTGAAAAATAGATTAGGAAAGCACATGTGAAACATTTTGTAGATGCATTATGGAGTTCATACACATTGCAACAAGATGACATGCAAAAGAATTCTTGAGAACTTCCAACTTGAAAAACAAAAAGAAAGTGAAAAATTTTTGTTTGGCTAACAAGCTCGCCAGGTATGACTCCTTCAATGATTGAGAAATAGGATCATGCAAAATAGATGGAGGATATGAAGATTGTGAAATAGGTTGATTTTCAATTTGCGCAATCGAGTGATGAGGATTCTTGTGATATGAAGTACTATTATGATCATGATTGGGACTAGCATCAAGATTGCGACAACCTGATGTAACCATCAGTACAAGTTGAAGTGCCTTGAAAGCTTGCGGTAGTTCCAAGGCATCAAAAAGTAGATCATCGAAAAATGGTGGTTTAGAAAAAATAACGGTAGAAAATGTGAAGTCGTGACTAGATGAGTCGATGAATAGGTCATGACAGCCATGATTAAAAATACCATCATCATGAAGAAAAATATGCTCATGATCTAATGAATCATAGATAGGTGGAGATTGAAAACAAGAAATTTCACTCTATGTTTCTTCAAAATGATCATATGATGGATGGGAAAAATCAGGAAGAGAAGACTTTTCCTCTCCAAATTCATATGTAAAACTGACATTCCATGTGTCCTAAGTGAAATTAGAATTAACATCTTCAGAAAATGATTCTTCGAAAGATACAACAGATATGGAAAAATCGTGGAAAATGTCAAGATAATGAGGGAGAGTTCAAAAAGGAGAACATCAAATTTCATCGCAAAGTCTTGTTCAGAAATAAAATCCCACACATAGTCATCGTAAATGATATCGCAAGTTGGTTGGTCAACACTAACTCCATCCTAAATTTGATCCTGATGAACATCATAAGAAATGATTGAAAAGGTGGGAATAACAACTCACAATCAGGAGGACCAAAGGAACCAATGAATGGAGGACAAGGAGAAAGATCATCACTAGAAACATCAAATAAATAGTCCAAAATTTCATTTAAATTTTGAATATGTGGGTTGGGAGAAGATGGTGGTAGATAAAAAAATGGACTCTAAAATTCCCCACCTCACCCTACATAAATGGATTTCGTTGATGAAAAGAAGATGAAGAGTCACTTGGAATATAAACTTCCTTCATCGCATATTTAAGAACGCCATAACTAATATATGTTGGGAGACTTTTGAAACATTCATATTCTTTTGGATTCATCAAAATATGAACAAGAAATTATAACTTCTCTTTCATAAAATTCTAATCAATATCATCTTCAGACAATTCATAACATAAATGAATGAAGCGATCGTGAAAATCATTAAGGTTCATCAGGTTCTTTTTGTAGATGCATGATTTTTCTATAAACAAATTTAAAATCATACATGTCAAAGGCACAATAAAGCTCCTTGACAAGATGTTTGAAAGAGTGAATTGAAGCGGTTGGAAATGCGTAACACCATTCCTTAACGTGTGCTTCAAACGTGAGAATGAACAACCTACAAGTAGTATCCTCACAGTGAATATAGTGATGAGTGAAAAATTCAAGAAAGTGAGTGGTGTGCCCAAGAATGGTTGTTCCACCCTCATCATTGAACCTCATATTTGACAAGTCATTAATTATGCCCTTAAGAACTTTCAGATTTGCAGTTCTAGAAAAAATTGTTGGGTTAAGATATGGGAAGAATCCATTAAAATATAGTAAAGTTCACAATAGACATCACAGGCACATCTTCACATCTGGCCCTCCTTCTAGCGCTAGAAATGTTGACGGTGCTAGACCCACCAACATTCACGTGGTCTCCCTAATTTGAAGTCCCAATTGTTAAAATATGAAACTACAATAAAATTCCACTTTGTATAGCTCAGTTTATGGAGATGGTTGTTTCATTAAATTAATCTTTTTTAGAGGACCAAAATTGACGTAAAGATCACTCAAATCACACAAGGGAAAGTTTACTTATGAAGAAAACCCCACATACGTACATTTGCACAGGGTCTGCCCTAAATCAAATTGGACACCCTTACAAGCCTATAAATACAAAATACCTCAAGTTAATTTGGATATCACCAAGCATCTTCTTCTTATCTTCTTCATTATTTGGCTTTCATAGGTCTGAGGCAAGGATGACAACAAAAGTTTGCAAAAACCCAAAATTACAGGATCTGAGGCTCGCATTTGTTTTAGAGTTTTTATTATTATTATTACAGCCGCAAGCACATCATGGGGAAATTTCAACCACAATCCTTGGCTTGCATGCATCAACAGAGCAACCAAAATCGTCCATTCTCTCTCACATCTCCTCCTACATGCGACTGGGAAGTTTGACTCAGATTTGACTGAAGACCAAAGTTGACTATAGACGGGAAAAGTTATCTCTGATATATTCTGATGTTGGAAACTTACTTCTGAATGTTATTGGGTTTTTTTTTCTTTTGATTATATTTTATTGGGCTCATTGTACTCTCTACTGAACATTTTATGACAATCTAATAAAAGAATAATTTCCAAGGGATTTCTCCCTTATGGGGTTTTTCCCTAGTTTTTGACCAAACCTGGTGTCTCTCGTTCATGTGGTAATTGTCTCCTTTGTCATTGCATTTATTTTTCTATATTAAATTATTGTTGATGAATGGAAAGAATAATTGTAATTGGGAATATTTCTAATTGAAGTTTTGAATTAGGCTAAAATATTTAATAAGGTATAGAACAATCTAAAACTTGTTAAGAGATTCATGAGGTGTGTTTCTTAGATGCATGATTTTTTTGTAAACAAATTTATAATCATACCTATCAAAGGTGAATTAGATCTCCTTGACAATTTGTTCAAAAGATTGAATTGAAGTTTTTGGCAATGTGTAACAACATTCCTTAATGCGTGCTTCGAACGTGAGAATGAACAACATGCAACTAGTATCCTCACAATGAATATCGTGATGAGCGCAAAAGTCAAGAAAATGAGCGGTGTGGTCAAGAATGGTTGTTCCACCCTCACCATTGAACTTCATATTTGACAAGTCATTAATTATCCCCTTGGGCACTTTCATATTTTCAATTCTAGAAAAACAAGTTGGAGTTAAGATATGGGGAGAAGCGATTAAAAGATAGGAAATTTCACAACATACTTCATGGGATCAGCGTCTCATCTGAACCTTCTTCTAATGCCATAAATGTTGATGGTGTTAGATCTGCTAACATTTAGGGGGTCTCCCCGATATTATGTCCCAATTATACCTCACACTGTTTGGAATAGGACCCACATCCGGAATATGGCCTGGTTGTCAAAGTAGTGAGATTTAGTGTTATGCCTTGGCTGCAATAATTCATAGAATGATGTATTCGTGACTTTGGTGAAACAAGGGTATAGCTTTATGAAGTTTCAAGTGTATTCCATGAAATTTTCTAACATGATGAAGGTAAAGTGAGTGAGCTCCTTAGAAGCATGTAATAGTACGCATCTTGAAAGGAACACACGAGGATAAAAGGCATCACAAGTTAGCCTACAAAATAGTTCACAAGTTAACCATGATGGAAATATACAATAGCACACATTCAATAAGATAGCATGAAAGAAGATTCATAGAAATCCTCAGAATATGCAAGACATTCTAAAAACATCCATCTTTGAATTGCACTCTTCCTTGTCCAATTGCTTCGACTGCAGAATTGTCCCCCATGAGAATGGGAGGACCCAATTATGCATGTAGAGAAGAAAAATATTCCTTTGAAGAATCTGTATGATGGGAATATCTTGAATCAATGATCCATTCTTATGGTGTAGAATGAAGGCAAATCAAGGAATGGCCATTACCCCTTGTTTCTGATGGTTTTTCCTTTGTCTTCTTCTTAGCACTTTCTAGAATGTGATGACCAAGATTATTTTTCTAAATAGGGTTTTCCATCATATCAATATTCTTATAGATGCGAGAGGATTTAGGATGATATCCTATGTTATAATAAGGACACTTAGAGTTTCCTTCCTGTCCCTTCTTACCCTTGGAGCTAGAAGAGTTATCTGGAGGTTTTGGATTTCCTCCCTTTCTTGGATCTGTATCTCTTTCCTTTCCTTTTCCTTTAGATTGTTGATTTGGTTTCTAGTTGGAATTTCTTTTTTCATGCATGGAAAGTGCATTTTCATTTGAATATTTTAATGAACCCATCTTGATGAGTTTATCCTATTCATGAATAAGAGACTCAACATTGATGCATCTAGTTTGCGCATTTTCCATTTATATTTGGTTGCAAGTCTAACTGTATGAAATCTAGAAACAAAAATAAAATATTCAGGACCTAAATTAGACAAAATAGAAAGGATCAATTTACCTTCCTTTTTCAATTTATCAATCCTGCAATATTCTAATTGAAGCAATGATTTGAATTTCGTAAATAAATCTTGAATGTTCTCAAAGTTATTTGGATCTAAGGAATTTCACTCATTTTCGAGAATATGAGCCCACATATCATACTAATTTCCAAATAAATTATCCAAGGTTGTCTAGACTTGATTTGGAGTGGTGCATGTGTCCACAAGGAAACAAAATACTGGAGATATGGTCAACAATAGAAGAACAAAAGCCTCATCCATATTGTTGAAGTATTTTTATTTTTCAATGGCAGAATCAGGTTCAGCTTCTGTATCCATAACT
Source organism: Pinus tabuliformis (assembly GCA_031772625.1). Taxonomy (NCBI): domain Eukaryota; kingdom Viridiplantae; phylum Streptophyta; class Pinopsida; order Pinales; family Pinaceae; genus Pinus; species Pinus tabuliformis. Next base: position 875,405,881 of record CM062814.1, on the reverse strand, counting down.
ATCTAAAATAATCCATATCCTGTAAGGTGAAAAAAAAAATTGGCTTCCATTCGAAGTAGTTATACAAAGTTAGAATAGCTAAAGATGGGAACTCCATTCTTTCACCTTGCGGTTGTAGCAATAATTGCAACGGTTCTCTAATATTATGATCCACAAATCAAATCTCTGAATAATTTCCAATTCCTTAATCTTCAAACTTGAAAAATATATTTAATGCACCTTCTCCAAACCCCTATAGATCTAATACCATGTAAAATTATTATAGCACAGATAAAGATTTAGTTGAAAAATAATTGCACAAACTTGCAAGAATTGAAAATCAAAATTGGAGCATTGAATGAATTTGATTTACAAAATAATGATTTGAGAATCAATACATAAAGAAACTATGTTAATCTTAGTTGTACAAGAAATAACTAAGGCTAGTTAAAGCTAACTAAAGCTACATGTGCTTTATGCTATGTTAATGTTCACATGCAAGCACTAGAGTTAACTAACTAAAGCCAAGTGCACACCACATGTAAACACTAGATTTAGCTAATGCTAACTAACTACACATCACATGCAAGAACTAGAGTTTAACAAAATATAATTAAGGCTAAATAAGTGCATGTACACCAACACCATCTCATATCTTATAAAATGTGTCATCAATAAAGGTTGAAATATTTCATAACATCGAGTGAAAAACTCGTATATCAAAATTAACATCAGGAAAATGAGAAAACATCGTAAGAAAATAAAAGTGGCGAGAGATTTGATGCATAGGTTTATAATGTTACTTTTTAATGAGTCATCCATATCAAAAAAAACATGGTTGTTGATTTTTAATGGAAAAAGTGGCCACTTCATGAGGCAACAATATAGTTTGCAAGTCTATTAACTGATCACATCTTGATACTTTTGCAGTATTATAAATTTAATCACAGGCTTCGAGAGCGGAACATGTTAAAACTTGGGAGAAGCTATGAAATGTGTTAGTAGAAGTAAGCCAAAGCTAAGAAGAAGAAATTATTTAGTTGTGAGTAGGGTTTGAAAAACTTGGAAACATGTTATTATTCTCTAGATCCTTTTCATTTTGTAAATTCAATGCATTGTGAACACAAGAGTTCCAATTTTCTACAGTGATCGATACATTAAAGACATTATAACTTAACTGCACACGCCCTTTAGACATGACATCCAACAGATTGGTAGAGTGAAACAATGTTAAGAATCATGAGAATTGATAGACATTGAAGCAGTATTTTAGGTATTGTATGATTGTATTAAATTCAGTGAAATTTTTGTTGTAGGTGGGTAGAACAGTATCATTCTAGGGAGGGTTAAGAAACCAACACACACAATATTACATTGTTGTTGTGAATTATAAAAAAAGAACAAATGTCAACATACTTATTGAGCTGAGAATTCTTACACTTGAGCTCTGATTAAGTAACCACTCTGTCCAGTTTACTTATTATAGGGTGACAAATATATGTATAATGTAATGATAGAGATATGAAGAAACAACATCATGAATAGAAGCCAATATTTATCCTCTAAATGAATGTCAATCAAAGTGTGGCTCGATGAGTATGTGGCAGATGTGATCTGAGGATCGATTTGTGGAAAAAGTGATTAACTAACCAAGACATCAAATACTTTGTTTTTTTTCTCTATTAAAAATGAACAACCTTTAAACTTCTTCATGGATGTCTATGGAAAAAAAGGATGTAAGAGGTAACCTTTATTTCATACACATCCTTGACTTCATACACCTGTTGTGCACAACTATATCTGCAATTGGATATTTTCATATAAAATTGTCACTTTCAAAAACATTTTGCATATAGGCTTACAATTTTCAAATGCATAAGATTTTAAACTTTTTTCATATTGGTTTTCTTCATATAAATTTTACAACACGTGTCTTCTCCTGCATTTTTTTCAAAATAAAAAATGACATAATTTCATTAATAGAAGTAGTTACATATGTATGTTTTTCTATCTAAGAACATACAACATAGACTCCCCCTTTAAAATGTCTCTCAATATTGTTTCTTTGAAAACTTAAAACTTCTAAGATATCCCTTTTTGAGATAATTTGTCTATCTAATATGTTTTGTCTCCATCAGAGTTCTATCCTACTCCATTCCATCTTAATAAAAAAAAATCTTACAAAATAAAACAAACATGACAATTAACTAGCATCTGGTCTTGAGGATATGTCTCAAAGTATATATAGAATATTAATACTCCTCAAATTTTACAATGTTCCATTAACAAAAGCATATAATTTAATCTCACCCGATGATCTAGAGCTTCCTTCCTTTGACAAAAATATGCTACTTTTTTCTGCTACCTATAGATATATGAAAATGATAATCTTTGGAAAATATACTTCATTGTTCTAATTCATTGCATCCAATTAGACAAATTAGGCGACTCAAAATTTGAAATCCCTAGAACTTAGTCACTGATCACTTTCGAATCACGAAACACATCTATCGCACTAATGTCAAGCCATTTAATGCATATAAGGACTCCCCATAGAACTATAAGCTCAACGCAGTTGTTAGTGCCTATGTCGTTGGCCCAACTAAAATGATAGAACATTCCAATCTTGAGGACAATAAACACCCCACTGCCACAAACCCTTGTGATGATGCCCCATCAAAGAAACTAGTAAGGAATCTAGATCAAACCTCCTTAATCTATACATATCTCCTTGCTAGGATCTTCTTTCTAGCTCCTATCTCCATATAAAAAATAAAAAATAAAACAATCTTCAAGAAAGTTCCTCTAACAACTATCTTTATTTGGTCGAAAATTTTTGCATTCATTCTTCTTCAGATTTCCCATAGAATATAGAAGAGCATAGTACTATATTCATTGTATTCCTCAAACCATTGAGTGAGGCATTTCTATATAGAATTCTTATCCCAAACATTATATAAATTGAGCAATTGCATAGCCCCGCACCAAATTGAAACTTCAAAAGGATAGGTGAGAAATAGGTGTCCCATGTCTTCATTTTCTTCCCTACATAATGCACATCCCCTAGGTCCCTAAAAAATTATTTTAAGGATATTTTCCTTCATGAGTATCTTGTTATGTAAAACTATCCAACAAAAACATTTTATTTTTTGTGGAATCACCCACTTCCGAGATTTATGAAACCATAAATAGTCGACCCTCAAGCTTTGTTCCTGATTAATCTGTGAATATATGTCTCTTATGAAAATTTTCCCCTTTTATAAATGGCCCTCCCAAGATAGATCTTCATCTTTATCTGATAATATTATACCTACTAAGCTTAATTGTAAAATACATTGGCCCCATTCAACATTGAAAGGATATGTGAGGTCAATCTCTTTATCATTGAGCCAAGAGTGTGAAACAGGAAAAGAAAAATAATCAACATAGATTTGGTTTAGGAAGAAGAAACTGATGTTTTGTATACACCTAAGAATAGGTGCAGATAGAGAATGATCTCCATCCAAACCTTTAATCATATTCAGTCCAATCTCGACCTTTAAACTTGGACCGACCTCCCATCATAGATTTCCAAGTAACCAATCTTTTATCTTCATCATACTTTGCCAAATATAAGATGCAAGTTTTTTTTCGAAGTTCCTTATTTGATCCATATCACATATTATTTCCATAATCATTTTCCACATAAATCACTCTAGGAATTCTTGATTAGAAAATCTCTACAATAGATCACATCAAGGTGAACAAGATGTATTTTCTTCATATTACCTGGATCAGCCCAGAGGAATTTTGAAATGATAGAGTCAATTATATGTATGATTTATTTTGGCAACTTGTAGAGGTGCATTCAATATACTAATATATTTTTTAAGAAACACTTAATCAATATTATCCCCCTACCTAAAGAGAGCCACTTGTTTGTCCAAAGAGACAACTTCTTTTCAGTTTTTCTAATCATTCATTCCAAGTCCTTATTTCCAAATTTGTTTGGTTTCAAAATGAAATTGAGATACCTAAATCCTTCGTCCATAGAGATTTAATTCACCTCAAATATTCTAGAAATCTCCACAATCACGGCCTCATCTTTCGATGCCTAGATCATAGTTGATTTGGCTTTGTTCATAGAAGCTCGATGCATCCCTAAAAGAGGAAATAAGATAATGAAATATATACCATTATGTAATTAAGACCTCCCCTATAAAGAGAAAATCATCCACAAAAATCAAATGTGTGATGAAAAAGTTCTTTTCCAACCGAAAACTAGAAATTATGCCCATTGAATGGGCACCATCAATCCTCCTTGTCATGTTGTCAATAACCAATAGGGAAAAAAGTGGAGACAAAGCACATCCTTGTCTAAGACACCTAGAGAATTAAATAAATTTGTAGGAATCACATTAATGATGACTATAAAATTCACCAATGTAACACAAGTTGTTATACAATCTACAACCTGGGCTCTAATCCCTATCTTATGGAGAATCATTCTTAAAAATTCCCATTCAACACTATCATATTCTTTAATCAAGTCTATATGCATAAGGCACACTTCCATCTTATGGGACTTTATATAATGAAGGAATTATTAAGTGATAGAAATTGCATCTTGAATCTATCTCTGGTCTAAAAAACCAAATTGCTCCAGAGAAATGTGTTTTGAGAGTGTTGACTTGAACTTGTTGGAAATGATTTTAGAAATCATTTTGTGTTATGAAACTAGCTCACAAAAAGATAGAAAAGATAGACCAACACCTTATAATTCAGCCTCTTCGAGGGGGCAACCTCCTTTACATTACACAAATGAACAATTCTTGGATGATACAAATGACAAGACCTCCTTTCTATATATAGGAGTCTAAGGGGTCATAATATAATCAGAGCCGACATAACAATAATAATGTAAGGGCACAATAATAACAATATGTGGACTACATGGTTACAACAATATAATAAGGGGGTTGTACTAATAACAATAAGGGGTTACACTAGTAGTATAGGGGCCTAACATTTTGTATACTGAGTAACATAATGAAATGGTCCTAAAATATGCAAAGTTATAAGGCCTTGCGATTTTAGGAATAAGGGTAAGGAACGTGGAATTAATATAGACTGAAATCGAGCATAGAATCTGTGATTCCTCTATCACCACATGGAGATCATTTATCATTAAATCTAGAAAATGTAAAAATAATTTGACGAACCAACCATCTAGGCTAGGGATCTTCTCCTTGGAAAAAGCTTTCAAAACCCCAAATACTTTGTCCTTAGTAATCGACCTTCCCAAATGATCACTTTCTTCGTCATCAAACATTCTAGGAAAAATATTGATAAATTCCATTTGATTAGCAAAGATAGTACCTTCTTTTTCTCTATATTGTTTGATAAAATAACTCACCACCTCCACCACATATCTGATTGAGTTGTGATATAATTTCCCTCACCATCCATAATATCACATATATAATTTTCCTTCCTTATTTTTTATGTGTGTTTATGAAACAACCTGATATTCTTATCTCCTTCAACCACCCATCATGGCTCTTTTTTTCAATCGCCACTCCTCCTCCCGCATATTTAAAATCTATATCTTTCTCTTGTCTAGTGCCATCAATCTCTTCTTTGTAACCTATGAGAGATAATATAGATCTGACAAGTCATTTAGAGCCATTATTTCATTATCTATTATGATCAATTCTCTAACAAGTTCCTTTTTTTATCATTTCCCAGTTCCGAACATCTTTAATAATTTTAATTTGATACTGACAACTGCCATCTTGGAATTTATAGGAAACAACAAGAGCTTATTCCAAGAAACCTAAACCAAATCATCAAATTCCTTATGTTTTAACCAAGGGTGGTTAAACTTAAAAGGAAAATCTTTATGATCATTTTCCCTAGACCATTTGAGGAAAATTAGAGCATGATCTATACCAATTTTTGTGATAATGTTTTGTACTAGTTTTGAAACATATGATTTGAGTCTTTGTGTTATATCTAATGTTTTGTTATTGATTAAAATGAAAATGAACATTTGACAGTGGTTTTGGATCTCAAATATACATCTTTCAAGAATACAATGCTAACATGATAAATATGTTTTGTGTTTTAATGTATTTTTATGTATTTAGTATTGAATTAATTTCATTGTGAAGAATACGGAAGTGTGGAGGAAGCTTTCATTGTGCTTCCTCTACACTCCCTCATTATACACAATCAAAGCATCCTCCCTTGTACATGATGCTAATTTGAAATATCATAAATTAGAAAGGATACATTATACAATTAACAGTTCCATATGAAAAGGGAAGATAGAGTTGGACTTTTTATTTATGATTGGATATGGTATCTCTTGAATATAACTATATACATATGGTTTGTTGATATGTTGATTTTTGTAGTTGAATTTTGTTCATTCAAGCAAGACGCAATGGTATTCCATTCAATATTGAATGAATGTAAGATATTTTCATTATGAACCTCTAAAAGAAATAGTACAAGAGAAAAACATTTTATGTGGTATTGAAGAAATTAACAAATATCCATAGCCACACACATTATTGCTACATATTTTTCTAACCCTGATTGTCTAAGTTTATTTAGTGTTTTAAAATGTTTCAATTAAGAATTGTTTCCAAGTTCAAGGCTCATGTAATTGTTAGCAAACATTGCCTACAAATCAATATCATTATCACTTTGCATCTTTCATAAACATTAGGAATGTATTCTTCGAGAAAATAATTTACTGATTGATAACTCTACTAAATGATGTTATGGAATAAATTAGAGATTAATTACTTGATATAGTGTCATCTTCAAGGCTAAAATACTACCCATATTTCATAACCAATACAAAAGATATTTCCTTAGAATTCTGAGGTGTGGAGTAAGCTTTCATTGTGCATATTAGACATTTGTGCACTTTTTCATCTTTTCACTCTATACAATGAAACATTTTTCCATATCTCAAAGTGAAATCGATCTATTAATATTGTCATTTCTTATATCCATTTTCTCTTCTATGTTTACTTGATAAGAGTTTATCTTTCATTGTGCCAAATGCAAATATGTGGATAAATATTTTTGGCTCTATTTAGAGGAAGGGTGTTTAGGGCTATGCCACACTTCCAAAGAGATATGTTTGTCATATCCTATATTCCCAAGACTCATGTATTTCGACGGGCCTCGATCTATTAGCTGGCTACCCATGGACCAATTACTAGTATGGGAAAATGAATCAACTATTATTTATTATCATCTACTTTAGACATCCAAGGCACATTTACAATAAACCATCAAAATGGGAAAAACTCAATCTTCTCCCTTACCTAAACATCCTTTTATAAGTTTTATTCATTAACCAAATCCACAACCCTCATCTCTAAAGTAATTGAAAGTTGAGATTAGATCACAACATCACTTTAGTCAATGGTTGAGATTCATCTAATTCACTAATGTAAATAGCCTTTGCATTCCATTATATTAACTTGTTTATCTTATAAAAATAAATTAATTTAATAATTAAAATAATTACTAAGTTTAAAGCTCAATTGTGCAACTTCCACATGCCTAGACACTCAGGCCCAAACTGAAGTACTTTCCAAAGTTACTCTCATCAACGCTCCCTCTTAATGAGGAAGGTACTTCCTGAAGAGCCACCTAGAATTAGTTATCCCTCCAATCCTGGAACAATGTCCCATGCATCATCCTTACCATGTATTTCCTCCAAACATCCTAGCCTTCTTCCTCTTAGATTTCACTATAGTTCGGTTCCATGTAGTTGGGAAACGTATTTGAAGCCTTTCTCTCTCTGAATATGCTCCTAGGACCCCCATGCTCACAAGAATACCTCAATGTCTAATCAAAGCACTTATGTCTCCTAACAAAACCAAAGGTAGTTATTGATTCCTAGTCACTTAAAGGTTGATTCCCTAAACTAGAAGCCTTTGCATGTTGCTCTAACTTCAAAGCCTCCTACTCCTTCTCTGTCAATAATGTTGGAAACTTATGTGACATCTTAGATGTAAATTTCTCCGTAAAATTAACATATTTTATCACAAATATGTTGGTAACAAGATCCTGCAAGATTTTTATGTCTCATCTTATCCCATAAATATTCCCTTTTGTGTTGAAGGCTTCAACTTTATCCTCTTCTCTATAGGAACATGAATGAAAATGGACAACCAAATATCCTCGAGTGTCTTATTTCTAATTTCACCCCTATGAATGCCTCCTCATGTCTTTTCTCCAAATATCCTTTGAAGAATCTCATTCTACACATATATTATCATGTTACATGCCTCTACTCAAAAAACATAGGTAGCTTTGGGGCAAGTAGCATATCTTTGGCAGTACCAGTGAAGGATTGATTCCTTCTCTCCAAAATACCATTATGTTGACATGTGTTCAAGACTTTCATCTCCCTATTGATCATTTCCACCTTGTATAAATCCTCAAATTCATTGTAGGTGTACTCTCCCTTGTTGTTTGAACTCAATATCTTGAACTCCTTTCCTATCTAGCTCTCACCTCAGTCCTTGAACTCTCATAACTAAATAAATATTTCATCCTTAGTTGTAATGTTCCAAGGGATTAAACAGAAAAAGAGATGGAAAACCTATCGATCCCCGTAAGCTACATTTCTCAATAAAAGGGAAAACCCCAAAATACCCAATGGGGTTTGGAGTGAATTTTACTTAATCAATTGAGAGAATCCCCTCAAGAAAATATATAAATACAAGAGGGCTAAATTCATTTGATCATCTCTTTGTTTCTCTTGAGAATTAGGATCTGATGTTTTTAATACCCCTTTTCCCCTATCAATTTCAATGGTTAATGATTCCACCCTAGTTGATAAGCTTATTTTCTCTTTATTTTTCCTATTTTATACTTGTTCTAGCAAAGGATTATTGTAAGGATTTTTTCTGGTAAGGAACCAAATCCCACGAATCCTTTATAAGGTAAAATCTGAAACAAGGAAGTTGGATTCTTTCCTAGTCATGTAATTTTGTTATAAGGGAAATTAATAACAAAATTTTGTATTAGGTCTAATTTATTCTAGATTGCAAGGAAACAAAAATAATTTGAAGTAGTTGTGGCCTGGTTGGCTCCTAAAGATGTGGTTTCTGTGGTTGTACATTAATCCAGGAACAACGTAGAAATATTTAGAGCATGTCGTGATGTTATGATGACAATACATGATAAGCCACAATTCAGGCAGCTTCAACATCAGGAAAATTCAAGAATAATTGAGGCCAAGTTAGATCTCGCAAAGCAACGACCCTAATTCTAGTTTGAGTGTGGTAAGCAAAGAATTGATACCACGGATCAATAGAAGGATAGCACCGACTCTTATGCAAGCAATTAATATGATGTGAATGTACACAACATGGATTATGTAGTATACTGCTCACAAGTCAAAGACCTACGTCGAAGCTAGATGACATGTCCTCACTTTAGATAGATACACGATCTCATTGTGGGACACGATACAACATGGAATTTAAAGTGAAGTAATCAAATAATCCTTGATGCATATGAGCTAGTTATGAATAGTTTATTTAAGAAGCTAAAACTGTCGCAACCACAGGAATATATTAGTGATTTTTTCTGAGATAGTCAAGAAACCTCTAGTTATTTGAAGTATTTCACCTGTATTTATTTAAGGAAATACCCTAAGGTTGATCTAGTGCATAGATGCCCCAAATTGGGACCAAATCGGAGAACAACTTAGGATATAGTTCCGGAGGCAAAATCACCAGTAGCCATGAGGCAAGTAGAATCTCAATTATGGATTTTTGTAGTTCATAGTCAAGGTTGTATCATAATCAGGCCCTATTTCTGAAGTTGTAGAATATTTCTAAATGTGATATTTAAGATACTGCTAGATAACAACTATAGATATAGTTAGGCCAATTGGATTGGTAAGTACTTTTTATTTGAATTATGTTGAATTTGGACATGATACTAAGTTGTCATTGAATCTGGAGACTTATGAATTTTTTTGTACTATTATTAAGTGGGAATATTGCTTCATGTTGAATAATATTACTTATTGAATGGGTTATTACCTGAGTTCAAAATAGTATTGTTGGAATACTATATTATATTTTGTGATACTGCTGAAACTACACTATAATTCTAGCCATCTGCTACTGCATGAGTTATTTGCCACATTGTTGAATGAAAAGAAATATTTATGGAAAAATCTTTAGAAATTCTAGTGCAAAATTTCCCTAGGCTAGTACATTAGTCTTCATGAAGAAGATCTATATTTTCCTTAATTAGTCATAAATAAATGTGAGATAATATTATGCTCCTTCTATTGAGTCCACTAACATTGGTCCACATACATCTAATTGAATGAGATCCAATATCCCCTTGGACCTAATCTCACTGCTTGGAAAATCATGCTTGTCATTCTTCCTAGTGCTCATGCTCTACACATGCCATTTTTCTCAACACTAAACTTTAGGAGACTAGTGACAATATCCCTTATGCCTGGCAATGCCATGTATTGCAAGTGTCACATCCTCCTATTCCATAGCTAACACAGGTTGTCATTTTCATGTGTCAATCCCTAAATAGGTTTTCCCATAAACATGTATAAGTTTCTATATCTAAATCCAAAACCCATTATTGTGTCTATGAATTCATAACCAATCAGATCTACTGAATAAACAAACATGGCTGATATTTTAACACATAAGAAAAATATAACAATGAGAATCAAACTAAAAACACCAATCTCAATCACATGCACACAATATGTATTCCCTTCAATAGATACTATTTCATTTACAATAATCTATAGAATACAAGGTCTACCATCTAGGGATAATGGCCCTCTGAGGAAAAAATACCAAAACGATAAAAACTTCCAATTGATTCAATTGACCAAACAATTGACTTTTCCTTCGATATATTAGATGATATGGATCCTTCCGTTCTTTCCCCTCGCACTTTTCCTTGAACCATACACACTTGGATGAAATTCTTTCTTCACCCAATCAATGAGATCCCACTCTCATTGGATCTTCTCCTCATGATATGTCTCCCCCATTAGAGTAGCCTTCCTTTTATAAGTTTGAGTCAATGACCAAACCTACATCACTAATCTTCAAAGGATTAACAGTTGAGAATAGATCTCAACATCACTTTAGATCAGTGGTGGAGATTCATATAATTCACTAATTAAAACAACCTTTGAATTCATTAGATTAATTCACTCTATCTTATAAAAATCAATTAATTTAATACTTAAAGTAATTGCTAAGGTTAAAGGTCAATTAGGTGATTTCCACACAAATAGACACTTAAGCCTCTGCGGAAGTACCTACTTGAGCTACTCATAAACATGGACCATATGTGTAAATCTTATGAGTGATTATTTTTTTCTTTTAGTGATATATGTTAAATGATTCACTATTAGCTTGCAAATTTTAATTGTAGGATTTTGGTACATGGATATTGTTTTTAATTATATGTTTTAAATGTAAGCACATGTCAATAGTATGGTTATGCATGAGCTCATGTTGTAATATAACATATTGTTTGAATAGCCTCTCTAATAGCCAAAGAAGTGTGATATTAAGTGGCCAATGTCATAGATGTCAAATGAAAATATGATAGGAGTCATCCTTGTTATATTGGTTCAAATGCATTGCTATGGTTTTGGGAAAATGTAATTTTTTAAATGGTACAACTACTTGAAACTAGATATTCAATGAAAAATATCCCAAACACAATGTCATAGTATGGTCCATGATAGGGAATCTGATCTAGATTAGGTAATTATATTACTTGTCATCCATATTGGTTGTTTTATAGTGAAAACATTGGAGGAATCAACTCACAGGACCATTTTTAGCGACATGTCCTAGTTTGGCAAATGATGGTCTAAAACCTTCTAAAATTAGTTTAAGGAATCAAATGGAATTTTTGGGGGGTAAACTTTCTATGGATAACCAATGAAGCCACAACTCTACGCTACACATATATACAATTCCAATGGTACAAGAATTTTCTCAATCAGAGTCTCTGTGCAAAAGTTATGCCACCTCGACATTGACCTTATTGGGTGTGAAGCCTAATTATCTTCTTGATTCTTCAGAACCTTTTGTTTCAATCACATTGGATCTTATTGTAGCGGCTGCAACACCCTCCAAAATTTTGGTCTACATCCAAATTTTGAAGCCTTCCTTGGTTTTTCCCATTGATTCTTGCAAACACTCGGGCTCACCACATGAGCCCTTGTCGAGTCTTTACACCCTTTTTCCTTGATTGAATACCAGTGATATTTTGGCATGTTGATTCTTATGTCCTGCTTGTGAGTTTGTTCTGGTGATTTTGAATTTTTGTCTTTGTGTGTATGAGTTGTTTTCGCCCTATGAACACGAGTCATACTTACACATAGTAAACATTGTCACACCAGTGTCGTCACAGTCATTCGAAGATTTATCTCGAGTGTTGCACTTGTCGCTCTTAACCTTTGATTCAATCCCACTAAGCACATGTTTGTCTTGTTGGTTTGAGTTTTCTTGCAATCAAGTCATGCTAAGTGTGTGATCATAATGTCATGAATGCACAAGTTAACTTGCTTTCACACTTAGTCATTTTTCCAGCAAATTTGTTAACCGAACAACCCTACTTCAACTGGACCCTGATCTAAGTGACCTTGCACTACTGCCCATAAATTTATAGAGCTTGAGGCTATCATCATGGCAGTCTTCTCTTCACAATTCTGGCAATGAGCTAGTTGACTGTCTCCCATAACTATGCAAAAGTTGTCCCTGAACCCGATACAGTCTACGCTTCCCAAAAGATCACCCATAAAGCCTCCCTCTGGTTAACCGGAAAAATTGACTTGAGATGTGACACAAGGTTGCACTAATCTCCAAAACTATGTAGAACTTCTCCAAATTTCCTACCTTGCACTTCCTGTAGAAACTGTGCAGGCATGTGGGACAAACCTCTATTCCATTTCACTGCATTGTCTCAGGAAATTGTGTAGATCTGACAGGCAAGCCCCTTGCTCGCTTGATTTCCTCTCCGTCATAAAATTGCATAGTTTTGACTATCACTTACCCTTCTGCCCTGCTATGCACTCAACCCAAAAATTGTGCAATTATGTTCCGGAGCCCCCGCTTCCTGTCTTGGACTGTCTCCCAAAATTGTGCAATTTTGATCAACAGCTCTTGTAGCTTGATCTTGTCCTCCCCTCGAAATCTGTGCAAATGTTTCTTCCAGTGCCTCTCGTTTCCAGCTTTTTCTTCCCTGTAGAAACTACACAGATCCCAGCTAGATGATCTGCCAGTTCTCCCCTTGAAAATTGTGCAGATTGGCTCAGTAGTTCCCCGACACCTATGTTGTCTTCCTCCCGGAAACTATGCAATTCTGCCTCCCAGCTGGGTTTTACCCTGTAGCTTTCATTTTTGTCCTAGATTTCACAAAAATACTTCCCACTGACATCTACGTAGTTTCCTCGACTATTCTCTAGAGCCTCACATCATGGTCTGAGTTGTGCTTTGCGCAGTTTTAATGCCTTGTCCCTCTCTCAGTCACCTACACCAAAACAGAAAACAATGTGTCATGTTAGACTAGGATATTTTTGGATTTGAAGTCGTCTCATCATGAGTGATTGAAAGAATAGGTACATTTGTGAAACATGGTGCAATGACGAATGGGATGAATAAGAGGCACATGCTACAAGACTTGCTCATAGTCAGATGAACGCACGAAGCACATTGAGTAGCGATTGAAAGGTACACATACACATGCACCATCAAGCAAAGACCAAGACCATCGAAGACCCCGCATAATTCTCCATGTGGAGGTGAAGACATGTTACATTGAGAGCACACCATCACTCAGCAGCTTGACACAGACACCACAATCAGCCAGTACATGTCAGCAGTGTCATGTCAAGTTGTGTCATGAGTTGTCTCGTCCACATCACGAATATGGGCCATACTTGTTGTCATCAAATGTAATGTAATGTGTAATTCCAAGAGACGCATATATGAAGTTGCAGAGTCACGTTAATTGAAAAGTCAGAGGAAGTAAAACAATCATGAGGGAAGTCGAAGAGTCACAAGGGTTAGTTATCCCCATTAGCTATATATACCCCCTCATTGTATGAGCAAAATACTTTTCACCTTGGCTCCTCCCACATATCCTTGAGAGTCTGTAGTATGTTCTTTGAGGAGTGAGGAGTGGCTCCAATGTCCACTATTGGGGCTAGTGTTGTATGGTGTACAAATGTGTCTTGGAACATTTTCTTAATTCAGAAGCATGTCTTAGGCTAGCACATTTTCACGCATGTTTTGTATCTATTTGTGAGACTATTCTTTAAGCATTTGTAATTCATGTTTTCTTAACCTGTACTGAGATAGTTGAACTACTTCAGTTATTTTAGTACTTACATTGTTGAAGATGTGTTGTATTATTTATCACTGATGTCTCATCTGTGTGGACTACTCCATCAAACATTAGATAGACCATTTTTTCATTTTCTTGGTTTTAACGATCTTCACCACCATGTGGACTACTCCTCTAGATCGTGTACATGTTTTCCCTTGAACTTTGGTTTTCATGACTATCGCATCCACTGTGGACTATTATGTTGGATGTTGGATAGACCCTTTTTGTTATTTGCATGTGTTTCTTCCTGGGTTGGGACTATTTCGTCTCATCAAGAGGCTCACTTCACTCCCCCTTTTAATAGTAAGAGAACCTAGACACAGAGTTACATTATGCACTCACCAGGAATAGTCACCTCACTTTCTTGAAGTTACAAGCATAACACTCTCATGTGTTGAACAAAAATGGAAAAGGAAAATCTCTAAGATAATGGCAATCGGGCCATCATACCATATGGGACTCCTACACCAAACATTTTGAGGTATAGTTGAGACTTCATACCGAGGAGATCCCCTAAATGTTGGTGGGTCTAGTGCCATCAACATTTCTGGTGCTAGAAGGAGGGCCGCCATTATTTTATGGTTGAATGTCCTCAACCCCACGTATCCATCATCTAGTCAAGGAAGTAACACGAACTCCCTATCTCCCCCGTGCAACTCTAAAGTTGGTCACTCAGCTCCCAAACCTGAACAAGAAATTTCACATCATCACCTTCGCTCTATCCATCCCATGACCCATTAGTTTTCCAAAGTTGTTGGACTGATTCTAGGAGTACACAATATTCCCTCTTCATGGAGGAAGCAAAAGACTGCACCCATAGAAGTGGTAGTTGCATCTGTTGAATAAGTAATCCTCGCCACTCTTGAAGAGCTAATATAAAATATTGAGAATGAAGAGGAACCTCTTGTTTTCTTAAGGAGAAGAAGTTAACAACGTACTTTTGGGCTCAGGTTTTAGCAGAGGTAGCAGAGGAGGCGTAGGCAGAGACGAGTCAACAGATTCGGAGGTTGAACTGTCTGATTTAGAAGAGAAGGAGTATGAAGAATAGGACAACATGGCTAATCAAAATCTAGAATGGATGACACAGGGCCCATTGTCATTCCTAGGTGTCTTGCACAAGATGTCGAGACACACAGTGAATTTGTTAATGAAGTATGACCCTGACAAAGCAATGAAGACAAAATACCATCTAGACACGTTCTACCTACATGTAAAGACACTCGAGGTACATCATGTTGATATTGCATGTAGATTATTTCCATGTAACTTGGATGGAAGAGTAGATGTATGGTACCACAACCTTCTTATCAATTCTATTCAAAACTGGGGGAGTTCAAATAATTTTCCTTCAGAAATTTTTTGATGACAAAACCGTCGCCAAGTTATTGAAATAATTGGGTAGTCTTAAGATGGAGCAGAAAGAAAAGGTAAAGTATTTTAAACAGAGGTTTAACCATATTTTTAAAATGTTCATTGTGGACACTAAACCTCATGACTCCATCACAGTCAACTACTACATGTTTTCACTGTTGATAATCATTTCATAGTTTGATAAGCGAATTGTTAAACCAATACTTCCAAAAAATTTCCGAGAAGAAATTGATGTGGAGAAAGACCTGCACGTAATTGGAGTCACTGCAGATGATGAACCATATAAGGACTCCAAAGTCATTGGCAAGAGGTCTTAGGTTGCTATGAGTAAGGTAAAGGAAAAATAAACAAGTGCAATTGAGACCCTTACTCGTCTCCTCAAGTCCTTGACAACTGAAGTAGAATAACTCAAACAACAGACAATCGAGACAACAGTGAGCAGTAGAACTCCCAAATTGTGTAGAGTATTAATGTGACATCAGTTAGTAGAAGTAGGTACACGGCTAAATCTATGTAGAGTTACAATGTTGTGTTCCAAATAGACCATATTGTGAAGGATAACTTTTGTGAATTCCACGAAGCACGACATGTGGAGAAGTCCTGTCCGGAATGGAACTGATTTGTGGACGCCATGTCTTTAAGGATGAATGCTCATTTTAAAACCAGTGAGCAGGTTCAGTCAAAAGATGAATATGATGAAGTGGATGTTGTATTTGATGAAGCTCCAAGTTCTAGGCATGTGGTTAACATGTATCAATGTCTTAATGTTTCCCAAAAGAAAACAACCACTAAGAAGTAACCCCCAAAATAGAACAGTCGATACAACTTGAGAAGTCAAGGGTGTTATAGACATATTTGGGCACTGCAACCCCAATCACATATGTCCATATACCAAGTTCTTATAATTCCATAAAAGTGTTGTTTCATACCCTGAAGGAGCAAGGTCAACTGATTACATCATCTCCCAGGAATTCTCCATGAAAAACTACTTAGAAATGGTCAAAACAGGACCATACAGACTGCCCAGTGGTAAGGGTGCGATGCATCTCACTTGCTACATGCAAAAAGTGCGATGCATACTGGAAATCCCTTTTGTAGGGTGCGATGAGCGAGAGCAGACAAATGGCATAAGTATTTTGCTAGGTGGAGACCCTGATAATCTTCTAGAAGCTGCTCATTTGACACTTGCCTCTCTAAATTCACTCAGGGATGAGTAAGAGATCATGAAATCTCCAAGTGGAACCAAGAACTATCAGAGAGATTACACTAATCAAAATCCCAAAAGCTGACTCACCCCCTTGCAAACATCTATATATGGATCCCTCATCCCAGAGATCTAGAGGCTGGAATTTTGTAATTTGCAAGGAAGTGTTGTAGGTTTCTCTTTGAAGACATTGTTGGGTGATCTTGCTTTGTATGAGGTGAGGAGGGCTTTCATGCTAGGAGTATGGCGTTGGGTCAGACCAATGGGTTGTAATCCTCTCTTCTACTACTTCTATCAATAAAGCTATTTGTGTTTTCCTCCATATTCTTGTATATCTCTGAATCTTGTATTGATATATGCATTTGTATGGTTAATAGACATCTGATCCAATATTTTTTATGGTTATAGATCTCTATGATTTGATGGTATTATGTTGCTTTGACTCTATAGGTTCTCTTTGAAGCGGGACAAGTAAGGAAGGAGTGGCGAAATTCTGTCAAAGGGGAAAGGAAACAAGCAAGGAGCCAAGCGAAAGACTAAGGTTGGTACTCCTTGCTTCTTTCTCATCTATCTCTCATAAACGAAAACACAAGTGACTTTAGTTTGTTTGTTTCTAACATAGCTACCCGTCTTAGTGGGACCAGCAGCTCTGAATAGAAACTAGTTTTCCCTATAAAAAAATGGTGACTCCGCTGGGGAGCAAATAGTTTGATTACTTGTCTCTATTTATTTGCCTCATAAAATACAAATGGAGCCTGAAGTTAAGCCATCTAGCCTTCGAACTACATTTTCTATGCAAGTGCAAAGTAGATCAATGCTGCTTCAGTCAATCTCCGGGTTTGTTTATGAATTGAACAATTGACTTGAAAACATCCTAAGTGCCCTGGTGGTAGCTCAAGTAAACTCATTAGATCAGCCCCTATAATTTTTATTTACTGCCTATCATTAGCTCAGCCTAAATCCCTAAACTAAGCTACAAACTGTGACCAAAGACCAAGTGAAAGTCTCGTCCCTGGACCATCACACTGTCTCCTTTTGGCAGACTGGATGCATCGCACCTCCCATGTGTAGTAGGTGGGATGCATCCCTATTTCCCTGTGTTACAGGTGCGATGATCAGATAAGACTGATTCTACCTCCAAATTTTTTTTTTTCCTTCATTTTCTTCAGCTTTATTCAGGAGTTTTGCTATCTATGATTAGTATACCACTGTTGAAACCCCCTTCCTTTGCATTATTCAGCCCCCATTGTACAAGGAATTGTGAATGTTTTTGTGTATTTTTCGCCATTTATAGTTCTCCTTTACAAAAAGTAGCTTAATCGAACTATCGTCTTTTGATTTGAAAGTTTCACAAGTGTCATTTTCAGTCAAAGAAAAGAATCCTACTCTTTTTTATGGTTGATTACACTATTACTCTTATATTTGATTTGAATTAATAGTATTTCAAGTGTTGAAAGCAGTTTTCAAACTGAAGTTGAAAGTGTCGTCTTAGTCTTCCTTTCGGTTTTTGAATTCGAAATCGCAAAGTGTCATCTTGTCTTCCTTTCATCTTTTGAAGAGAAAATTGTTAGTACTATCTCTTTGAGAGAAAAGATAGTTCAGATTTGTACTTAGCATTCTTTTTGTCACTCACACATTAAGAAAGCGGAAAACAAATACATGCATGTGCATTTTCATTTAGACTACTTGTTGATTTTTATTTAGGACGGTGCATCTAGTGTGTGCTCTCTGCTCTATGTTGAAAGAATTTCACTTCTCTTTCCTTAGTAGCTAGGATTTTCACTGCAAAAAGAAGAGTAAACGACATTTTATCATCTTAGATTGCATATTTAGGAGTTTTATATCTAAATCACGCGGTGAACCTTAAAGGCAAACTTCTTAAGAAAGGTCAACTGTAAAATAAATTCAATGAACATAAAAATGCTTTGGAACCTAACGCACAACATCTAGAAGTCTAGGCTAGAGACGAATTTCGGCGTCATAAAGCCTGGTAACTATCGCTTTCATCGTAGGTTGGGTGATTCCTCCTCTTTGAGACGACAAGTTCCAGTACGAACTTGTGCTCTCACGTACTATCGAGTATATATTGGGAGACCACAATAGACTATATCCTTTATCCTTAGGAAGCCGTGTCTGCCACCCTATCGATCGCAATGCACTGAACACAACATTCGGGAAGATTGACTGTCGTACCGTAAAAAGTATTCTGCAGTTTTTCGATTGGTTTGGTAATCCCTCTGTCTAGATTTCCAAAGTAGTCTCTTTCGTTCCTTTCCAGAATCCTTAAAGGAAAAGGTCCATCTTAGCACTTGTCACTTCAAGCTCATTAAAAATCGAAGGCGACTAGAGTCATCTTTAGCTTTTTCTGGACTCTTAAAAATTGAAAAAGCAAGTTTTTTCAAAGTGTCATAAAACTTATTTTAATTAGAATAACGTCATTGTTCCCTCGTTGATCTTAGGTTGAGAAAATGGAGTCCACCAATCAAGGATTTCCCCTTGGGGGAAATCCTAGTCCTTTCTCCTCTTGGGGAGATGTTGGTGCACCTCATATGGCCACATTGTCCCTTCCAGGACTGACAATTGGCCTGCCAGTATGGCTCTTCTCGACCTCTGTCATTCAAAGCGCCGTGATTCCCAAGCAATCAAATCAGCAACTAGATGATACTAGAGTTAACCCCCCAACCTTCTACTTCATTTGTTTCTCCTTCTCCTTCTTCCTCTTCGCTTGGTGAAGCTAGTAAAACTAAAAACCAAGTAACTGAGAAGAATAAGAAAGTGAAGGAGAAGAAGAAGAAGGAGCCAATGGAAAAAAGGGGTAACCACACATCATCTAGCAAAAATCCACACACTACACTGCCCAAACCTAAATCTCCATGTTTCATCTACAAAGGGGACCACTATCATCGAGATTGTCCTTGCATCCCATGGATCTTAAGGGACTGGTCTCCATGCTTGCAAAATCCGGTGTTGTCAACCTCTGATGATCATATTGAGAGTACACTGTCAACTACTCAAAACAAAGTCAATGGAAAAAAAGGAAGATCTAAATTTCCTTGTAGACTGTGTGAAGGTGATCATGCCATCCACCGTTGTCCCTTCCTAGACGAAGCTAAAAGAGCCTTGGATAACCGTCCTACTTCACCACTATGGCTTCCTCATGGATACAAGAAACTCTTGCCGAGTACGTCGCTAGTTGAAAATCTGACTGACACACCTTTGTTGTCGGTCGCAGCACCTATCATTAAATATAAACCCTCTGAGTTCACATCGGACCAAAGTCAATAGGTCAATACGGCAGTCGACCCCATCTTGTTTTCAGAGGATCCACCTTTAGATGTTACCGTCACCAAAGAGAATGAGAACGACACCTTTCAAATTCTTTTTGTAAACACAAACTCCGATGAACATGGGGGAAATCTACGCATTCCTTTACCACAGGAAGGAAGTTTGTTAGAGATGTATCTGGCCATTTATTCGGTCCCACCTCCAATAAAACTATTTGTTTCCTTCAATTGGAATCTACTAGGCTGACCCCGTCTACCATCTAATGTACCATTCCGAATCATAGTACAAGCTTACATAATGGTCATGGTCGGTACTATCATAGATGAAGGGGCTTCTGTGAGTATCCTTTCCTCAACTGCTTGGAAAGCGCTTGGTTCGCCATCGCTTTTGCCTGAGATGCGAAATCTGACAGGCTTTGACAAAGGAACCAGTCGACCGTTAGGGATCCTTCCAAATTTGCCTATAACTTTGAGAAGGAAAACCATTTATCTAAATGTAATGGTAGTCCAAGGACCTTTAGATTACAATCTACTCCTTGGGCATGACTACATTTATAGCATGGGAGCTATTGTTTCCTCACTCTTTCGAGTGCTGTGTTTTCCTCATGAAGGTAGAGTGATCCAGCTCATAGACCAAATTTCATTCCCTGGTTCACACATAGCTAATAGTCAAATTCCATCCCTAACTGGTATTTTTGCACAAGGAATGTCTCATCAATCTCTAGTCCGTCCACCTGATGAGTGCGAGTGATTCGGTGATTGTGACTAAAACCCAGGGGGCATGCACCCTGGTCTACTTTGGCAGGAAAACTTTAGGTATAGGGTAGGTTTCCGCGGAGGATATATGACTAGTCTGACACACTCGTCTGTTTAGGAAAATGGGTTTAGACTAGAATAAGATACCTTTGTCAGAAGGTATGCCTTTCCTAATAGAGCAAATGTTTTGTCTGCAAATTGAAGGGTAACCTGGAAACTCTACTTTGTTATACCTGGGGGTATGCAAACCTTTTTGCATGAAAGTGAAAAGCGACCATTTATTTTCTTAGTTTGTAGGTTCTTAACCCTTTAAACTCGTAGGATTGGTCATTCCTAGCTTACATAATAAAAGTATCCGGAGCAAAGTTTCGAATGGGGCAAGCTCCCTAAAAAGTGAATCTATCGATGAGACATCCTTATTATACGACTGGAACGAGCAGTTTTACGTGAAGTTCAAGCTCGTTAAAAAATAAACCTAGCAATGAGCATATGTTCCACCAGAGTTTAAGCTCATTAAAAAGTGAACCCACCTTCGGTAAATAACCATTGCGATCACATAATTATCAGCTTTTGAGCCTTGGTCGTGTTCTTACCATCACCTCCACTCTCTTTAGCCGATCATATGCCTCCATTCGATTGTTTACCCCTTTTGAGGAACAGCTGTGACGAGTGATCCTATTAGCCACCTTATTTACACTGACGTGATTGAAAAAGTTCCAAACATTACCTGGAATCAGCTGCTATCCAAAATCATCGCTCGTTCCTCAAAAAATGAGTCTCATTTAAGCTCTTTTCATCTGACTCGTAAAATATGAAAATATTGTCGATCAATTGGCCTCTCCAGCTCGTTAAAGTGATTAGAAGTGCTATCCCTCCTCTAGATTTTAATATTTTTGGACCTGAGGTATTATTACACAAAAATATCGAGCGTTTGTCTTGTTTGGCTCGTTAAAATTATCGAAAAGTCATCCCTTTCGCATTGTTTTATACTTTTTTGGACTTAAGGGATTATATTACGAAAAAGGAATATTGGAGTTTCCTTTCTGTCTCTTTTCAGACTCTCTAAAATTGAAAAGAACCAAGTTATCCTTGTCATTAAACTCATTAAAACAATAGCAACAAACCTTTCCATGCAGACAAGAGCGAGTCTCATTGTCACTAGGCTCGTTAAAACATAGCGACGGGTTTGCTCGAAGGGAAAATTATAGAACAAGCATATGTTATCCTCCTCAAGCTTGAAAAAAATAAATAGGTACTGGTTTGAAATGATTGGGGAAAATTGGGAAGAAAACTTGAAGAAACTTTATTGGTAGCAGGTCGCTCTTGAACATGACACTTTCACTCCATCACCATGATTGAGTCAGGTTCGGTTATTCCCTTCACCGGTGATATCACCATTGGTCCACTGCACCATCCACTTTTGGGGTTAATGCTACCAATCCATTTCAGTGTTGCTGATATGTTCAAGAGAAGTCGCTCAGAGAATTCACCAACCCAACTTATGTCTCATCTGCTGCAATACCTTCATGCTTCATTCTTTCATGACTGCCACCCTGAACCTTGTATCATCATATCATTTTCACCTCCAAAAAATCATTTGCTCCGTTCTATGTCATAGATGTGGGATTCATTAATGCCCTCCTACGATGGGTCACTTCTTGTCGACATCAGCTCATTATCCAAGAAGTCGACCTAGGAACAACCCTTTCAGTACTTTGAAGCTTGCATGCCTCAATGGCAAGTTTCTCACTTCCAGCAATAGGTTTACATTAATGGCCTTTGACCGAAAGATTTTTTGTGGTGTTCAACATCGACTCATGTATTCACACCACGTGAATTGTACTGCAGTACCTTGAGGGTCATTATCATTATCGGTGATTCCTCTCGCGCCTGTTAACAGCTTACATCATTGGCTGGTAATCAGGCGATGTCTTTCCATGTTGAATGCCAGAACATCTTTTCACATGGACTGACTTGTACTTCGGGCAAAGATTGAACGCGTTTTGAAGACCTCCGATCTAGTTTCATCCATCCGGGCTGTGATATATTCAGGAAAATAAAGACATCAAATGTACATCATTGCTGCATAGATAATCATCTAAACCAAAGGATGATGGCTCTACCAGAATCATCAGTCTACGACATAGACGATTGTCTATCCTATGTACATGAAAATGAATTTATAAAGTTGAGCATGGGAATGCCCGCCTCAGCTAGATCATGAAAATATTATGAAGATAATGTATTGTATTTTATCTTATTAAAGGTCATCTTTCAGTTCGAAAAACCTCAGATTGTTAGGCCCCTACACTAGTAGTAGTAGTATAGGGGCCTAAAACGGATCCTCATGATAAATCATTTCACCGGACATAAAAAAGATTTACGACCTCATGCTTTAGGGGGCAACTGTTATAGGCATATTTGGGCACTGAAACCCCAATCACTTATGTCCATAAACCAAGGGCTTCTAAGCCCCTAAAAGTGTTGTTTCATACCCTGAAGGAGCAAGGTCAGCTGATTACATCATCTCCCAGGAGTTCTCCCTGTAAAAATACTCAGAAATGGTCAAAATAGGACCATACAGACTGCCTAGTGCTAAGGGTGCGATGTGTCTCACCTGCCACATGAAAAAATTGTGATGCATACTATAAAACCATTCTGTAGGGTGTGATGAGCGAGAGCAGACAAATGGCAGAAGCAGTTTGCTAGGTGGAGACCCTGAGAATCTTCTAGAAGCTGCTCATTGACACTTGCCTCTCTGAATTTGCCCAAGGATGAGTAAGAGATCATGAAATATCCAAGTGGAACCAAGAACTATCAGAGATATGACACTAATCAAAGTCCCAGAAGCTGACTCACCCCCATGCAAACATCTATATATGGATCCCTTATCCTAGAGATCCAGACGCTGGAATTTTGTAATTTGCAAGGAAGTGTTGTTGGTTTTCTCTTTGAAGACATTGTTGGGTGATCTTTCTTTGTATGAGGTGAAGAGGGCTTTCATGCTAGGAGGATGGTGCTAGGTCAGAACAATGGGTTGTAATACTCTCTTCTACTACTTCTATCAATAAATCTATTTGAGTTTTCCTCCATATTCTTGTATATCTCTGAATCCTGTATCGATATATGCATTTGTATGGTTAATATACATCTGATCCAATATTGTTTATGGTTATAGATATCTATGCTTTGATGGTACTATGCTTCTTTGACTCTATAGGTGCTCTTTGAAGTGGGTAAAGTAAGGAAGGAGTGGCGAAATTCTGTCAAAGGGGAAAGGAAACAAGCAAGGAGCCAAGCAAAGACTGAGGTTGGTACTCTTTGCTTCTTTCTCATCTATCTCTCATAAAGGAAAGCACAAGTGACTTTAGTTTGTTTGTTTCTAAGATATCTACCCGTCTTAGTGGGACTAGCAGCTCTGAATAGACACTAGTTTTCCCAATAACAAAGGGGCTCCCACTTTGATTGAGATAGCGAAAAAGAAATTCAAAAAAATGCCCAGAAAATTTTATCCACTGGCATCCTCAACATATACAACACAAAGAAAGTCTAGGAAGACAATTACAATGAAAGATATGTCCATGAGAAGCAAGCTCCAAAACACTCCACCAAACAGTACAAACATAAGTTTTCCCCCGTATAACTCAGTGAGTCTTCCCGCCTTGGATTACAATATTGTTGAATATATGAAGAAGACCCATGCAAACATTTCTCTATACGAGATTACTAAACTCATGGGTCAGCGGGATATTCTTTTGCGCGCATTGGGGAAAACCTCCACAGGAAATGTTGCCTCTTCTAGCAAGGTACCAAGAAAGTCTCCCCAATCACTCGTTGTTGAGAAATAGCAACAAGAAATTCCAGTTTAATTTGTCCTTGAATTAAACTGATAAGTAAAATTGAATTATATTCTCATAGAAACTTGTAAATAGTTAATTAATTTTAATTAACTTAATTATCTTATGAATTTCGAGTTGGAATTCTTTCTTCAGTCATGTATATGTTTGCCCTATATTGTAGGGGCATAGTACGAGTTAACTGTGAGTTGTAATTAGATAACTCGGCTTACTAAGTTAAGTTCAGTTAAATTAGTTCCAAATTGTTTGCGGAACTAATAGAGAGTTAACTGTTAGTTGGTGCACTAATGCATCCACTAGTTATACTCTAGTTAAGAGAAGATTCCCTCATTAGAAACTCATGCATGTTGATTGTGCGAAAGACCTAGTTGAGACTAGAGTGCAAGTACAACGTACTATTAGTTGTATGATTTGTTGAGTTGTATAGATCATGCAAGTAATCAGGAATTGATGTTTGGATAGGGTCCCTAGGGTCAATTTTGGGGTTAGTTAACCCAAATTTTGTAATTTTTTTGTAAAAGATGTAAAGTCTCCTCGAAATGTGGATGCAGAGCATGCAGGTAGATAGGAGTTAAAGGGGTCTTAGCCCCTTATTTGGATAAGTAAATAGGTTAGTTGTGAGACTCACCCATGGTCTGCAAACCATGGTATTATATTAAAAAAAGTTATATATAGTTGAGTCATAGTGTATCTAAGAGGTAACTAATGGTAGAGAAGGATAAGTAAGAAAAGATAGAAATTGTTTTGGGCAAGTGCTAAGGTAGGAAGGCTCTCCTTCTTGTACTTAGGTGAAATGGGAAGGCTCCTACATCTGAGTGCATAGGAGGCCTTCGTAAGTCTGCATATGAGTGTGTAGACCCCTATAGCTGAGTGCGGAGGGTAAAAGAGTCTGTAATCTAAATATTGAAGCTTAATAAATATTGATTCTAAAGAAATACTTTGCATCTGAGTATTATTGTCTAGTCTGGTTATGTTATGATCTGTCACTTTATAATAGGTTTTTTATCGAAAAATTCATAAATGTTATATGAATCTAATGAATTTATCATGTTTTTGCATGTCTTATGTAATTATCTATGTTCGCGAAGTTAAGGGTTAATTCTGTTATGGTTTCTAATGAAATGGATAGATTTGTGAGAAGGAAGATCTAGGGTTGTTAATTAGCACGTGAAAGTAGATAGATTGCTTCTTTAGGGCCTGTAAAGACTGATCATCGACCTTCACAAAGGTCTAGAAGTTGTTTTACTCAAGTTATAGTAGCAAGCCATAGAAGGATATTGATTTGCACGAAGGCAGATCTAAGCTATAAGAGCTTAAGACTAATTATCACACTATCTCTGGATGCAGAAACCTGGTTCTGGCATCCCACAATATTTCTTCCTGTGAGACTATAGCTTGTGCTATGTGGGTTATTGCCGAATGGTCTAGTAGTTATGGTTTTGCTGGTTGACGCGAACAACTTCGAATCTAGGTTAGGCCCCTGTAAGCCAACAAATGGTTTCGTTTCCAGGACCCGAATCTAAGAAATGTGTGATAAAGGTTCCCTAAGAGGAAAGAGATTGACAAGTGGAGTGATCGAAACATGCACGCATTCGCAACTCAAGAGGATAGGAGCCCTAAAGTGTCCAAAGAGAAGTGGTTGTAGAGATTTTTATACATAGATGAGACCAACATGTTCTTTGTTTCCTCCCTGAAGAACTACATGAGCGGTTTTCTAAATTGATTGATAGTCAAGGGACGTGGAGGCTTAACGGTCCTATAGTGTGGACTCCTAAGCAGGTGTGACATCATGAAGCATCAGAAGGAAATATTGCGCGGGCCATGGATTACTGGATCGATCGCACATTGGGAAGATTTGTGACTTATTTCATGATTGATAGGAATATCAGTGATAATGAAGCGGAACGAAGGCTGTTTAAAGGACTGCAAGGTAAGTATCTGAATGAAGGCTATTTAAGGACTACAAGGTAAGTATCTTTTGTGTGAAAAGAGGGTTATGTAGTTATATTGATGTTTGGAGCTACGGGAAGCAGGAGATTCTTCAGAAGAAATGAAAGATCCAACCCAGAATATAGTCGCTCATTGAACCCCCTTCAAGCGACAACGAAGGGACAGTGTTGACTACATCAAGAAGTGCAGCTAAGTCAATTACGGAGGGTATTCTAAGGATACCTCATCCATCCAATCCACCTCCACCTCATACACCTACGCCTTCACCCACTCAACCTCCATTTCCACCATTCAACATGGCAAACGTGATGAAGATGCCAATTTTTAAAGGAACAGGGAGCGAAGATCCAGAACAGTTTTGGTTTGTCGCAAGAGTTGTTTGGAAAACACAACAGATTACGGATGATAATATTAAGAAAGAAAAGCTGGTTATAGCCTTATAAGATTGTGCCTTAACATGGTACATCAAGTATTGCATTGATAACCGCAACGCAATATTCATGGATACCCAGCTAGCTCTGAACAAAGAGTTCAGTAAGCCTAAGTCAGAGGCATAGTGAATAATTGAATTTAAGGAAATCTGATGGAAGATAGATGAGACACCTTGGGACTTTAATTAGAGGTTGAAGTTCCTCATTAGGCAGGTCAATATGGTGATCATAGATTCCTAGCATTGCGACTGGTTTATAGCATCATTCTTACCACATTTAAGAGTACCTCTGTCACAACAGATGATAGAAACATAAGCAGAAGCCTTGGAGATCACAATGAGTTTGGATGCATCGCCTATACAGGATATGAACATTGGAGTGCAATAGATTCATTCAAAGCTTGAAAGCATGCACTTCAGTCGGAGGTGTGCGCTGAGGTTTGGTGTCTGAAGTGTAAAAGCCATGGAGATGATAAGGATCATTGTCTAGTCTATAAGAACTATATTATAAGGGGAGGGATTGTTACCTTGAAACCAAAGAATAACGTTGGGACAAGCATGGGAGCTATGCTATGGTGTGTTATCTATCAAGTTATAGGACATCATGCTACTGATAACTACCATTTATTACAAAATTTTGTACAAACCCCTCAGCAGTTGTGTTGCAATTTCTGTAAGTCTGTAGGACATGATGAACGCCACTGTAGGAGTTACGATTTGATCATGGATAAAACCCCTACCTACAGGATGCAGGCAAAGAACCAACCTTAGGATCAAGGCATAGGAGCAGCGCATGGAGGATTCCAAGGCCCATGAAGAGGAAGAGGTGGTGGACCAGGATGAGTGCGTAGGAAGGTAATCTTCTATAATTGTGCCAAAGCAAGGCACTTCGTGTGAGATTGTAAAAATCCCACGTATCCATCATGTTAGTATTGTCGACAGTTTAACCATGTCATAAAGGAATATATGGTCCTTATGGAAAAAATGCAAGAAAAGAAGGTGCAACCACAACAGCCTACGCAAAAAATTCAGGTGATGAGGGTTGAGCCCTGCGAAGAACATCATAGCATAAATATCATGTTGAGAATCGGTATGACAATTGGTTTAGATGAAGGTAAGTAGCATGAGGAAGACAGATGGGTGCGAAGGGTTGTTGAGAAGGAAGTAGATTTTGATCTTAATCAAGCTAAGGAGACCTTCATGGAAGCAAAGAAGAACTTCATTGAGGCCTCCACCTCAGGAATTCAGGAGAAAATGCCAGAGACTAGTGCGACGTAAGAAGTAGATCCTTCAATAATAGCTACTTTTCTAAAGACTTTTATGAAGTTACTGCATGATCAGAAAGCAGTAGAAGGATTGCAAGAGTTAATAGACAAGTGCACAAATAAATAAAATATTCATGCTAAACAGCGTACAGTAAGAAAGATTAGTAAGCATAAGACACGAATGGGGTGCAAGATGAGGCTAATTGTGAAAATAGGTGAATATGAAATGGACTAGATAATCTTGGATCTTGGGTCTGATGTGAATGTCCCACCCAAGAAGACATGGGAGAGGATGGGGAGACCTGCACTACAATGGTCTCCTGTTCAGCTGCACATGGCGAACCAACGGAAGATTATTCCAATGGATCACTTATATGGTGTGATGGTTGACATTGAGGGTGTGAGCGCGTTGGATGAATTTGAGGTCATTGGAATAGTAGATGATAGTAAACCTTACCCCGCGATACTAGAGATTGGCTAGGCTATTGATATGAAAGGGGTAATCAACTTGAAGAAGCAAAAGATAACATTTGAGAGGAAGTCACTGAGGGTTGTAGTGCCACTAGATCCTGTAGAAGGAGCACATTATACTGAACCTGAACGTGACTATGTAGAAATTGATGATGATCTAGATCAAATATACAAGATAATAGTGTGAGATGAGGATTGGATCAATCCTACAGCTCATGGACGAATTGCATGGGACAGGGATAGCTTTTAACAAGATTTTGGAGCAAGCATTAACGAAGGTATACAACGCACAAAGGAATGACTAGGACATGCATGTACCTGCAATTTTGTGGGCTTATAGGATGACATGCAAGAATTTAACAGGTCAAACACTATTTAGATTGGTATATTGACTTGAAGCAGTAATGCCCATGGAGTATATTGTACCAACTTTACGAATTGCAGCATTGGCATAAATGGTGGATCACGAGACCTTGGAGGAATGACTTGTGCAGGTCATGGAGTTAGAGGAAGACCACTTTCTTGCAAGATTTAACCAGCAAGTGCAAAAGGAAGGTGAGAAGGCATGGCATGATTGGCATATTAAGCTCTGCAAATTTAAGGTAGATGATTTAGTGTTGTTGTATGATAGCAAGTTCACGAAATTTCCAGGAAAGTTTCAAATGCACTGGCTGGGGCCATATGTTATTAAGGAGATTATAGATGGTGGTGCCGTTTAGCTTGCGAAGTTGAATGGGGAACCCTTCCCTGTAAAAGTGAACAGAAGTAGGCTGACAATGTACACAGGGGATCTTGCCCCTGCGCAATGACTATATGGAAGCAGGATAGTCTTAGTAATACAAGAAACTGCAAGGGATGGCGAGACTATAAACTACGCTACCCAACTCAATGGAGGACGTGGTAGGGAGGTTGCGCAACAGACGACAGGAGTGTGATAAGTGAAGTTGCGTTGGATGAGCTGCGATGGGTGTTACACAGAGGGGTCCAAAAGTAGCCATTCGATTTACTATTCATGATGTGATGGCCAAAATTGAGTTAAGAGGAGTGGGTAGGGGCCATTTATGGAGAAAATATTTGGAGATATGCCACCAAAGATGCATTAATCATCGAAAATTGGTGCAAATGGTCAGATTTGAATTGAAAATTTCGTATAAATTGTGCATGTTGGTCCATTGAAGAACACTTCACATTTTGAGAATTGTCTGGGCACTTTGCTATTTGAAGCTTATGAGTCATTAATTCTGGGACGATTTCATGTCAAGCCCATCATTTGCAGCCTTACCTGAGCAGAACTAGAAGGTCATTCTCTAGCAAAAGACTGCCACAAACCCCACAGAAGTCATGAATTCTGGGGCTGCCATCTCTGACACGGTGACCCCTAAGATATCAAGTACGGAATCTACAACCCATATGCCTATGGCGTAGAGGTCACCTAGGCTAAAGAAATCTGCTGCCAAAGAAAAATAGAAGAAGCCTATGTTAGTGAGACATTCACCGAGGAAGAACCCAGAGGTGCGATAAAAGGAGAAAAAAGATAAATAGCTAGAGAAAGTGGTTGATTTGGAGGAGGAGGAATACCAAGGTGTGGAGTAGTTGGATGTGGAGGGAGGCGATCCTATCACATGGATCCCAAACTATATCCCTCTGTGGAAGGGAAAAACAAAAGTTAACAAAGACCTAGATTCTGGGAAATTCACAGTTTCAACACCCGTGTTTCTTGAACAAGTGGAATTTGAAGGAACAAAATTAGTGCACATTCCAATGCTGAAAATGGAAGATTGGGACCTTGCGGACCACAAGAGGCTCCCACATTTGGTGACTAGAAAGTATATGATGAAAATATACTACGAAGAGACTAGGGTTATGTAGTTGGAACCCATGAAGTGGTTCAGAGGTGTTGAGCAGGTGAGGTTGATGCACATGCTTTATGTACTGCATTTTCATAGGTTGACTATCAACATCATGTGTGTGCGTCAACTCCTCACACTAGTGCACAATGGGTGTTTATGGCTTCGGGAGCCCATTCCAATCAACAAATATGTTAATTCATCGGATCACAAATCTTCCCTACAAAGGGGCGAACCCTGCCAAGGAGTTTGGAGGGAAAAGTGGTGAAACGGAGTTAGCAGATAACATGAAGGCGAAATATGGTCTAGTTAAGAATTTGCGTGGATATTCTACCCGCTCCATTTAGGAACAAGCGAGGCAGTTTGCCACCCAGATTCTTGCAGGGAAAATCATGAGGAAATGTTGCGCAAATGAAGTTTCGATGTCGGTAGTATCATTAGCTACCCTGTGCGCAAATGGATTTCAATACAACTGGGAAAAGTATATGTGCAAGGAGTTCCTCATGAACTGGCACGAAGCTCAGGAAGAGAGCAATTCATTCCATTATGCATGGATTTTTTTGTCTATTGTATTAGTAGCATGGAAGTTGCCGAAGGATAGCGAGTTTCCTCCATAGGAGGAATATTTACATGAGGTAGTGAAGTTCGCTTTGCTGTGGGAAACAAAGGATCTAGAAATGATCAAGGAGACAAAAAATTTCTTGATCTTGATGGAGCTGGACCTTTGAATAGTTAATAGTCAGAGGCTAAGGTTGTCCCCAACCTTGTTTGCACAATTAACGACCTTCACAGAGTTCAAGGCCAATTTCCACAAGACGTCAATCAAGACCTAAAAGAACCCAAAGCACATATGGCACAAGTTATCGTATTTCGTATCTAAGACAGATACAAGAGATTGTGGGGATTTGGCTAGTGGAGTGGCACAAACCCACAGAGCTTGGTGTAGGAACTAGCAAAGGTGAAAAATATTCTGTTGCACAGAACCGTAAAGATGTGGCTCAAAAGGTAGTGCAGGCTCTGGCTGAGCAGAAGAGGAAAGAAATTGTTGCTAAGGTAGCTGTGAAGAAAGAGCGCACTGCAAAGGAACAGGCTGAGAAAGAACACCTAGACACAGAAGAAGTCGAAGAATTGGCTTTGCAACACATAGATGAACAGGAACTTTCTAGATATGAAGGAGGTGGTGGAGAGGATCAGAGCACTCCCTTCACCTTAAAGAGGCGCAGAAAGGAGCAGCTTGTTGGGCAACATAAGACATAAGATAAGAAAATGCGCAACGACCTGATGGTCCTTACAAAAGGGTATCTCAATGAGATCTGCAATAAGGTTCGCGATACCACAACAAATTTGTTGTAGCATTTCGAGCAACAGTATATGAAAATGTTGGGGAGCATCAAAAAGGATCTATGCGAGCTATAGATCTAGACATGATTTAGGTGGATATTGGTGGCCACTCACCTATTCTACTTGGACCCCCACCATTGTTTCTTTCATTTTTTTAGTTTCCTTAATTGTAGCATAGTTTACTATTTTTTACCATTTTTTTGGGTCCTGAACTTCTAGAGCCATTTTGAGGCCCTAAACAATGTTCTTTTGGAAATATTCCTTTTAGTAATTTCATTGAAATCACACTTTTAGTTGTACTCCTCAGAGAGATATTTCAAACAAGGTATCATGTGCATCAAACAAAGATAATATGACCAAGTTATGACCTTGGGAAGTTGGCTGCCCAACTAACCCCATGTTGAAAATGGCAACAAGAAATGCTAAAAATAGAAGTGCTAAAAATAACAATGCTATAAATAGCAGTTCAGGTACCAGTGTTGGACATAGCAACAAGGAATGAAAAATGGAAGTGCTAAAAATAGCATTGCTATAAATAGAATTTCGGGATGGATTCTTATTTTAGTAAGTCCCTGAACTAAAATAGAGAAGTAAAATTCGAATTTGATCTTAGCAGTTGTTTGTAAAATAATTAATTAATTCACCATGAGTTAACTAGTTGTAGAAAATCAAACATGAAGTATATGTGGGGACATGCAATAGTTTCTCCATTGATTGAGGAATTTATCTCTTAGTTAAATAGATAAGGATGATTTGTAATTTGAGTTGTAATTAGTTAGCTCAGTTATCTGAGTTAATTCCAGTTAGATTACTTCCAACAGTTTGTGGAATTAATTGTGAGTTCAGTTAGTTAATTCTTGCATGCATGTAACAGTTGCTCCCCAGATAATTGAATATTCTCTCATAAATAACTCATGCATGTCAATTCAGTTAGAGACCCAGTTGATATCAGAAGAGGGACAATGTACTATTAGTTGGATTGATTTTCCTATAAAGGAAACTCATCTATGCAGAAGAATTTATCTCCTTCAAGATTGCATAGTTACTACTAGGCCAAGTGAGCAGTGTGAGGTGGGAATTCACATGTGTGGAAGCACTAGACCCCAAGAAAAACTGTGCAAGGAAATAGGAGGCTTGGAGGGAAGATGAGAAGGTTTGTGAGAGGCCTTTGATTGTCTATGAGTAGCAGAGGGATTATAATGAGAGCTAGTTGGCTTCCAAGCCAAGGCTTTGTGTAATTCTGTGACTATTTTCCACTTGTATGATAATACAGAGATTAGGGTTTTAGGCTGAGGCTTTCCCCAAGTTATTTCTTCTGTGTCATGTGTGATTGATTTCTGATTCTCAGTTATATGTGTTCTCTTGATCTTGCCCAATTCGATTAAGCTTCCGCAAAGTGTTGTAGAAGTAGATCTTGTATTGTGTTTTAGTATATTGCATAATCCGTTGATCTATAGTGGGAATTTCTACATGGTATCAGAGCTGAGTTTATCGGAGCAGTGAACAATATACTAGAGGAGATTTCGAAGTTTTGAGTTTTGGGCCACGCGTTTTCAAAGAAGGTCTGAAGATTTTTGTGCAAATTTTCAAAAACAAATAGCAGATCTGGATTCCTTGGGGAAAACAACTAAAATTCAAAAAAAAACTTAGCTGAATCAAAGTTTAGATGAGGGAGATATCGTTGATTTAAAATCTACTCTTTTTCCAGAAAATTTCGTGACAGTGGGAAAAATGAAACAGATTGGTGTGCTATCCAAGGACCTGTATGCATTTGAGGTACAAGATGCATGCAAAGCCTTGAGGAGCAAGGCAAAGGTTAGATACTTTATGGTTGAGAGAGAGAGTAAATTACCTCTCAACATGCAGCACCAGAATAAGTATCAGATAATTGTGGAGGAGCCACAATTGGTGAGGCAGCTTCAGGAGGTTGTGGAGCAGCTACAACTAGAGAAGCTGAGAGGAGATCGAGTAGAGACATATACTCATGCAGAGACCTCCAGTAGGGGGGAATTTTGAGCCAAGTGGGCAGAGGGATCACATGCAGCCATACCTCCAGGTGGGAGGTGGGGCAATGTGGAGTGATCGTCCCATGAAGGTTGAAATAGGAGCTGGATCCTTGAGGTACCCAACATTTTGGATTCGACTTTGCTACGGAAGTCCCGATGAGAAGTAGCAGGACTGGCTGAGTGGGTAGAGACAGATGCGGATGGAGCGGCAGAGAGAGCAACAGTGCAGGAGTCCCAAGACTGTGTAGAGCTAACAAGCTGCAGCAATGCAAGAGGCACGGGAGTGTTGCACCTGTGCAGGATGGCACAGAGAGGTTTGCAATGGTGCGAGATGCATGGAGATGTTGTAGCAGCTCATAGGTTAGAGAGGGAGCACTTGTCAGTGGCAAAGGGAGCTTCAGCATGAAAGTATGTTTCTAGCCCAACAAAGAGGTTAGTTGGGAGTTTTTTTTTGTTTCTAATGCTATTGGAGCAATAACACTTGGAAGAAGTG
Organism: Pinus tabuliformis; assembly: GCA_031772625.1. Taxonomy (NCBI): domain Eukaryota; kingdom Viridiplantae; phylum Streptophyta; class Pinopsida; order Pinales; family Pinaceae; genus Pinus; species Pinus tabuliformis. The sequence continues at coordinate 875,371,209 of CM062814.1, read as the reverse complement.
TTGCATGCAGAACATTCCAAAGGTTTAGGATTGGGTTCGAATTGAATGGCTTTTATTGTTGAGAGGAAATGTTGAAAATGGCAACAAGAAATGCTAAAAATTACAAGTGCTAAAGTAGCACTACTATAAATAGTAGTTTGGGTACCAGTGTTGGACATAACAACAAGGAATGAAAAATGGAAGTGCTAAAAATAGCATTGCTATAAATAGCATTTCGGGATGGATTCCTATTTTAGTAAGTCCATAAACTAAAACAAAGAAGTAAATTTCAAATTTGATCTTAGCAGTTGTTTGTAAAATAATTAATTAATTCACCATGAGTTAATTAGTTGTAGAAAATCAAACATGAAGTCTATGTGGGGACATGCAAGAGTTTCTCCATTGATTGAGGAGTTTATCCCTTAGTTAAAGAGATAAGGATGAGTTGTAATTTGAGTTGTAATTAGTTAGCTCAGTTATCCGAGTTAAGTCCAGTTAGATTAGTTCCAATACTTTGTGGAATTAATTGTGAGTTCAGTTAGTTAATGCTTGCATGCATGTAACTCCTGCTCTCCAGATAATTGAATATTCTCTCATAAATAACTCATGCATGTCAATTCAATCAGAGACTCAGTTGAGATTAGAGGAGGGATAGGTATTATCAGTTGGATGGATTTTTCCTGTAAAGGAAACTCCTCTATGCAGAAGGATTTATCTCCTTTAGGATTGCGCAGTTACTACTGGGCCAAGTCAGCAGTGTGAGGTGGGAATTCACATGTGTGGAAGCACTGGACCTCAAGAAAAATTGTGCAAGGAAATAGGAGGCTTAGAGGGCAGAGTAGAAGGTTGTGAGAGGCATTTTATTGCCTATGAGTAGTAGAGGGATTATACTGAGAGCTGGTTGGCTTCCAAGCTAAGGCTTTGTGTAATTCTGTGACTATTTTCCACTTGTATGATAATACAGAGATCAGGGTTTTAGGTTGAGGCTTTCCCCGGGTTATTTCTTCTGTGTTATGTGTGATTGATTTCTCATTCTCAGTTATATGTTTTCTCTTGATCTTGCTCAATTAGATTAAGCTTCCACAAAGTGTTGTAGAAGTAGATCTTGTATTGTGTTTTAGTATATTGCATCATCTGTTGATCTACAGTGGCAATTTCTACACTCCAATGGGGCTCATTAACTCTTCGTGTTACATCTCCTTGGGTTAGGGTTTTGGTTGTTTAGGGTTTTCTCTTATTTTTCAATAATAAAAAAGGCCCTTGAGCCTCATTGTAACTCATTTCAGAGGCATGTAGCCAACACATCACTTCTCAGAGATAAGCTACCATCGCCCGATCTAGTCTCATTTCCATTATGTTTGTAAGCATATTTCATTATTTGATATTAATGAAAGGAAGTGTTATTTTTCCTGCATCTCTGTATTTATGGTTATATTTGTAATTGTTTGTGTTCTTGTTTAAATTTGGATAGTTGAATCAAAGTGGTGTTCTCTTTCTCTGTTTTTCTTTGCATGTCCCCAACGAGGTCGCGATATGAGTTAGGGCTCAAACTGGTCGAACCTTTGCAAGACCAGCCTCATAAATCTTGATGACCTCCAATGGGGGAAGAAAATAAAGATGAGGGAGCAGGAGATTGTTAGGCCCCTATACTACTAGTGTAACCCCTTATTTTTATTAGTACAACCCACTTATTATATTGATGTACCCATGTAGTGCCCATATTGTTACTATTGTACTCCATAGCAGCCCACTATTATTATTATTGTGCCCTTACATTATTATTGTTATGTCGGCTCTAATTATGTTATGACCCCTTAGACTCCTATATATAGAAAGTAGGTCTTTTCATTTGTATCATCCAAGAATTATTCATTTATGTAATGTAAAGTAGGTTTCCCCCTCGAAGAGGCTAAATTCTAAGGCGTTGATCTATCTTTTCTATCTTTTCTTGAGCTGGTTTCATAACATTTGGTATCAAAGCTTTGGATTCTAGGGTTTTGCTGCTCCAAATAGGTCTTCGTGGAATTTTCGCTATAACTTTTTTTCTGCGATTTTTCAGAAGTTGCAAAAAAACCCATATGAGATGAAATCGTGCTGAACCTCGGGTCGAAATTTCAGAGATTTTCGCGCTATATTTGTGGAGATATGATCTGAGGAAGTTGGTCTTTTTGTAGACTCCTAAATTACATTCCAAACAGGTGACCTAGGGAAAATCGTCATAACTTTCTCTCTGGGGATCGGATTGAAATTTCGTAAGAAGCTACAGAAAGAGGACGGACTGTAGTTTCCTGTATGCATTTTTCAGATCCAAAGTTTGAAATAGTGACACGTGGCACTTCATACAAGTTCTCTCTTCTGGAAAGGTCTATAATCAGGTCATCTTGGGAGATTGTGCATAACTCTTCCTTAGAGAATCCAATTTGGATCATACTGGTGGCATTGGAAAGAGGACACAGAAGGCTACTATAGGTCACAATTTCAGAACTTAAAGATACGAAAGTACAAAGTTACAGTCGTTTCAAGGTTGAGCTCCTAAAATCAAGAAAAAGCAAAATGAGGAAGTTTGATGGCAAGGATCCGGTAAATTGGATACTTCAGATGGAGCAATATTTTGATTTACATGGTGTACAAATGTTACAAAAGGTATGTATTGCATCTTCATATTTAGAACCAGATCAATTTTTATGGTACAAAGGGCTTTTCTCTCGTAAACTACTTGCTACATGGTCAATTTTCACGGAGGAAATGATAGCACATTATGATGATACAAAGAGCAACACCTTCTTTAGAACAACACCACAACAATTGGAAAGAGTAAAAGGGCTTTGTGACATAGTGGAAAGCGAAATTATGGAAACGAGGAAGCGTACCCCTCACAACTATAAAGATGGAAGTGTTGTTTCGCCTAGCCTTCCACAACCTACAAGGGTTACACCACAACAATTGGAAGAAAAAAGAGAAAAAGGGCTTTGTTACAATTCTGATAGAAAATGCACTAAAGTTCATAAGTTTGCTAAGAAGAAATTATTTTACATAGAATAGGAAGAGGAGGAATAAAAGGATCAAGAAACATCAAAAGAAGAAGATATAGACCAGGACCCCACCCCAGAGAAAGAAGAAATGAATCAGACCATATCTTGTAAAGCATTGGCAAGAATTACCACTCCTCAAACTCTCAAGATAGAAGGACATATCAAGAAGAAAAAGGTGCAAGAAGTGAAAGATCACATAGAGAAAGAAGAAATGAATCAGACCATATCTTGTAAAGCATTGGCAAGAATTACCACTCCTCAAACTCTCAAGATAGAAGGACATATCAAGAAGAAAAAGGTGCAAGAAGTGAAAGATCACATCAAGAAAGAAGAAATGAATCCAACCATATCTTGTAATTCATTGGTCGAAATTACCACTCCTCAAACTATCAAGATAGAAGGACATATCAAGAAGAAAAATGTTCAAGAAGTGAAAGATCACATTGAGCATCAAGAAATGAATCTGACCATATCTTGTAAAGGATTGGAAGAAATTACCACTCCTCAAACTCTAGAGATAGAAGGACATATTAAGAAGAAAAAGGTTCAAGCAGTGAAAGATCACATCGAGCATCAACAACAAGTTCTCCAAATTTTAAAGGATAACACCACTTTGGTGCAAAATCAAATGAAACAACAGGTAGATCAATATCGTAGTGAAAAAAAATTTGATGTAGGTGATTGGCTATTTTTACTTATACATCTCAAGCAAGCTATTTATGAGAAGGAAATGTTGGCAATACTACATGCACTTAAAAAAAGGGCGACCTTACCGAATGGGAAGACGCTTCAAGGATGAGGATGTGGAAGCATTGTTTTGTGCTATTTCTATTATCCAACCAGATTGGATAAATGAAGCAAGGGATGAATGGAAGAAGGACAAAGAAGTATAGCCACTTATTCAATAGTTTCAAAAGATCCCAATTCAAACAATATTGCCAGAAATTGAAGAGGAAGGAAAATCATATTGGAACCTGGAGCAGTCACAGAAACGAGAACTCGACAGCTACGAAATCGATCAATTTCAGAGTATCTCATCAAGTGGAAGAACTTACCCGTTGAAGATTCCACATGGGAGGACAAGAATTTTATACAGAAGCATCAAGAACTACTCAAGCGTTGAGGACAACGCTTTTTGAAGGAGAGGGGCATGTTAGGCCCCTATACTACTAGTGTAACCCCTTATTGTTATTAGTACAACCCACTTATTATATTGATGTACCCATGTAGTGCCCATATTGTTACTATTGTACCCCATAGAAGCTCACTATTGTTATTATTGTGCCCTTACATTATTATTGTTATGTCGGCTTTGATTATGTTATGACCCTTAGACTCCTATATATAGAAAGGAGGCCTTTTCATTTGTATCATCCAAGAATTGTTCATTTATGTAATGTAAAGGAGGTTGCCCCCTCGAAGAGGCTGAATTCTAAGGCATTGATCTATCTTTTCTATCTTTTCTTGAGCTGGTTTCATAATAGAGATCCTATCAAAATATTGCTCGAGGAGGCTCCAGAGAAACAAAGGAATGCAATGATGGATAACTTTTCCCAGATCCTTCAACGATTTCTGAAATAGATACCCGATCCCATGGATTTATGACCTTTTGGACCAACTTAGGGGGGGAGGAATATTTCAGCAAGATCAACTTGAAGTCTAGATATCACCAAGTACCAATCGAACCCTCGGATGTGTGGAAGACTTCCTTCAAAGCCAAGGAGGGCCTTTTCGAATGGTTGGTTATGCCTTTCGGGTTGACGAATGATCCTGCAACCTTCATGAGGCTGATGGATGACATATTGTGGCCATTCACCAACTCATTCGTAGTGTTATACTTGGATGACATTATAATCTTCAACTAGAGTTGGGAAGAGAACCTCCACCACATCTGACAGGTTCTCCAAACATTGTGGAAACACAAGCTGTGTGCCAATTTGGAGAAATTCACTTTTGGCATGAACCAGATTCAGTGTTTGGGATACATTATTGATGAACGGGGGGTGCATGTGGATCCAACCAAGATCCAAGTCATTTGAGATTGGCCAACCCCAACCACTCTGAAAAAGATCTGTAGATTTATGGGCCTTGCCAATTTCTACCGTAGGTTTGTGTTGGGGTTCTCTCATACCACTTGGCCCTTGAGTCAAGTCACCAAAGAAGGAGTGAAATCAAAAATTTTTTGGTATAAATCTCAACATAAGGCATTCGCATATTGGAAACATCTCCTCTGCTCTACACCAATGCCGACATTACCAGACTTGCAACAACCATTTGAGATCGAGACAGATGCCTTTGACTATGCTATTAGGGCAGTCCTTACTCAACAAGGGCATCCTATGGCATATCACAGTGAGACACTTTCAGACACAGTCTGGAAGTATCCCACTTATGAAAAATAGATGTATTCCATTGTGCAGTCCTATGACAATGGAAGAATTACATTTTGGGGAAGGAAACGATCATCCACATAGACAACTAACCCTTATAGTTCATACAGACACAAGGGAAGTTCAAGAATGATCACCATCAGAAGTGATCCACATACTTGCAACAATTCCATTTGAATATCAAGTACAATAAGGGAAACACAAATAATGTTGCAGACTTCCTCATGGAATTAACCACCATGGTCAAATCTTGTCGGCACAAGACTTCTGATTAGCCACTTCTCTACAAAAGTGACCCGGAATTTGGCCACACATACAATACACTCTTAGAGGGTTAGAAAGTTGCATATTTTCACCTCTAGGATGCTATGTTATGCCACCTGGGACACCTTCGTGTTCCTTCAAGTGTGCGTGTGAAGATTATTTGGGAAGCACACTACAGTCGGGCCACTGGGCATTTCGGGGTTGAGAAAATGGTGGTAGTAGTCCAAAAGTATTTTTGTTGGCCGAATGTTCGACAAGATGTTGGGAATTACATCAAATCCTGCACTGCCTGCACCATTGCAAAACCGACCATAAAGAAGCAAGGTCTCTATACTCCGTTTCCTACCCCTAGTTGACCTTGAGAATCTATCTGCATGGATTACATGTCAGTCCTTCCTTCTACTAAGAATGGCAACAATTGTGTTTTTGTGGTCGTTGATAAATTATCGAAGATGGCAATTATGGCGGCCTACAAGAAGAGCATCACAATAGAAGCTGCTGCTAAACTCTTCTTTGAACGAGTGTGGGTACACTTTGGGATCCCACAGTCTATCATCTCAGATCGGGATAGCAAGTTCCTCATTACATTTTGGTCTAGTCTCTAGTCGATGCTAGACACCAAGCTCACTAATTCCACAACTTTCCATCCCCAAACTGATGGTGAGATAGAGGTCTTCAACAGGATGATCGTATACATTCTGCGCATGTACAACTCAAATAATCCATGCACATGGGACGAGAGTATCCCCTATGCCCAACACAACTACAACTGGGCTCTCCATAGCTCGACTGGCCACATCCCTTTTCAAATGGGCTTAGGATTTTGCCATTATGTACCATTGATGTGGCCATACCATTTGCAACGACTTATGCAGATTCGGCTCATCTCCACTTTAAAGCCGACAAGGAAAATATCTTCATTGAGCACATTCAACACACCTTCCAATACGTTCATGACATATTGGAAAAATCCAATTCTAAGTACAAACAGTGGCATGATTAGTAGAGGGTACCACACAAGTTCCAGCTGGGCAACAAAGTTTGGCTACATTTGCAAAAGCAGCACCTCGCTCGGCCCCACCACAAGATTCGCCTGCTTCAATATAGGTCATACACCATCGCCAAGGTTGTGGGAGATAATTATTTTGAGCTCAGCATTCCCCCATTCCTTGTTCTGCACCCAGTTTTCAATGTGGATCACCTTTGGCCATAATTTCCACCATTACTGGACACATATGACATTGCAGAACAACTCACACCAATAGAGTTAAATCCAAACTACATGGAACAAGCTGCAACTAGAACACTCACTAGCAGAAGATCCAACTTTATCGAGTTGTAAAAGCAGGCCAACTCCTGCACCAAGGAAAATGGCTCACTAGGGACCAAGTTTAGCAGAAGTTTCCTCATCTCATCGAGGGACTCAACGCAATGGAGACCATTGCTTCCTTGGGGTGGGGGCGATTGGGGTGGGGGAGGAATGATATGAGTGGATATTGGTGGCCACCCACCTATTCTACTTGGAACACCACCATTATTTCTTTCAGTTTTTTAGTTTCCTTAATTGCAGCATAGATTACTATTTTTGGCAGTTTTTTGGGTCCAGAACTTTCGGAGCCGTTTTGAGGCCCTAAAAGACATTCTTTTGGAAATATTCCTTTGGTGTTTTTCATTGTGGTCTTATTTTTAGTTGTATTCCTTATAGAGATATTTCCAATGAGGTATCATCAGCACCAAATGGATATAATATGACCAAGCTACAACCCCAGAAAGTTGACTACCCAACTAACCCCAACGGGGCCCATAAACTCTTGGTGTTACATCTCCTCGGGTTAGGGTTTTGGTTTTTTAGGGTTTTCTCTTATTTTTCAATAATAAAAAGGCCCTCGAGCCTCATTGTAACTTAGTTCAAATGCATGTAGCAACCATATCTCTTCTCAGAGATAAGCTACCATCAACCGAGGTAGTCTCATTTCCATTATATTTGTAAGCATATTTCATTATTTGATATTAATGAAAGGAAGTTTTATTTATGCTGCATCTCTATATTTATGGCTATATTTCTAATTTGTTGCATTCATATTTAAATTCAGATCAATACTAGAAGGATTCAAATGAGCATTGGGCAAGCAAGCGAGGTGCAAGCGAGTTTGGCGCAAGGAAGCGGAACATTAGCAGAATTGGAATGGACTCTGAATCTCAGATTGATACCTTTACCAGAAGCATCTATTCACGTAGAGTCAAAGGAGGAACACGTTGTGCTAGGTACAGTGAAGGAAATGGGAGTCAACTTGGTCGTGTTGTCACTTCAAACCCTCCATGCATTGCATCACGGGGTTTCAAATGACTTAAGGATCAAAGAATAGCGTGCCCTGTGGTGAAGTAAAATTATAAGTGCAGACACAAACAAATTCCTCTAGCCCGATGATGGGTCTAGCTACAACAGATATATTCTATGGAAGATTTACTTATATTAGAACCAATTAAGAGGGCCTACCTCTTAGTACACTTATCCCGTTTGATGATGCCCTTGCTTGCTTGCTCCAGCTATCTCTTGCTTCCTTCTTCAAGCACCTAAAACAAGTAAACAATAGAAAATAACAACCGTGATAATAGAAAAATTGTAATTTAACCTACTTGACAAGTCAAGAAACATTAAGACATGAATAAGTAAGATGAAAAAACATGTAGGAAATCAATCGATAGTTGAATATATATTGAATCAAAGAGAGATTACAACCATTGCCTTGACATTTCCGTTCTCCTTTGACAAGAACAGGTTCCCACACACTTCTGCTAGCATTCCATGATGGCCTCAATCAAAAATATTTTTAAGGCTCTTCTCTTCAGGCTTCACCATAGACCAAATCACACTTCTCCCTCACACAACTAGATAGCTACAACTATGAATAGCTTGTTGTTTTACTTCAAACCAAAATAGCACTAACACACCAACATTAACACTAACTTATGCTTGGGAGGAAGGGTGGTTTATATAGGATGAATGGATGGGAGATGGATCCTCTTCTCATGGGAGAAGGTCTTATCCATTGAGTTAGTTCCATCATTATAGGGGAAAGGAGGCAAAACTGACATCCTTGACCCCATCAGACCAAACCATTTACCAGACTTCCGTTACGAAGCTTCTAGACCTGGAAGCTTCAGCTCTTAATTTAAAAAAATTTCCATAATAGGATTGGCATAATTGGAACACAGCTTAGTCACTTCGGTTGGCGCTAGGGATAGTGCTAATATTTTCACATCAGCACAGGGAAGACAAGGGTCATTAGCGTTGGTCTTGTAAACTGGGAAAACAGAAGTTTTAGGGGAAATGGTGCAAAAGAGAATTGATCTGCTCATGAAGAGGGACACAACGAGGGTTTCTTCATGAAGGGGAAGCATGTATAGTTCATTGTAGAGGTGCTCCAGGATCAAGGACTAGGGAGTATAGGGATAGTGACAAAATGTTGTGTAACAGATGCCTCCTCAAGCGTGAAGTCCGAACTAGAGTGAGGGATGAAATGCTTTATGAATCAGTGTGGGGAACCGTAGTATGCCGTCGAGAAACCTGCAAGAAAGTACAGATACATATACATAACTAAGAACTCTATCAAATAGTACATGAATCATGTCATGGACCCAACCATCCAAAGAATGATCATGCAACTGGATTTAGGTATGGGTGCAACCATCTCTCAAAGGGGATCATATATGATAACTCATGGTCTGGTTGCAGCCATCCATCTGAAAGATACATGCATATCAACATAACCATGTCACGTCACTTTGCAACCAGGACTTTTGTAATCTGATTATAGGGTCTTGTGCTCCAAAAGGACCCAATCAAAAGTCAATTTTTAACATGCAAATAGATGTGTTGACATCGAACATGCTATAAAATCACGTGATTGCCAGTCAATGATGTAAATTGTTAACAAGCATGAGAGAAACCACCAATAATGAAAACGGTCCTCAGGGTACTATCAACAAAATCCATGAAGTGTGAATAGAGGAAATGGTTTCGAACACCCGTGAAATCACTTGATCGAAAGCCAATGGTGTGAACTTGTCATCGAGTGCAAAGAACTTGCCATTATGGCATGCAAGCTTTAAGGTACTGGAAGGGAGTCTCTCGGTCAACTTCTTGGATAATGAGTTGAAGTCAACAGGAATTGACTATGTCGAAGGAGGGCCATAATGTATCCCACATCATCGACGCGAGACAAAATGATGCAAAATTATTTTGGATGATATAGAGAATCAGACATAAATGTAACTGCAAAAGGAAAACTCTTGAACATATCGGCAACACAACTAGAAGTTTGGTAGCTTTTGGATCCATAGGATCAGTGGTAATGATGACATGGCAGAGATCAAATGAAAGGAAAAAATGAATGGCCCAACCTAGGAAGGTCAATTATAAAAAGAAGGATATCCCAACCCGACACGAAGCAGAAAGTGTCATGTTCAAGAGTGAGCTGCTAATACAACTGATTAGATTTCCGAATTTCCCCCACCATTTCTGGCAGGTACCCCGATTATTTTTTAACCGCAAGCTTGAAGGGGATAGCATATCCTTCCACTGTAAGTTCATCCTTCGGACGAATTCGACCTAGTAAGTTTAACAAGCCCTAGGAAGGATAAGCTCATGTTAGTCAGGGTGATGAATCTGATGTCGTTTAATAGTTTAACGAGTCCGACAAAGGTATAACTCGGTATCTTTTTCATGTTTAGAGAGTTTGAAAAAGACACAGAAAAGAAAACTCCACATGGTCCCTTTTCGTACATTTGTGTCTCTCAAGCCCAAAAAGGTAGAAAACAGTACTTGAGAGAACTGCTCGACCATTTCAATCAAGGAGTACCTTTTTTGTAAATAATGCATCCCAGCCCGAAAAAGGGGTAAATGTATATGGGGTGCACGATGTTTCACATCCATTAATGAGTTCGAAACGATAAGGGCTCGACCATCTTTTCTCTTTTAAAGGGTCGAAAAAGAGCTTGAAAGCAAACCCCTCATTTTATTCTCTTTTACGAGTCAAAAGGGAAAAATGCTTAGAAATCTTTTCATATAAGCTTAACGAGTTGAGAAAAGAGCTGAAACGTGACTCGTCATCATCGTTGAACATCCATCACCTATCACTGCACAAAAAGGTAAAGTGTATTATCCAGTTCTTAAGGAAAAATAGGTTAAAACATTTACAAAAACCTAATATTTTCATGAAAAAATTAATAAAAGGAGAAAAGTAAATATATTTTTACAATTTACCATTTTACCTTGTTGTGAAAACTTTTTACTCCCTTTTGCCTGAATTGTTCCAAAGCAGATTGTGGGAGATCTGGGAGGTCATTCGCAGAGTCGTCAGTTACAGGTAAAAGACAAAGCCCTGAGCTCCATTTTCATGTCCTTTTTCCCTGTTTTTAACCACTTTTTTGGTTTTTTGAGGGGGTTTTGATAAAACCTTTTCGCCCTCGGTTGACACAAATTCTGGGCACCAAATTGCATCAATCGAGGATGATTAACAAAGCGAGTCATAACAGTGGAAGGGCTGGAACAGCTGGGACAGCTGTAATAACAGTGGTGGTAGTGGTAGTATGCGCAGTGAATGAAGGTGTGGAAAAGGTGCTTGGAGAGGTGGATGATGAACAAGGGGAAGTAAGGGTTGAACGAAACAAAACTTTAACAGGGGTTGGAAAATAGCTTGGCTGATCTGTTTCAGGACTAGAATCAACAACCTCCTCTTGTTTTTGTTTGCTAAGGTTTCTAGATATTAAATTGGGATTTTCAAAAACAGCTCGTGGATTTGGGTTTGGATTTGACCTAGTATTGTGTGTTTTCTTCTTGGGAGCTAGCTTCTAACTTGTTTTTTGGAATTTTATGAATAAGTCCCCAGTGGAGTCGCCAATGATGTTATCACTCAGGTTGTCCCTTGGCTCCTTAAGGGATACGGCCGAGGTAACCACAAACCAATATTTGGGCTGCAGTTCCTAGCCTACCTGTAGTCAAAGAAGGCTCTCTCTTTATGATTTAACTTTGTTTTGGGTTGATTTTAGGCTAGTTATGGTGTACATGGGTTTTGTTTTGATTTTGGTGGGAAGGATGATGTTTTCAAGCAGATTTGGGATGCATAGAGTGAGAAGTTCAAACCATTGGGCATGGAGTCAGGGATTAGGGCTTTCTGTTGCGTTTTCTTGGTCACAAGAGGAATAGGGAGCAGGATAGCTACACATAGAACAATATCAGGCTGGAATAAATATGGAAAGAAGGTTAGAGATGAAAGGCAACTAAGAATATTTCATTAGCTAACAGAGAGGGAAGGTGAATGAAAGTTTGTCTAGGAGCAGTCAAGAATTCCTAAATAACAGTCATATGCGAAAGAAACAGGGTAAACATGATCATTTAAGTATGCATATTCATAACCATTTCTGAAGAAAACATATAGAAATAACAAGAACTGAGCATAGGGTGCAGTCAAGCAAAACCTAAACTATTCTTCTTTCTTGCTATTTAGATGGTAACACAATGGTGCATAAACATATGTAAACTATAAAAAGAGGTAGGAAAACACTTATTGAGCCATGTAGTAGCACGGGAATTCCGCAGTCACTATTTGACCATAAATAACACAACAATCAGTTCTTCATCCAAAGCATTCCAACAGTCTTTGATTACAGAGCTCTCAAAATATACAGCGCAAGTCTCGAGTGAGGGTTATCAACTGAACAACCCTTTAAACAATGAATTAGGGTGGTTTATATAGAGAAAATATCCAAAAATATCTATTACAGCAGACCTAAAATAGGTCTGAGGGAAATGAGTTCTTTAACCTAATCTTGTCCTGGAATTAATGCAAGAAGATATTTATTTGAGCTGCGCTGGAGGCAGCTGCATCAAAATGAGTTAATATCTGTCCTTATGGCTCTGTGCTGTTCATTTAGCCATAACTGTGCTTTGGGCTTTGATCCCCTGCTCTTGAGTGGCTTTGATGTGCATTAACTATGATCTGAGAGCCTTAAATGGCTTCACCGCTTTCTTTGACTTTGCTTGGGGGCCTTTAATGTTCACCTGCTTTGATATTGCCGATCTGATACTCTTTGCCACTTCACTGATACTCTTCAATTTAATCTGGGCTTTATCTTTCCTCTGATACTCTTTTACAGTTGAATCGGGCCACTTTCTCTCCCTAGATATGCTTGAAACTGTCAAATCGCCCCTTTTTTGCCCTTTCAAGGCAAAAAGAACTACTGCAAATGCTTTTCGTGGCCTCTAGAATGCCATCGGCACTGGCCAATTGAATATGAACATACATGAAGAAATCCGGTTGCCTCCCGTGAATTTTTGGGTTTGCAGGTAGCTGAGCCATGAGAAACCCTCCATTTTGAGCATTTTTTCTTAGCGATGCACAATTAGCACTAATCACACATCGAAAACTGCCTCAGTTTCCATTCCGGGCATCCTTTGCTGCAATTTTTGCCCTGCACGCCTTTTTCGGTGATGACGTCAGCATGACATCAGCGGTGGGTCCCGATACAGTAGGGTGATGTGGCAGGGTGACGTGGCAGTACGACAAGGTGATGTGGCACAGGACACAGTGGTGGAGTAGGGACAGAGGCAGATGTGGTGGCAGTGACATGTAGCAGTGGCGGGTTGACGCAGAGGTGACGTAGCGCTGACATGGTGCTGACGTCAGGGGGCGGAGAGACAGAAGGCGGTTTGTGGTTTTATTGGACCACCTTCTGTATGAGGGCGGTATGTGTCAGAGCCCTTCTGATGCAATGAAAGCCGGACATGCGTCTTCTGGTATGTTGGGTAAATCGCTAGCCTATTGGAGGCTAACCATCGGATGTCGGGGCGGCTCCGAAATCGCCGAGGGCCGTCAGATCTGGGAGGGCGGATCGGAGGGCTGATGGAGTACGGAGTTGGCCGTAGGTTTATGTGCGGGGGCCTGCCCGAATATTCAAATTAATATTGCGCGACGGGGGCTTTCGAACTTTGGGTTTGTGGGTAATGTGGGTTTCACATGGTTTGTGCGTCGGGGGTTCAGTTTAATCAAAATATTTAAACCAAACCCGAAAATGCGAGCACGCAGGGTAAAACATTAAGGTTTATGGGTAAGAGAGGAGAGGGAATGGTTATTAGTTTAACCGAAGGTTAAGCTAACTCCAGGTTAAGACGCAGAAGGGCTAATGCTAAGCCCCAAATGAACTCAGCATTCCCCCAAACTGATGTTATAGGGCTATAGTGCCAGGGGATGGGAATATGTACATAAGGGAGCTATTTAGTGCTTTTTAGTAAGGGGAAAGGGAAATAGATAGGGATTTACATAATAATGTTAGAAGTTAATATGAAAATGACAAGAAAGCACTAAGTTTAGAGATCATAGGCTACAAAGGGGAAATAGGACTTATAGAATGAATAAGAGTACTCCTAAGCAAGACAAACCTTTAGTAACTTAGGCCAATGATATGACAAATGATGCAACTTAAGAGATATCAAGCAGATCTTGACCTCTTTGGGGAGGTTAGTGAATGATTTGGGGAAATAAGAAGAAGGGGGAGTTAGACATGCATTGCTTGAGCTCCTCCAAATCAAAAATTGCCTCATAATTGTGATCTGAATAGATATAACACTTGAAAACATGAAATGGATCACATAGCTTGATTCTGCAACCGCAAAACTACTTACCCTGCCTACTTACCTAACATTTTTTCTTCCTTTTGAATGGGTGCACTTAGACTTGCAGACCCTGATTATCCTTTTTTCTTTTGATTTTCCTCCTATCTAAATGTACTCTTATTTCTTCCAAGGGCCCAGATTAAGCAGTTGGGCTCCTTAATTTCTCTACCTAGCTAGTGATCTGCCAAGCCTAAATTGTTTGGACAGATATTCACTGTCTATCTTCTAAAACAAGCAATTTAAACCTAGGGAAACCAAGATTAAGTTGTTTGGCTTTCCCTTGTCTGTAAAACTCTTCAAAAATGTTATGATTCTTCAAAAATGGAACTTCTTGGAAATACGGAACCTTGCAGCATGAAATGATGACATATTTGGCATGTAAAACAGTGAATCATGAAATATGAAACCTATTGCAATAGGAGGCTAACAGTGGCTCCACTTGGGGATGGTTTTTCAGGATGAAAAGACAAGAACAACAAGTCAGAATGCCTTGATCTTCAATTGTTGTTGTAAACTGAAATTCTCCTTCTTCTCAATGCTTTTGACTGAATTCTTATAAGCTGATATCCATTATCCCTTTGAGATGAATTGCAGAGACATTATAGCTCTGCTTCTTGCCTTTTGGGTGCTTGTAAACATATTGAAATCTACTTGAGCACTTCTTTGGAATTATTTCAAAAATAGAGATCTCAAAATAGATCTTTCTTTGATCTTTCCTTCAAAATTTGTTGTGTTGTTCCCTCTTATTGGCCTATTATAAGAAAAAGTGCTGAAAATACAAATAGTAATGTACAGATAGTTTAAAGAGCTATGTTGCATTCAACAAAAGGGATCATGATAGTGATTTAGCATTCGGCCATTGACTGGGCCTTCTTCAGCTGTGCTGCCATCCAAACTCTTCAGAAAATATGTGTTGTTGCTTTGAACAGTAGAAATAATAAAGGGGCCTTTCCACAGGAAATCAAACTTTCCATGCTTTCCTTTGTCCTCTCTTCTTGAATCCCATCTTAAGACTTTGTTGCCTATGTAGAAATATTCAGCCTTGGTTCTTTTGTCAAACATTTTCTTGAGCTTCTCTTGTAAAATCTGAGCTCTGTCGTACACTTGCTCTCTTGTTTGCTGCAAATGGATGGTTTGGTTTATTCTTCTTTAGATATCATTTGGCTCTGCCTGGATCTCTTGCAGCAATTTGATAACAGGGATTCCCAAAGAAGAGGGGAACTTGGCCTCCATGCCATAAAATAACTCATATGGGCTCATCCCAATGGATCTCTTGGTTGACAATCTATCTGCCCATAGGGCATTTACACGCTTTTTGTGCCAGTTCTTCTTTTTCTCCTCCAAGACTTTCTTAATGATGTTAATCAGACTCTTGTTAGATGATTCGGCCAAGCCATTACCTTGAGGGTAATAGGTTGTGGAGTGACCTAAGGTAATGTGGAATTTGTGGCAAAAAATGATCATTTTCTTGGATTTGAAGGCAGCAGCATTATCTGTAATGATCTTCTTAGGACAGCCAAATCTAGACAAAATGTTGGTTTCAAGGAATTGGATGATGGTGGAGTCATTTGCTTGCCTACATGGGATGGCTTCAATCCACTTGGTAAAGTAATCTGTAGCTGTTAGAATCCACTTATGCTGGCCAGAAGAGGATGGATGGATTTCTCCAATGAAGTCAAGACCCCATTGTTGAAAAGGCTTCTCGTTTGAAATGGGCTTAAGGGGAAAGGGCAGAAGCTTTCTTTTGCCTTCAAAGATTTGGCATTTGTGGCATGAAACAACAAACTTTCTTACATCAACAAACAAAGAGGGCCAATAGAAACCAGCCCTTAATATCTTATCAGTAGCGGACTTCCAATATAAGTTCCCTCCACATTCCCCTGCATGAAATTCTTTCATGACACTGTCAGTTTCATTCATAGTTAGACAATTCAACAATATTCCTTCATGATTTTTCCAAAACAGGGCACTATCTAAGACACAAAACTTTGATTCTTTCATCTTTAAAAATATCTTTTTGGTTCTGGACAACCCTGGAGGAGCACACAGGTTTAACAATATAAAACATATATCAGCATACCATGGGGATTGCAAAAAAGCTTGACTGATCTGTGGAGTCGCCAGTTCCTGTTCATTGTCCAATTGATTAATGTCCAAGGCTTGAAAATTGGTTTCAGACATCAGTTTGGCTAAACCTTGTCCCTTTATCAGCTTGGTGGGTTTTATCTCAATGTCATAGTCAAGGATATTGGCAATCCATTTGCCTCTTTTGCCTTCTATGCTCTCTTGAGTTAATATGTCTTTTGCAACAGCATTTGGCACATAAGCAATCACATGTGAATATAAAATTTAAATTATGAAATCTTTGATTGCTTTAACAAGGGCATATGATTGCTTCTCCATGATTTGGTACTTCAAGGGTTCATCTCTAAGGGCTCGACTGAAAAATTCAATTGGCTTTTCATTTCCCTGATCATCTTTCTGCAAAAGGATAACAGCAATGGTGTGTTCAGATGCAAATAAAAAAATGATGAAATCCTTATCAAATTGAGGACTTGTGAGGACTGGGGCTTGGGTTAAGGCAGATTTTATGCCCTCAAAGGCTTGCTTGGCCTCTAAAGTCCATTTTACCTTGGAATCCTTCTTTAACATTTTATTTAGCATTCTTATCAGCTCAGCTAGATTTGGGATAAATTTCCTTAGGAAATTTATCTTTCCTAGGAATTATTGCAACTCTTTGATGTTTCTCGGATAAGGGATTTGAAAAATGGCTTGGATTCTTTCCGGATCAATTCTAATCCCATCTTTTGAAATGATATGGCCTAGCAATTTGCCTTCCTCTAGGCTGAAGAGATATTTCTTAGGATTTAAGGAAATGCCATATTTCCTACATGTTAGGAACACTTGTCTCAAATGTTTTAGGTGCTCTTGATCAGATTTTGAGAAAGGAGTAAGGTCATCAAGGTAAACCACTAGGAAATCATGGATTTCCTTGGAAAATGCAATGTCCATGGCCCTTTGAAAGGTGGCACCTGCATTCTTTAGTCCAAAGGGCATTTTCACATATTTAAAGGTTCCCCACGGTGTTGTAAAGGCTGTCTTGTCATGGTCATCCAGTGTTGGCATTATGATTCAAGTGTTGTCCTTGATGGCAACTCACTCAGAGGTTGGTACAGATACTCAGAAGTTGGTTCAGGTGATGGCAACTTACTCAGAAGACAGATCCTAGTACAGCTTGCCAAGGAAGTTCATACACGCAGGTTTGTTAAGCCCAAGTCGCGTGTACACGCAGGTTGGCTTCAGAAAAAGCGCGTGTATGTGGAAAAGCACCTTTGGTCCATGGCGGTTAGTCCTTGGAAGTTGTGCCTATGGTTTCAGACCATTGTATCTCGACGGGCGTGTCGATCCCTAGTTTTGAAGTTGATGGTATTGTGTTTCTATGGTTTTGGCTCTTGGTATTGAACAAGGCCTAAGGCTATATAAGGAGAAGATCACTAGGCAAAGAGCAAGTTTGTGTGGGTGTCTGACGCAGTGAGAGGATCTGGTATTGCTGGTTATCTGTTCGGGACGCTTGGCAAGGGTCGGATCTGACAGGAAAGGCAGAAGTAATCATTTCTAGATCTGCACGCGGGTTGCCTTTGGAGAAAGCGCGTATACACGCGGTTTTGGTACAGTGAAGTAGCGTATGCATGATAAGGGTTGATATTTCAGGTTGTTGCTGATTCTGGTGGTTGTTGCAGAGTTCTAGATTCTGGTTTGGGTTCTGTGTTCTTGATGACAGGGTTTCAGTGATTCGGTATTGGGTTGTTTAATGAATTATGATGCAAGTATAAGTTGATGATTGTATTGCGGTAATGTTTGCTTTGTACTCTTGGATCCAGTCTGAAAATTGATGAAACGTGGTCCCTGAAGGTTGTAGGGTCAGCACCTACGTACTAGTAAATGGATCAGCTAGTACAAGAGCTGAGGGGGTTGTAGCTCCCTTCCAAAAGTAGTTGGAAAACGAGAGAGAGGGTTGTAGCCCTCTGCAGGTTGTAGCCTGCATACTGGTAAAGGACTGCACCAGTATATTGTAAAAGAAGTTTCTCATTAAAGAAGAAAGAGACGAATTGCAGCAGGTGGTTTTCACCCACATTGGGTTTCCACCTTATATCATGGTGTTCATGTGTGTGGCTCTTGTGTGATGTTCTGTTCTGTTATACTGCACCTGTTTACTGCTAAATTGCTTAATAATGTTCTGATGCATTTACTGAAGATAAGATTAACTGAATCATAAGATATCTGCATATACGCTAGTTGCTTTAGACACAGTCGCGTGTACACGCGGGTTCACTTAACTGAAGTCGCGTATATGTTTCTGAGTATGAAATTGAAAAGGTTTTATTGATCTGATAATACTGATTCACCCCCCCTCTCAGTATTATTTCCAACAATTGGTATCGGAGCCGGTCCTTCAGAGGAAGCTTGATCGCTTGAAGGAAAAGATCCATCAAAATGGCTAATCCAGAAAGAGAGGCACACATCAGGCCACCAGTCTTTGACAGGAACAATTTTACTCACTGGAAGATAAGAACCACTGCATATCTACAGTCTCTTGGAGCAGAAGTTTGGGGACTCATAGAAGGAGGATACAAATTCCCATCAGCAACTCCTACAGATCCAGCAGAGAAAAAGCAATATGAGCTCAATGCCAAAGTAGTTAATGTCCTATTAAGTACTTTGACTCAATCAGAATTTATGAAGATCATGCATCTCAAATCAGCTAAGGAAATATGGGACAAAATCGTTACAAGCTACGAAGGAGATGATCAGGTAAAAATAGCGAAGCTTCAAACTCTCAGAATCCAGTATGAAACTCTTAAGATGCGAAGTAATGAAAGCGTAGCTAATTATTTCCTGCGTATGGATGAGATTGTGAATTGTATGAGGGATCTGGGTGAAGAATTTGAGGAAGTTGTCTTAGTTCAAAAGGTTTTGAGATCTCTGTCTACTAAATTTGATTCTAAAGTATCTGCCATAGAAGAAAAGGAGAATGTGCGAAAAATTACCATGTCACAGCTTCACGGGATCTTAACTGCTTTTGAAATGCGACTAGAGGTACCACCAGAGGCCGCATTCGAAGTGTCAGAGGAAGAAGATGAGGTAAATTTTGTCAAGAATCTTGAACGGGGAACTGGACGGTTCAAAGATAAGCTGCCTTTCAAATGTTTTCTATGTGGTAGAGTTGGTCACTATGCTGCTAGATGTCCTCATAACAAAGAAAGGATATATGAAGAAGATGGTAGAAGCTATTATTCCCATATTAAAAGTTCATTTAATGATAGTGAAGATATTAGAAGTCTCATGGCGCACAAGAAGAAGAATGCTTCATCTAATGATAGCGAGGATATTAAAAGTCTCATGGCACATGAAGAGAAGAATGCAGAAACTAAAGAAGCTGCCAAATTAAAAGAACTATTGGAAACAGAAACCAGGGTAAGGGAGAAATTGCAGGATATAGCAAAAGATCAGAGCACAACTATTCAGAGACTTGAATCAAAGATCCTCTCTCTAAAGGAAGATCTTGAAGATCAAGAACATGAAGTGATCAAACTAAAGCGACAAGTAGAAGAAGGGAGAAAAGTTGAAGAAGACCTAAGGAAGCAGTATCTGAAAAAGGAAGAACAACATCAAGTTGAGGTAAATATCTTGAAAGGTAAACTAGAAGAAAAGGATAAGCTTTTACGATTTCAAGATAGTTCTAAAGTCTTGGATGATATTCTTAATAGTCAAAGATCTCCTGCTATCAAGACTGGTCTTGGTTTTCATGAATATGTTGAAGGTGAATCTAGTTCACAAGGTGAGAAAAGAAACTCTAATGAGAAATCTGAAATGCTCAAGGAACAACCAAGAAAAGAAATTCCTCAAGGAAGATCCTTTACTCCTAACTATGGACGTGATAGACGATTATTTCCTCCACTGAATAAAGTTGAATGTTATGTATGTCATAATCTTGGACATGTTGCAGCCAGATGCAGAAGTAGAATGGTTCAAGAAAGATCATCTCATCCCAGGTATTTCAGAGGGTATTGCTTTGCCTGTAATGCATATGGACACAAAGCAATTGATTGTGATAGAAGGAACATGAAAAATATAAGGTGTTATACATGCAACAACTATGGGCATAAAGCAAGGGAATGCAGAAGCAGATTTCAAAATTCAAGACAAGGGGACCATACATCATCACAGTTGCAGGAATTGAAGAAGACAGAGACAGAAAGGTGTGGGACAACTCAGTCAGCTGACATAACAGACACAGGGGAATCTGAAAGTGATGAGATTCAGTATTCCATCCTGCATACGCTGAGATAATGAAGACAAGTCGCGTATATACGCGAGTTACATGCTGCAAAGTCGCGTATATGGAGAAAGGGCAGCAGAACAGATGGTTATATGGAGAAAGGGCAGCAGAACAGACCCAGGTTCAGTCATGGTTGGCTCAGGCTCAGGGGGAGCAGAACAGACTCAGGAAATGGTTCAGACATGGTTGGCTCACACTCAGGGGGAGAATATTCTTCAAATAATGCATTGTTGGCATTATGGTTAGAAGTTGTTGATAAAGTCTATGAAGATAAATGATACATCTTACTGTTTAGGAATGGTATTGCAGGCTGATGCTTATATCATGATGCTGTTGGTAGCTCTCATAAGTCTTGGTCTAGATATTTCGTCTCTATGTCATGTATCTCTTGTGATATCTCTTTTATGGTGTCAAGGTCATGTAACGGCCTATGTTGGTTTCCCCACTATGCCTGGGATGAATGATGAATGTATGTTGAGTCTTTTGGTGATAGGAAGGTCTTCTATAATGTATAAGTCCTTGTTCTTCTTGAAGAACATCTTTTGCAGATCTTGCCTACAGTCAAGGGGAGCATGAACAGCACAATTCAGCAAGAGCAGGATGGATAGATTGGTACACTTTGGCATACACAAAGGGGGAGCATAGTTGGAGATTTCAGCAAGTACTCAGGGGGAGTATGGACAGCAGAAGGTATACCAAAGAAGAGAATATCTTGGTCCGCCCTTTGCCCTTGATGTCAAAGGGGGAGAGTGACTTGGTGTAGTGGTTGCCATCAAGTCCAAAGGGGGAGATTGTTGGCATTATGATTCAAGTGTTGTCCTTGATGGCAACTCACTCAGAGGTTGGTACAGATACTCAGAAGTTGGTTCAGGTGATGGCAACTTACTCAGAAGACAGATCCTAGTACAGCTTGCCAAGGAAGTTCATACACGCAGGTTTGTTAAGCCCAAGTCGCGTGTACACGCAGGTTGGCTTCAGAAAAAGCGCGTGTATGTGGAAAAGCACCTTTGGTCCATGGCGGTTAGTCCTTGGAAGTTGTGCCTATGGTTTCGGACCATTGTATCTCGACGGGCGTGTCGATCCCTAGTTTTGAAGTTGATGGTATTGTGTTTCTATGGTTTTGGCTCTTGGTATTGAACAAGGCCTAAGGCTATATAAGGAGAAGATCACTAGGCAAAGAGCAAGTTTGTGTGGGTGTCTGACGCAGTGAGAGGATCTGGTATTGCTGGTTATCTGTTCGGGACGCTTGGCAAGGGTCGGATCTGACAGCAAAGGCAGAAGTAATCATTTCTAGATCTGCACGCGGGTTGCCTTTGGAGAAAGCGCGTATACACGCGGTTTTGGTACAGTGAAGTAGCGTATGCATGATAAGGGTTGATATTTCAGGTTGTTGCTGATTCTGGTGGTTGTTGCAGAGTTCTAGATTCTGGTTTGGGTTCTGTGTTCTTGATGACAGGGTTTCAGTGATTCGGTATTGGGTTGTTTAATGAATTATGATGCAAGTATAAGTTGATGATTGTATTGCGGTAATGTTTGCTTTGTACTCTTGGATCCAGTCTGAAAATTGATGAAACGTGGTCCCTGAAGGTTGTAGGGTCAGCACCTACGTACTAGTAAATGGATCAGCTAGTACAAGAGCTGAGGGGGTTGTAGCTCCCTTCCAAAAGTAGTTGGAAAACGAGAGAGAGGGTTGTAGCCCTCTGCAGGTTGTAGCCTGCATACTGGTAAAGGACTGCACCAGTATATTGTAAAAGAAGTTTCTCATTAAAGAAGAAAGAGACGAATTGCAGCAGGTGGTTTTCACCCACATTGGGTTTCCACCTTATATCATGGTGTTCATGTGTGTGGCTCTTGTGTGATGTTCTGTTCTGTTATACTGCACCTGTTTACTGCTAAATTGCTTAATAATGTTCTGATGCATTTACTGAAGATAAGATTAACTGAATCATAAGATATCTGCATATACGCTAGTTGCTTTAGACACAGTCGCGTGTACACGCGGGTTCACTTAACTGAAGTCGCGTATATGTTTCTGAGTATGAAATTGAAAAGGTTTTATTGATCTGATAATACTGATTCACCCCCCCTCTCAGTATTATTTCCAACATCCAGGTGAACAAGTATTTGACTAAAACCTGAAAAACCATCTAGCAAAGAAATTCTTGAAGACCCCAGTACTCTTTGTGGAATGTGGTCCATTTTTGGCAGTGGGTAGTGATCTTTAAGGGAGACTTGGTTCAGATTTCTTAAGTCCACACATAGTCTAATCTCCCATGTTTTCTTCCTTGTGGGAACAAGATTGGATACCCATTCTGAAAATCTAATGGGTGCTATGATACCGGCCTCAAACATTCTTTTCACTTCTTTCTCAATCAAAGGGAGAAGCACAGGATTGATTCTCCTTAGTTTCTGTTTGAAGGGATTTTGATTTGGCTTTAAGGGAATGGTATGTTGAACAACGAAGGTGTCACGGGACTTAAGGTCCTCATAACTCCAGGCAAATACATCTTGAAACTCTTTAAATAAATCAACATATTTTTCTTTTTGATCGGGAGGCAAAGATTTAGACAGTTTAATCATTTTGGGCTTCTCTGCTGTCCCAATATTACAGTCTTCCATAGCAGCGTTTAAGGGCTGCATCTTTGGCTTTTTGGGGACATCATTTGAATCAAATATGTCTTCTAATGGAGTGAGGATAGCAGGTATAAAATTGTCTTTTAAATCAATCACTTCGGCCTATGTTTCAGATTTTTCATCTAAATGCATTTTCTTAAGCTCTTGCGTGTTTTTCTCATCAAAAATGGTTGGGTGCAGCATTTGATTTGCTGCTTCAGCTGTTATAGTTTGCTCATTTTGGCTCATTTGCTATTGTGGGCCATCCATGGCATCTTCATCAATGTTTGAGCTTGAGAATTCTTGCTATAAGGTAAGAAAATTGTTGATTTGATCATCATCCTCGAACACTTGCCAATCTTTGATATTGTTAGGGACAGTAGGCCTGTGCTTTATCTCAGCAGTAAAGTGGTAATTGGGCTCAAAGGGCAGCTTGCAAGTGCTAGCAAAAGTAGCTAGACTATGAGCATGCATGTTATGGCTTCTAGAAATCTTAGCAAGCTTGGATTTGGTGATGGAATTGAGTATTTCTGTGGCACCAGATCTATAAGCTCTTAGCCTATTGTCATTAGTAACAAAGTTACCTTTCATCTATTGAATGATCAAATCGAAGTCACCTAGAATGGATACTTTTGCAGCTCCTAGAGCTTTGAGCAGTTTAAGGCCTAAAAAGAGAGCCTCATACTCTGCCATGTTGTTGGTGCATTTGAAGTTTAGCCTGTAAGCATGACCCTCTGCATGGCTGTTATGTGTATTGTGAATCCATATTCCTGCCCCTGCTCCTAGCTTATTAACAGAACCATCAAACTCTAAATACCATGTGATTTCTTGCTTGTGGTTAGTATTAAGAGTTTCAGTCATTTCAGGATTGGGCGGACCTAGGTTTTGTGCTTCATGTGGTTCTTCTTGTATGCTGGTTGCACTAATTGTCTTGACAGTTTGACAGGTATGGGCAACCGACTCTTGATTGATGCATGTTTCTTGTTCTAAAGGCAAAGGCTTCTCATCAGTGGGAGGGCAGATATCATTATTGAACAATATAAAGGAATCCATATCAGAATGGATTGAGTAAATGGGAAAGTTTTGGGGTTTTTCCTCACTACTTACCACATAATTCATCAGTGTTTCTCTATACAGTCTCTTCGGTTGCCCAAAGACTGAAATAGTGGCATAGGAGAGGTCTAGCTAGAGAGATCCTTGGAGTTTTGCTCCAAAAGATCTTGATAAGAGCATGCCATACTTTGGTGGAATGTCAGAAACCATTACGTCCATTAGGATTGTTTTGTTGGGAAATTGGACTAAAGACACACAAAGGTCTTTGATTAAGCCTAAACACTTGACCTGACTAGAATCAAATGAGAATAAGTCTTTGTAAGGTCTAGTGACATCAAGGTTTAGCTTTTCCATTACAGCTTTGGGCATTATATTGTGTGAAGCACCTGAATCAAACATAGCATTGTGCAACACTTTATCATGAATGTGCAAACTGACATAAAAGGGTAGAACAACTCCATGTCCTGATTTACCATTGACTTCAGGACCAAACAGTAATTCAGGTTGATTATCTAAGACATTAACATCATCCCTATTCTCTGGCATTTTCAGTGATCTTTTGATTTGCTGTCTGTAGACATCATGTTTGGCAAGCTCAAAAAGAGGAATAGATATCTTTAATTTACCAATTTCTGCTTCTAAATCAAAATGTTTTTATGACTGTGTTTTAGTAGTGCAACTGGCAGATTTTCCCTTTTCAATTGTATCTTCAGTGATCTTCTCTTGGTTATCAGTGATTTCTTGAGATATAGATATCTTTAATTTACCAATTTCTGCTTCTAAATCAAAATGTTTTTATGACTGTGTTTTAGTAGTGCAACTGGCAGATTTTCCCTTTTCAATTGTATCTTCAGTGATCTTCTCTTGGTTATCAGTGATTTCTTGAGATTGCTCTATTTTGGGAAGGCTTTGAGGAGTGCTGTTTAGATTGTCTTTTGAGGTAAAGAATTTAGAAGGTTAATTATTAGAGGGCTGCATGTCAGATACATCCTCTATGGTCACTTCTTTTAATTTTAGGTCTGTTTTATCAGTAGGTTCTGTGATAGCGGCCTTGTCTTTTACTTTCTTAGGCTGCTTGGCATCCTTTGGCTTGATGGGATCAAACACATCAATGGTTCTTGTTCTCAATTTATATTGTTTATGGACCTCGTAGACAATTGAATCATAGCCTTGTTTGAAGTCAAATGACTCTCCAGACTTGGTCTGAAATTGATCTATATCATGGTCATCTTGGTCTTCTTGGGTTAGAAATACTTGTTGTTCACTCTTCAAACCCATCAAGTTTATGTGAGTGTCCTCTGTCTTCTCACTAGATGTGGATGCTTCAGCATAGTTTTCATGAAAAGGAGGTCTTATATCATGGTCAGGACTTGCCCTTCCAATGTTTGGGTTCTGATTTTTTCTAAAGTTTGGATTTCTGATAGGATTTTTTTCGTTGTCCTTCCCATGAGGCTTTTCTTTCAATAGTTCCCATTCTATTTTCAAAGTTGTCCATACCTTTGATGATTGTGTCCAATTTTTTCTCAAAGGCTGAAGGTTCATCTTTGAAAGTGGTTCTTCTTTCAGCTCTTTCTCTATTTCGCTTGGCAATCAGATTTGCCTCCACACTAACAGCTACATTCTACATGTCTGCTAAGGTTTGAGGGGCTCTTTCCCTTAACTGATAAGCCATGTCTGAATCAAATCCATCAGGTAATTTGTATAAAGCAAGATCAGGTGGAGGTCTAAGGTTTTGTGGAATAGCATTGTAAACATTGTTAAACCTGGCACAATAGTCTAAGACAGCTTCTTGAGGGCCTCTTTTGATAGTGTCATACTCGGATAATATGTGCAGAGGGTCCTTCTTCTTCTCCCATCTGTTAAGAAATTTTTGGTAAAGGGCCTCTGGGTCAGCTATGGAATTTGCAGCAAGTGCCCTAAACTAGGGTCTTACATCTCCCGTTAAACTTTGGACAAAAATCTTCATTCTTACACTATCATCATCTATTTCATAAATCTCAAAATAGTCCTACATTTTCATAGTATGTTGTAGGGCTGTGCCAGAACCAGTACCTTCAAAATATGTGATTTTGGTTTGATAGTCCCGAGGCATAGCCCCTGGATTTGCAGGTAACTGTAAAGGTGCATATATGTTAGCCATATTTACAGGGATAAGTGGAAGGGCTGGAACAGCTGGGACAGCTGTGATAACAGTGGTGGTAGTGGTAGTATGCGTAGTGAATGGAGGTGTGGAAAAGGTGCTTGGAGAGGTGGATGATGAACAAGGGGAAGTAGGGGTTGAACGAAACAAAACTTTAACAGGGGTTGGAAAATAGCTTGGTTGAACTGTTTCAGGACTAGAATCAACAACCTCTTCTTGTTTTTGTTTGCTAAGGCTTCTAGAGATTAAATTGGGATTTTCAAAAACAGCTCGTGGATTTGGGTTTGGATTTGACCTAGTATTGTGTGTTTTCTTCTTGGGAGCTAGCTTCTAACTTGTTTTTTGGAATTTTCTGAATAAGTCCCCAGTGGAGTCACCAATGATGTTATCACTCAAGTTGTCCCTTGGCTCCTTAAGGGATACGGCCGAGGTAACCACAAACCAATCTTTGGGCTGTAAGTCCTAGCCTACCTGTAGTCAGAGAGGGCTCTCTCTTTATGATTTAACTTTTTTTTGGGTTGATTTTAGGCTAGTTATGGTGTACATGGGTTTTGTTTTGATTTTGGTGGGAAGGATGATGTTTTCAAGCAGAGTTGGGATGCATAGAGTGAGAAGTTCAAACCATTGGGCATGGAGTCAGGGATTAGGGATTTTTGTTGCGTTTTCTTGGTCACAAGAGGAATACGGAGTAGGATAGCTACACATAGAACAATATCAGGCTAGAATAAAGATGGAATGAAGGTGAGAGATGAAAGGAAACTAAGAATATTTCATTAGCTAACAGAGAGGGAAGGTGAATGAAAGTTTGTGTAGGAGCAGTCAAGAATTCCTAAATAACAGTCATATGTGAAAGAAACAGGGTAAACATGATCATTTAAGTATGAATATTCATAACCATTTCTGAAGAAAACATATAGAAATAACAAGAACTGAGCATAGGGTGCAGTCAAGCAAAACCTAAGCTATTCTTCTTTCTTGCTATTTAGATGGTAACACAATGGTGCATAAACATATGTAAATTGTAAACAGAGGTAGGAAAACACTTATTGAGCCATGTAGTAGCACGGGAATTCCGCAGTCACTCTTTGACCATTAAATAACACAACAGTCATTTCTTCATCCAAAGCATTCCAACATTCTTTGATTACAGAGCTCTCAAAATATACAGCTCAAGTCTCGAGTGAGGGTTATCAACCAACCAACCATTTAAACAATGAATTAGGGTGGTTTATATAGAGAAAATATCAAAAAATATCTATTAGAATAGACCTAAAACAGGTCTGAGGGAAATGAGTTCTTTAACCTAATATTGTCCTAGAATTAATGCAAGAAGATATTTATTTGAGCTGAGCTGGAGGCAGTTGCATCAAAATGAGTTAATATCTGTCCTTATGGCTCTGTGCTGTTCATTTAGCCATAACTGTGCTTTGGCTTTAATCCCTGCTCTTGAGTGGCTTTGATGTGCATAACTGTGATCTGAGAGCCTTAAAGGCTTCACCGCTTTCTTTGACTTTGCTTGGGGCCTTTAATGTTCACCTGCTTTGATATTGCCGATCTCATACTCTTTTCCGCTT